>JAQPCC010000105.1:0-702394 GCA_028392965.1 Lindernia subracemosa
TATAATTATACTTATATTAAGATTATAATGATAATATAGCTTATAATATTAAAGAGAGATTGATTAGAAAGAGATTAAGTATTTCAATACTTGGTGTAATTTACAATGAGCTCTAATCACCTATTTATACTACTAATAATTCACTATTACAACTAATCACATTAATTACAATTATACACCTCACACTAAATTACAAACTCTTCAATTAAACACCTCATCTTATCATCTTATCATCTCATCAACATTTAATACAATACTTCCAAATCATCAATCATTTAACTAATATTATTATTTAAAACATCCACATTTAATTATTTCATAATAATTAAGATTATTTTATTATAATTATACTTATATTAAGATTATAATGATAATATAGCTTATAATAATAAAGAGAGAGAGATTAGAAACAGATTAAGTATTTCAATACTTGGTGTGATTTACAATGAACTCTAATTACCTATTTATACTACTAATAATTCACTATTACAACTAATCACATTAATTAAAATTATACACCTCACACTAAAATACAAACTCTTCAATTAAACACCTCATCTTATCATCTTATCACATTAACATCATTTAATACAATACTTCTAAATCATCAATAATTTAACTAATATTATTATTTAAAACATCCATAATTAATTATTTCATAATACCCCCCCCTTGGATGTTTACAAAGAATATGTCTCGTTAAAACCTTATTAGGAAAAACACAACGGGATAAAAACCTAATGAAGGAAAAAGAGTAAATGATTCTTTTAGATACGCTTTCGATTGTTGCCTCATTAAAAACCTTACTGGGAAAACCACATGGGAAAAACATCAGTGAAGGGAAAAAGAGTGCAACTCATATTTACTCCCCCTGATGATAACATCATTCCAAATCTCGAAGTCTTCGAACTCCAATTGAATATTGTAAGGCCTAGATAATCCAACTAAACATATATTTAAACGATCTTACCACGATTGAAGGTCGGAAGAATTCGAGCTCGCGTGGGGTGTTGTGTGTTCTTGAGAGGTTGGGGGCTCACTTTGGATTTTCACACAATTCACACTTTATTATGTGTTAGGGTTTTGGTATTTATACCACATTTTGGTATATAATACTTCGGCCCCTAACAAGCCCAATTACACTAAGCCTTTCTTTAAATAAAATCTATTTAAATAAACCACAAAGATAATTCTAATTAATTGAACACAATAAAATAATCCTAACAATCTCCCCCTTTGTGTTCAATCTTCAATTTGGCATGGATTATCTTTGCGGGGCTTAGTGCGTTTGCCTGAGTCCTAAAGGAATTTCCTCCTTTGTCTTTTGACCTCTTCTTTTGGAGATCTTCAAGCTCACCGTGTCTTGATCTTTTCTTCTCGACACCAGATCTTCTTAATCTTCTTTTGAAGCTCAACTCGTAAATGCCGGAAGGTGTTTGAAGTTGCTCGCCGGATCTCTACTTTTTGTGTTCGATCTCTCCTTTCGATGGTAGCGCAACTCCCCCTACTTTTGGTCAACCTTATGTTGGAATTGGGAAGTTCTCTTTGAGATTTGGAGAGACGCACACGAGGCGGCAACTTCGATCTTTGAAGTCTGTGGTGTTCGCTTGATTCTTTGACGACGCTTGAGGATTTAACGTTTCTGATCTATCTTGCACTTTCATCGTGGTATTGCTCCCATTTTGCTTTAGTACTGCTCACCCTCATGAAGATCAAGTTGGGGAGATCGTCATGCGATGGGTCAAAATGAAGCATCGTCTTCGGCAAGAGGATCACGTCGTCGGGACATGAGGATGGCGTTGGTAGGAACTCAGGTTAGGTAATAACCTGACGTAGCCACTAAGGCAGTCGTCAAGTCTTCTCCAATATTCTTCTTCTCGACGCCGGATTCGTCTTCTTCGAAGGAAGTTGTCTGGTTCGGCCTCGAAGGAAGCTTGTCTGGCTCCGGAAGAAGGTACGCGTGGGGTGTTAGGCTCCTTTGGAATGTTCCATTCAAGTGCAGGGGAGCCCGACTTCAGAGTGGTGAGCGCGGCGGAGATTGGTGGGTGATCCGACCTGTTTGTTTATGCGTGTCCCCTTCTCCCCCTCATGGCGATTCGTGTTAATGAGATCGGCATGCTTGTGTAGGAAGATTAGGAGGACACAAACGACAGGTCGGTGATGGTAATAACCAGACGGAGCCACAAAGGCAATCCGTCGTGTAAGAAACCGGGGTCACGAAGACTTCCCGTTAACATCGATCTAGGAGCTATGCTCGTAGACGATGGCCTGAATCCGTTGTTGCTTTGATGTTGCAACGGCAGGACTTCCTTCCGATCCTCGAATCATGTCGAAGCAAGACATGTCTACGGAGGTTCTAACTTGATCACAAAGATCAGGTGTTTAAAAGTGTATGTGTCCTAGAAAATATAAAAATATATGGAAAGTGAGGACACACTAGACTCGAGTGCGCAAGGAAGTGTGGTGGTGGGGCTGAGTACCACATAATTCAATATCTCCCACTTCCGAGTGAAGCGGTGATAGTAGACGTGGTTCCCCGTGATTTCTGAAACACCTGTCTTTTGTGAGACAGACGAGTGGGTAAGGCTCGGTTGTGCACGCGCCGTTGGACCTATTGCGGCGACTTCTACCCGGGAGCTAATAAAATTAGCACCTGTACCTATGGGGGTTGGTCCGAATAATTTGTGAGGAGAGGGAATCATGTAGCGTCGGTCTTTTCAAAAGGTTTTAGTAGACGTGACTGTTTCTTCGTGATTCGACTGAATCTCGGTGATGTTCCGGGGTTAGATTCAGTTGGGTTTGACTGAATCGTATGAACGAAGTATCCATGCATCCGGTAGGAAGTGGTGAGTGCTGCATTATTTGTCAGCAAGCCAGAGCATGTCGGTTGAAGCGAGCACCGAGATTTGCATTTTTAACCACCGTCGCCTTTTGAAAAGAGTTGACCGTTGTAGGCTCGAGATTCTTCTTTTGAGGTTCATCTTCGGAGGTCGGAGGTAATCTTGTGGCGACCCCACTTTTTAAACATAAATAGTTGGCGGGTTTTCGCAACGAAAGCCGCGGAAAGCCCATTTTACAAAAACTTTTTAAAACAAACTAAGATACATATCATTTTTACACGGGCCTCGGCCCCAAAATATCAAAACAATCCTACGCCTCCACAGGTCGCGTCCCATGTACCGCACCGCCCTCAAAAGTCCGTGGAGTCACCGCCATCAGCCCGCCTCAGTCGTGACGTACCTTGACGTCGGGCTCAGTAATACCTACAACACGTAAAACTGAGCGATTGCCCAGTAGGTGAAAATATGCGTGAATGCAGCGTGCACTCAATCTCAATCCCGACACCTCACCGTGCAATGCACGCTCGTCCCACAACCTCATCCCATCTCATCTCATCTCATCCACAGGGCCCTAGGTCGGACTAATGCACCTCATAAATAACCCTACGGCACCAACCGTAAAGTTCGAGCGGCACCAACCACTCATCTCGACGGCACCAACCGTCATACTCATTAGTGGCACCAACCACTAATCACGACGGCACCAACCGTCTATATAAATAAAGCTGGGCGGCACCAACCGCCCATCTCGACGGCACCAACCGTCAGGTGCAACTAGTACCAACCTCAACTCGACTTCGAGTCGACAACCAGCATCGGTCACATTCTACCCCGCTCAACGACACCTTAAGGTGTCACTGTATCAATACGGTCATCCACTCTTACCTCAATATGTCGTGATATGAAATGCGTGTCATACAAGTCGCACAAAATAACAACCACATCTCATAGCACCCGAAAATCCGAAAATCCTTTAAAATCCCGAAAATAATACTTACTGCTGAAAATAAAATACCCGTTAACCAGGGAATTTAATCAAAACCCGAAAATGGTTTAAATTAAAAGATTTGGGCTAAAATCAAAATAAAGCCCAGAACAGTCACACCAGGCCCATGAAAAGCCCACTAAAAGTTGACCTGGCGAAAAGTTTACTAAGTGGCGAAAAGTGTTGACATTGCGAAAAGCTGGCGAAAAGCTTAGGCTAGCGAAAAGTAGCGAACAGCTTAAACTTGGCGAAAACTTTGGAAGTGGCGAAAAGCTTTCTCATTTTGAACAGTAGCTAGCGAAAACTTATATTAAATAGCGAGTAGTTTTGGTTCACGAAAACTCACAAGAAGTGGCGAAAAGCTGGGTTCGCGAAAAACTCTTTTCATTTTAAACAGTGATTAGCGAAAAGCTCAATTCGCGAACAATAAGTGGCGAAAAGCTTTGGTTCGCGAAACTCCACAAAAGTGACGAAAAGCTTTAGTTCGCGAAACTTAATGAAAAGTGGCGAAAAGCTTGGTTCGCGAAAAACCTTGTTATTTTGAACAGTGACTAGCGAAAAGCTCACTTCGCGAACGCTAAGTGGCGAAAAGCTTTGGTTCGAAAACCTTATTATTGGCCCGCAAAAACTTTTTCCTCTCACATATCGAAAACCTTAGGCCCGCGAAAACTGTTTTTCGGTCCGCAAAAACTAATTTCTCGGCCCGCGAAAACTTTTTCCTCTCACATACCGAAAACTTTCGGCCCGCGAAAACTTTAAAATGGCCCGCGAAAATGGTTTTCGGCCCGAAAACAAGAAATCATACGAAAACACAAGTAAACCCAGAAAATAAACAGTATGCGAAAAACACTTCAAATCTTCAAATCTTCAACAAATTCCAGAAACTCATAACATAATTAAAACCCATATTTTGGGTTTTTAAACATCAATCATCACACAACCATCCTCCTAATTCACATAAACACCTCAAAAACATCTCGAAAGTGCCAGAACTTCGAGACTAAAAATCGGATTTAACGAAAACATTTACGTGTTGTAGATGAAATCTTCACCTACCTCACGTCCTAAGCAGTGTTTTACGCAGGTTTTCGTTGATGAAGGTTGGAAGGAGCGTTTGCCAAATTCCTTTGTCTCCTTCTTTCTCTCTCGCCCCCTTCTCCTTTCTTTCTCTCTTGCTGTTCTTATTTATCTCTAATGATGGCTTTTACTGCTTTTGTTCAGCAGGTGATGAAGCATGGACGTGTTTTTCCTCTTAAGCTAAGAAAGGGTCTTTTTTGTAATTTTCCTCTAAGGTTCCTTTTTGTAATTTTCCTCCTTTTGTATCATTCTTCATCGCAAACTCTTTTTGGCCATTGGGCCATTTAGTCCTTTTGGACTTAATTATTTTTCAGCCCATCAAAGTTTTCCTTCTTTATCGGGCTTGGGCCCAATTATTATTTGGGCTCAATTTCAAAATATCGGGCTTGGGCCCAATTATTATTTGGGCTCAATTTCAAAATATCGGGCTTGGCCGAAATTAACTTCATTAATTTCGAATATACTATGTGTAATTCCCGTATTAAAATTTTACGGGTATTACATCCTCCTCCCCTTAGAAGAATTTCGTCCCCGAAATTACACCGATTGGAATAACTCGGGGTGTCGATCTCTCCTGTTCTCTTCTTCTAATGAGGTAGGAGTTATTCCTACCTTTGTCATATAGTCGACCGACACATCCGAATGTGTGGCGCAATTCCTAATGTTAATTTAATGGAAGTGGGATATAATTAACGTACCCGTCGGAAAAGTAGGATTGACCTCGGCCTCCTCGTTCGTGAGTGTGAAAACTCGAGCGGGAACTAGTGGTGGTCTTACCGGTGGTTGAGCTGAACTCGGTGATAGATTTTTCTGACAATTTTTAGCATAGTGCCCCAACTTTCCACATCGGAAGCATTGTAGATTAGAATTCGGATTGGGCCTCATTCCGAAGCATACTCCAAAGTGGTAACGTCCACATTGCTGACACTGTGGGGCTGAATTCAGAGGTCGTACAGGGATATTGGTCGGTCCCTGATTTGGTTTTGATCGCCAATTTTGTTGTCCCGCATGATCGTCCCGAGGGTTGTTGTTATTGGGATTTGTCTCAAAATATTGACGTTTCCGATCGCCTCCATTCCTTTGTTGATTTTCCATTTTCCGCTTCGCTTCCTGCGCCCCTAAAATTTGAGCTTCTGCCTTCTCTGCGATCATTGCTCGTTCAGCCACCTGATTGAACGCTTCTCCTCGCATACTTGCAATACTTACATCTCGGTGGATCTCGGGGTTGAGACCTATCGTGAATCGTGCTACTTTTAGAGTATCTGTTGCCACCATATGTGGGGCAAAACGAGATAGTTCTTCGAATTTGCGGATGTATTCCGCAATCGTCATTTTTCCTTGCTTCAAGTTTATAAATTCGTTCATCCGCTGCGCTTGCTCATGAGCCGTAAAATATTTGCCGTAGAATAGTTCCTTGAACCGGTCCCATGTTATCGGGTTTTCCAAGATCTTGATGGTATCCCACCAAAATCTGGCGTTCCCTCTTAGCAAGAACACGGCACATAGGACTTTTTCGCTCTCCGGCACCCGACCGTAGAGGAACATGTCTTCGACAGTGCGCAACCAGTCCTCTGCCACGATGGGATCAGAAGTGTCTTCGAAAATAGGAGGGTTTAACTTCCGAAATCTTTCCCCTATGATTCCATCCTGTTCAGGTTGAGGGGATGGATGGTGTTCGGAAAAACCTCGATGCTGAATAAGATCATTAATCTGATCCGACTGCCGCTGGATCAGTTCAGTGAGTTTCATGACGATTGACTCATGTTCCTGCGTAGGGGGCTCGGGTTCGTTCCTACGGCTTGATTCTCCTACATTTACTCTTTTTCCTCTCGGCATTTTATAATTTAATCTCTACAATTATACAAGTAAGCACATAATTAATAATACGTAATCACGCCAAACTATAAAACTCACAGGCAAGGCTGGTCCTCCCGGCTTTTGAGCGGCAATACACGGACAGTCTTCAGAATCTAAAGTCTATGCTCTGATACCACCTTGTGGCGACCCCACTTTTTAAACATAAATAGTTGGCGGGTTTTCGCAACGAAAGCCGCGGAAAGCCCATTTTACAAAAACTTTTTAAAACAAACTAAGATACATATCATTTTTACACGGGCCTCGGCCCCAGAATATCAAAACAATCCTACGCCTCCACAGGTCGCGTCCCATGTACCGCACCGCCCTCAAAAGTCCGTGGAGTCACCGCCATCAGCCCGCCTCAGTCGTGACGTACCTTGACGTCGGGCTCAGTAATACCTACAACACGTAAAACTGAGCGATTGCGCAGTAGGTAAAAATATGCGTGAATGCAGCGTGCACTCAATCTCAATCCCGACACCTCACCGTGCAATGCACGCTCGTCCCACAACCTCATCCCATCTCATCTCATCTCATCCACAGGGCCCTAGGTCGGACTAATGCACCTCATAAATAACCCTACGGCACCAACCGTAAAGTTCGAGCGACACCAACCACTCATCTCGACGGCACCAACCGTCCATACTCATTAGTGGCACCAACCACTAATCACGATGGCACCAACCGTCTATATAAATAAAGCTGGGCGGCACCAACCGCCCATCTCGACGGCACCAACCGTCAGGTGCAACTAGTACCAACCTCAACTCGACTTCGAGTCGACAACCAGCATCGGTCACATTCTACCCCGCTCAACGACACCTTAAGGTGTCACTGTATCAATACGGTCATCCACTCTTACCTCAATATGTCGTGATATGAAATGCGTGTCATACAAGTCGCACAAAATAACAATCACATCTCATAGCACCCGAAAATCCGGAAATCCTTTAAAATCCCGAAAATAATACTTACTGCTGAAAATAAAATACCCGTTAACCAGGGAATTTAATCAAAACCCGAAAATGGTTTAAATTAAAAGATTTGGGCTAAAATAAAACTAAAGCCCAGAACAGTCACACCAAGCCCATGAAAAGCCCACTAAAAGTTGACCTGGCGAAAAGTTTACTAAGTGGCGAAAAGTGTTGACATTGCGAAAAGCTGGCGAAAAGCTTAGGCTAGCGAAAAGTAGCGAACAGCTTAAACTTGGCGAAAACTTTGGAAGTGGCGAAAAGCTTTCTCATTTTGAACAGTAGCTAGCGAAAACTTATATTAAATAGCGAAAAGTTTTGGTTCACGAAAACTCACAAGAACTGGCGAAAAGCTGGGTTCGCGAAAAACTCTTTTCATTTTAAACAGTGATTAGCGAAAAGCTCAATTCGCGAACAATAAGTGGCGAAAAGCTTTGGTTCGCGAAACTCCACAAAAGTGACGAAAAGCTTTAGTTCGCGAAACTTAATGAAAAGTGGCGAAAAGCTTGGTTCGCGAAAAACCTTGTTATTTTGAACAGTGACTAGCGAAAAGCTCACTTCGCGAACGCTAAGTGGCGAAAAGCTTTGGTTCGAAAACCTTATTATTGGCCCGCGAAAAACTTTTTCCTCTCACATACCGAAAACCTTAGGCCCGCGAAAACTGTTTTTCGGTCCGCAAAAACTAATTTCTCGGCCCGCGAAAACTTTTTCCTCTCACATACCGAAAACTTTCGGCCCGCGAAAACTTTAAAATGGCCCGCGAAAATGGTTTTCGGCCCGAAAACAAGAAATCATACGAAAACACAAGTAAACCCAGAAAATAAACAGTATGCGAAAAACACTTCAAATCTTCAAATCTTCAACAAATTCCAGAAACTCATAACATAATTAAAACCCATATTTTGGGTTTTTAAACATCAATCATCACACAACCATCCTCCTAATTCACATAAACACCTCAAAAACATCTCGAAAGTGCCAGAACTTCGAGACTAAAAATCGGATTTAACGAAAACATTTACGTGTTGTAGATGAAATCTTCACCTACCTCACGTCCTAAGCAGTGTTTTTCGCAGGTTTTCGTTGATGAAGGTTGGAAGGAGCGTTTGCCAAATTCCTTTGTCTCCTTCTTTCTCTCTCGCCCCCTTCTCCTTTCTTTCTCTCTTGCTGTTCTTATTTATCTCTAATGATGGCTTTTACTGCTTTTGTTCAGCAGGTGATGAAGCATGGACGTGTTTTTCCTCTTAAGCTAAGAAAGTGTCTTTTTTGTAATTTTCCTCTAAGGTTCCTTTTTGTAATTTTCCTCCTTTTGTATCATTCTTCATCGCAAACTCTTTTTGGCCATTGGGCCATTTAGTCCTTTTGGACTTAATTATTTTTCAGCCCATCAAAGTTTTCCTTCTTTATCGGGCTTGGGCCCAATTATTATTTGGGCTCAATTTCAAAATATCGGGCTTGGGCCCAATTATTATTTGGGCTCAATTTCAAAATATCGGGCTTGGCCGAAATTAACTTCATTAATTTCGAATATACTATGTGTAATTCCCGTATTAAAATTTTACGGGTATTACAAATCTCCATGAAGCTTGATGAAGAGGAGAGAACATTCTTCTTTTTTTTTATTATGGCCCTTTTTTTTTTTTTTTTTAAATATTGATGGCCCTTTTTTTGTATATATATATATATTAATCGTTATTAGTAAAATATATTTTTATACTATATATTATATGGATATAATATATATATTAATCGTTATTAGTAAAATATATTTTTATACTATATATTATATTGATATAATATATATTGTATTAGTAATATATATTAGTATATATATAATATAGTATATGCATATTATATATATTATTCCTCCCCCTCAAAACATGCTTCCAAAAATAAAATTGCTCCACCTCAAAAGATGCGTGGAAAGTTCGATGTGAATCTCTTTCCCTAAATTCACATATTTGAAGTTTGCTCCCCCTCAAAAATATAATTATAGCTCCCTTCTAAAGATTAAGGGTTACTTCTCTTTTAAAAATAAAATAGTAGCTCCCCCTCAAATTAAGCTCATTTTATAGAAAAAATGGTATCTATCATTTCCGTGCGTAATATGCATTTTAAATTTGAAAGTTTTGAAAATGCATATTTAAAATGTACCATTTTGAAAAATAGGTATTTTTGCGATTCAGCTTATATGCATACTTGAAAATTTAAACTCGAAAATCTTAAAATTGTATGCATAATGAAAATGTACCTTTAAAATAGGGTATTTCGCATTTCGGCTCAGGTATGCATGCATGCAAGAATTTGAAAGTAAAAGTCCTTTTGAAGCATGCATAGCTATAATGTACCCTACGGTGTAGTTGCTCACGCTGCATACCAGTCATGGTTGTGGAGCAACTACCGGAATACCAACCATGCTGGGAGTTGTGGTTGCCCTCGTCTCGTACCGATCATGAGTATGGAGCAGCCATCTTCTAATTACTACTCATGATCGGGGTTTTGTGGTTGCTCTCATCTCATACCAATCACGCGTGTGGAGCAACCATCGTCGAATTACCACACGTGATTGGGCTCCTACAAAATATTAGCGGGACTTCGGTACCCATTTTTGGATGGGTCCTCCCTGATTAGCAGAAAACAGATTAAGCATATTTGGTGTCAAATCAGATTTTTGTCCTAAATCATTCATTAACGTACTTTTAGGTACCCGACCATATTTGGGATTACCTAACTTAATCGTTGACTTAGGAACCCATTTGGGAGCAATTTGACACGGAAAGAACATTTCAGCGCAGGTGAATGTGTGACTCGGAGAAGATTTAAATATTTTCTCCGAAGCCAGTCGCATGAGATGTTTCTCAGACTTAACATCGACTGGATATTTCAGGTAGGGATAAGAACATACAGAATTATAAGCATTGTTAGTACATGAGATGTTCTTCCTACTTGGAGGGTTCACACGATTCACATCATAATGATGGGGAATAAGCGTGGAAGTTCGCTTGCTTAGGCTTTGAACTTCTTCTTTGCACGCTTTCCTTTGAAGAGGAATAGGAGAGGGAAAATCTTGAACATGTTCGACCTTAATTTTGAAAGACAATGGAGATTTTCCTTTCTCCTTCCTAATTTTATGTTCCATGGAAGTATTAAGCTTAAGGCTTTTACTTATCTTTTCTGCGCCAGCCAAGGGTGACTTAGAATGTATATTTTCTTTCGTCACCGTTGACTTAGAATTATTAGTAAAAGTCTTTTTAATTTTAGGAACAAATGCGTCCGTTTGCGTTCCCTTATCCTGTTTAATGGAAGATATTTCTTTAGAAGGATTATTTAACACAGGTAAGGATGGGGAGTTTTTGAGATTAGAAATCTCCTCTAAGAGTTTTTGCTTTTCTGCTCGGAAACCTACTCTTTCCGATTCCAGAGTTGCGTTCAATTCTGCAATTTTACTAGCAACCTCTGTAATTTCCCAACAAGAGATAGGTTTATTAGAATGTAAAATATTTTCCCCGTTGGACGCTAAGTCTTTAGAGGAACTTTGGTCTGTTTGACCCTTTTTCGTGAGAATGTCTTCTAAGCTCTTAATCTTAGCATATAGCCCAGCGCGTTCGCTATTCATCAGATTATACTCGCTGGTCTTATTTATTCGCTCATTCTCACTCTTCCTAAAGTTCGCCGTTAACTCTTCAAGTTTTTTATTCAATTTAATTATTTCCTCATCTCGACTAGCTACCCTAAGATTCGTGGCTTCTAATCGACAATTTAGGGAACCAATATCGCTCAGTCGATTAATGAAGGATGCACGGTTGTTAGCTAATTGGGCTTCTAGTTCTGCAATTCTATCATTTTGCTAGAAGCTTTAACTCCCATGGCGAGTGTGTCCATAGTATATTACTATATTTTTTTTTAATTTAGTTGGATATGCGATCGTTAACGCGTTGTGTATATTTGATAATTTTTGGGTTTTGAAAAATTTAGCTCCGAAAAGTTTTGGTGTGTCGATAAAAGTCGTGAAGTTTCGAAAATTTTAAGTCTCGAAAACTTTTTGGTGTGTACCGAAAAGTTTTAAAGTGATGTCGAAAAACTTCGAAAATGTTACCAAAAGCTTTTTCTATAATGTGCCAAGATGTTTTGGAATAAAAAATTGGCTTTTAAAAATTTCTGCACCGAAAGTTTGATTTACCGAGAAATATTGTGAAGTATCGAAAATTTTGGGTACC
The DNA here is from genome assembly GCA_028392965.1 of Lindernia subracemosa. Lineage (NCBI taxonomy): Eukaryota > Viridiplantae > Streptophyta > Magnoliopsida > Lamiales > Linderniaceae > Vandellia > Vandellia subracemosa. Next base: position 11,948 of record JAQPCC010000105.1, read on the forward strand.
GAAAAGATTTTTGGTGTATACCGAAAAACTTTTGAGGTGATTTCGAAAACTTCGGAAATTTATCAAACTTATCTAGAATTTGCCAAAAGATGTTTTGATGTGATATGATGCAAAAATAAATTTTCGGAGTGCTTGGATGTGAAAATTTAAATTTTCGATATGTATGCGAAAAGTATTTTCAAAATATAGTGGATGCGAAAACCTGATGCGTAAACCTTTTTTTTTTTGAAAACTGATTCGCAAACCTAATTTTTTATTTTTATTTTTATTTTTTATTTTTTATTTTTTTTTAAATTCGCAAACTGGATTCGCAAACTTTAATTATTTCGAATGAACAGTGATTCGCGAATGAACAGTAACGTGCGATTCGCGAATGAACAGTGATGTGCGCAAAAATTTTTTTTTTTTTATTTTTTTTATTTTTTTTTATTTTTTTATTGGATTATTTGGGTTTGCGAAGTGGCAAGAGGTTTTTTTTTTTTTCGCAGGGAGGTTTGCGAAGTGACACCCACTTTTAATAACAATCGAAACACTTATATCCAAACTCCTAAACACTCAATCAAGCATCTAAACACCAAAACATGTCAAAATTTTCGAAAATTCTTTGAAGAACACGAAGAACACCAAAAACATTTTCGAAGATTTTTAGCCAAATCTGAGCGCGTTTGGCTCTGATACCACTTGTAAGGCCTAGATAATCCAACTAAACATATATTTAAACGATCTTACCACGATTGAAGGTCGGAAGAATTCGAGCTCGCGTGGGGTGTTGTGTGTTCTTGAGAGGTTGGGGGCTCACTTTGGATTTTCACACAATTCACACTTTATTATGTGTTAGGGTTTTGGTATTTATACCACATTTTGGTATATAATACTTGGGCCCCCCCTAACAAGCCCAATTACACTAAGCATTTCTTTAAATAAAATCTATTTAAATAAACCACAAAGATAATTCTAATTAATTGAACACAATAAAATAATCCTAACAAATATACCAATCTTTTGAAAATTATTGGGGGAAGTGCTTTTGTGAATAAATCTGCAAGATTTTCACTTGATCGCACTTGTTGTACATCAATATCACCATTTTTCTCTAAATCATGTGTAAAGAAAAATTTTGGTGAAATATGTTTTGTTCTATCTCCCTTAATATATCCTTCCTTTAATTGGGCAATGCATGCATCATTATCTTCATATAAAATCGTCGGAAGTAACTTTTCCGATAATAATCCACAAGTTTGTTGTATATGCTCAATTATCGATCGCAACCAAACACATTCTCGGCTAGTTTCATGAATAGCTAGAATTTCCGCATGATTAGATGAAGTAGCCGTTAAACTTTGTTTAACTGACCGCCATGAAATAGCGAATCCGCCATACGTAAATAAATAGTCCGTTTGCGATCGAGCATTATGTGGGTCGGATAGAAAACCAGCATCTGCATACCCAATCAAATCTGCTTTTGATTCATTTGGATAGAACAATCCCATATCTGTTATTCCTTGTAGGTATCAAAATATCCGTTTAACTCCATTCCAATGTCTACGAGTCGGTGACGAACTACATCTTGCCAACAGATTTACAGCGAACGCTATATCAGGTCGCGTATGACTCGTCAAATACATTAGTGCTCCAATAGCACTGAGATATGGTACATCAGGACCAAGTAGTTCTTCATTATTTTCACAGGGTCTAAACGGATCTTTATTCACATCTAAAGATCGAACAATCATTGGAATATCCAATGGATGAGCTTTATCCATATAAAATCTTTTCAATACCTTTTTCGTATAAGTCTCCTGATGTACGAATATCCCATTCTTTAAATATTCAATTTGCAATCCAAGGCAAAATTTCGTTTTACCGAGATCTTTCATTTCAAACTCCTTTTTCAAACAATCAACGGCTTTTGATAACTCTTCAGGAGTTCCAATTATATTGATATCATCAACATAAACTGCAATGATGACAAATTCACTTCTAGATCTTTTCATAAATATACACGGGCAAGTTTGATCATTTTTATACCCCTCTTTCGATAAATATTCACTTAGGCGATTATACCACATACGCCCAAATTGCTTTAATCCATAAAGCGATTTATTTAGCTTGATTGAGTACTCATTTCGGGGCCCTGAATTTTCAGGCAACTGAAATCCCTCGGGAAGTTTCATATATATATCACTATCAAGTGATCCATATAAATAAGCAGTGACAACATCCATTAGACGCATATCGAGTCCTTCACGTACTGTCAGACTAATTAAATAACGAAAAGTAGTTGCATCCACCACAGGAGAATATGTCTCCTCATAATCAATTCCAGGTCGTTGTGAAAAGCCTTGTGCAACAAGCCGTGCTTTGTATCTCACAATTTCACCGTTTTCATTTCTCTTTCTGATGAAAACCCATTAATATCCAACCGGCTTTACATTTTCTTGTATGCGGACTACATGTCCGAAAACTTTTCGTTTCTCAAGTGATTTTAATTCTGCCTCGATTGCATCTTTCCATTTTGGCCAATCATTTCTTTGTCTGCATTCTTTTACAGACCCTGGTTCATGATCCTCATTCTCATTTATCTCATTCATTTCATGTAGCGCTACGTTAAATGAGAATTTATTGTCAACGTTGACTTTTTCTCGGTTCCATCTAATTCCATTTTGGGCATAATTTATCGAGATTTCTTCATTATCATTATTCTAAAAAATTTCAGGTACCTGATTTCCATTATCATAATCATTAATGCCCATTGACTCTTCTAGAGTCGATAAATCCTCGACTGGACCATTCTTATTATTTGCTCCTTTTCTTTTTTGAGGATTTTTATCTTTGGAACCCGAGGGCCTACCACGTTTTAGTTGTGGCTTAAGCTCGATCATTATATGTACTACAGGAACATCAACTTTTGCAGGAGCATTAACAGCTGGTATATGTGACTTAGTCACTCTTTTAAGGTCAGTAAATCTATCTGGCAGTTGATTAGCTAATCCTTGTAAATGAATTATCTTTTGAACTTCTAGTTCACATTCTTTCGTTCGAGGATCATAATGATTTAGCGATAATTCATTCCAAATAATACTCATTTCCAGCTGTTTCTTTTCTCCCCCTAATGTCGGAAAATTCGATTCATCGAAATGACAATCGGCAAATCTAGCCGTAAATAAATCTCCAGTTAGAGGTTCTAAATATTTTATTATCGATGGAGATTTAAATCCGACATATATTCCCAACCTCCTTTGAGGTCCCATCTTCGTGCGTTGTGGTGGAGCAATTGGAACATATACCGCACATCCAAAAATTATCAGATGGGAAATATTTGGTTCCTGACCATAAACCATTTGTATCGGGGAGATATCGTTATAACTTGTTGGTCTGATGCGGATTAGTGCCGCTGCATGTAATATAGCATGTCCCCAACAAGATGAGGGAAGTTTCGACTTCATTAATAATGGTCTTGCAATTAATTGCAGCCTTTTAATCAACGATTCTGCAAAACCGTTTTGCGTATGGACATGTGGCACGGGGTGCTCAACATCAATTCCAACAGACATGCAATATTCATTAAATGCCTTGGAAGTAAATTCACCAGCATTATCAAGGCGTATTTTCTTTATTGGATAATCCGAAAAATGTGCTCTTAATCGAATCAACTGAGCAAGCAATCTCGCAAAAGCTACATTCCGCGTTGATAACAAACATACATGAGACCATCATTCCGCGTTGATAACAAACATACATGAGACCATCTAGTTGATGCATCAGTCAATACCATGAAATATCTAAATGGTCCACACGATGGATGTATCGATCCACAAATATCACCTTGTATACGTTCCAAAAATCTTATAGATTCATTCTTTATTTTTATTGGTGATGGACGAATAATCAACTTCCCTTTAGAGCAAGCAGCACATGATAATTCATTCGATTGAAGAATCTTCTGGTTCTTCATTAAATGTCCACGTGAATTTTGAATTATTCTCCGCATCATAATTGAACCGGGATGGCCCAACCGGTCATGCCAAACAACAAATGTATTATCATTAGTAAACTTCTTGTTTACGATAGCATGTGATTCAATTGTTTTAAGATATGTGTAATATAACCTAGAGTCAAAAGATGGTAATATTTCCACAATTATTTTGTCATTCGATATCACTTTTGTAATATGCAAATATTCAATATCTCCTTTTTCTGCAGTCTCAATATGATATATGTTATGTCGAATAGCTTTAAAGCTTAATAAATTTCTTTGAGACTTAGGAGAATATAAAGCATTTTCAATTATCAGCCTTGTTCCTCTGGGCAGTAAAATATTAGCTCTTCCGGGGCCCTCAATTATATTCGTGCTACCCGATATAGTAATAACACTGGCTTCTTTCATATCAAGATGATCGAAATATTTCTTATTTTTTAGAATCGTATTCGTCGTTGCACAGTCTGCAAGACACAATTCTTCATTGCACATGCCCGCATCCATCAATTAATATCCTTTATAAACAAACACATAATATTTATTATTGAAAAAGAAATATTGCATTAACAAACATATAGATAACTTAAAACAACGATATATAATAAAACACACAATAGTAAAGCATAATGCATAAATAAAATCATAGCAGATTAATTTTCTTCGATTAGAAAATTCGCAGCTTCCAAATGAGCATTTTCATCATTGGCATCAGAGGTATAGGCGAATTCACCCTGAACAAAATTCATTTCGATTTTCTTTCCTTTGCACTTTTTAGATTCCTGATATAGCTCAACAAGATGTTTGGGCGTACGACAATTGCGCGACCAGTGGCCAGAACCATCGCAACGGTAATATTTTTCATCATTATTCTTTTGTTTAGTTTGCCTCTTCTCATCTTTATTATCAAAATTTTTCCTCGTCTGGGGAATATTTTGATGACCGCCACGATAATTATGATAACCACCACGGAAATATATATAACCACCACCATAATATCCTCGGCCACGACCACGACCTTGACCACGAACTTAACCACGACCACGTCCACGGCCGCGATATCCACCTCGACCACGTCCACGATCATTACCTCGACTGTTGTCATTATTAATTTTGATTGCATTCGCTTCAAGGAGTGCAGTAGAACCAGTCGTTCGGGATTCGTGATTTTTCACCAGCAATTCATTATTTTGCTCAGCCAAAAGTAAGCAAGAAATTAGATCTGAATACTTTTTAAATTTTCTCTCCCGATATTACTGTTGTAATATCATATTATGTGGATGAAATGTGGTGAATGTTTTCTCCAGCATATCGTTATCAGTAATTGTCTCTCCACATAATTTCAACGTGGAAGTAACTCTATAAACAACAGAATTATATTCACTTACCGACGTAAAATCCTGCAATCGTAAATTCAGCCATTCGTACTTTGCATTGGGGAGAATAACAGTTGTCAAGTGGCCATATCGTTCTTTCAGGTTTTTCCACAACTCAGCTGGATTCTTTTCTGTTAAGTATTCAATTTTCAGATTTTCGTGAATGTGGTGGCGAAGAAAAATCATAGCTTTCGCCTTGTCTTGTTCAGTTGTGGTTTTCGTGGGATCAATGGTGTCACCTAAACCTTTTGCTTTCAAATGGATTTCAGCATCTAATACCCAAGGTAAATAATTTTTTCCAATGATATCGAGTGCAACAAACTCGAGGCTCGCCAAGTTCGACATATTACTATAACAAAATACAAAATATGTTATTAAAACATTACATAATATTAAAAAAAAACTTATAATTAATCTTCTTTTAAATCTTCTTTTATATCTTCTTTTGTAAAAGTTCTTATAAAAAATGATATCCACATCCAGATCAGTGTCGCCGTAATAATAATCATAAGCAAAAGATCAAACATCGGACAGAGTGACATCCTTCAAAATAAAATATATTTCAGTAATTGTAATATTAAAGAAATTACAAATAATTATATTTTAAAAACATTGGTAAAAATATTATCCACATAGCGGAAAGGATCACCGTAAATAATGTAAGGAGTAGAAGATCTATCTTTGTATAAAACGACATATTTTTTTTATTAAAGAAAAATTAATAATATGCAGCTACTGATGTTGGGATTACCGCAAGACCTCGTGGGCTTGTGTTGCGTACGTGCATAAATAAAAAATATTCACACGCCTCCACGGGGATCGAAACCTGGACCTCTCGTCACTTGTAGTGAACGATATTCCGCGAAACCACTCGGGTATTGGCGTTTAGTTATAAAACCTTTAAATAATACTTTTATAATATATATTTTAAATTAATCACAATTAATATACGATTAGTATAAATTAAAAATTAAATTATCATACCTCGACTAAAACTCGTACGAGATATTCGACGGAGGTTGATCTTGACGATGGAGAGCGGTCGTGCTGATAACGTGTTATAAAAATATTAATTGTGATTAATATTATATTAAGATTATTTTATTATAATTATACTTATATTAAGATTATAATGATAATATAGCTTATAATAATAAAGAGAGAGATTAGAAAGGGATTAAGTATTTCAATACTTTGTGTGATTTACAATGAACTCTAGTCACCTATTTATACTACTAATAATTCACTATTACAACTAATCACATTAATTAAAATTATACACCTCACACTAAAATACAAACTCTTCAATTAAACACCTCATCTTATCATCTTATCACAATATCATCATTTAATACAATACTTCCAAATCATCAAAATTTAACTAATATTATTATTTAAAACATCCAGAATTAATTATTTCATAATATTAGGTATTTTTTTTATATTATTGGAATTCAACTAATGTCGCACTATTATATTCTGCGTATCCACTTTGATAATTGACCTGATCAACATCCATCATAAGTTAAATTTTTAGTTAATTACGTGATTATGGAAAATAAAGCAAACATCAAATACGAGAAAATATATAAAAATACAAAGACTTGATACATCTTCGTCAATTATTCTCAATCGGTTTATTGCACGAAAGTCCAAATTATTTGAACATAAATATTTATATATATGAGAGAAAAAGAGAAATCTTATGTAAGCATTTTTTAGGCGACATTGATTGTAACACGTCAATATGCATTTTTTAGGCGACATTGATTGTAACACGTCAATATGTCACATCATCACCAGATGTAAGAGTTCTTATATAATATATATATATATATATATATATATATATCTTAAAAATAATAATATTGAAGACATTTAACAAGCTTACCTCTTCATCACCATAAAAAAAATTATAAAATGGGCAATATCAAAGATGAGAGTCGAAACAGTGTCTTGAAAACCAAATAATCATTAACTGAATAAAAGAAAACTAACGAATTATAAGGGCATATGCACATATTATTTATACTAGTTTTATAATTGTGTGCACTAATATATAAATATATATTATTTTATAGTGTAAGATTTATTTTAAATTTAATTTTATGTATAAAATTATAATTTATTTTTAATGGTGTTTTATTTAAAAGCAAAAAAATAATTTATGAGAATGTAATTGGAATAAACAATAAAATGAAGACACACACAATTGGCACCCAAAATTGACGATTGATGCTCTCACTTAATATAACATAAAGATACACTTTCCACAAGAACCAATGTTGAGAAGTGTCCTACAATATGGACTCATAAATATCCCATCGTACTAGAAGTGGACTCTATTGAAAATGTAACAACGGAAAAATAAAATGAAAATCACTAGAACATCTTTAGCAATTAGCTTCAAAGTGGGTTGTTTAAGTTCATTCTTTCCCACCACACCTAAATATATATTAAAATCAATCTTCCCCACGGTCGAGCATGGAACGTGGCCTCGACTCAGTCTGCCTCGAAGGAAATAAAGTGGTTGGGGTTATAAGCAATAAGTAGCCTATGCGTAGAATAGATGATGTTGACTTTGTATTAGTGACATAGTGTCTTTGTGTGTTCTTTGAGAAATTCCTTGTAATTCTATTGATTTTTACTTACTTTTTTTTGTCAAATAAACTAAATAAACGAACAAGCCACACAAAGCACATAAACATGGGGCAAATAATTCTGAGTGATTGAGAAAAAGGATTCACTAACTTGTACGGTACATGTTAGGTCACATGAACCTCTATGTTGCGGAGAAGTAACTAGGGGGTGCGTGACAACTAACGTTGTTTTTTTAATACATGATGTGCTATTGTGACTATTGAAATAATTGACCATAAAATATACCCAATAATATTACATTCTCAGTATTTCGGGTTCATTATAATTTGCTCTAAGAGAGTAAGAAGTTCAGAAAAAAAAGAAAAAGATATATATATATAAAAAAGAAGGGGTATCTATACTTAAATACCCATCAGTATAAAATTCTTACACTTAACTTCCTCATCCGAATTTTTTTTTGTTTAAGTACATGTTTGACATATTCTTACACTAAGTACCCGTTTGACAATAATAACCCTAATAAATGTTTTATTAGGGTTTTACAAGGTATTTTAATTTTAAGAAAAAATCAAATCACAAAACGATTTCATAACCAAAATCGAACCTTCCCTCCCAATCGAACGCCTCCCTCTCAACCAAACGTCCATGAAAAACCACCCTCCCGAAGAAATGATATACGATTTTCTTCTTGTTTGATCCTGTAACTTATCAATTGTGCTCGCCGTTGCTATTTTTCTCACATGCTCGAGGTGTCGTCCTCTGACATCGTCGTCGTCGTCTTAAAATTTCCCAATTTCCTCTCAAGCCCTAGTAAGTTTGGTAGTTTTTAAATTTTTTCGTATCATTGTTTTATTATATTGTAATTTTTGTTATTTTTCTGTTAATTGCTCAATTGGGTTATTAGTTCTCGATTATGATTTTTATGTTTAATTTGGGGCTTTTTATGTTTAAGTTGGGGCTATTTTCGGTGTTGCTCGATTAGGGGTTTTGGAAGTTTAAACTGAGTCTTTTAAAAATTTTTAGTTTTTAGGTTTAAATTAGTGTTGTTATTGTCGTATTTTTGGAACGTTATGTGTGTGTTTTTGATACATTATGTAAATGTCTTCAGTACTATTTTCCTGCAAAATTAATACCGTATATGCATTATAATGATACATCAAGTTTCGTTAGATTGTATTGCATGTTATAACAAAATGATAATGTAATTTGATTATGTTGCAATTGTTGTTCTTCGTTTATACAGTAATGACAACAAACACAAGTCAACCTAGCGTCATATTTCTTTATTTCGATTAAAGATGACTAATACAAAGAATAAGATGACTAGTAAGCAAAGTGAAGATACAAAGAAAACTCATTTTTATTTGTTTTCAAACGTGCCTAAAGTATCTCATTAATTGCCAGAATAATTGCACTTTTACCATGATACAATATAGAGGCTAATTCTATTTGATTTGGAGAGAATATGGATATTTTCTTTTCGGGACAAGAATTAAGTATTATCTTGTGACCCCACTACGTGGGTCTACCGATTGACCCGTTGTTATTCAATACATTGATCCACCATTTTTAAGGAAAAATAGCAATGTTATCCGTCCAAATATAATAAAATTGTTGTACGATTGATTTCATGGGAGAGGTTGGGACGGAAAAGGTAGATAATATCGTTAGGATGTATGCCTTTTTTATTATTTAATTGTGTTATTCCCAATGGGTAATTCTCACAATCCATAACCTCTGAATATTTATGTCAACGATTTGGATATGATTTGAGAGTATGGATGATGATGAACAGTTGTGCATGATTACTTTGTGAAGAAGATGAAAGATGTCACTGCTTTTCAAGCTGTAGCGCGAATGTAACGATCAATTGGTGCACGATTGGATTAATGGTAATTTAATTCATTTATTTTCTATTGAAACTTCTGTAATAATACTTTTTTTTTTTACAAATGTGGGTGTATTAGTGTGTATTGTTTTTGCTACAGAAGCGGGAGAAGTACACGTTCTCCGAATGTTCAATTGGGTGGATAGATGAGTTTCGATCGACATCAAACATACATAGATGCAATTTGATGTCGATTTCAAGTGTGTTTCACTCTATCCACGAAGGAATGAGTTGAAGCTCGTGCGACCCGTTGATATGTTGCCAGAGGTATAAAATCTGCATAATTTTTTATGCGAAATTCCAGTTAGCACCCCTGTATTTAAGGCTTTTCCAGTTGGTGTCCAACGTTACTTTCAAATCCGGTTGGTCCTCCTGTGTTTAAGGCTTTTCCAGTTTTTACCAAAAGAATTTTTCAATTACGATTGATACCCCTGTGTTTAAGGCTTTTTGAGTTGGTGCTCAAAATATTTTTCAATTTCGGTAGGTACCCTAAGGTATGACGAAAAATTACCCCTGATTATAAAAGACAAAAATGAGACTTTTAGGTGTAGAAGCCGTTAGTTGCTAACAAGATTCTAAAAATGGTTTCTACACCTAAAGACCAAAAACTGTTTCTTCAAGTTTCAACGTCACTTACCCATAACGCGATTGAGTAGTTCTTCAGGTTCCGTCTGAAATCGTTTTCATCCTTGAAAATTCTTCAACCCTAATATTTTACATATTTTTATGCAGTACCTATCGTTTGCCCATCCTTGAAATAGTTTTCATTCCGACACAATTAAGAAACCCAATCTAAAATGATATTGCTACAGACTGTATAAAGGTACATCATATTTAGCAAATATGTATCATAGCAACAATAGTTCTACATAATAAATATGTAAAAGAAATTAGAATTTTGAATACATTAACCTTATTTACTGCCAGAAACAAATCTCTCACACTGACATCTCGATGCCTTTATTACTTACCTTAGTAGAATGCCAGAAAGAATTTGTTTAAGCAGAACTGAGCTAGACAAAGCAAAAATTATATTTGCTCTTAGCAGCTAACCGTCGTATGCTCCTTAGCTTTAACACCAAAAACTACTACAGAACATATAAATATACGACATATTAAGTAAATATGTATCATAACAACATCTAAATTGGTACGCGATCATAAAATTAGTACTATATAAAAATTCGAGTTTTCAATACATTAATCTCTTTTACTACTAGAAACAAATCTCTCACACTTACATTTCGGCGCCTAATTAGATTCACCTTAGTATAAGGCAAAAAAAAAAGAAAGAAAAGAAAAAATTTAGCAAAACTGAGTTGGATCAAACGAAAATGATCATTGTTCTTCAACAGCTAACTTGCTTATGCTATTCGGCTCCAATATCAAAAACTGCTATCGATCATATATAGGTAAGGCAATAATAGGAAAATAAGTTCTATAGCAAGTAAATTGGTACACATAAGAGTTTCTATCTCATTAACCTCATTTACTACCAAAAACAAATCTCACACTTACAGCTGGACGCCTAATTAGATTTACTTTAGTTGAAGGCCGAAAAAACAACGTATTTTAAGCAGAACTGTGAAGGAAGCCGAATGAAAGGAGTATTGTTCTTCAACAGCTAACGACATTTGATTTTCAAATTTAAAGTCGTTTCCTTTGTTCTATTCCGTCGCTAGAAGATGTGCTGGAAATATGATATAAAATTAAAAAATGATACATTTCCTTCAAGCTTAAGCTTTTAGTGGAGTGGTCATTCAACATGGTATTAGAGCTCAGGGACCAAAAGGTCTTGGGTACGAATCCTCACGACCATCCATTTATAAAAAAAATTGCACGTCTAAAGCTAGATAAAAAAGAAATCAGCCTAGACGTGAGGGGGCGTGTTGGAAATATGATATAAAATTAAAAAATGATACACTTTCCTTCAACTTAAGCTTTTAGTGGAGTGATCATTCAACAAGATGTATTGAGCTTGTCCGAAACTACTCCATCAGTAAAAATGAATCGGAATCACGATTCAATTATCTAGATTGAGAATAGAGACACTAGACAGGGACATGTCGGCGCTCTACCGGCAATATAGGGCTGACGAGGGCCGAAGAAACGAGGAAGATACGATTTGTTTTTTTAACAAAAGAACACGAGATTCGAATGAGAAAATAAAACATAAAAAATTTATAAAGTTTCCATGTTAAATGCCAGAATTTTATGTTGATTAATGGATATTTAAGTGTAGATACCGAAAAGGAAAATTAGCATTGATCGGTAAAATTGAAAAATTAGGCTCATACTCTCACTCTGATTTCTAACACTAACCAACAAAGACACTAAACTAAGCTCAGGTAGAAAGTAAAACGCCGTTAACCTTTTTACTGATTTTCGTCTTCCTCTTTCAAACTTTTTCGTTAAACAGATCAAAACCGAAGAAGGGAATAAACCATTCTCACCGGAGAAAGAAGACAGGCGGAGATGTTATTCCTCAGTGGAAATAATCATGATCTGCTCAAATCGAATGTCCAGAAAACCAGAATAATTGCTGGGTTTTCATTCTCATTGTTGTTATTACTCTCCAGTGGCGTAGAAGCGTCGATCCATGAATACCAAAACGAATCCTTTATTCCTCGGTTCAATGCCCTCTTTTTCCATGGAGGCAGTGAAGGGCTTTATGCTTCCAAAATTATCGACCAGCCGAAGAATACAGCTAACGATGATGGTAGTAAGCCCCTAAATGGAAAATCTTTCATAAGGTGATTTTTTTTCCTTTGATCTTTCCTATATTTCTGAGCAGTTCGTAGCTGGGTTTAACCCTAAAACGCTGAATCTGTGAGTTCGTTTATTGGCATGACCCTTTTTCTTCCCGATTATTCATGAAATGGTTGTTTTTAAGGCTTTGATTTTTATTTTTTTTCCATGGGGCAAAGGTTCCTTCCACCAACTATTTCATTGGAAATGTTATTTTAGTCCAATTTTGTTGTTTTGTTGTGACATTTAGTTCTGCGTCTTGGTGCATTGTGGGTGCCTTTTTGTCAATATTGTTTTGTAGTTTGAATACTTTTGTTTTAGGTGGGTTTGATATTATGATTTGTTTCTGTCGTTTGCTGCCTTATGGGATTCCTTAGGCTGCAAAGGACTGCGATATTAAGATGATACAAGAGTGTGTTTGCAGTGAGTTTAGTGTAGTTCTTGAGGTTGTTAGTGGGATTTGAAGAATGAAATTTGTTAGGAATATTTTATTGTGTTCAATTAATTAGAATTATCTTTGTAGTTTATTTATAAAGATTATCATTATAAGAGGCTTAGTGTAATTGGGCTTTGTTAGGGGCCCAAGTATTATATACCAACTTGTGGTATAAATACTAAAACCCTAACACATAATAAAGTGTGTTTTGTGTGAAAATCAATCTAGAGAGAGTATTTTAGAGAGAGAATCTCCCAACACCTCTCAAGAACACAACACCCCACGTTGAATCAATTCTTTCCATATTCAAACGTGGTTAAATCTTCCCTTTGTAGATTGTTAGGATAAAAAAGGCAACCAACAAAATTGACATTGCTATGATCTGATCGTATATAATTAAGACATCAGCGGAGAGATTAACGAAGACTTGTATTTCATGTATTCTTACAAAGATCTCACATCAGTTATGACTGAACACATATTGTGTGATTCCGATGATTTCTTATGCATGGATGGTTTGGCCCTATCATAATTCTTATTAGATACTTTCTCGCAATGTTTGTTACCAAAATTCGCAGAACGGTTGTGACAGTTCATTACCTCAGATACTCTCCCTTGTTTAAATTTGTTCTTTATTCTTCTCTGATGCTTGAACTTTACTATTTTTGTCCAAGTTCTATTAGTAACGTTATAGAAAGCGATATTATCCCTTATAAACCATTAGGTGTCGAAATAGTTACTAAGACTTTTGATTTGTCTGATGGATTGTAAAACTAAGCATGCAACAAATGCATTCTTAGACTCTAATTTGTGCCTTGTTGCATTTGATGTTTTGTGTATTCCTTTGCATTGTAAAGCCTCTTACCATGTTCTTTCCATTGACTTGACAATAAGGAAGATGTATTAATAGACAAAACTTTCATTACAAAAATTGGAGCACAACCCAATCTGTTATTTCAGGTTCGAGTCTGTCACATTTAGGAGACCTAAGGAAATTGCAGAGAAGCAAAACGCAATGCATACGAGCACCGGCGTGGTGGAGGCCATCATAGTTGAGGTCAGGGACAGAGATAAGATCGGCGGAGCTTTCTTAAACACAAATGCAATATGTTGTACTCCTACACTGTCCAAAGAAGGTTTGTGTAAAGTTGGTGAAGTCATCATGAGGCAGAGCCCTGAAAACCCCGAATGGCCCAAAAGGCTATCCACTTCTTTTGAAGGGAACAGCGAAGAGGCCAACATGGGTCTTCAGACAGTCGAAATAAACAGCACGGGAATGTATTACCTATACTTTGTGATCTGTGACCCCGAACTAAGAGGCACTGTAATAACCGGAAGAACCCTTTGGAGAAATCCCGAGGGCTATCTCCCTGGCAAAATGGCGCCGTTGATGACATTCTACGGTCTCATGTCCTTAGCATACCTCATTCTTGGTCTCTTGTGGTTCTTGAGGTTCGTACGGCACTGGAAGGATATCATACAGCTGCATTATCACATCACAGCTGTGATAGGGCTCGGGATGTGTGAGATGGCTCTGTGGTACTTTGAATACTCCAACTTTAATGCCACGGGCAGCAGACCGATGGGCATTACTCTTTGGGCAGTGACCTTCAGTGCTATTAAGAAGACCGTGTCTCGCCTTCTTCTACTTGTTGTTTCGATGGGCTACGGCGTTATGCGGCCCACTCTTGGTGGCATTACCTCAAAGGTGTTTCTCCTCGGCGTGGTGTATTTCTTGGCTTCTGAAGCTTTGGAGCTTTTCGAGAATCTGGGAAATGTGAACGACTTTGAAGGGAAGACGAGGCTCTTCTTGGTTCTACCTGTGGCTCTCTTGGATGCTTGTTTCATCCTCTGGATATTTTCTTCGTTGTCCAAAACTTTGGAGAAGCTTCAGGTGATTTTCCATTTAACCTTTTACAAAAAATTTTAAAAGAACATAAATATATATATGTATGTACATACACATTTCTTTCAGATTCGAAGAAGTATGGCAAAACTTGAGCTCTACAGAAAATTTACCAATGCTCTAGCTGTCGCCGTGCTGCTTTCAGTTGCATGGATTGGCTATGAGGTAAGATATTCGGTTCCTCCTGTTTAGTCAAAAAAAAGTTAAGAGAGAATCATAATTTTATGGGTCGTCCACATAGATACATATCAATCTCATAAATGGAAAATGATGACCAACTAACCATTTTGTGTGTTTTGTTTTCAGTTATACTTCAATGCTAGTGACCCCCTAAGTGAGCTGTGGCGAAGAGCTTGGGTCATCCCAGCTTTTTGGACTCTGTTGGCTTTCGTGTTATTGGTGGTTATATGCATCTTGCTGGCTCCTTCGCATAACCCAACCAGGTCATTATAGAACTATTATATTATTTTCTCGATGATTCGTCTGATGTTTCTCAACTGTGCAGATACGCATATGAGACTGGCGATGACGATGAAGAGGGTCTATCTCTAACGGGCACAACAGGCATCGTAGTTGGTGGAGATTTGCCATCCATTGTTAAAGAACGGAAACCATCTGATCATGTTATCTTTGGCTTAGGTGAAGTTTTGGAAGAAGACAAAAGAGAGTGACTGATTCAGACATAAGTTTCAATATCCTCCTCAAACCTTTGACCTTGAAAGAGAGTTTTTGACATGGTTACGTACAATCGTACTTGCTTTGATCATACGTTTATCTCTTCATAATCATAAGACCATTGTCTCCTCCTCATATTGTTCTTGAGACCATCAAGAGTCTGATGAATCTTAACCGTCTCATTAGACGTCGAATCGCCAGAGAAGAAGACACTAACCCTATCTCTCAACTCAATCCAGCTGCATCCAGGTACCTTTTCTAACCCTCTCTGCTTCATAACTACCCTAAGATTCGTGGCCTTTTCTTCTAGTCCAGCTTCGACGTATAAGTTCAAGAGCTGAACGTAATTACTCCCTTTATTTGGTTCCATTTCGATCAACTTATTTGCAGCTACGATACCCAATTCCAAATCCCTATGAACCCTACACGAACCTAACAAAGAAAGCCAGATGCCTCGGTTCGGTTCGATCTTCATATTCTTTATGAGATCGTAGGCATTGTTTAATCTCCCGGCACGGCCCAGAAGATCTACGATGACAACATAATGCTGTAATTTGGATTCGATCCCATGTTCAGTCATTGACTGAAATAGGTTTAGTCCTTCACCGATGAGGCCACAGTGGTTGCAAGAAGAGATTAGGGACAGGAACGTAATTTCGTCAGGAGGCGTTGTTCCCCAGCTCCTTCTCATCTCTTCGTACAAGTCTATGGCTTTCATGCACTGACCGTGCGATCCATAACCCTCGATCATACTGTTCCATGCTACGACATCTCTCTTGGACATTTTTCGGAAAACTCGTTCGGCGTATTTTAAGCAGCCCGACTTAGTATACATGTCAATGAGTGAGTTTTCGACTCGACTTTCATCAGAAAGCTCGAAGATACTTCTTCTCATATGATAACTGTGAATGGCCTTTCCTTTGAGCAATGATGCTGTTTTCGAAACAACGGTGAGAATAGTAGCGATTGTGAACGAATCAGGACACAGCCCGTTCTTCATAAGTTCGGGGACGAGGCTCAATGCATCCTCATGGAGGCTATTTTGGGAATAACACGATATTAAGGAGTTCCACATCACCAGGTTCTTGTTCGAGGTGTCTGAAAATGAAGTCTCGGCCATTTTGGGCTGCTCGTATTTGGAATAGAACTCTATCAGAGAACTCGCCGTAATAGCATCAATGTTGAATCCTTCTTTTATTGCAAGACCGTGAATGCAGAAACCTAGTTTCGGGTTTTTATCACCCACGCAAGCAACGACAGAACTCGATAAGATATTGGGATCTTTCTTCACACCAGACGAAACCATTTTCTTGAATAAAATCGATGCTTCCTCGTATTTTTCATTCTCGCAATATCCCGATATCATAGAACCCCAAGTGACTAAATCCCTTTCCTTCATATCTCGGAAAATCTTGCAGGCATCGTCCACATTCCCAAGCTTCGAATACATCGTTAATAGAGAGGTTTGCACAGTAATGCTGTCTTTTATTGGCCTCTTTTCGATCTCTGCATGAAGCATCGTACAAGAAAGAGGTAAACCAGCGGTGCCACTCGCTATTAAGGTATTCGATATGGCGAAAGAATCAGACCTAACGCTGCTATTTCGCATCTGATGGTATACATTGAGTGCTTCACAGTTGCATCCATGACTAACATAAGCAGATATCATACTGTTCCAAATTGCTGCATTTCTATTACCAATTGCAGTGTTAAAAATTCTCTCCGCATCTTCAACGAGCCCAGTTTTTGAGTAAAAGGTCAGAAGGGAAGTACGAGTGTAAGTATCAAACTCATACCCTGTTTTAATGACATCACAATGCACCTGACGGCCAAATCCTAGATTTTCTCCTGATGAACAACATGAAAGCACGCTTGAAAAGGTTGTGGATTCAAACTTGAGACCTTCACTTTTGGCCAATGAGTATAAATCCATCCCCTTTTCGGAGAAACCGTTTTCCCAGAAACCGCCGATCATGGCATTCCACACTGCTATATTACTCTTTTCTTCCAACTGTTCAAAAATGTGCCAAGCGTCACTTAACCTGCCCCTGTTTGAGTACATATTAACCATTGCAGAAGCAATAACTTGATCATCTTCAAGCATGTTCTTCACGATGTAACCATGAACCTCCCTCCCATGGAACAAGCCCAAATAGCAATCACACAATCGAAGAAGAATGCTCAGCGTATACCCATCGGGCTTCACTTTCAACATCCCCATTCGACGGAACATCCCTAAACCCTCATGGAAACAGGAATTTTTGCAGAGCCCATCAATGATAGAGTTCCACATTGCAACATCTTTAGCAAGAATTTCACTTTGATGCATATTTTCAAACACCTTAACTGCACTACCGATTGACCCACATTTGACGTACATATGCACCAGTGAGGTGACAATATACGGGTCGGATTCAAGACCTGCTTTGACGATCGTGGACTGAAGTGCGGTTCCATAACTGAGGTTCGAGAGACAGATGCAGGCTTTGATGAGAGATGGGAATAAGAATTTCGATGCTTGAATTGGCGAAGTATGGGTTTTGGAGTATGATTCTAATGCTTGGAGATAGTGGCCTTGTTGATTCAAAGATGTAATCTTGGCTTTGATGAGATGGAATGGTAAGCTAAGGGTTCTTGAAGTCGAAAACTTTCTTGAAATCAGAAGAACATTGCAATGCATATCTCAAGCGAAAGTCCCTCAAAATATATATCTGAAGAAGCCCAACTCAATAAAATATACACATTCGACAAGCTTTATGAATACATCGTCTTAATTTGTCTTTCTGAAGCTCTCACCACGACATTGAAAAAAGAATGCTAAAAAAAAAATATTCTTTTAAACTCTTCAGTCAGTGATATGTTCTTTGGTTTCGGTGAAATATTATTACATCAACGCTATAGAATCAACACTGCTTGTAAGATCCCAACGTGTCTACCTAATTAATTTCAATTATCTTTTCCTCATCTAATTCATTTTCCATCTCAAGTGTGTAGAGGCTATTGATGAGTATGAATTCCTTTGTTGATGTGGATTAGTCGATGTATATTGCCTTGCCTTCATTGAAATATCGTCGCAATATATATGCGATATCACATATACAAAGTCCCAAATTTTTCCAAAATAAGTGTACTGCGTGAGATCTCCAGGCCGGTAGCTGAAGACGTCGAACCTGAAGCGAATCTCGAAGTTCGGGTCCCGAACTCTTTTTAAGTATTTTTTTTCTAAGATACATACTAATATCATAAATTTAAACCGTAAATATAAATATAAATATATTTCATAATGGAATGTTCAATAAATACTTAAACTAATTATATAATACTACTTGTCTAGATGTTTTAGAATAATTGATCAAATCTGCATAATCTAGTCGATCGACCATTTCTTTTTCAATTGACAACAATGATTAGTCCATTCAATCGACATATTTATATAATATTAATGGAAGTAAGAAGATAAAAAAAAAATAATGATATTTAGTTTTAGCTTCATTCAGTCAATCCATCAAACACATAATAGGTGTTTAGAATGCAAAGACATAAAAGAAATAAGAATAGCACAAAAAAAGTCATTTGCAATTGATGAAAACATTCAAAAGATTGTATTGGAGCTAAATTATTTCGCTTATGATGAGAATTTAGAGAAACATATTTTAAAAAGCAAAAGTGTGCTCAAGTAGTTAAAATTCGTGTTCAGTTATGAGTTTGAATTTTCATTTACGTTAATTTCCTTTGAAGTTTGACCAACATTTGGTTCAAAAAAATTAAAATAAAAAAGATCATCTCATTCTCATCTCAGCCTCAATCGCCATTTTTTAGCCCATACAAAAATAAAATAATTTTAGCCTATTATATATATATATATATATATATATATATATTATATATATATATGAAAAATATTGGGCCCCCTCCAAAGCTGGGATTGAGGCGACCGCCTCATTCGCTTCACATAAGCTATCTGGACTGATCTTTCTCTTGTAAAATGAAATTATTAATTCTTACACTTCGAATGCCGTCTGTTACATTTAAAAGTTAGATTTTGTCTGAGCATATTTAATTCTTACACTTCGAATGCCGTCTTGTTACAATCGCGACAATAACGCGACCATTTAATTGTCTCGAGACTGGAATCATTGGATAGCTCTTAAGAATGACCTCAACAAAGCTTATAAAGATGAAGAAATTTTATGGAGGCAAAAGTCCTGTTGGATATTTAAAAGCAATTGGGCTTTAAATATTGTTGGATATTTAAAAAACAATTGAGCTTTAAATATATGGACTTGTGAATAAGAATTGTGGAGGGAAATAAAATGGGGGGAAATACCACATTGGAAAAGTGAAGTGATTTGACACACCTTATATAGTGGTATGCATTTTATTGGTTTAAAATAAATAGCCAATATTATGCCACATGTGTGTCGCTCGCGTGCGCGCAGGGGGGTGCAAATCCAGTTGACTCGTGTGCGAGCGCGCGTCCTGCGCACACGAATGTCGGACCGAAATCCAGCGGGCCTGATCAACCCGACTTTTGCTCCGAGTTATAACTTTTCTTTCCCGGAAATTTCTTTTGGTACCGAAGTGACCGACTGTTCGCATACTTAGATGCGAAAAGGTTGCACGGCTGAATGTCAAAGGTCGCACGACTGTTCAAGTCAAGAGACCTTTGGGTTATGACTGTTCAGTTCAAGGTACATCTCTCCTATGCGTGTGTATTCCTATAAATATAGGACGAATCTCAGTTGAGATAGATACGAAAAATACAGAGAGATACAAGCAAACAAGCTTCTTTGAGAGTTCAAATCACAAATTGTTCTAGTTCGCCGTTGGAGTCGTTATTTGTGCTTAACGAACATCAAGTTATTCGAAGTATCCTGGGAAATAGACGCTCGATTAAACCTCTAGAACATACGAGAGGGAGCGAATCTGTTTTAAGGAAATTATGCTCGCACAATCTTCGAATTTTCGTTAAGGACTCGCAGTCTTACGAATTCCAGGGAGCAGTCGTGCAAGCTCTCAGCCTTGAAGTCTTGTTTCATCCAGACAGCCGCGCAGTCGTGCAAGTTCTCAGCCTTGCAGCACATCAACATCCAGCAGTCGCGCAGTCTTCCTTTGCTGGAGTAGTCTTACAGATTCTCAGCGGAGCAGTGTTACACTATTGTAGTCACACACCTGCAGTCGAACAATCCTCAGTCGGACACATATCAAAGGTACTTTTCCCAACAAAGTCTCAAGTACAGTGGCTAAAAGAAGGAGATAAGAACACTAAGTTCTTCCAATCTTGTATTGTCCAGAGGAGAAAGACTAATTCTCTTGTTAATCTTGTCAATGAAAGAGGTGAACGGTTTTGCAATCAGATTGTTGAGGGTACTGAAGTTGTTAGGTTTATACAACGCTCTTCACATCATTCAAACCACTCCTCTTGCCTGAAGCTATTGAAGGGATTCCTTTGCCCCAACTTCAGAGGATGAATCAAGAAAGATGTTTTTTCTTTGCACCTTGATAATGCTCCAGATCCTTAGGTACGAGTCCCTTATATTTTTCAAAAGTTTTGGCATCTGTTCACAATTTTATGACCCACTGCAAAATTTTAAGAGCTTTGAACCATATCATCATTACTTTGATTCTAAAACCAGACATCTATCTCTCATTTGTTAGGAGGTATGCCCTCGGAATGCCGTTCAGAGGACTGAGACGAATGGGGTGACCCATGTTGTATAAGTTCGAAAAATGTAAATGGTTTATTGTAACCATTAATTAATAAAATATTGCATTTTATTAATTTGAGGCATTCATTATTTATTTATCGAGTTTAAAGTCTACTAGCTTCCGGTAGTGCGGTAAATAAATAAAACCCGTGTGCACGAGTTGATCGATCGATTCTCATGGGATGAGAGAGGCGACACCGATCGGATCTTATTCTCTGCACTAAATAATTGTTCGCAAGTCTTAGGAATCTAGTGGGGTGACTAGATTACCGATTATGACTTCTTCGTTGACGGTTCCAATGCAACGATTGTGTCAATCGTTATCTTGGGAAGATGGGAGGTCGTGACGAAAATATTGCCGATCGGGGCATCGGAGTATTCGAACACATGGCTCGATATTCGTTTCGATCGCATGGCTTAACGCGGGGATGTCAACGATCGAACGAAGACTATAACAGCCTTAGACCGTTAGGCTCATCGACGGATTTGTTACCGCAATTCCGGTTTGACGCTAGTTTGCTAGGCCCTTTAAATACTCCAATGAAGGGTATGGGCCAGCGGCAAAACGCGGCCGGTTTTACGGAGATGATTGCCGGGCTTTGAGCGCTCTCGGGATTCACTGCCTCATTAACGAGGTTAACGTCCTATGAGATAATTGAGGACGGCGATTACTAAGCCTCCGGCCGGAGCAATAAACTAGCTCGTGTGAGACACGGAGCGTAGTTTCGTAATCGCGGCAGTCTTGATTATAACATAGAGTCGAGTTTAGTGAGTTTGACATTAACCATGATTCTCACTCGATCGGGACGAAGGTGAAGGGCGTAAGAATATTAAACGAATATCTATAGTCGGTTCGACAGAATTTAGATTGGATCAAAATTCGTTCTCAATTAGGATCTGTCCGATACCGCGGGATTGGCTAGGCGAATACCGGACTCGCGGATACCTCCCGTGCTAATTGAGACGAACCAAGTGAGTCACGCTTAAAAAGGATAACAATCTCTATTGGTCGGGACAAACTTTTCAAAGGTGCGTAACGAATTGAGAATTTGTTGGCGCAGTGGCACGTCTATACGGGTGTTGGAAGTATTTTATAGTGTTCAATAATCAAGTTATCTTTGTCTAGGGACTTAATTGTAATATATGTATAGTTAGGGACTAGAATGCAAATATACCAATATTGATTGGTATATATAGGGCAAGTGTGTGTAAAATACACACAACTTGAGTTTAACTTTCTCTCACTAGAAAAACTCTCTCTAATCACTATCTAAGCTAGGGTTAATTGTAGAGAGAGAAAGAGGTTAATTGGAGAGAAAGTTTGTGATTAATGAAGATTTGATTGATTTAATCCTTAAGCTTCCGCTCGCATTATCATCGAGGTAAATCTATCAAATCTATGCTCGAGTTCATCGTTGGATGTTAAAAATGGACCTAACAATTGGTATCAGAGCCAAAATCATGTGAATTGATCAATTTTTGGTTGCAGAAAAATGTTTTTCGTATGATGTTCTTCACGAAAAAAAAAAAAGCATTTTTCGCATGCTACAGTGAATTAAGCTGAAGTTGATTTTCGTATAATGTTTGCTTGCTGTTTTTCATATGATTCTGAACGAAATCTATGTGCGAACGATTTGATATATGTTAATTGCAATTATCTTCGATCATTTGAGCTTAATTTTTAGATCTGCGATTGAAAAATATTTTCTCATCTTCAAAGTTTTCTTCACTGTTTGTGCTTAATTGGACTAGATTTTGCTTTCGATCGTGTTAATCGAGTGTTTCATATGATTACCCAACGTATTTCGATCGATTAACTATGCTTAATGTGTTAATTTGAGTGTTATTTGAAGATTTCGCAGAACATTCTCGCGTTTTCGCACCATTCATAGACTTTCGTATCAAGCTTGATTTTCGCATGACATGTTTTCGTATCAGCTTTCGCATTGACTCTGTTTTTCGTATCACTCACATTCTATTATTTTTCGCATTGACTTTCATAATAGTGGTACGAAAAACTTTCCATACGAAAAAACTTGAAAACTTTCGCACGATAGTGACAATACGAAAATTTTCTTCGTGCGAAAACTTTAAATTTTCTTGTACGAAAAACTTTTGTCATACGAAAATACTCTTGCTTTTTCGAACGAAAACGTTCCATACGAAAAAAAAGGTTTCCAATACGAAAAAAAAAATTCAAAAACATTATTTTTCGCACCATTGTTTTGTTGTTTTCACATACGAAAATCTTTCTATGCTTTGATACGAAAAACTTCCCATACGAAATTTGTTTTAAGTACGAAAATATTCTTGAAAATTATATTGATACGAAAATAACAGTTTTTGCGTACGAAAAATATTCATACGAAAAAGTCATTTAATACACAAAACATACAATTTTATCGTACGACAAAGTAATCCGAAAAAAAAAAATTTCATCCGAAAAAGATTTTCGCATACTACTGACCCGAAATTTTTTTTTCGCAAGCTACTGTTCATTCGAAAAAGACTTTGATTCGAAAAAGTCTCCGATACGAAAAACATTATTTTGTCATACGAAAAACTTTACTTTCGTACGAAAAACAAATTTTTTGGTTCCATACGAAAAATATTGTGTTCGAACGCTACAGTAACTTTATATACGAAAACCTTTGATTTTCATACAATATTTTTTCTCGTACGAAAAAGTTTGAATACGAAAACTATTTCTCGTACGAAAAAGGTTTTCCATACGAAAAGGACTTTGATACGAAAAACATTTTGTCGAACGAAAAGAAAAACTTTCCATACGAAAAATTTTGAAGTACGAAAATATATTTTATCATACGAAAAACGTCAAAATTTTCGAACGCTACAGTGACTAAGAAAACCTATACGAAAACTTGCACAAATGAGAGATTTTCGGAACACAATTTTCGATAGTTTTAGGTAAGCAAAAAAAAAAAAAAAAAAAAAAAAAAGGTTCCTGGTTCAAAAAGGTTCCCGGTTTTAATTTTAAATTTTTAGTTACGAGATTTTTTGCGTACCTGCTTCAAAAAGGTTCCCGGTTCATACGAAAAATTTTGGGTAACAAAATTTTTTTTGGACTGGTAAAATTTTTCAGTACAAAAATTATTCTCGGTATAAGTTTTTTTCTTTTCTAATCATTTCAAATTTTTTTTGATACCTAAACTTCCGAAAACTTAATCCTTCGAAAATCTATTCGAACACATTGATCCAAAATTTAATATCAATTCAAAAACACGATAACGATAAAAAACATCCAACCCAGAAAGTAAATATGGAAGCCAACTACTTGATAAAAATCAAAGAATTAGAAGCTAATCTAGAAAATAATTACAACTGCTTAGTTAAGAGTCTAGAAGAAAAGTCTATTCTTAAAAATAAACTAACAATAGAACAAGAAAGGCTGACGAGCTTAAAGACAAGGGTCGCACAACAAGAATCAACTATAAGCAAACTTACAAAAGAATTATCTACATGTAGAGACGAAAAAATAAATAGTGCAGCCCAAAATAAAAGTCTTCTTGAACAAAGAAATCAATTATATTCAAAAATTAAAGAATTAGAAGATGTTCTAGCTAAACGAGGACAAACTGAGCAACGCGAAATAAAAGAAACTATATTGTCTCTAAATAAGTCGACTCAAACAATTGAGTCCGTGCCAAACAGGGAACATTCTATACAATCAACAAAACAAAACTCTAAAGATTGTGATATTCTAGAAAATGAACGCAAAATTGCTGAATTACATTCTCTTCTGGAATCAGAACGTAAAGAGTTTCGAGCAAAAATGGATAAGCTTTTAGAGGAGAATTCATTTCTCAAATATTCCTTAGCAAAGGGCACAACTACAACCATTCATCCTGTAAAACCTGAACCTTTAAACGATATATCTTCTAAACAGGATCAGAAAACTCAAATGACAATAAACGATATATCTTCTAAACCAATGACTAAACCTATAAAGCAGGAAAGAATAGAGCAAGACAATTCATTTTCTATTACAATAAACAAAATTATTCCTAACTCTATTCTTCCTCCAAAAATTCCTAAAGTCATTCCAAAGATAAAGCAAGAAGCTACTAAGCTAAAACAGACAATAAGTACACATTCTCTATTAAAACTGAAACGTCCAAAAGTAATAATTGTCTAAACAAAAGTAGCTCATTTAGTACACATTACAAAGTGAATGATGTGAGTCTAGAAGGTAGGAAATACGACACTTCTATACTAAATGCTATTGATTCTATAAGCTCGTATTCCTCTCTCAAGTACCCGGTCAAAGTCAAATCCGAAATGCATCTTAAGCGACTGGCGAAAGAGAAAATTTTCTCTTCTACAAAAAGACACACATTCACCGATGCTGAAAAGTTAAATTTCAAAAAGGTACAACAAATTTGGAAACCTAAGCTACAAATGGAAATAAGTAGTCCTCGACAAATGTGGATTCCTATGACTGCTTTATGTGATAATTTTGCTTCCAAATTTGAACCTTATATGCATAATTGTTTCACTGCTAACCAGGGAGGACCCGTCCAAAAATGGGTACCAAAGTCCCGATAATTTGTTTTGCAGGATCCCGATCATACATGGTAAATAGACGACGATTGCTCCACATGTATGGTCGGTATGCAATGATGAGCAGTCGCACAAGACCCCGACACGTGTGGTATTCGGTTTGCTCCACACACGTGATCGGTTTGTGACGTGAGCAAACACACCAAATCAAGACTATTCCAAAGCTCTTGATTTGACATTGTTTTTAGTTTTATTTTTTGTTCAATAAAAAAAAAGGGGGGGGGCCATAAAAAAAAAAAAAAAAAAAAAAAAAAGAGGCCATAAAAAAAAAAAAAAAAAAAAAAGCTTTTGAGCTTCAATCTTTAAAGAAGGTCGAGCCAATTTCAAATTGCAAAAGGCACTTGAGTTTTATTTTGGGGGAGTCAAACTCTATATTTACAGAATATTCGGTCTTCATATTCTATATTGTTTTTATTTAGGGGGAGTGGATAGAAAAGGTGCAAGAATTTCAAAAGAGCGTATTACCATAGTTTATTGTAAAAAGCGCATACGTTTTAGGGGGAGTGATACTCATAAGCGCATACTTAAAAGGCGCACATTTTAAAGGGGGAGTGATACTTCATTTACTAAAGGCGCTTGACCTGAAAGAAAGTAATATGCAAATTTCTACAAGAAAGCACATGTTTAGGGGGAGCAAGAGCATCATATTTGAAATAGCACATCTATTTAGGGGGAGCAAGGGCATCACATTAGGAATAGCGCAATAATTTAGGGGGAGCGTTACCTAAAAAGGCGCAAGAGAGAAAAGAGAATGCCGGAAGACAAACTTCAAGCTTTGAGGGAGTGTCAACATCAACTAGCGCATGGACAATACGAGGTGTTCACATACTTGTTCCCATGGTTCAGTTCATCCCAACTGCACCTATCCCAGGAACAAACCCCGAGTGTATGTGAGGGTATTCGAGCGAATAACGATGAAATCATTACACCTCAACCACAAACTATCCGGACCATAACCATATAGGTACAGGACTGATTTATCAGATCCCGGGTAAAAGACGCTTCATCTGGTCCAAAGGCGCATGCACGACCCTTCCTAGCTACTCATTTGTCTCCCTAAAGACAGATGTTTCAATATCTCACGGGGAACCGCATATGCTATCACGGTTTCATTTGGAAACGGGAGATATTGAACTAAGTGGTCCACAGCCCCATACCACGACTTTCTTGAACACGTAAATGTCTAGTGTGTCCTCATCGCCTAAATGTTTTCCACTTTTCTAGGACACATACATTCTTTTACACACATATTGCAGGTCTACGTGACCATGCCAGAACTTCTGTAGACGCATCATTCAATGATGTGCTTCTATGATCAGAAGGAAGTCCTGCCGTTGCAACATCAAAACAACAACGGTAGCAGGCCATCTTCTGGAGCACGACTCTAGAATGATGTCAACGGGTTGCCTATGTGGCCCCGTAGTCCCTTCAAATGCAAGTCTGTGTGACTTTGCATCAACGACCAAGAGTGACATCGAAGGATGTTTCACGATGATTGGTCGTCTGTCCCGTTTTCGGGTACTTCATCCGGAATTCAATGCCAACACGTTCAGCGAACACTCTGGTTCACCTTGATCACACAGCATGACGATACAAATGAATCGCCATGAGGGGGAGAAGCATTTCAGGGAGGCCAAGCACGTGAACTCATTAAAGAAGCCAAGCTTTCAACGCACGTGCTGAACCACAACAAACAAGACCTCTCTCCATGGTTCGAGCGTACACGACAAGTCAATGCTAATGATCCGCGCGACTCTGACATATGCAAGAAGGTAACGAATATTCAAGTTGCAAAAGAAGAAGATGAGGGTGCATGTAAATAGGGGGAGACTGAAGATTCTCCAGACGCTCTCAGCTATTTCTTCAAACAGCAACAAAGACCGTGTCATATTCGAAGTTGAGCACAAAGGGGGAGATTGTTGGAAATTACTCTGTTGTGTTCAACTGATGATGAAGACTAAAGATTCGAGAGACAAAGACAACCGAAGCTTCAATTATAATTGAACACTAAGGGGGAGATTGTTGGAAGTATTTTATAGTGTTCAATAATCAAGTTATCTTTGTCTAGGGACTTAATTGTAATATATGTATAGTTAGGGACTAGAATGCAAATATACCAATATTGATTGGTATATATAGGGCAAGTGTGTGTAAAATACAAACAACTTGAGTTTAGCTTTCTCTCACTAGAAAAACTCTCTCTAATCACTATCTAAGCTAGGGTTAATTGTAGAGAGAGAAAGAGGTTAATTGGAGAGAAAGTTTGTGATTAATGAAGATTTGATTGATTTAATCCTTAAACTTCCGCTCGCATTATCATCGAGGTAAATCTATCAAATCTATGCTCGAGTTCATCGTTGGATGTTAAAAATGGACCTAACAACGGGGTATAGACACTTAGTTAAATTCCGAATTTGATCTCAGGAATAATTAAGACTTGTGATTGGATCAAGTACTTAATTAATTAACTAAGTTTGGGCTTGATTAGAATTTGGATTAATTGGATTGTATCTATTTGATCAAATTATAATCATTCGGACTCAATCGAACTTATTCGATTTTTCCAAAGGCTCAATTGCAAAACCTTAAATGTTGGCATAGCCTACACTTATTTAAAGGTTTATGAAAGTGCCATTTAATCTATTTTATGGACAAAAACGAAATATTGGTTGAGAGAAAATGACTTGGTCTTTATTTTTCAACTATGAGAGTGACATTGTGTCATTTAGTCCATGGATTTGATTCCTATTCTTTCTCCTTATGTTTAGAACGAAAATGGCTCATTTGATGGGTAAAAGAGAGAAAAAGAAAGAAGTTTTCTAACAAAGAAAATATCAAGGATCTTGAGAGAAAAAGAAAAGTTTGGTCCAAGTTCAACTTAAGCTTCAAAGCTAAGTTAGAACCTCCTTCTAGCAACTCTAGCCATCCGTGGGTTGCTCCGAGGTGCCAAAGAGTGCGTATCGGCGTTTCGAACTTGCTCGGGTCAGTCCGAGACGAAGAAGGATTTGCTCAAGCTTCGCGTTTTCGAACGCCGTGCTGTGACGATCTAGCCACGCGCAACAAGGGTAAGGTTTCGAACCTTTAGATTAGGTTGATTTGATCAATCTCAAAAAGGTCTTGAATGACCTCGAATGATCCATTATAATGTCTTAAGACATGTATGGAGTCATGGTATAAAGTTTCGGAATCGTCGGATAAGTTTTCGGGGTTCGAAATGAGAGATTTCGGCTATCGGCCGAGGTCCACCGCCTGAGACATGAAGTCCCACGGCCATGGACCTGGGCTGGGCTGGATTGAACCCAGACCCACGGCCGTGGACCAGGGTGGTCCTGGCCATGGGCAGAGCCTGGACAAGGTCCACGGCCGTGGACCAAGGTGGTCTTGGCCGTGGACCACTTTTGCTTGCTGCCCTTCTCGGCCAAGGCTGACCCACGGCCGTGGGCCGTGGTGTCTCAGACCGTGGACCATGGCAGAGAGCTGCCATGGTCTCCCGAGGGCTCGGGCCGGGGTGCTCGGGTCCTCGGGTACCTCCCAGGATGTGTTCGTGCGAGTTTAAATGATAAAAATTTAAAATTCGGCACCTACACTACGGGATCGCTTCCGCTTCCGCTAAGTCCATGTCGCGCTGTTCGGGGGCCGCCGTCGGTCGATACGAGCTCACCCCAACAGTGGTATCAGAGCTACGGCTCAAGATCGGGTTCGACCGAAGGCCTCGAAAGCCGATGTGGTGAACATACGGTCGACAAAATTGTCACTCGTGACGTCGGTCGGCAACCGATGTCAAAATTAATTGTTGCATGTTTATGTGGGACAATATTGCGGACTTAGGTTATCCGGGTTATTTGTTTAAGGGCCGTATGCTGCCCCCCGGTATGTACATGGATTACGGGATGTACGGGAAATAATTCCCCCCGTGTTGTATTTTATCGCTTTATTAGATAGAGTTAGATAAAAGGCGGCCGTTCGTTGTGAGACACGAAGACGAGTGGTTCGATGTCCATGGTGGTCCGAGGATGGCATTCCTCGAAGATCGAAGACCCCGGTCGTATACGACCCATGTAATAGGACCAGTATAGATAGTCCGCGTATTGTCCATTTAGATAGCTTTCCTAGGGTTAGTTATTTAAATATCGCATAAACGTGCTCGTGCTTATTTTCACGCTATGAGACCATGCATGTATCTCCCGATTGGAATACTAAGTGAGCAAAGGGATTAGAATCCCTGTCTTCTATCAAGCTCGAATCAGCTGTTACAAAAGTCATTGCAAGTTTTGGTTTCGGGTTTGCCGGCGCCTTGCTTTCGCTTTTGTTTCAGCTTATTCGGGTGCGGTCAAACGCCGCTCTCCAAGACCACACCTAAGTCCGAAAGGCAAGGTTCAAGTGTGCGGTTCGAGCAAAGTTGATAGGTTGCACTTAGACAGTTATACCGCCTTGTTTCGGGTTAGCCGGCGGGGGTCCCTGACTGAGACAAAGATAGTTGAGACACTCGTGAGACGAGTTCGCGTGGAACGCGACTTCGTTGGCTTTTGCAAACCAATAAAACGTTAGAGGTTGAGGTTTGCTTAAGCTTTCGGAGACATCAACTCCACTATCGAAGTTATCAACGAGCTTCCGAAACCTCTAATGGGAGTATGGGGTTTTAGAAAAGATAGTGGGAGTCAAACGAAACAAAAGTCCTTATTTGCATTTGATGAACTATACAACAATCTAATAGGACTTTATTTTCTGCAGATTTGTGTATTTCTCTCAATTACAAAATGTCTTCCGCACTACAAATACTGCTCAAAGAAAACCGTTTGACTGGGTCAAACTACGTCGATTGGTTACGCAATCTGAGAATTGTTCTCGGGATTGAATCGCTGACTTATGTGTTGGACTCTGAAATGCTGCCAGCCCCAGGGGCTGATGCTAGCAATGAAGTTCGTACTGCTTACGATAAGCGGAACAAAGACGAACAAATCGTGAAGTCATATGTACTCGGGTCAATGAGCAATGCTCTGCAGTGTAGCCATGAGCACATGGTGGATGCACGGCAGATATTGCTACATGTGAAAGAATTGTATGGTACACCGTCTAGGACAGTCCGGTATTCGATATCGGAACAACTCTTTCGCTCGAGGATGTCTGAGGGCAAAAACGTTGGAGATCACGTGTTGAACATGATCAATATGATTGAGAGATTGGAGACTCTCGATTTTCTTATTGATTGTGATCTCCAATGTGATCTGATTTTGCAGTCGCTGCCCCCTCCTTCAACTCCTTCATAGTGAACTTCAATCTGAACGACAAGCAGCTGACTTTATCTGAACTGTTAAATCAGTTGGTGTCAGCACAGTCTCAGATGAAGAAGGGGAAACAGACAGCGCTTGTGGCAACCACTAATCTTGCCAAGGGCAAAATGAGGTTGAACAAGCGAAGGCCTTCGAGGCTGACTTACGATAAAAAGAAGAAGTCCAAACAAACCGGTCCGAAGCCAACGGACAAATGCCTTCATTGCGGTGTGCTAGGCCACTGGAAGAGGGATTGTCCCAAGCTCAAAAGTGAGATGGTGGCTTCAGGTAAAGAACTATATGTTTTAGAAACTGTATGTTCTATGTCTGTATATTCTACTTCGTGGATCTTGGATTCCGGAGCCAGTTCTCACATCTGCGTGATGTCACAGGATCTGGAACGAAGTAGAAGGCTCGAGGACAAGGAGGTGATGATCAACGTGGGGAGCGGACATAGTGTCTCGGCAAGCCACGTGGGATCGAAAAATCTATGTTTAGATACTGGTTTTATGTTGCTGTTAGATAATGTACTTGTAATTCCCCGGGGGTTAAAGAACATTGTCTCCATTCCCGTTTTGAGCGGAAGTGGTTATGTATTTAATTTTCAAGGAAATAAATGCAATATTTTGTTTGGAAACAAAATTGTCGGAACAACGACTCTTTTAAATGGTCTTTACTATTTAAACCTCCAAACTGAAAAAT
The DNA here is from genome assembly GCA_028392965.1 of Lindernia subracemosa. Lineage (NCBI taxonomy): Eukaryota > Viridiplantae > Streptophyta > Magnoliopsida > Lamiales > Linderniaceae > Vandellia > Vandellia subracemosa. The sequence continues at coordinate 43,815 of JAQPCC010000105.1, forward strand.
CTGTGAACGCAATCACCAACAAACGAAAGTTAGAAACAAACGCGAGATATCTATGGCATCTCCGATTGAGTCACGCTGGAGAGCGCAAAATTCACGAGTTGGAGAAAACTGGCATTATTAAGCCATTGGGATCAGATCCATATCCAACGTGTGAATCTTGTCTACTTGGTAAGATGACTCGATCGCCCTTCATTGGGAAATTTAATAGAGCCACTGAAATTCTCGGTTTAATTCATACGGACGTTTGCGGACCTTTCAATATAAAGGCTCGGGGTGATTTCCACTATTTCTTTACCTTTACGGATGATCACAGTCGTTACGGGCTAGTGTATCTGTTAAGGTATAAGTCTGAAACTCTTAAAAAGTTCAAGGAGTTTAAGGCGTTAGTGGAAAAGCAAACTGGGAAACTCATTAAAGCCGTTCGATCGGATCGAGGCGGTGAGTACATGAGTATCGAGTTTGATCAGTTCTTGAAGGAGAATGGGATCATATCACAGATGACTCCTCCAGGCACGCCACAGTTGAATGGCGTGGCTGAACGCAAAAATCGGACCTTATTAGATATGGTTCGATCTATGCTGAGCTATACGGACTTACCATTATCATTGTGGGGTTACGCGCTTTTGACAGCGGCGTACACCCTGAACCGGTGTCCGTCAAAGTCTGTTGAAAATGGCATTCCGTATCAGATATGGACTGGCCGTTTACCGAACTTGAATCACATTAGGATTTGGGGTTGCCCCGCCTATGTGAAAAAGTTAAAAACAGACAAGTTGGAGTCAAGAGCTGCAAATGGCCGTTTCGTAGGATACCCCGAGGATTCCATGGGGTACCTATTCTATTTCCACGAGGATCAGAGGATCATTTTGGGCCTGTACGCACATTTTCTCGAGGATGAGTTCATTCGAGAATGTGGCGTCGGGCGAGAGGTGACTCTGGGAGAGTTGACCGAAACACCCTCACAGGATATAATATCGGATGGTCCGAGCGTACAACCAATTGAACCAGTATTGCGCCGATCCGAAAGAGTGCCGCACCAACCTGAGAGGTATTATGGCATGGCACAAGTCCAGTATGGCTATGCAGTGACGAAGGCACTTCTTAGAGATGATCCTTCAACTTTCGATCAGGCAATGACTGACGTAGACTCGGCGAGATGGGTTGAGGCTATGAAAGTGGAAATGGATTCAATGTATGCTAACAAGGTCTGGACTCTAGTGGATCTTCCAAACGGTTTTAGACCGATTGGATGCAAATGGATCTACAAGAGAAAGATTGGATCTGACGGACAAGTTGAGACGTACAAAGCCAGGCTGGTTGCCAAGGGCTATAACCATAAGGAAGGGGTCGACTATGAGGAGACCTTCTCGCCTGTTGCTATGATCAAATCCATACGAATTCTACTTGCCATAGCCGCGCACTACGACTATGAGATCTGGCAAATGGACGTCAAAACGGCGTTCCTAAATGGATTCCTCAAGGAGGAGATCTATATGGAACAGCCACGGGGTTTTGAGTCACATGCAGATGCAAAGAAAGTGTGCAAACTGAATCGGTCCATTTATGGACTGAAACAGGCATCTCGTAGTTGGAATCTACGTTTCGATGAAGTAGTTCGGAACTACGGATTCGAGAAAAATGTGGACGAACCGTGCGTCTACAAAAAGAGCAGTGGGAGTATGATATCGTTTCTCGTATTGTACGTAGATGACATCCTATTAATAGGAAACGATGTAGGCATGCTCTCTTCGGTGAAAGCGTGGCTTTCGACTGAATTCTCCATGAAAGACTTGGGAGAAGCGGTGTATATCCTAGGAATTCGCTTATTTCGGGATCGAGCGAAGCGCACGATCGGCCTATCCCAAGCCCTCTACTTAGAGAAGATCCTGAAAAAATTCAAGATGGATGACTCTAAGAGAGGCTTCTTACCGATGCGACATGGGATTCATCTTTCAAAGTCGATGTGTCCTCAAAGTGAGGAGGACCGACAAAGAATGAATGGAATTCCCTATGCATCTGCAGTAGGTAGCTTGATGTACGTGATGCTTTGCACGCGACCGGACATCGCCTACGCTGTGAGCGTGGTGAGTCGGTTTCAGGCGAACCCGGGAGAAGAACACTGGACAGCAGTCAAAACAATCTTTAAGTATCTTAGACGAACTAAAGATTTGATGCTGGTCTATGGAGATGCGGGACTAGAGGTAGTGGGATATACCGATTCGGACTTCCAGTCAGACGTGGATGACCGACGGTCTACCTCGGATTTTATATTCACGCTCAACGGTGGGGCAGTGTCTCGGAAAAGTTCTAAGCAAAGCACGACTGCTGATTCCACGTGTGAGGCGGAATATATAGCGGCCTCTGAGGCTGCTAAAGAGGCTGTTTGGATGAGAAAGTTCTTGGATGAACTTACGGTGGTCCAGCTGCGGACGGACCGCTAACGCTATGGTGCGATAATAGCGGTGTTGTCGCACAGGCGAAGGAACCACGGTCTCATACCAAATCCAAACATATCGAGAGAAAATACCATATTCTTAGAGAATTCGTTGAAAACGGCAACATAGCTGTGCAGAAAATTGCTACCGCGGATAACGTGGCAGACCCACTAACGAAGCCTTTATCCCAGCTGGTGTTGGAACGACATCTGGAAAAGATGGGTATTCGATACCAGGCAACATGGCGTTGAGAGCAGCGCGCACGGCATTAGAGTGCAAGTGGGAGTCTGTTAGGAGGTATGCCATCGGAATGCCGTTCAGAGGACTGAGATGAATGGGGTGACCCATGTTGTATAAGTTCGAAAAATGTAAATGGTTTATTGTAACCATTAATTAATAAAATATTGCATTTTATTAATTTGAGGCATTCATTATTTATTTATCGAGTTTAAAGTCTACTAGCTTCCGGTAGTGCGGTAAATAAATAAAACCCTTGTGCACGAGTTGATCGATCGATTCTCATGGGATGAGAGAGGCGACACCGATCGGATCTTATTCTCTGCACTAAATAATTATTCGCAAGTCTTAGGAATCTAGTGGGGTGACTAGATTACCGATTATGACTTGTTCGTTGACGGCTCCAATGCAACGATTGTGTCAGTCGTTCATCTTGGGAAGATGGGAGGTCGTGACGAAAATATTGCCGATCGGGGCATCGGAGTATTCGAACACATGGCTCGATATTCGTTTCGATCGCATGGCTTAACGCGGGGATGTCAACGATAGAACGAAGACTATAGCAGCCTTAGACCGTTAGGCTCATCGACGGATTTGTTACCGCAATTCCGGTTTGACGCTAGTTTGCTAGGCCCGTTAAATACTCCAATGAAGGGTATGGGCCAGCGGCAAAACGCGGCCGGTTTTACGGAGATGATTGCTAGGCTTTGAGCGCTCTCGGGATTCACTGCCTCATTAACGAGGTTAACGTCCTATGAGATAATTGAGGACGGCGATTACTAAGCCTCCGGCCGGAGCAATAAACTAGCTCGTGTGAGACACGGAGCGTAGTTTCGTAATCGCGGCAGTCTTGATTATAACATAGAGTCGAGTTTAGTGAGTTTGACATTAACCATGATTCTCACTCGATCAGGACGAAGGTGAAGGGCGTAAGAATATTAAACGAATATCTATAGTCGGTTCGACAGAATTTAGATTGGATCAAAATTCGTTCTCAATTAGGATCTGTCCGGTACCGCGGGATTGGCTAGGCGAATACCGGACTCGCGGATACCTCCCGTGCTAATTGAGACGAACCAAGTGAGTCACGCTTAAAAAGGATAACAATCTCTATTGGTCGGGACAAACTTTTCAAAGGTGCGTAACGAATTGAGAATTCGTTGGCGCAGTGGCACGTCTATACGGGATATAGACATTTAGTTAAATTCCGAATTTGATCTCGGGAATAATTAAGACTTGTGATTGGATCAAGTACTTAATTAATTAACTAAATTTGGGCTTGATTGGAATTTGGATTAATTGGATTGTATCTATTTGATCAAATTATAATCATTCGGACTCAATCGAACTTATTCGATTTTTCCAAAGGCTCAATTGCAAAACCTTAAATGTTGGCATGGCCTACACTTATTGTTAGGCTCATCGACGGATTTGTTACCGCAATTCCGGTTTGACGCTAGTTTGCTAGGCCCGTTAAATACTCCAATGAAGGGTATGGGCCAGCGGCAAAACGCGGCCGGTTTTACGGAGATGATTGCTAGGCTTTGAGCGCTCTCGGGATTCACTGCCTCATTAACGAGGTTAACGTCCTATGAGATAATTGAGGACGGCGATTAGTAAGCCTCCGGCCGGAGCAATAAACTAGCTCGTGTGAGACACGGAGCGTAGTTTCGTAATCGCGGCAGTCTTGATTATAACATAGAGTCGAGTTTAGTGAGTTTGACATTAACCATGATTCTCACTCGATCGGGACGAAGGTGAAGGGCGTAAGAATATTAAACGAATATCTATAGTCGGTTCGACAGAATTTAGATTGGATCAAAATTCGTTCTCAATTAGGATCTGTCCGGTACCGCGGGATTGGCTAGGCGAATACCGGACTCGCGGATACCTCCCGTGCTAATTGAGACGAACCAAGTGAGTCACGCTTAAAAAGGATAACAATCTCTATTGGTCGGGACAAACTTTTCAAAGGTGCGTAACGAATTGAGAATTCGTTGGCGCAGTTGCACGTCTATACGGGGTATAGACACTTAGTTAAATTCCGAATTTGATCTCGGGAATAATTAAGACTTGTGATTGGATCAAGTACTTAATTAATTAACTAAATTTGGGCTTGATTGGAATTTGGATTAATTGGATTGTATCTATTTGATCAAATTATAATCATTCGGACTCAATCGAACTTATTCGATTTTTCCAAAGGCTCAATTGCAAAACCTTAAATGTTGGCATGGCCTACACTTATTTTTAGGCTCATCGACGGATTTGTTACCGCAATTCCGGTTTGATGCTAGTTTGCTAGGCCCGTTAAATACTCCAATGAAGGGTATGGGCCAGCGGCAAAACGCGGCCGGTTTTACGGAGATGATTGCTAGGCTTTGAGCGCTCTCGGGATTCACTGCCTCATTAACGAGGTTAACGTCCTATGAGATAATTGAGGACGGCGATTACTAAGCCTCCGGCCGGAGCAATAAACTAGCTCGTGTGAGACACGGAGCGTAGTTTCGTAATCGCGGCAATCTTGATTATAACATAGAGTCGAGTTTAGTGAGTTTGACATTAACCATGATTCTCACTCGATCGGGACGAAGGTGAAGGGCGTAAGAATATTAAACGAATATCTATAGTCGGTTCGACAGAATTTAGATTGGATCAAAATTCGTTCTCAATTAGGATCTGTCCGGTACCGCGGGATTGGCTAGGCGAATACCGGACTCGCGGATACCTCCCGTGCTAATTGAGACGAACCAAGTGAGTCATGCTTAAAAAGGATAACAATCTCTATTGGTCGGGACAAACTTTTCAAAGGTGCGTAACGAATTGAGAATTCGTTGGCGCAGTGGCACGTCTATACGGGGTATAGACACTTAGTTAAATTCCGAATTTGATCTCGGGAATAATTAAGACTTGTGATTGGATCAAGTACTTAATTAATTAACTAAATTTGGGCTTGATTGGAATTTGGATTAATTGGATTGTATCTATTTGATCAAATTATAATCATTCGGACTCAATCGAACTTATTCGATTTTTCCAAAGGCTCAATTGCAAAACCTTAAATGTTGGCATGGCCTACACTTATTTAAAGGTTTATGAGAGTGCCATTTAATCTATTTTATGGACAAAAACGAAATATTGGTTGAGAGAAAATGACTTGGTCTTTATTTTTCAACTATGAGAGTGACATTGTGTCATTTAGTCCATGGATTTGATTCCTATTCTTTCTCCTTATATTTAGAACGAAAATGGCTCATTTGATGGGTAAAAGAGAGAAAAAGAAAGAAGTTTTCTAACAAAGAAAATATCAAGGATCTTGAGAGAAAAAGAAAAGTTTGGTCCAAGTTCAACTTAAGCTTCAAAGCTAAGTTAGAACCTCCTTCTAGCAACTCTAGCCATCCGTGGGTTGCTCCGAGGTGCCAAAGAGTGCGTATCGGCGTTTCGAACTTGCTCGGGTCAGTCCGAGACGAATAAGGATTTGCTCAAGCTTCGCGTTTTCGAACGCCGTTGTTAGGAATATTTTCTAGTGTTCAATAATCATGTTATCTTTGTCTAGGGACTTAATTGTATTTTGTGTAAATATAGGGACTAGATTGTAAATATACCAATTTATGATTGGTATATATAGGGCAAGTGTGTGTAAAATACACATAACTTGAGTTTTAGCTTTCTCTCACTAGAAACACTCTCTCATCATTATCATAATTAGGGCTTAATTGTAGAGAGAGAAAGTGAGGTATATTGTAGAGAGAAGCTTGGTATTAATGGAGGTTGATTGAGTTTATGCCCAAAGTCTTCCGCGCGTTTATTAATCAAGGTAATTCTCATTCGATCTAATTCTCAAGTTTCAATCGTTGGATGTGAAATCTGTGACCTACAATTGGTATCAGAGCATACTTGCATGATTGATTGTCGAAAGATCGAGCTGAATTCACTTGAATTCGCTGTGATTTTGATTAATTTGTGATTGACGTTCGAAAACTTGGCAGACAAGTTTTTGGCTAATTTGTTGATAATCTGCTTTAGTTACTCTTAATTGAGTGTTAGGCATTGATTATCGTGATATTCTGATCAATATTTAGTTGTTAATTGGCCAAAACAAGGTGTTGATTGAGAAAATTGATAGTTTCTTATAGTTTACGATCGTAGAACTAGGTTACGAATGATGAACAGGGTTTGCGAACGATGAACTTGGTTTACGATCGAAGAACAGTGATTAAAATCTTAAGTAACTGTCATTTAGAGGTATTTACGAACGTTGATTATCTGTTTAAACAGCTTAGTCAACGAAATAACTTTACAGTCAACGCAAAGTTTACGAACGTAAGTTTGCGGATTGAGAGTTTACGAATGATTTTCATTCGTAAACCCAGATAAAGTACTTAGTTTACGATCGCAAGTTTGCAAATCTCAGAGTTTACAAATGATATTCATTCGTAAACCTAGATAAAATCAGTTTACGAACGTTAGTTTACGAATAACAGTGTTTACGAATAATTTTCATTCGTAAACCTAGATAAAATCAGTTTACGAACGTTAGTTTACGAATAACAGTGTTTACGAATAATTTTCATTCGTAAACCTAGATAAATTCAGTTTACGAACGATAGTTTGCGAATCTCAGTGTTTCATTCGTAAACCAAGATAAACTCAGTTTACGAATCTAATTTTACGAATCTCAGAGTTTACGAATGACTAGATAAACTGAGTTTTACAATTCACTAAATGGTAGAGTGTCAGTGTTTACGAACGAATTTCAATCGTAAACATAAAGTCGAGTTTACGACAGAGGTAATCGTAAACCTCAATTCCTGTTTGAGTTTACGAATCACTTTCATTCGTAAAAGAATTTACGAATCTTTACGATTGTAAACCTTCCTGTTTACGAATCCTTAAGTTTACGAATACTCATCATTCGTAAACCATTCAAGACTTAGTCTTCGAAAACTATTTCATTCGTAAACCTCATCCGTTCAAGTTTAAGAATAAGTTACATTCGTAAACTTCCCATACAGTGTTTACGAATCATTTTCATTCCTAAACCTCATCCTGATAACAGTTTACGAACGTAAACCTTACCCTGACAATAGTTTGCGAATAAATATCATTCGTAACTATTATTTTCCAAGTGAAATAGTTTTACGAACAGTGATCATTCGCAAACTAAATAATCAATTCGCAAACATCTAATCATACTAAAATCATATTAATACTTGACAGCTTGTTCAAAGCTAAAATCAATCAAAGCAAGACGATCAAGAATCTCAACACTACAAATAATCGCAAACATTGATTATTTGAACAAAATTTAAAATCCAACATTCTATATAGAAATTAATTACCAACATTATTTGAACTTAAATTTTCAAAATTCTATATTTGAACTGAAAAGATTAAAATGGATTTATTTCACGAACAAATGATCAAGACACTAGAAACCAGGCTAGCCAATAACGAGCGTGTCTTAAGAAAACATCTAGAAATTGAAGCTAGTCTTGAATGTCAATTGACCAATGCAAAGGATGAGATTATAAGGTTGAAGACTAAGACCACAGAACATGAATAAAAAATATGTGAGTTGAAAACAAGTTTGTCTGCCTGTGATGAAGCAAACAATTCAATGTTGCAAAAATCCTCATCCACAAATAATGAAAAAGAAATGGTCAAGAAATTAGAAGCAAGATTAGCCAATAATGAAGTTGTCCTAAGAAAACATCTATTAGAAGAAGCCAATCTAGGAATAAAGCTTCAATTAGCTAATGAGAAAATAGCTAAACTTAACAATGATCTTGCTAAATCAAATTCTGAAACAACAGAACTAAAGGAAAATAAAGATTATCAAGCTCAAAATAAAGATCTTTCTGAAGAATGCACAAGATTACACTCTAAAATTAAAGAACTAGAACTTCTTCTGGTAAAGAAAGATCAACTTGAGAAAAATTTGTCTCTAAATAAGTCGACTCAAACAATTGAGTCAGTGCCAACTAAGGAACATTCTATACTATCAATAAAACCCGAACCTAAGGATTGCTACACTCCAGACGGGTTTCGAGCTCAAATAGATAAGCTTTTAAAGGAGAATTTAATTCTCAAAAATTCCTCTCAAAAAGGCGCAAGAATGACTAAAGATATCAATAAAGAAAGAATAGAGGAAGACAAATTATCTTCTATTGCCTCGACTAAATTTGGTTCTACCTCTATTCCTAATCCAAAAATACCCAAAGTCATTCTAAAATCAAAATTAAATAAAGAAGCTACTAAAACTAAAGTAGACAATAATTACACATTCTCTATTAAAACTGAAACGTCCAAAAGTAATAATTGTCTAAACAAAAGTAGCTCATTTAGTACACATTACAAAGTGAATGATGTGAGTCTAGAAGGTAGGAAATACGACACTTCTATACTTAATGTTATTGATTCTATAAGCTCGTATTCCTCTCTCAAGTACCCGGTCAAAGTCAAATCCGAATTGCATCTTAAGCGACTGGCGAAAGAGAAAATTTTCTCTTCTACAAAAAGACATACATTCACCGATGTTGAAAAGTTAAATTTCAAAAAGGTACAACAAATTTGGAAACCTAAGCTACAAATGGAAATAAGTAGTCCTCGACAAATGTGGATTCCTATGACTGCTTTATGTGATAATTTTGCTTCCAAATTTGAACCTTATATGCATAATTGTTTCACTGCTAACCAGGGAGGACCCGTCCAAAAATGGGTACCAAAGTCCCGATAATTTGTTTTGCAGTTTTCCGATCATACATGGTAAATAGACGACGATTGCTCCACATGTATGGTCGGTATGCAATGATGAGCAGTCGCACAAGAACCCGACACGTGTGGTATTCGGTTTGCTCCACACACGTGATCGGTATGTGACGTGAGCAAACACACCAAATCAAGACTATTCCAAAGCTCTTGATTTGACATTGTTTTTATTTTTATCTTTTCGTTAAAAAAAAAAAAGGCCATAAAAAAAAAAAGGGGGCCATAAAAAAAAAAGGGGGCCATGAAAAAAAAAAGGGGGCCTTAAAAAAAAAAACAAAAAAAAAACAAAAAAAAATGCAATAAAAAAAAGGGGGCCATAAAAAAAAAGGGCCATGAAAAAAAAGGGCCATAAAAAAAAATAAAAGAGGCCATAAAAAAAAAAAACAAAAAAAAACAAAAAAAAATGGGGGAGAAAAACTTTTGAGCTACAATGTTTAAAGAAGGCCGAGCCGATTTCAAAATTCAAAAAGCGCTTGAATTTTTGTGGAGTCAAACTCTATATTTTCAGTTTTTGACTATCATAGGGAGTTCGACTTAGTATAAATAGCGCTTAATTTTATAGAATAGTCGGTCTTCATATTCTATATTGTTTTTATTTTGGGGGAGTGGATAGATAGATAGACAAGGTGCATGACCTTCAAAAGAGCGTATTACCATAGTTCTAATGTAAAAAGCGCATATGTTTTAGGGGGAGTGAGACTTATAAGTGCAAAAGGCACATTTATTGGGGAGTGTCACTTCAAATACAAAAGGCGCTTGATTTTTTTTGTAATATGCAATCTCTCAAAAGGCGCATCTATTTAGGGGGAGCACGGGCATCACATTAGAATTAGCGCAAGTATTTAGGGTGTTACCTAAAAACAACGCTAGAGCTTAAAAGGGAATGCCCTGAAGACAATCTTCATGCTTTGAAGAGGGAGAGCTACCTAAATGCCAACAAGCGCATGGACACAAAAGAGTTGTTCACATACCTGTTCCAAAGGTTCAGTAGACCTAACTGATCCTAACCCAGGAACAAACCCCGAGTGTATGTGAGGGTATTGAGCGTATCACGATGACATCCTTACAACTCAACAACAAACTATCCGGGCCATAATCATATAGGTACAGGACTGATTTATCAGATCCCGGGTAGAAGACGCTTCATCTGGTCCAAAGGCGCATGCACGACCCTTCCTAGCTACTCATTTGTCTCCCTAAAGACAGATGTTTCAATATCTCACGGGGAACCGCATATGCTATCACCGTTTCATTTGGAAGCGGGGGATATTGAACAAAAGTGGTCCACAGCCCCACACCACGACTTTGTTGAACACGTAAATGTCTAGTGTGTCCACATAGCCTAAATATTTTTATATTTTTCTAGGACACATACATTCTTTTACACACATATTGCAGGTCTACGTGACCATGCCAGAACTTCTGTAGACGCATCATTAAATGATGTGCTTCTATGATCAGAAGGAAGTCCTGCCGTTGCAACATAAAAACAACAACGGTAGCAGGCCATCTTCTGGAGCATGACTCTAGAACGATGTCAACGGGAAGCCTATGTGGCCCCGTAGTCCCTTCAAATGCAAGTCTGTGTGACTTTGCATCAACGACCAAGAGTGACATCAAGGGATGTTTCACGATGATCGGCCGTCTGTCCCGTTTTCAGGTACTTCATCCGGCATTCAACGCCAACACGTTCAGCGTCCACTCAGGTTCACCTTGATCACACAGCATGACGATACAACTGAATCGCCATGAGGGGGAGAAGTATATCAAGGAGGCCAAGCATGTGAAATCATTAAAGAAGCAAAGCTTTCAACGCACGTGCTGAACCACGACAAACAAGACATCTCTCCATGGTTCGAGCGTACACGACAAGTCAATGCTGACGATCCGCGCGACTCTGATATATGCAAGAAGGTGACGAAGATTCAAGTTGCAAAGAAGAAAAAGAGGGTGCATGTAAATAGGGGGGAGACTGAAGATTCTCTAGATGCTCTCAGCTATTTTCTTCAAACAGCAACAGAAGACCGTGTCAAATTCAAAGTTGAACACAAAGGCAAAGATTTTAAAAGGGGGAGATTGTTAGGAATCTTTTCTGCTGCAAAGGGGGAGATTGTTAGGAATCTTTCTGTTGTGTTCAAATGATGATGAAGACTGAAGATTATCAAAGACAAAGACAACCGACGCTTCAATGACAATTGAACACTAAGGGGGAGATTGTTAGGAATATTTTCTAGTGTTCAATAATCATGTTATCTTTGTCTAGGGACTTAATTGTATTTTGTGTAAATATAGGGACTAGATTGTAAATATACCAATATATGATTGGTATATATAGGGCAAGTGTGTGTAAAATACACATAACTTGAGTTTTAGCTTTCTCTCACTAGAAACACTATCTCATCATTATCATAATTAGGGCTTAATTGTAGAGAGAGAAAGTGAGGTATATTGTAGAGAGAAGCTTGGTATTAATGAAGGTTGATTGAGTTTATGCTCAAAGTCTTCCGCGCGTTTATTAATCAAGGTAATTCTCATTCGATCTAATTCTCAAGTTTCAATCGTTGGATGTGAAATCTGTGACCTACAGCCATGCTGTGACGATCTAGCCACGCGCAACAAGGGTAAGGTTTCGAACCTTTAGATTAGGTTGATTTGATCAATCTCGAAAAGGTCTTGAATGACCTCGAATGATCCATTATAATGTCTTAAGACATGTATGGAGTCATGGTATAAAGTTTCGGGATCGTCGGATAAGTTTTCGGGGTTCGAAACAAGAGATTTCGGCTATCGGCCGAGGTCCACCGCCTGAGACATGAAGTCCCACGGCCATGGACCTAGGCTGGGCTGGATTGAACCCAGACCCACGGCCGTGGACCAGGGTGGTCCTGGCCGTGGGCAGAGCCTGGACAAGGTCCACGGCCGTGGACCAAGGTGGTCCTGGCCGTGGGCAGAGGCTCGAAGAGGTCCACGGCCGTGGACCAAGGTGGTCTTGGTCGTGGACCACTTTTGCTTGCTGCCCTTCTCGGCCAAGGCTGACCAACGGCCGTGAGCCGTGGTGTCTCAGACCGTGGACCATGGCAGAGAGCTGCCATGGTCTCCCGAGGGCTCGGGCCGGGGTGCTCGGGTCCTCGGGCACCTCCCAGGATGTGTTCGTGCGAGTTTAAATGATAAAAATTTAAAATTCGGCACCTACACTACGGGATCGCTTCCGCTTCCGCTAAGTCCATGTCGCGCTGTTCGGGGGCCGCCGTCGGTCGATACGAGCTCACCCCAACATCATTACGCACTATAGATCTAGTGCAACATTTCCTATAAAATTATTTCCAAGATTCTCACTATAATTAGCCCTTGCCAGGCAACTTTTATTCAGGGTAGACACATACTTGATAATGTTATCATTGCTTATGAATGTCTACACCATTTAAACTCGGTTAGAGAAGGAAAAAAAGAGTGTATGAAGACGAAAGAAAATGAAGAGTGCTGCAAATATGAGCTTAATAGCCATATATTATGGAGTGTTAGACTAGTTTGTAATCTGTTATTGGCCTAATTATTTTTTTACTCCTGTAATTTAGGGAGTATGTCATTGTAGGGACAATGAATTTAGATGATGACGTTATACGGACTATAACTTTCAAAATTAAGTAATTTTGGGACATTATATGTCGAAACCTTAGATTTTGCCCCAAATTCTATGGTACAGATAGTAACTTTCAAAATTAAGCAATTTTGGGACAAAATCTACGGTTTCAGCGTATAATGTCCCAAAATTGCTTAATTTTTAAAAATGTTCGTATAATGCCACTTATCTTAAATTACAGGACTAAAAAAGTAATTAACCATATGTTATTTAGTTCTTTTGTTCAAACTTGTAATATTTATTTTCTTTGAATTTTTAATTTTTCATCTTTTTCATTTATTTTGGGTTATGTAGTTACCATATGGATCTCTTTCACTCTTTGAATTCGTTTCGAGTAATGAAAAAAAAAATTCAAAAATAATAATTAAAATAGATTTAAAGTTAATTATTTTTTTTACCCTTTCCAAATTTAAAAATCCAAAATAGTCCGTAATATTTAGCCTGAGATCAATTTAATTTTCAATATTGTCGATTTTTATCTAATTTTGTCCTTTTGTTACGAGTAACGTCAATTTTAACCGGAATCACGCGTGTGCCCAATACTAAATCATACTTAGATCGATAAATTGAAAGAGTTACTGAAATTAGGGCACGGAACTGAAAAATTTTCATCCAAATTCGAATATGAATTCTAAATCGCTTGCTTCGTCGAGCATGATTAAATGTTGGACACGTGTGAGATTCCCGTTAAAATTGACATTAATCGTGATGAAAGATTCAAATTAGTTCATAATCGACAACATCGAATACCAAATTAGTTCAAGTAAAATATGGGGATCAAATTGAACATTAGCACCATTTTGATTTCTCCCCCAAATTTGCCAACAATACAGAATATCTTTTGACACAATTCTTACTAAATTCTCTCCACTAAACAGTAATGAAACCGCCTGAAGAAAACACGAACACTGCTCCAACCTCGAGCACGGCGTCGTTTCGTTTTCTCCCTACAAATCCAACTCATTCTATGGCCTCCGAGAATCTCAAAACCGGCCACAATTCACGCGTCCCCTTCCTGGATGAGTTCGTCTGCACTCCGCCGCCTCTGGCGGACCAGAGGCGTTCCTCCGCCACCATCGATCAGACTTCCAAAGCCTCCGACGCCCCGAACAACCACTATGTCCAGCCTCATCTGCCCTCACAATTCCGGCGGCAGTGGAACCCTAACTCCCGCCCTGGCGATTCCTCTGATGATGAAGACGACGACGATGACGAAGACGATGATGTTGAGGAAAGAAATAATTTTGATGAAAATGTTGTCACTGTTGCTAAAATTGGCGATGTTGACGGCAATAGTGATGGTAAAAAAACGAAGCTTTTAACGGCGTTAGGTTTGTTTCTTGATGCTAACTATTATTACCTTTGGTATGGGAAGTTGTTCAATTATCTTAGTTTGTTGCTGAGGACAGAAAGTGTAGATAAACTGAAACGTATGATGATGATGGTGAGACACCAAGTTGAATTCATGCTGTTTATGTAATTAACGAAATCAAATGATTGATCTTCTAGGTAAAGGAAAAGAGGATTCAGGAAACGTAGGATATATTGGCGCCCATTTATGTCAATCGAGTGTTTAAACTGTTAATTGCAATGACTAAGACATGCTAGAGTTAATTGATCCTTTGGGCCATTAAACATGCTTGGGTTACATCCTTATTCTTTTACTCCTATTTGTCTTGTAGTTGATTTAGTTTATCTTAAATGTGTTTCAAATACTAACCTAAACGAATTCTTGAAATATATGTTAGTTTCCTGCCTACTAAATGAAGTAGAGTTAAGCAAATGGAATTGGGATAGTTTAGTTTGAGACATTGGCCTGAGCCAAAAGATTTTTGCGTGATTTAATTTGTTGCTATATCTGCAATGTTTAGGTATTAGCAAGGGGATCTTCGCGAGGGAGACTGGTATATATAGCACTAATAATAATGAAAATGGCTCTAGTGGGAATTCGGACAGATTGGGGAATTATTACAGTCAGTATGGGAACTGCCCGAGCAGAACATCAACGAAGAAGGATGCTGCTGGGTGGGACAGCTGTTGTGGCTTCAGTGGAAGAAAAGAGGGTTTTTCGGGCGAATCGATCAGGAGAATCTTTTCAGACCCGATATCGTATGCATATTTTGATCTTCGTGTGTGTGATTTGTTTATTTGATTTGAAATGCAGCTTTGGGAGTTGTTTGCCGTACTTTGTCCTAGGAAAATTATTGTAGGTGTCCTTTCTGTTCTCTTTTTATTGATATTTGACAAATCTAATTGTTAAACTGAAATTAGTTAAAACTTGTAAACGAGGTTTACATTTTATACACACCTGATGCTTTTGGGAGTCTTGACATCCTTTGTCTTGTGAGCTTAAGACTATTATGCTGCTTCTTTACAGAGGTATGCTTATGGATGATGCGATGATATTGCCCTGTGGACATTCCTTTGGTTCTGGTGGGATGCAACATATTCTCAGAGCGGTTAGTTATCCGATCAACTTGTTGCTAGCTGCTAAAATTTTCATTTTCCATCACTTTGATCAATTTTTTAGTTGCCATACTCTCTGTAAATACAGATTTTAATAAAGTGTATGCAAGTTTTATCCGTTTCACAACGTTGGGCTGCTCCATGAAATTCAAATAACTTGAAAGTCAATCTCTCATTCTTTTTAACATCTTCCATTTATTTCAATTTATACATCTTCAGAACGCTTGCTACACGTGTTCACAACCGGCGTCAGAGGAGTCAATAACTCCAAACCTCTGTAAGTTGCACCATCCTTTTCTCATTCTCTTCACGAGGGGATTTGCTATGAACTCGTGGTACAAAGAGTTATCTGTGTGGCTCATCTAAGGTTTAAGCCCTTAACTAATGTAAAAACCTTTGAAATCATTGGATGAAAGCTACTAAATATATGCTGTCTGTCTATAGACTTGGAGATACTTAGTGGGTTTTACAAAATTATGCTGCTCTCTCGATAATTTCAGTTGTCTCTTGATTTTTTATGGGATTTTTTATTTCTCGTAACACATCCATTCTCTTGCCTGCAGCCTTGCGTGTAGCTGTCCAGGCTTTTAAGCGAGAGGAAGTATTGCACGCTAAAAGGATATCGAAAAGAAGAAGGGAAAGATATGATCAGGTTCCACATCTAACGAAGTCACAGCATTAAGTTTGTAATAAACAAAAAAACTGATAGCCGAAATATGTGAAAAAAAAAACTATGCCTGCACCTTATGGTTTATGAATGTTGAATACGATACAATCAATTCCATCTGCAGGACAAAGGAAATTTTACAAATGATTCCACGAGTGTGGATTTCTCAAGCGGAAGAGGAGTGCAGTTCCCATTTGCTGTCACTGATAGGGTCATTATTAAGGTTCTTGCAAAGCAATCGAAATATCAAACGTATCACTTCATTGTGGTTTTTTTTTCATGGATTTTTTAACTGGAAAAACTTAACCAGGGTAACAAGAGAACCCCACCGCGCTTTGTCGGGCATGAGGCTATCGTTACCGCACAGTGTTTGAATGGCTGGTGAGTCTCACAGATAAGTTTCTTTTACCAATTTGATTTAATAATATTCAAAACTTGATTGGATTTTTCTGGCTGACGCTGTACTTTATTCCACGTTGATATTGCGATTTATATATAGGTATGTTGTAAAGACTTTGGATAATGCTGAAAGTGTGAAGCTGCAGTATCGTTCGCTCGCCAAAATATCAGACAGTGGTTCATCGTCGAAGCCATCCACAGTGCCCAACTGGCTGTAGAGTTTGAACTCCGTAAGGAAAAAAAAAATATACATCTTGAAATCATATAACAAATATATAATTATTGGGTTTTTTTCCCCTTCTTAATTTGAGAACTTGGTTTCGTCCTGAAGTATCCTTCTCCCCGAAGGAGTAGGGGCCGTAAATTTTGGAACAGTTGACACTAACTGTCGAAGGGACCATGTAATTTGTGTATACTTCTGTAAATAACATGTTTCCATGTAGTTATCTAACACCAACCATTTTGATATCGATGGAATGAAAAAGGTAGAGATGGACTTTTGTTGATTAAGGGCGTTTACTCTTTGAAGGCCATGTAATAATGATGCTTGTAATGCAACTACTACTGATACATAAGCAAGTCCAATATAAGTTGGGTAAGACGAGCGGCGCTGTGCTATGATGAGCCCTCGTGGGTGCCTATCGCCTTTGAAGCAGTTACTTCAGAAAGCTAGTTGATACATTTATATATGGATTCACTTCATCATCCTTGAATCAACAAATATCAAACCATTGAGAATATTTCTGAGACAGATCTAATTAGAGAACTTGATACATTAATGTATGTCACAGTATGGGCAGTGAAGTGGAGACTGATGGTGGAAGACAAGCTAACATTTACTAAACCTCTTTCCTTGCTGGGTCGTGGTAAGAAATATAGTTAAACTCCACTACAAAAAAAATGAGGTATTGGGTTATATACAAAATTTGGGAGGAATTACGGATACTGAGATTCATTTCCTCTATAGATCAAGTTCACGTTTGGGGTCTACTTGGATCCTCAAATAGTGGAAGGGCAAATCAGATAACTAATTAGTTCATCTATCTATATACCTTTATATAATTGGTGAGGACCTTAATGATGATGCAAATTCAAATTGATTTGATATGACATTGCTAATTACTATTTTACCTTTAATCTTTAAATTTATTCTAATTATACCCCAAAAATCATATTTTTAATTTATAAAACATATTTTTCAATTAAAATTAATATTATAAAAATAATTTTATATTTTAAGTACATGCATCGAGTGTGTGGGAAATACTAGTGTCATGAATTGATGAATGACTTCTTTGAGTAGGATATTTTAACTTCAAAAATCCCGAAGGCAACAATTATTGTATTATTGTGTTTGTACCGTTTTCAATATGATAGTTGATTGCAAAATAAAATGAAAATTTAAATTTTGGTTAGAAAATTCAATTTCTATCGCTATTAAACTCTTGGTTTCTCTTACTCACAATGAGAAAGTTTGAGTAGTTACACCGCCAATCACAATCATGGATCGTATTTCACTAAAATATCTCAAGAATTACTAGTAAATATATATAAGTAAAGTCAAACTCGACTACCCAAGTCGAATCTCTCTAATAAAGCAAGAAATCGAACGTTGTAGAAAAAATAAGTGGACGTCGTTGTAAATCATCTCAGATTTTTACTAATGTCAACATTTTTTGGACTAGTATTATTATATCAATGATATAAATTAGTATAGCATTTGGAAAGAGTTGGGAGAATACTCCACGGATCGTCGTCTCAAGTCGGGAATTATTCAACGGCGGCGATGTCACGTAGAAACCATCCAAGGGCTGTGGAGTTCCACTTGTCGACCGTCAAGATCCAGAAAGGTGACATCACTCAGTGGTTCGTCGACGGCACATCTGACGCCATCGTAATATGTTTCGCTTACCTTATTCATCTATTTCCTTTTTTTTTTCTTAATTAATCTCCTCGCATCAAGCGTTGAGGCTCAATCAGTTAGGGAAGAGCCTTCAAAAATATATATATATATATATATATATATTTCTCTATCGCAACTATCTTTTTAACGGACTGTTTGGATGGTGAGACAATATTTTGTGTTTCCTTGGGTTTAATGGATGAAAATCGCCTCGCCAAGAGGATCCGTGAAGGTTTTCTATATGAACATTTTGTATCAAATATTTTTTTTTTCTTTTTGTATTCGTCACAATTGGTAATTTGGAAGAGCAAACTGTTCGGAGAATTCCTAAATAGAATGGCATGAAGGAACCATTGAATTATTGTTCTTTTATTTTGTTTTATTATAGGTCAATCCAGCTAATGAACGAATGCTTGGTTGGTGGTGGTGGTGCAGATGGAGGTACATATGATATCATCGTCTCTCTAAATATATATATATATATATATATATATTTCTTTCCTTTGTATTTGGTAGGCAGAATCCTGGAGTAATGAGTTATATGATGGAAGATAATGCTATCAGTTCATTTAATTGAATACGACTTAATCATCATACTCTTCTTTGTTTTTCATATATATATATATATATATATATATATACCTTCAAATCCTTATTACCAAATGCACTTTCTCTCAAAGTGTTTTGTGTTATTTTTTTGTTCCCGAACGAAGCCATACACGAAGCTGCTGGCAAAGAGCTCCGTGCAGCATGCTCTGATGTCCCGGAAGTGAGTCGGGGAGTTCGTTGCCCGACCGGAGAAGCAAGAATTACTCTGTATGTTTCTTTTCTTTAAAAAAAATGAAAACTAATCAAAAACTGTGCTAATTCTGAGACGAACAGAGGTTTTCGGTTGCCGGCATCTCGTGTCATTCATACGGTTGGACCCATTTACGACTCGTCCAGAAATCCCAAAGCTGTCTTGAGAAATGCATATAAGTAAGTTGGTAATATAAGTTTTGCTGGACCCATTTCACTTTGCTTTTTCTTTCCCCTTGTTGAAAATCGAAATTTGGTTGTTTATGTTATGTTTACAGAAACAGCTTACTGCTTGCTAAAGAGAACAACATTCAGTATGTCGCATTTCCCGCTATATCCTGTGGCATCTATGGGTATGCTTTCTTCTTCTTCTTCTTCTTCTTCTTCTTCTTCTTCTTCTTCTTCATATGCAGATAGATAGACAGATAGATAGATAGATAGATAGATTGCATCATCTTCTGAAAACTAAAGTGGAATTAATGTGGCTGCTGCAGATATCCTTACGATGAAGCTGCGACCGTGGCCATTTCCACAGTTAAGGAGTACGGAAAGGACTTCAAGGAGGTGCTATCTTACTTTTATGATCTCTTCAAATTCGTTTATGTTGAATGGCCGATAAAATACTTGTAATGGTTTCCATATATTAGTTATGATGATAGACATGATCTCATCGCAGGTCCACTTTGTTCTGTTCCTCGATGAGATTTACAACGCCTGGGTTCAGAAAGCAAACGAGTTGCTGCGGAACTGAAAGTTAATGCGACATATTTTCATGTAATATGATTTAGGAAAATGTTGGGTATAACTAAATCAGTGTGGATTTTACAGTTTACGTGAATGGGCTTGGCTTGCATTGCATTTTTAGTTGAGGGAGGATATACATACATATCGTGCAATAACTAACGCACTTAATAACGCAGAAAGAAGAATTACTAGAGATTCGTCGCGCGCGGACACATTTCTTAGTTCCAATCATACATATATATATTTTTGCTCAAGTGTGGAAAGGAAAGCGAAAGAAAAGAAGTATGTTCACCCACCGAGCCAGCCGAGATAGCCCATCCCATAAGCAGTCCACCTCTCTAATCTTTTAAGAAATTGTAGTAAACTTCAACATAAATGAATGGGAGCATTCATAGTCTCAACTCAAGTGATTAGCATAGGAAATGTTGTGATGTTTTTGGGTTTCCTTTTCAAAAGCTGAAAGTAAGTTACACCTGGTCAAATAAACTCTTTAGAAGGCAATCATGTGCAGACATTAATGGCAAGACCATTTTTGCAGACGCTGGAAGAACATTGTGAGCTCGTTAGACGACCTTTTGAAGATTGTGAAGATAAAGACGTCCTATTCTCAATAGAAGACCAAGACCAAGCTGCAACTAGCAGCGATTGCTGCTGTAGTAGTTTACTACATATGGCGTGCGAGAAACTGCATAGTGCACATGAATGAAAATGCGGATCCTCACCATACCATCCGAATCTGTAAAGGAGAGCTGCATCATAGACTAAAATTTAAGAAGATGACTTCATCCGAGAGAGACTACTTCAATTATATGTGCAGATACTCTAGCTAGTAAGAAGCAATCATCATATTACTTAGACCATCTTCAACCAATAAATCCATTTTCAAACCCAAAATGCACCATCAAATACTAATTCTTCTCCAACCATTAAACTCATTCTCAAACTGAAAAGAATATTCTCAAAATATTATCTTCTACATCAACTTTTACGACTTTTCAATGATATCCACATATTTTACAATTTCACAAATTATACCAGAAGTTATTTAATTATTTATAAATGGTTTAATTATTCAGTTTATATTAATAATATTTATTTACGTATTATATAAATTTAAAAGAATTAAATAAATGTAATACAAAAGATAAATTAAGACATTTTGCTGTAAAATCAAATTATTAGTTTAAGAGGGGGTGTTTTTGTAAGGCTTAAAAACTTTTGAGTGGATGAACAATGCATACGAAAATTTGCGTTTTCTAGGTGACAAATTTAGGGTAAACCTATTTTGCATTTGGGTTTGTTGGACTGTATTCTATTGTTTGTGTTTCAGTATAGGCATCGATTGGAGAAGCCCTTAGAGCATCCTTTACTATTTGTTTTGAAACTGTGGTCTAAACAGATATAGGGCAAGAGATTGTAACCAAGATTGCTATGTTGGTAATGAAATTATTCTTACCTAAAAAACTATCACTTAGGTTGTATACAATTTCTGATTCATCGTGCTAAAAGAGCATATTGTTAGATTTTCTTTGGTTCGGATAAATACCTATTTGACCTAGTTTGGACCCGCTCGAAATGAGGCGGATCCGGCCGGTACAAGATGAGGTTGGGGACTCGACCCATTACCCGCTCTATCTATTTGCTATCTAGTCTTTTTTATCATACTCTATGTATAGCTACTCATTACTTTGGATTTTTTACGTCTAAAAAATTTAAAATGTTAATGTAGAAGTTGGTGACGGTCTTATATATGGACTAAAGTTATATTACATTTATTAAATTGAGGGGACAAGTTTTTCTCAATCTAATTTAACATAATACTAGTTACCATATTATCATATTAGCATGCAAAGCATTATCTCTCTAAGACAATGTTTTGAGTTGAATATGAAAAAAGTGAAGAGTACTGGATATCTGTACTTAATAACCATTTTTATCGAGTTTTAAACTGATTTGTAGTAGATTTTTAGTTCTTTTTGTCCAAATTTTGAATTTTGTTTTCTTTCGACTTATTTTTCTTGTTTTTTTATTTACGAGTTGATATCGTCTCTCTCTTGATGAAAGCTTTTATCTCTACGGAATTCTGCTCGTCATTGGAGAGACATGTTGAGAAATGAAATAGGGCGTTTGACGTTAGAAAAAAAGTTGTGAGCATGCAATTGCAAATGTAGTTAAGCAGTTCAACACGCTGTCGTTTCACTACTCCCGCGTAAGATGCGCGTCTGAGTTTTACATCTCATAAACAGAAAGATAACAGTTATTTAACAAAAGAAAAAATTACAGAGGAGAGGGTATGCATAAATAATCATATGTAGTGAGACACACGTTTAACCTACCAAACTCTTGTTGAACTAACGATGGTGACGCCAGTGACTCTTCGCCCGACAGTTTAATATCGATTTTTCCCCCAAATCACGTCAACCGCTGCAGGGATACAGATCTTCGTCGGCACGTTATTCCATCAAGCCAGGTGGACACTGAGTTTCTCGTTCGTTTGATTTCCAAGTTTATTTAGATCTCTCTCATTTTTTTCATTTTTTTGTGGTGATTGACGTAGTGTGTGTTCGTTGTGTTCGTGATTTGCAGGCATAATAATGAGTGAGAGTAAGGGTTTTCAGCTGGGTACCGTTGGGGCCCTGACGTTGTCGGTGGTGTCGTCGGTCTCCATTGTGATCTGTAACAAAGCTCTTATGAGCTCATTGCACTTTATCTTTGGTGAGTTTCAATTTTGTCGTTCTTTTTATTTTTTCACTTTCTGTTGACTTTTAGATGATTATGATGTCTTTTATTGCTCAAATTTTGTTTAGCATTTTTGGATTGTATGCTAATGTGAAGTGAAATGACGCATGAATTCAATTTTTCATCTGAGAATTAGGTCAAACTGATGCATGCTCGATTCGAAATTATGTTAGTTTGATAGTTAGATTGAGCTCAGATCCAAACCTCAAATTGTGCTATTAAGTTTGATGGGATGGCCCGTAATTCAGACATTGGCTTATAAGCCACAAAATCTACATTAATGATATGATGATTTAGAATATTAGAATATAGAAGAAAGAATTCTATCATTTAGTGGGATGTAATTCTGATTTTTTTTTTAAAATTTTGTTTTTTCAGCAACAACTCTGACGAGCTGGCATCTGCTAGTCACTTTTTGCTCACTTCATGTGGCATTGTCATTGAAGTTTTTTGAGCACAAGCCAATAGATTCACGGACTCGTATTGGATTTGGTATTTTGAATGGAATCTCCATTGGGTTACTAAACCTAAGTTTAGGATTCAATTCAGTTGGTTTCTATCAGGTAAATTGCGGTCATGTTCCTTTCTTGATCATAGTCTTTTGAGTGTTATTTTATGTGCTTAAATCTCTGATGTTTTACAGATGACAAAGTTGGCAATTATTCCGTGCACAGTAATGTTAGAGACCCTTTTCTTAAGCAAAAAGTTCAGGTGCGCAGTTTCTGTTTACTTTTTTACCATGCATAAGTAAACTTTGTTCATGTATAGTTGCGTATTCATCATAATGCGTGAAAACGATTCAAATTTCTTTAGTATGTGACTATGCATCAAGACAGTGCTCATTGCTTTCTTCTGTGGTGTCTCTTTCAAGTGCAAACTTAGCTGATGAGACACAAATATATAGCACATGAAAGATCAAGACAACTTACTGTTGCGAAATTTGTATACTAGGCTACGATCATTGACTTTGTTTTTCAGCTTTGCACAAATATGCTTTGAGAATGATGATTTAACGTTGATGAGAGTTTTTCCTCATAGAACTTATAGTAGAATTATCCCATCTCATTACTTGATATTTAGCTCTATTCTTTTTCTAATACTGCTTTTTGGTTGATTGCAGTCAAAATGTTAAGCTTTCCCTCATCATTCTGCTTTTAGGTGTTGGTATCGCGACGATTACTGATTTGCAACTAAATGCTCTTGGCTCATTTCTCTCTTTCCTCGCCGTTATAACGACTTGCGTTGCTCAAATCGTATCCTTTTTATTCATTTTCGTAGCTTGCTTTACGAATCATTTATTTTGCATTTGATCATTCATTAAACAGCTGTTCACAATCCCAAATCGATTTGATTTCTGTTCTTAAGTCTGATTTATCATAATCATAGTCCAGAAAGAAAATAAACTGCACCAAATTTCACTTTCCAATAACACTGTATTATTTTGATGCTTTGTTGAAATGGAGTGGTAGTATCAAAATACCGTTGCAATTTTTTAAACTGTGCTAGACCTTAACGGCAACTTCTCAGATGACCAACACCATCCAGAAGAAATACAAGATCTCGTCAACCCAACTTTTGTATCAAACTTGCCTTTACCAAGCGATTACCTTACTTATCTCAGGCCCATTCCTGGATAAGCTTTTGACGAATCAAAATGTATTCTCCTTCGATTACACAACGAAAATCGTGGTAAGTGCTAAGCTTCTTGCGTCTCAATTACTTTTTTTTTTTTGTTTTGGGCGATAAAGCATTCATGTAACTGGATATTTTCTCACTCAATGTTTCAGGTTTTTATCGTGCTATCATGTCTGATCTCAATTTCAGTCAATTTTAGCACGTTTCTTGTCATTGGAAAGACGTCTCCAGTCACCTATCAGGTACTTGGACATCTTAAGACCTGTTTGGTGCTAGCGTTTGGTTATGTTCTGCTCCGTGATCCATTTAACTGGAGGAACATACTTGGGATATTGATCGCACTATTCGGGATGATTCTTTATTCGTATTATTGCACCGTGGAGGGTCAGAAAAAGGCTAATGAGGTATCAACCGTAAATCAGGTACTAATCATCATCGTTGTTAATGTATCAGTGAAGTTTTGCTTCTTTAGTTGCATTCTATGAGTATGATGAGGCTCTTTGGTTTGATTAAAGGCGATGGAAGGTGAATCTGATCCTCTATTGCATGTGGAGAATGGAAATACGAAAACAAATGATCACTCTGTCTCGAAGGGCATTGCATGGGAATCAGACAAAGATTTACGTGCTTGAAGTAAGCACGAACATACATGCTAAAGTATTTGGATATGATTCAGACTTCTTTTGTCAGATGCAAGTGAGATTTCAATGTGAAGGTTGATATGAGTCTTTCATACATACTCTAGGAGAGTCAATAGTGAGCCTTTTGTTGAGTTACTCTAAGTCAACTACTTATAACTAGGTATAACATATAAAGCTTGTATATTTTTCCCCTTGGAAATATCTATTGGTTTGGTTGAGGAATATGATAGTTTTCGTGTTATTTTTCAAGTAATCTTTTATGATATTTGAACCAAAGACGATTTATGGCTACAAATTGCCTTGCCTTGTATTTTGAAACAGTTTTTACCTGATGCCATAATGAATGATTCTTATTTTTCTTTGTTTTTCCCCCCTTGCAAGAAGACATTCATATAACTATAATTGAACTCAACTGTTATGTGAGAGAAACAAAGTGGAGGTTTATTTATTATTTGGAAGAATTGGAATTTGTGGTCAAAAGGGCATAACAATAGATTAATCTTTAAATTATTGTAAAAAAAAAATAAAAAATAAATTATTCATCAGCTACAATTGGTGGAATAAAGGAATGTCCCTGAAGAGTTTGCTCGAAGATGTGCCCGATTCTCAACAGCTTCTCCTGCAATTGTTAAAGCACGAACCACTTAATATAATAGCACATTCTTCTACAGGGAAAAAAAATTCATAATATGGACATCCAATTACTACAGAACCATTTGATGCACAGCTCAACTTCTGCTGCTAAAAATGAGGCAACGACATCACTATCGATTCTTTCAGACAACCCGAGGGGGGGGGGGATTTACCTCATCAAATGCTGATCCAATCATTTGAAGTCCGACGGGCAAAGCAGCGGAATCTTGTCGAACAAAACCACATGGAACAACAAGGGCAGGTAAACCAGCCAAGTTCACATTAACCTGCACATCAATCGCACTTTCTCAAAGAATCTCGTAAAAGCTCAGCATATCCGTTAATGAAAGAAAGTTCTTTTAACAGATTTATATATATGCGGAGAGGAGATGACTAATATGTATATGTGTGTGCGGATAGAGAGAGAGAAAACTAACAGTCATTATGTCTCCTGCATACATGGCTAATGGGTCATTTTTCTTCTCGCCTTAAGAGACATAACAGAGTTGTTTTTAGGATCATCTTCCCATTAGCGCTAACATTACAAAATAGTAAGAGATACGAGGTAGGAGGTTCATACCAAACTTATATGCAACAGACGGGGCAGCAGGTGACACCAAGATGTCGTTGCTATTCAGAGCTTCTTTGAAGCTATTACGGATTATTGTCCTGACCTGGAATATTATTAACAGCATCATTAAAACTTCTTTAATGATATGAACAAATGAGCACCTATCTTCTAGCTTTTCATATGAAACAATACGTTTACAAACAATTTACTTGGGTGCACATTAACGAATTCGTCACAATAGTATGATGTTAGTTAGTTAAAAAAAAAAAATAAATAAAATTAATCAGCAAAATGGGCTGCAAATTCTAATTGAATTATCTTAAAACTAGAGGCAAATAATAATAATAATAAAAAAGAGTCACACCTGCTGTGCGCGTTTGTAATATGCATCATAATAACCGGCGGAAAGAGCATATGTACCCATAAGAATTCTCATTTTAACCTGGAAATAAAATAATAATGTTCCCAACTCAATGCTACATAGGAATCTACCAACCAGAATCAGCTGGTATGGTGAAGTCAATATTTTCTGAATCTTCTATACCTGAGTCTCACTCAACTATACCTTGAATGTGAGTGAGGATTTATGATTTCTGAAGAAAAAAACAACGATTCGTACCTCGGAACCAAATCCATGAGCTCGGGAATTGCCATAAAGAGAGATAAGCTCATCACCTGCAACTTGCTTCCCATATCTGCATGCATGGACACAGATCTATCAGTAAGATTTTAATGTATTCAAATTCACTTCTATGATGAAAGGAAACTAATGACTTTTACTTTTCCACAAGTCCAACCTTGAACATTTGAATTCCCCAGGATAAGAATAGTTAGTAACAAATAGGCATTCCCAAATTTTTATAGATTCAACAAGTCATTAACATTCTGCTCTCTTTAGCATTTTATACATGCAAATATATATTTACATGCGCTTATGCATTCCTTATACACATTTTACATTTATTATCTACATGTATTATATATAAATATATATATATATATAGAGAGAGAGAGAGAGATTAGAATGTACCTGACACCATCATAGCGAGACAAATTTGACGAAGATTCTGATGAAGCTAGAATGTAGTATGCAGGTAATCCAAGGGAAAATGAGGGCAATGTGACCTAAATTATGAGAAGAATTAATTGTTAAATAGAAGGTAAAAACTCCAATAACAGTAAACATGCTGCAAGAAGACGTCTGCCGCATTTCCAAAAAAACAAAAAGGACACCTCTGACACAGTGCATCCAAGTTCTTCCAAATGTGAAACAGCATCATGAATCGAAGATACAACTTCTGAATCAACTCCATCTCCAAGTGTTTCACGGATAACACCAACCCTCAGTCCTTTCAAGGGTTTGGAATCCAAAGAATCATTGGATACGAACTGAGATGCGTAGTCTGGTACCTCCTGAAAAAGATCAAAGGTAGAACCAACTTTAAGATTTGTGTTACCATATTGAACTTGATGACATTGTCATCAAATCACTTGATCTTACTCGCATGCTACTGGTTGCATCAAACTTGTCATGACCCGACACTGCATGGAGGAGAATTCCTGCATCAGCAACTGACGAACCAAAGCATCCGATAATGTCCAAGGAAGATGCATAAGCCACAAGGCCATATCTCGAGACACGTCCATATGTTGGCTTAAGGCCAACAACACCACAAAACGAGGCTGGCTGCCTCACGCTTCCGCCGGTGTCTGATCCCAAGGCCACCATGCATTGCCGAGCAGAGACTGCAGTGGCTGAGCCCCCCGATGACCCTCCTGGTACTCTAGACAAATCCCAAGGATTAGCTGTCACCTAATGAATAGAAGGAATATGAAACACTTGAGTAAACCAATAGCGTTAAAGACTTATTACTGCTCCTGGTAAATTATTTTTGCTTTAACTCCGTCAAGAACAAAAGAAAGTGCCACTATCATTGCTGTAAAATTTGATGGTTTGTCCAGACTTTAGAGCAAGTCTCGTCTACATCTTACTATGCTTGTTTGAATAAACTCAATGCTACCTATATCTGTGTGTTTGGATTTAAATCATCACACGTGAGAGCACAGTTTGAGAAATATTTATCCTACATCGGAAAATTATACCAAACTGATGGACTATATATACAAGATGCTAATCCATCTAACACCTATTTCTTTTAGGAATAGACTTTAAAATTATTTGCAATTGCAACATTGAAAGAAAATAAACACGTGAATATACAGAAGGAGAAATAATTGAATCACATACTCACTCACTTTGTAAGCAGATGCTTCAGTTGTGCTGCCCATTCCGAACTCATCTAAATTTGTCTTCCCAAGGATTAACCCCCCACACTCTTTCACCTTCCTCACCACCGTGGCATCAAATGGAGGCGTGTAACCATCCAAAGCCCTCGACCCAGCAGTGGATGGCATATCACTCGTGCATATATTATCCTTAATCCCAACAAAAACCCCAGCAAGCGGTCCCACGTTTTCACCTCTTTGAATCCTCTCATCAAGGTCCTGGGCTTGTCTCAATAGGACATCCTCGGGTGAGAGGTGGAGGAAGCTGTTCAGCTGGGTTTCGGTGCGTTGAATTCGGTCGAGGACCGTCTTGGCGAGGTCGACGGCTGAGATTTGGCCTGAGAGGAGGGAATGGCGAGTGGTGAGGATTTGAGAGGAAGGAGGTGGCAAAGCGGTGGTTGGGGCCGGGATAGAGGCGGTGTGGAGGCATTGGAGCCGAGTAGTGTTAGTGGTGCGGAGGAGGAAGAGACGTGGGGTTTGTGCCCAAGAAGAGGATAACATGGTCGTTTTGTACTATATTATCCTTAGGCTTGAATCTCTTAAATACTAACCTGCATTTTGCAAAGTCTGTGAAGGTGAGACTTTTTATTATGAAATAAGAGACCATGAAACTTTCTAATAATGCACACCAAGTACTGATAAATTACTTCATGAAAAGCTGAAAGCAACAAACATGTGTGTATCTGTATCACAATGTTAAACTCAGCAGACAAAATATAAGCTTCCACCTTTAAGGAAGGTAGTCATCAGATACAAAATCCAATCATTCCTCATCATCTAAATGTCTTAAACAGAGAGTAAAGAAATCGAAAACAAGAAAGTAAACTTGAATTTGCAGGCTTAAGGCATCAACTTTATAATGCGAAAACCACAGTTAAGCTCATCAAGACGCCCACTAAAACCAAACACGAGAGTTTCATAATAGATTCAAAACAGTACACATACAACTTAAAATCAAAGAATCGACATGAAAAATTTGCGCAACAATTAATCTAACCACTCTCGAGCAAACTATCAAACACTTGATAGGCACTCGATACGCATTCGAATAATCTTACAAACCCAGCTTCAACTAACCAGTATTAGCAGTCTTTAACGCTACACGAATGCCTTCATTATGGAATCCATCGTTCTTGGTTGCTCATCCTGGGGAAAAATTACCAGCAAAATTTCGGATATATTTATTAGCTTCTTTAAAGATAAGATTTTTGTGCGAAGTGGACAAGCTCGTTATGGTGGACTTGTTTCAGAGTATGGCAAAGTATAAGCATGGCCCGTAATCTTGGGCTCCACTCGGACAAAATTAAGACTATTGGGCCTCATGGGAAATAATATTTTCCAGCACAAACTATATTTTTTATTATATCGAATAATTGTCTTGCCTACCCGCTTGGGCATAACCCAAGTTCAATCAAATTCTGACATATGACACTTTACACCTATCCTACACATGTTGGTACACCAACACCCTCGTGAGATTTTATATAGTGTGCCACATGTCAAATTATGAATGAAGTTGGGTTATACCCAACTTGGTAGGATATAATAAACTTAATTTTAGATAGGGGTGACAGACGAGTCGAGTCGATTCACGGATTGGATGACCCCTCCCATTCGATTCAAGCTCGACTCCAATTCTTGACAGTCGAGCCCAAGCTTCCTCGTGACTATTTCTCGTGAGCTTTCTATACTTTTATTAATATTTATTTATTTTTAATTTAAATATAGAAATTTAAAGTTCAAGCTTATTGAGTAATAAATTCGTCATGACTAGGGGTATTCAAAAGTCTGTTAACCGGCCGAACCGAACTGAAAACCGAAAAAAAAATTCTCTTCGGTTTCGGTTTTTAGAATTGGAAAACCGAAATTTTCGATTTTTTTCGGTTCGGTAATTCGGTTAACCGAAAAAAAACCGAAAAATCGAAATTTTAGCAGGCCAATTTATAAAAATACCCAACGGCCCAACCCAATAAAATAATATCATCTACCCATTATAGGCTCAATAGTTTATTAAATGCCCAACCCAACTAAATAATAAATTATTTTCTTTCTCCCAAAATTACAGAACTGAAAGTCTGAAACGCACAAATCGATCGACCACGGAATCAACCATCTTATGAGAGTGTTCAAGAATCGAAGTGTTGGCGTCATGGATTTCTTTTGCAATTGATTATGATGTTTTGTTACTTTTTGTATGAAATTATGTTACGTTGATTTGTTGCTTTTGGCATTTGGTTTGGTGTAAAACTTTGGTTATGGCTGCGACTAGTTGTTATGCTACTGTATTTTCTGAATTTTCAGATTTTTTTTATTTTCAGCCATGTAAGTTCGGTTTTTCGGTTTTTAATCGAAAAAAACCGAAAAAATTCGGTTTAACCGAAACCGAACCGATTAAGTTCGGTTCAGTTTTCGGTTCTTAAAATAAAAAACCAAAATTTTCGGTAACCGAAAACTCGGTTCGATTCAGTTCGATTTTTACCGAATGAACAGTCCTAGTCATGACTGTTTCTCGTGAGCTTTTCAAATGTTTATTAATATTTATTTTTTTAAAATTTAAATATAGAAATTTTAAACTCAAGCTCATTGAGTAAATGAGTTTGTGAGTCAAGCTCGAGCTTAATAATGTATCATCAAATTTAAGCCCGAAAATAAATAACTCGTCGAAATCGAGCTCAATAATATAATTTCGACCTTAAGCCAAAAAAGTAAACTTCTTTAGACCCTTAACATGAGGAAGGAAAAAATATTGTATATCTAAATACAAGCGTAGTATTGTTAGAATTGTTACAAGTGTCAATAGCTTTATTAAAAAAAGAATCACGTTACTAACTAAACTTAAAAAACCGTGCATGAGACTTTCATCTCACACGATAGTATTTACATGAGGTTCCTATTTAAGAAAGTCCCCTAAGTGATTGTCAGATAATGAGCAAGGAATACCCGCCTCAATGGGAAAAGAAAATGGAATTTTAAAAAAAGAAAAAACATCCAATATTGTCATGGTTGTTTCTCTACCTACTTGGTATGAAAGAGTTATCTTATCTTATATATATATAAATAAAAATGTAAGATGCTTAGTAATGTTACACATATCCATTTCATTTATAAAATAATAAAAAATAAATTATTTTGAGAATTTTAAAATATATATTAATTGGTCAATTTTTCATAATAAAAACTCACTCGTTCAAAAGATATTTATAGTTTTATACTTTTTTTTTTTTTTTTTCAGATTCTGTATCCTAAATTTTCTATTTTAAATTAGGTTATCTTATTAAATTAAGAATAATTAAGAACTTTGAAAAAAAAAAAAAAAAAAAACTAGTAACTTTGAAAATAAATGAAAAACAGAAATGAAACAAACGAGCAGAGCAGGCACACCAAACCAAGGCATTGAACAAGAATAAACCCCCATAGCTAAGCTAACTAACAAACATAAGATCAACACAGAAAATATAACGCTACTAAGCCTAAATCAGAAAACAAATTCGCTCCACTAAATAATCATTCAAGGCGGTGGTGCTCTGTTTCTTGTTCTTGCTCTGCCTCCCCTCCCCATCATGCGCACTTGAATGAATCCAAACTTCATCCTCTGAACAAACCTTAGCCTCTCCACGCCATTCCCACGTCGATCAGCTTCGCTATCCTCGCTTGGATGGTGCAAAACAACTCTGCTCTGTTCCTTCAACATCTGACTCAACGACATGTGTCGCCTTTCGCTTCCCGCCTCACCTTGCAGTATCAGTTTTTCGCTCAGTATATCTCCGATCGAAGTCTTTGCTGGCCCATAACCCTCGTCAGAATCTGTACTTTCATGGTTATGGCGCGAGTTCTTCAACCCGAAATTCACCCAGCTGTTGTTTTCTTGCATGGGACCATGTCCAGCTATATGATGGCGGAACATGCTTGTGTTTTCCTCTTTAATGATCTCCTTGAACTTTTCGAGAATGGGTGCTTCGAGATTGTTATGGCTATCTTCGTTGCCTGCCTCTATAAACTTGTTCTTACACGACTCTTCAGCTCGCGGGTTGTAGTTGTGATAATCGGGCGAGCGATCTTCTACGTCGTGCAGTAGAGCTTTGGCGACGGCTATGGCTTCCATGGCTTTAGCAGCTTCCTCCATCTTCTTCGCAGCATGTAGCCTCATCTCCGCCATTCTGATGCTGTCCTTGGTTCGTTCGATCTCTCTCATCGCTCTGACCACCTCGTATCTAGAAGCTTCCGTCATTTTACTGAACTGCTCGGTCTCGAAACTCGACGGAGTCACAGAAGCATCACAAGGGCTAAGAACAGCTTCCATATTCGTGCAATGGTTCGTCTCCTCTATCGTATTACATCTTTTTTGTAGCAAATTTTTTCCCTTTTGCATCTTTGTGTTTAGAGACTGGACAGATTCTTGTATAAATGAAAGATCTATCGAAGCCCTGTGAAGGTTCAACTTCGCCCGATCAAGCTCCATCATTACAAAACCTGGTGATGTGGACGAGCGCAAGGTGTTTGAGTTTTCTCCACACTGAAGAGGGCTTGCAATGAAAGAAGAAGATAGTTCAGGTACGAAGTTCAGTTTTAAGTCTTCCACTGATTTCTTAGCTTCCTCGAGTTGTTTCAAGACGTTGAGCGTTTGTTGCTCCTTCATTACCAATTCCTTTTCTAACTCGGCCGCCTGTTCTTCCATTTTGGACACGTTGAAGCCGCCGCCATTTTCTTGCTGCAAATCAATGTCAGAATCTGCTCACTACAAGAAAAGCAATCAACAGTAGAAAGTGAAAAGCAACTCACACGTCGAGAAGCTAAACGAAGCAGGTGGATCGGAATCCACGGACCGCTCCCGCCGAATCTGTCGACGGCTTCTTTAACCGACTCGAACGGAGCTGAGGTATCGATTTCTACTCTAGGGTTCATGATGCTCTTGCTCTCTCCAAAGGACGAACCTTTCGCAGTCGATGCAGCATCATCCTCCATCGTTGGCTTGATTGGCTGCCAACAATCTAAGAGGGAGAAGAGTAAGTGCTAAAGTAAGAGATGCCTTGTGTTCAATAAGATGCTAGCTAGCAATATATATATATATATATATATATGTATTGATTCTTGATCGAACCCACAAATTAAAGCAGGGTTCTAAAACTTGTAGATGATCTTTGATTGGATACTTGAGATGATTTGAGACGTGGGGTATTATCATGTGCTTTGTGGAAACAATGATGTTGTCCTCTGTCGGGACAAAGTTACGTAAGGGACCTCTCTATCTAACTACCATAGTAGTACGGTCTTAACTCTTGCTCGCTATATTTTTTTTGTCTTCTACTTCTACTGTGTAGTAATGTGCATGCTTGTGTTTGTAATGGAGGGGCAAGGGAAAGCTGAGAAGCGTGATGGAAGAAGATAAAGTTACACTATGAAAGGGATAGAAGAGAGGAGAATCATTTTGCATACAATGTGCATGCAGTAGATATATACATTTATATTTGATTCAAATAAAGTTAAAAAAAAAAAACTTTGAACGTAAGTGGGAAAAAGGGTAGTTCTATTATAGGCCATTGACTTCGTTTATTGTCCCTTTTGAATTAAAGATGGTAGGTGGAGTTTTCATGCTTGCGAAGGAAAAGCAAAAGCCCATCGATTATCGATTGAGTAATAAAGTGAATAGTGATGCGAAAAAGCTCATCATGGGCTTACACCTTTTTGCGTGATTGCAGGACAAGATTTGCACATAAAATTGTTAGACTCAGTCATAATTGAGGAGGATTCAGCCTCGGGTCAGGGGTGAACATCTGGTTACGCTTTCGGTTCTTGGTTCGAAATCGCCTGTTAAGGTTCATAGGATCGGTGGAACCGTAATCGAACTGTGGTCAAGATAGTTTCAGTTAGGGTTTGGAATCGGCGATTCGTATTCAGTTAAACCTTTTTTTTTTAAATATATATATTTTTAAATTTTATGAAATTTGTTTTAAAAGTATATAAACCGCTTATTTTATAAATTATAATAACATTCAAAATTTATGAAGATTTTGCTATATAATAAGAAGAAAAAAATGTACAATAAAATGCAACTTACAATATGACAAAATGCAATACAATACAATACAAAGTAAAAAAAAAAAAAAAAGAGCTAATTTCATTTGAGGACCCGTTAGCAAGTTTAGTATAAAGTTTAGAATTTTCATTTAGAGCTAAGTACCCAATATTTGAAAATATTAGAGAAAACTAAAATTGAATAATGTGTTTGGTATTACAGATTTGGAAAAATTAAAGTTTTTCTTAGCTATTGAAGTTATAGAAATTCGGATGCTTTTATTTTACATCATATAAAATATACACTTTGGAACTTCTTGATGAGTTCGTATTTAAATGCAACATCATATGAAATTAAGCATTGACACAAATTCTTTTGATAAACCGTATGAAAATGTAACCAGGTTTCAAAGGTAGCTTGGTAGGTTAATATATCTGTGCAACAAAAGAGCTGATATATCATTTGATGTACGTACAGTCACTAAGGGTGTGTTTGGAATGAAGAAAGTAGTAGGGAAAAGAAAATGGAAGAAAAAATGATTTTCATAAGTTTTTGTTTTATTTTCCTCACCTTTTGGTGAAGAAATTAGTTTTCCTTAGTTTTAAGTGCAGACACTTAATTAGATTTGTTTTTCTTTTCTTTTCCTTCTCTATTTCATTTCTTCAGTCAACCAAACATAAAAGCTAATTTTCCTTTTCCATTTCATTTTCCTTTCCATACTAATTTCCACAAACCAAACGGGTTTACATCTCAACAGCAGAACCAGTTCAGGCAAATGCATTAATTTTGATGTAGTCGTTAGGTGGAGGCTAACATCTCAACAGCCTCGATAATCAATCAGTCTTGCATCATGACATCGAACCCCCTCCACTCCATTACCCATTTGTTTCGATGCCGCCAGAGCGAGCGTCCAACACATGATAAGGAGCCCATCATAGCCCAGTCCAGTCGATCCCTCAGCTCAGCGGATCCCGACCATGGGTCTTGAAAGTTGGACCGTCTGAAGATGGTGAACATACATTATTGGACTTGGGCGTTTTTCTTGTCAACCTGATCAGGCCTCCCAACTGGGCCTTATGTAGACCTCTTTGGACTCAAGTACAACTCATTTTCGATCCAAATGTCAACCAATTATAGTCCAATATTATACTAAGTCAAATTTAAGTAATTTTCTCCCTAGTCCCTATTCGTACTTAAGTCCAACCTAATTTAATTTGAATATTACACATGGATTTATTAGGTAAATAGCCTCATCGTCCAGATTTTTTATAAAATAAACTCGTTGGGCAGATTTAATGGTATTTTTATCATTTTAAAGGACACTTAATATTGTATAAAAGCCCAGAAAAGCCCATATAATATAAATAATCAAATTTAATATTGTGTTTGGTTTAGTAATTTCAGCTCGTTTTTAAACCAAAGGCCCGTTACAAGTAAACTGAATTAAAAAGCTGAGATAAATTATCTTGTGTTGTTGGATAAATTTTTTATCTTGGGCTTTATCTTGTGCTTATAACCAAACGGACCCAAAAGGGATAGGATAATCTGTCATATAATGGTATGATCCCTTTTATATAGTAGGGATGTGCTATTGTATAATGGGGGTCACCTCCTCTATAAAGGGCTAGCCTGCTGCAGAGTATTCTTTATAGAGCAGGGGACTCCTACAAAATAAGAGGGATCGACCTAAATGACGAGGATAAAAAAAAAAAATAAAGGTACCTATAGTATCTAGCCATGTCGTGGTTCATACCGTATCCCATTAAGCATTTTGAATCAACCACAAACGAAGTCATTTTAAATCAACCACAAATTTAATATGACTAATAACTTCCAGTTGTGCCGATCGAGTGAGAGTCATGATGAAGGCAAACTCAGTAACTTGATTCCATGTCTATTTCATAATGATGAAATTACCAAAATTCCCCCGATTCGAAATCAATGTGTTTTGCCTTGAAAGTGAGTCCCTAAGTCTTGTGCCACACATAATACTACTGCCAGTTATATAGTTATTGACAGACTACGAGTAAGAACCCGTATGAACGGATAAGTACTTCAAATATGTTATAATCTAATAATTTATATCTCTGTCATCGATCTCTCACCTAGGGATGGAAACGGGGCGGATCTGAAGCCGGTTTGGCAGGACCCGCGACCCGCCCCGACTATTTTTTTATGGACCCGAGACCCGCCCCGCCCCGCCTCAAATATGGACCCGCTTCTCCCCGCTCCGAACCCGAATCAATCGGGTCTGCCCCGCCAGACCCGTCAGACTCGATTATTATTAAATATTCATTTTTTATTTTTAAATAAATAACAAATATATATAAAGATAGAATTGAACAAGAATATCTAAATCCATAAACCAACATCTTATCCATTGGGCCACAAAAATATTTTATTAATAATAACACTTCTATATCTTTATAATAAATATAAATATAAATATAAATAAATTTATTTATAATTCTTTATATATATTATTCGGAGCGGGTTTCAAGGCAATTCGAGACCCGCCCCGGACCCGACCGGGTTGAGTCTTTGAGACCCGTAACCCGCCCCATTACCCGAATAATTAAAAAAAAAATGCTTCATTAAGGGCGGGTCAAGGCGGATTCGGGTCTAAACCCGTCCCATTGCCATCCCTACTCGCACCTATCAAGGGTGTACGCTAAGTATTTAGCATCAAGAGACAATCAACATACAATTCAATTATAATCAATGATTCTAACGTATGACTAGAACACTGAAACTTGTGAACAATTTTTCCGCATAGGTGTTATTATCTCAATTACCACTTTTTTATCCAATAAAATATGTAAATTTTGCTATGCACAAATGAACTATAGTAAGCAATTCGTGAATCTCGGCGAACAAATTAGATTACTCAACAAAATATCTTTTATTGAAAACTCAGTGTACATTCTAAAATAATACAATGATATTTATATTAAATGATCCTCGTATGTCGCTCAATGGCAGATTTCTAGCACCATCGAATGACATGTACTTAATTTAAGACTTTTATTTTTATGAATAAAAATTTACGAAAAGAGCATAGAATAGTCTAAAAATTAATTGCTTATTAATTAATAAAAAAACTCATCTCTCAATATATTAGGTTCAATCTTCATACGTATCGAGATTTAGGATAGCAAAGGGCACATAGCTACCTCCCATAAAGTTAAAAAATATTTATTTATTTTTATTTATTTTTTATGTAATTTATTCTAAGGTACGAACATGCATATATTCATAAAATCGTCGAAGGTTTAGGGGACGCCGATAACATCCTCGCCCCCGACCCAAAATTGCCTGCGGAAAAATTTCTCAAATCCAAAGTCGGATTTCCGAACAAAGCTTGATCTTCGAGGTTTCCGTACAATATCTCGATAATCCTTCAAGAAAAGACGTCATCTATCGAATTGAAATAAAACTAAGGATTCATCAAAATAGTTCTTTAGAGTGTTTTGATTTATTATCTTAACTGAGGATTCATCAAAATAATTCTTTAGAGAGTTTCCATACAATTCCATGCATGCTATCAAAAAAGTTGAACATATACTTTGATCGACAACCAAATATTTTCGGTTTCTCCCTTTAGTTTTGGGATCAACTAATTCTCTTTCCCACCTATCGACATAATATAGACAAACAGTTAATACAACCGTTGTACTACAGTAGACCATAAGATAGTTCAGTTCAGAACACAACAAACGAAAGCACATCAGTGATCAGACACATAGACAACACACATGCGCACCTTTAAAAGCAAACTTCCAAAACTAACGAACTATCAAATCATCGGTCACAACTTCAATTTAAAGAAGATTACGACCACACTTCTTTTCATAACCTACAAACATAAATATCTATCATTTGAATAACTCTCACTATATAATATCTATATAACCGACGACGATGTATCGAAAATCTCCCAATCAATAATATTTCATTATAAGTATATTGCCACAAAATTACAAGGGCATATTCCCACTCCGGCGTATGATATATACAACTAACTCCAACTATAATTATTTGTTTCGATATTTATTTTTCACCACTATATAAAGGTAAAAATTATGCATTTTGATCATGATAAGGGAATTTATATTTTAATCCCTGAAATTAGATCTCTAATCCCTAAGGCGGAAATTCTAATTGGCTACCTATTACTAATCTTCTCAACCCAGTTGTAGTATAATAAAATAGGTTTTTCCACTTATTTTGTCTGAAAAATGTTCGAAGATCCAAATATGTTCCGACATATGAAGGGTAACACATTTTTTTTAATAATTATTAAATAAAGTGATTCTAAATCTAAAAAGTGTACGCTAGTCAAATTTATAATTTTGCCACTATAAAAATAAAAAACTATGAATTCCCAACGACATAAAAATAAAAACCCTAGTAAAATAGAACATCTTATCTGAATCGTCGCTTTCACATGGCAAACTGGCTCTCCAATAAT
Organism: Lindernia subracemosa; assembly: GCA_028392965.1. Lineage (NCBI taxonomy): Eukaryota > Viridiplantae > Streptophyta > Magnoliopsida > Lamiales > Linderniaceae > Vandellia > Vandellia subracemosa. The sequence goes on from JAQPCC010000105.1 coordinate 82,864, forward strand.
AATAAAAACAACTAGAAAACAAAGATCATCCCACTTACATAAAGTAAATCTTATAAAGCAAAAAGAGAAAAAGAACAAAAACATTTAGAACAAGTAAAAACTAGTTAGAACTCCCTAGGATCAACAAATATGGACAGACCAGGCTGTGACCTAGTCCAGTCGCCCACGGGCCCGTCGCTGTATTCTTCCCTTAACCTCTTGATGCACCACAAATCCTCGGCACACGACAAGCTTCTCCAATGCGGTATGCCTGACTTGAGCGGCTCTTGGCTCGCAACCTCGGTCACCACCACCCCGCACCCTCGTTCCCTCGCCAAGTTATGGGCCAGCCCACATAAGGCCTTTACGTACTTCGCCTTATTGGGCCCTTCGCCGCCGAGCCCATATAGAAAGTGAAACCCGAACGGGCTAAAAACTTTGGGCACGGAGGGTATACTTAGCCACGGAAAAGACCTATCCAAGAGCCTCGTACACTTTGCTAGCAACTTTCTAAGCCTAGAGGCGCCGCGTACTTCTAGCTTGTACACTTCCATGCAGTTCCATATGCTGAGTAGGGCCCACGATTCGGGCTCGTTGGCTAGAAACCCGTCTGAGCCGGGGAAGCCCTTGGCGGCGTAGGTGCCTTTGGGCACCGCCAAGAACGTGCCCAAATTGAGTCTATTGGTCAGAACCGAGTCGATGTCTCGAGGGAAGAATTCGACCGTGGAGAACTTGCGGCGGTAGAGCGCGACGGCGTCGTCGGGATTGAGCTTGAGGATCGTGACCCGGCGGCTCGACCCGACCCGGTGGGCGAACACGGGTCGGACTAGGATAGAGGGAGTCCGAAACTTTGAGTATCCACAGTTTTGAGTGAACAATTTGACCGATGCGTAGTTGTCGTTCTCCGTGGCCATGTAGGAATATTCCGCGCCGTTTTCTCTAAACCACTTTTCGATTCTTCCTACGAGTTTCAGCCCTATTCCCATTCTCCTGTAAGAAAATTTTGATAAAGATAGTTAAATATTCATCTAGAATATCAAATCATTTATTCACGGTCGTATACAATTCTAAATTTTAGAACAATAAAAATTGCTCCTTTTTTTTTTCTCATTAATCCGTATCGGAAAACATTTAACTTAATGAAATACCGTACAAACAACTTAAATTAGAAAGAAAGAAAGAAGAGTCAGCCCATGTCCGTACGACTACCAAAAGAAGATTAAATAAAGAATATTTGTCTCAAACATATTATATGTTTGTCTTAGAACTCAACGAAATAGGCGAGACACACGTGTTATAACGGGAAGTAAAACATCGATTTTATATACCATAAGAAGAAGGTCTTTCGTAGAAAAGATCCATTTTTTCGTGACCCCTTTAGATAGGTGAAAAAAGGGATAAAAAAATATTAAAATTTAGTTTATTACCTATGAAAAGGAGAGACACGAAGTCCTAAGATATATGCAAGCTTGGTGTACAAAGGTTGTCGATCCTTGGCGGCCCTTGATGTTCCGCATGTAACGGTCTTAATACAACCCCTTACCATTCCCACTATCTCTCTCCTTTCTTCTCCACTAGCCACTACGACCACCATCTCAGCCACCTTAAAATTTTAAAAAATAATTACTTTAAAATATTACGGAATAAAGCTCAAATGAAATTACTTCATTATTTACCAGCATGAGATAAGCGGGAGAGTTTCGAACACGACAAATAGGATCGCCTAAGAGGTCCGTGTAAAGAGACATTTTACCACTCGGACCAACTTCACAACGGCTCTCAACTTCTTCAACTGCATAACTGTCCTTTTTGTGATCGTACTCTCTTATTACCACCATTGCTACCATCCCACTGTCCACTACCATTTTCGTCTACTCAATAACTAACTGTAATGCGTGTTTGTGTGTGTATATCGTCAATTAAAAGGACGGTTTGTATAGGGAGGTGGGTTGAGGCTAATATAGTATAGAACGAGCTTCTATTACAAATAGCAAAGTTAGTTAGCTTGGTGAAATGAAAAGCTTGATGGTAATCTATATATAGACACATATATAGACATATATATAGATATATATAGCATAATCAGGTGATCGGTTTTTTGTTTAATTAATTATAAAAAAGAAATCCCAGATGGAAAAAACAAAAAAAAGAACGGGAAAGTCGCGAGCTTTATGCTTGTGGGCTATTAAATAGTGTGAGAGAAATTAAAATTTGTTATCATTATCATGAAATTCGTCATAAATATGCTATGCTTCTCACTCCTCGTGGTGTGGTCCGTGGCTGACTAAATCTTTGATATTTTCATTTTAGTTAATGAATAAAATGTTAGCCACTTGCCAATAATATAACTCAAGTATGATATGACAATGACATGATATCCTCAATTTATTGTTAATATTACGATAAATATCAAAATATCCCTTCACATCCCTTCTTTATATATTTGAAACTCCTCAATGTTTTTGTAAAATGAATGAAATACGAATTCACTATCTTCATATGATGTAATAAGTTTGGATCTTAAATTATCTTTTGAGAAAATAAGTCACAAATTATACTAAGATGCTCAAGATAAATAGGATTTTTGACTAATTATCTCCTAAAACAAAAATTTATTCGGCCACATAGTAAGTTATTGTAGCAATTATCAAATATATTGATCCAAAATAAAAATTCAGTATAACAACCCAAATTTATAATATTGCCTTTCGACACCCCAAAAATCAATTATAAAAACGTATGAACAATTCGTCATAAAATTGAAAACCTACCTATTTCACTCATAAATCAAACAATTAAACAAACTCCCATTAATTGAATTTCATTAAAGGTCTCTCCTAATATGTTTACTTGGAACAAGCAAATTTTGAATACTGGTTTTCGAAGTTTACCTTTTGAGTATTATTTAACTAAACTAAGTTATTTCCAAAACAAATACAACGATGACATATAATCTTAATTCATATTTCGGTGATACACACATCACGGTGATGTGAGTATCACCGTAATATTGAATTACCTCAAACAAACACCCCCTTAATGTATCTTTATATATTCGAAAATTTGTGATCTTATTTTACATGCTGCGGATCGGTATAATATCATAATCTAGTAAAAGAACTACAAGATCTTGCCTACTTATATAATCCCAAATAGACGAACAATCGAAATTCAATTAAAACTAGTTGCCGTGAGCTTTCTTTAACATAAATAAATTGATTGTATGACGATGATATCGAGCAAAGTCGCTGTCTATTCTTTTCCCACTCCTCTTCGTGTCTATTCCACTTAAATATTTAATAGTAGAAAATAAATGGTCTTTATAAATAATAATTACCTTATTTACAGGTCAGGTAATGAATGTTAATCATCACTAGACTAGACACGGTGGGTTTTTCTATATTCCATAAATTATATATATATATATATTTTATTTCTAGCTGTTTCTTGAAATAGCATATATGAGTTTCAGACAATTTATAAGCTCGACGTGATGACGGTAACTTATTTTAATATTTGTGAAATATCAAATTGGTATTTTTTTTTTCAGCAACAACAAACTAATTGCCAAAAATACACATTTTATATTATTCTATTTACCAACATAAGTGGGATATGTCTTAAGCACTGATTCTGAACTGTCGCAATCTTCATAGACGGCTACGATCCCCTAATTCGCGGGCTACGTCACTATTTGAACGGCTTGGATACACCCATCGTACTCTAAATATAATTTGGACAAATATAAAATATAAAATAAAAACCTTGGAAGAGTAATTTCATCCACTATCAAAAACTCCATCCAATCTTTGAGTAATATCAGAAACCCCCAATTTATTTTGTAATTGGACAACTTTCGCCAGAAGTAAGAGGATTCAGATATTATACAAAGATTACAGGGATTTTTGAAATATATATAATATATATGAATGAATCTTAATGTTGTTTTAGATATTTATACATGTAATTTTAATTTCACATACCTTAAAACATGAACCTCATTAATTTAAACATATATAAAATTAAAAAAAAAAAGTTTTATAGTAAGTGTATGTTGTGACCTGAACTCAATTAGATTACTATCATCAACTGATAAGATCGAACAAACCTTCATTAATTATGAGTCAGTTAATACAAGGAACGAGAAAGTGATTTTAGGCAGAAACTAAATATTGAATTGTTATTCATATATTGTCCGTTTGAATGCAGCGTGGCTTTTTTTTTTTTTTTCTTTTCCTTCATTTATGTAGTTTTTTTTTTTCATTTATATAGTAAAAAAACTATTAAAACTAATGTTGTTTTTGAAGTTGTATCATTCGCCGCCACTACTTAAGTTCTCTCCAAACGAAAAACTCATTCTGAAACACATTTTGCAGTAAGTATCATATCGAACAGTAATTCTTCTACAACCATTAAACTCATTCTCAAATCCAAACGAATATTATCAGAATATTCTATTTCACATCAACTTTTACAACATTTCAATACTACTCACATATCTTACAATATTACAAATTAGACCACACAATTTGGTAATTATATATTTTTCCATTTCATGACTAATTTGGAAGTATTAATAACTTTTTTAATGTGTTAGATTTGTAGAGTTTTACTATTGATGTGGTTTGTAATTTATTTTAAAAAATAAAATATTATTAATAATATGTAATAAAAAATTATTACAAAAAAATATTGTGTTTTTTTTATATTTTTCTTAATGTTCTATTCATAAAACAAATAGTAATAGGAGAGAAATTGTACTTTGTATATATTGTGTAAAGTTTTGCGCTTGATTGCGAGTTGAAATGCATTTATTATTCAGCAAACACAAATTTGCGCCTCACATATGAGAGAGAAACACCAAAATTCATTTGAGTTCCACTTTGGAGGTCAGTTGGACTATTTTTCCATCATTTTTTTGTTTTCGGTGTCCCTTGGAGAAGGTCTTATAACACTTCCTGAAAACGATGTACCGTGTTGCGACGCACCATAGGCAGTGGCGATTTTGTTCTTGCACCTATTCCTTTTTGTGATTTTCGAAAATTAAAGTTGATACGTGCAGATTTTAGATTGTATGCAACTTTAATCAATATGTGCAACTTTAATCAAAATGTGTACAAGGTTTCGTTATTTTCGTAATTAAAGTTGATACCTGCAAATTTAATTTTCAGGTTGTGTGTAGATTTAATCAATGTGTGCATCTTTAATCAACATCTGCAACTTTAATCAAACTTTGTACAACTTCAAACATGATCTATAGTATCATTGACCCAAAAATAATTGAGTTAACGTCTCTGATTAAGCACATTACCCACCTTTAAAATACGATGAATCCGCACAAAATACATCCATCGGGGCAAATTCCGTCGTTGTATGACAATAGTGCGACCACTCGGACTTGCTCCTCGTATCAACAACTTTTATCACAACTGTTCCCTCGATCGTTAAGCACCACAAAGTCCCAATATGCAGAAGCATCACTGTAGCTATTCCTACCATCAGTTGGAAGGTGCGAGTCTTGATACGCCATCGGTCAATCAACTCTGTGATAAAATGAGCGTTCACCTTCTGGGTTGGTTCCGAATTGGAGCACCACTGCGTGCGTCGAGTTTACCTATTTTTGAAAGATTCTCAAAAACCACATATACTTTTGATTCGAGAAAAAAAAAGCATTAATATTATGTTTGATCATATTATATCTATTAAATTTTCGTAGGTATAATATTCAAGTTATATTACCTGTAATAAAATTCATAAAATGTTTGTTGGATCTTTCTATGATATATGTTTTATAACTTCTTTAGCATATATTTTTTTATTATTGATGTTGGAAATAAAGTATATAAAATAAAAATATGATATACTCCCTTTTATCTTAATCTTTTAGGTGAAATAATAATTTAACATTGTATCAGAGCTCAGACTAAGAGAGGTAATGGATACGAATTCTCACGACCATCCATTAAAAGAAAATTTCACTTCTAAGGCTTGATAAAAATTAAATCAATATGATGTGAGAGGACGTGTTGGAAATAATGTATATAACATTAAAAAATAATACACCCCCTTCCGCTTTAATGGTCGTCCAACAATTGAATATTAATTTTTGAAACATAACATAAATCCATTATCAATCCATCACAAAAAAGAAACGAATTTAAATAAAATTAATAAACAAAAATGATTACCAATATTACTTAGATTAAAAATGAAGAGATGAAAAAAAAAAAAAAAAAAAAACCAACAACATCGATAACCATGGATTTAGCATGATCAGGGTAAAAGATGTGTACACGATCTCGATGAGCCAACTCGAATGAAGCTAAAGTTAAACTCAAGACTCTCGAGCTCGAGCTTTATCGCGACTGTTCGAACACTCACGAGTCGGATGGGCTTTTACTAAGTTGTTTTTCATTATTTAATCCAAATTTAAAAATTTTGATCTCCAAACTCAATCTCGAGGTAGGTTCTTCGCTCACGAGTCAGGTGAGCTTTTACTAATTCGTTTGTAATGTTTTAATCTAACTTTAAAAATTGGAGCTCCAAACTAAATATTGAGCTAGGTTCTTCGAGTAAACGAGCTCACGAGTTGAGCCCGGGCCTAAATTATTTGTTATCGTGCTTGAACTCTTTGAGCTCGAGCGTAATTTTCGAGCTCGGCTCATTTAAACCACGAGCTTGATAATAAATAAATCACCGAGTTTGAATATGTATCATTTATGAGTTGTAACTCAACTTTTTTACACCCCTAAACACGATAGCTGGCTTAACCATATACGGTCCCAAAGTTATAACATTGGTTAATAACAACCTTTTTTTTTTTTGGAAGAAAAATTATAATATAATGGCTCAAACAGGAAATCCTATGTTCTGTAATGGGGGACTTGGAGTAGCATAGGAAATATTCATTCGATCGTATTGTATGTATTAATCAGCTGGCGTTCACAGAGCAAACCCTAAAGCACAATACTTAATCAACGAGCACATTTCGCAATGATAAGATTATCTTTTTTTTAGTGGGCACGATTTTGTTTTTTCGTTCTGTTATTATGTCTAATTGATCTAACCATGATTAATCATTATATATTTTTACGATAATATTTGTTATATCATATAGAAGGGTGGCTCGTCATAATAATACAACACCTACAGCAAGCTTTTATTGATGCATTTTTCTAAAAAAAAAAAAATTAAATATCGGGGTCTAAAGCTTAAATTAGTAGTTGAGTTAATTTTAAATTAATGGATTGAGTTAATTTTAAATTTTAGGTATTTTTTAATAATTAAATTTTATTTACATAATAGCATTACTGAATTAGACGTCCTCGAGATATTGGGGTCTAAAGCATTCGTTTCACTTATTTTACCCAATCGTCGGCATTCATATAGATGTAAATCGACTCATTTTACATTTAAATTTACTAATTGATAGTTTTGTTCTACAAAATATGCTTGTCTAATTGGTTTTGGTACATAGGACAAAATTGGTGATTGATTGACGTACGCATATTGTTAAGGAACCCAGAACCTATAACTTAAAGTTTCGGTGAATAATAAAACTTAAGCAAGCGACCGATAACTCAAGGAACGGATAAACAACACCTGGTTAAGAACACTTACGGAACCAGGAACCAGTTAAGCGACCGGTGACCAGAAGAACAAGGCGAAGGTGACTGGTGACTTATGCTTTAAGAGTCAGGAACTCAAACCAGAGGCCAGGAGTCAGATTCAAAAATGCATCGATTAAGGAGAACAATGCATTACAAATGCATTTAAGTCAGGGTTGCAGACCAAAGAGACGTTGGCCTGGTGTATGCCCAAATTGGTGAAAGGCACAGTCTGCAGAGAGCCTGAACCAGGATCTGAAATTAGCCCATTTCGGGAAACGACATTTAATAATGTCTGGAAGCTGGTCAGAGTCTTCACTCAACGGCTCGAATTTGAACAAGTATAAATACATGAGAGCGTGAGGACTGAAGACAACTTTTGAACAATCTGCAAAACAACAACTCATACACAACGAACCAAGCTCAGAAATTCTCTCTCACAAATTCATCACGAGTGATTAGATAGTGAGAGATTTGTACTCAACGGACTTTGAAAAGCTGTTGAAGTTTTAGGTGGATTGTTTTTATACAACTGCCTGTGTAGCATTAGTGTTGGTAGGTTACAGTTAGAGTAGAGTACTCAGTGTAACGTGTAAACCCAGTTGCTAGTAAAATCTTTCCTTGAGGGGAAGAAGGGGAGACGTAGGAGACTTTGCTCCGAACTTGCAGAAAAAAAATTCTGCGCACTCAATACACAAACACTGCACTTCACTAACCGGTGCCCACTCTTAAACAATCAGAAACCAGGCAACTGAGAATCTGATCCCAGTAACCGGTCACACCAGAAACCCAGAACCGAAAATAAGCCAGTGTTTATTCACCCCTCTAAACACAGTAAGCAATCCTAACACATATGATGGGCAACAATTCTAAGTTCTAGTGAAACTCTAGTTAATAATTAATTGATAAATAATCATTATCAATGTCATACCAATGGCATGAGTTCACCCATTAAATTTGTCTAGCACTATGTTTTTTTATCGTTTTTCCTAGTGTAATCATTCAATTTTCAATTAATTAATCAAGTAAAAAATAACTCATACTTGTCATTTTAAGTGATACAGTGACTCATCTAACAATGAATTATAAACTTGAACAGATTAAACAACTCAGAGTTGTTAGTTACCTAAATTTTATTGGTTAATCATTGTAATTGCGCCTACAAAACTTACAAGTTAAACTACACGAAACGTTGATTTTTATAAACTCATGAAATAAAATTATGATTTTCGGCCATAGTAAGGTAAAGGTAATTTTCATATTTACTGTTGCCTAGAACTATAACGTAATGGTATTCATATATCTATTATCTTTAACTTTTTTTACAATATACCGATAGAAAAAAAAAATGACTGACTAGAACAACATAGGGGTCACTAGCAATGACTTTCTAATGTTTTTTTTCGTGATATTTTGAGAAATCGATCGAAGATTTCAGCTTAGATGACCGCTTAATTCCAAGACATCATTCAGTTCGATATTTTTTTTCGACACGTCATCATATTTAAGAATAACTTTTAGTATTTAAACATCTATTGGTGGATTTAGAATTTTATTCGTCTCTTGCCGAATGTTTCGCGTGCATGATGAATTTTCCCATGCAATTTCTAAATGATATTGAGATAATTACATAAAAATAAGATTTTACGGTGTTCGACTAATACAGTCTACCTCCACCGAAAGCAATAATTTTATTGTATTGAGATAATTACATAATACATTTTAATGGTCATTTTTAACCTAACCAAAGATACCTTATTCACCTGGATAATGTACTGTACAGATTCTCAATACCCTAGTAAAAATAATTTGCTCTCACCCTTATCAACCTTAATATATATATATATATATATATAATATATATATATATATTTTTAATGCATCAAATTAAATTGCTGAACATCTCAATTTATAGGCAAGGCAAATCTTATGAAACGCTGTTGCATGTTATAATCATTTTTGTTTTCTACTTCATTGCTTTGGCACTCATTGATTAAAGAAAATTAAAATAACACCAATATGTTTTCCAATGAATTAATCGAACGAAAAACAACACATTATATATGGGTATACTAAACTCAATTTCTTTTAATTAAAATAACCATGGGCAATATCTCGTCATAGACAAGATATGATATTGGCAGGGATCTTGTTCGCTTTCATTTATGATCTTTCTAACAATCAATCCGTACAATTCATTTTTTGTACAATTCATTTTTTATACATTCATACGACAAAATTTGTGTTGGATTTGGGCTTTGGGCCAAAAATGGGTATTAACCCAATAACTAATAGCTTAAAACCGATTTAATTAAATCGAGAAGCCATCGTTAGTCGAAACACAAAATTGATGAAAGATTCATATTCTACGTTTCGAGGGAAATATATCGATTATTAATTGGCTCAAAACCGATATCGGGTGAATGAGAAATTAATTTTCGAAGTTGGCCCAATAAAGAGATAGAAAAATAAAACCAAGTATATGAAAGGGAAATTTGTCCCACATTGGTTAATCTATCTCATTTTCACTTGTATATATATAGTTGCCTTGTGAAGGTTTATTCAAAAAAGGCTTGCCTAGTGAATGGGCTTGAATGGGTTTAAATGCACCTAAGAAAATTAGGTGAGTTTTGACCCAAATGATAGCCCGGGTGCGAGGAGGTGCCTCGCACCGACGAGCACCGAGCCCGAGGCCGAGGCGTGCCGTGCCAAAGTGCGCAATGGGCGCTTTGTAGAACGCATCGCGGAGCTTTGAGGAGCCCGGAATTTTTCTCCGATGAGGCGGCGGCGACGGTGATGTCACTGATGACGTGACGGTCCGGGTGACGTGTCAGGTGACACGTGTACAAGTGAAGATGAGGTGGCGCTGAGTAAGCGCTGATTGGGCAACCCAGCTGAGGTGGCATGATCCATTGGATCAATGGGCCGCATTGGACTGTTGGATTGATCCGGCCCAAACAATATTAACTGTCGGTCGAGCCGCCGGGCCTTCGGTGGTCGAATCGGGCCGTCGGTGGAGCCGCCGGGCCGTCGGTGGTGGTTGAACCGGGCCGTCGGTGGCTCCTAATTAGACCGACAGTCAAGTGAAGATGAGGTGGCGCTGAGTAAGCGCTGATTGGGCAACCCAGCTGAGGTGGCATGATCCATTGGATCAATGGGCCGCATTGGACTGTTGGATTGATCCGGCCCAACCAATATAACTGTCGGTCGAGCCGCCGGGCCTTCGGTGGTCGAATCGGGCCGTCGGTGGAGCCGCCGGGCCGTCGGTGGTGGTTGAACCGGGCCGTCGGTGGCTCCTAATTAGACCGACAGTCCAGAGGTTGTGAGATATTGCATTCTGACCCATGGACTAAAAAGTCAAAATAACAGAAGCAGTCCAGCAAGTTCATGAATTTGCGATTAAGCCCCTGCGAGATAAAGTCTATAAATAGACCCCCATATGAGTTGGAAAATATAATACACACCACAGAATTCCAAGCACTGCATACTCCCAGTCCCCTATTTCCCGAGCAAGAAAGTTGTGAGTTCCGAGGAAGATTCGCCGGAAAACTCGAGTCGTTGTGCTGCGATGACGAGTTAGAAGTCGTTGTATCTTGGGGACGATCGCCGTAAACCCGAGAGCACGTGTATAATCGGGGCGATATCGTCTTACGGACAGCGTATTCAATACGCGCCTCGACTTACCGCTCAGACAAAGTTCTGATAAAGCTCCAGCCACCGACCAGACGTATCACCGGAAACAACAATCGTAAGACGATATCTTGTTCGTGATCTGATCAATGGCAACCAACGCAGCAACAATTCCTGCCAGCAACCACGCCGAACGTCCTGCCAAGTTCAACGGGACGGAGTTCAAACGTTGGCAGCAGAAGATGATGTTCTACCTGACGACGCTCCACCTGGTCCGATTCCTGAAGGAGACCGCCCCTACGGTGACAGAAGTAGCCCCACTAGTTGAGGGTGAAAACCCTGACGACGCAGATTATGCTGCTCGTGTCGCTCAATCTGAGCAAGAAAAGGCTGCGTTAGACGCATGGAATCATAATGATTTCATGTGCCGCAATTATATTCTGAACGCCCTCGACGACTCCCTATATAACGTCTATGCAGTGGCTACGACTGCGAAAGAGTTGTGGGGATCGTTGGACAAGAAGTATAAGACCGATGATGCTGGACTGAAAAAGTTCATCGTCGGCAAATTCTTGGACTTTAGATGACCGACTCTAAGCCGGTGCTGGATCAAGTCCGTGATCTGCAGCTGATTATCCACGATATTCATGCTGAAAATATGCAGATCAGCGAAACCTTCCAGGTAGCTGCGATAATCGAGAAACTGCCGCCTCTGTGGATTTCAAGAATTACCTCAAGCACAAACGAAAGGAGATGGGGCTTGAGGACCTGATTGTGCGGCTTCGGATCGAGGAAGATAACCGAAAGAACGAAGCCAAGAACAAGAGGGGAAGCATGGAGGCAGGAGCCAACCTGGCCGAGCCAAATTTTGGCAATAAGCGGAAAAGGCCGGGTCCGTCGCCGCAAAAGAAACAAGACCCGAATTCCAAAAGAATTAAGGGCAATTGTTATAACTGCGACAAACCTTGACATATGGCCAAGGATTGTCGTAAGAAGAAGAGAGTTAATAAGACTCGGACGCATCCGACTGAAGAGAAGCAGATGACGACGGACATGTCGGAGCTAGACCTGACTGCAGTCGTGTACGAGGCAAACGTCGTAGACAACCCGAACTCCTGGTACATCGACAGCGGAGCAACGCGCCACATATGCTCCGACAAAGAAATGTTCTCCACCTACACGCCAATTTCGGGTAGGATGCTCTATATGGGGAACGCGGCGACGTCCAATATCGTAGTATTGGGACGGGTGGTGCTGAAGATGACCTCAGGCAAGGAGGTGACGCTTGTGGACGTGCTGCATGTCCCAGACATTCGCAAGAATCTGGTGTCCGGCGCTCTGCTTAGTAACGCTGGATTTAGACAAGTATTTGAGGCCGGCAAATATGTACTGACCAAAAATGGTCATTTTATAGGCAAGGGTTACCTCGAGAAGGGCCTTTTTAAGTTATCTGTAATGCCTGTAAAACGCGAGGTTAAGCTCGCTGATAATAATAAAGTCAGTTCTTTTTACTTGGTTGAGTGTTCTAGCTTATGGCATGGTAGACTAGGACACGTAAGTTTAAACAAAATGAAAAAGCTGATAAGTTTAAACTTACTTCCACAAATGGAAATTGACTCGCAACATAAATGTGAGGTCTGCATTGAAGCAAAGATGGTCAAAGCACCATTTCCCTCAGTCGAAAGAAATAGCTCACCGCTAGAACTGATCCATACTGACATATGTGATCTGAAATTCGTGCAAACTAGAGGTGGAAAGAAGTATTTCATTACGTTTATCGACGATTGCACGAAGTACTGTCACGTGTATCTTTTAAGTGGAAAAGACGAAGCGATTGATGCCTTTAAAAGATACAAGAGTGAAGTTGAAAATCAACTTAACTCTAAGATAAAGATAATAAGAAGTGACAGAGGAGGAGAATATGTGGCACCGTTCGAGGAGTTTTGCCGAGAACATGGCATTATCCATCAAACAACGGCGCCATATTCACCCCAATCAAACGGCGTCGCAGAACGAAAAAATAGAACTCTCAAAGAGATGATGAATGCGATGTTAATCAGCTCAGGGCTACCCCAGAACTTGTGGTGGGAGGCTATCCTTTCGGCAAACCGCATTCTAAATGTATAGCCACACAAAAAGAGGGATAAAACACCGTACGAACTATGGAAAGGCCGAAAACCATCCTACGGTGACCTGAAAGTGTGGGGGTGCCTAGCAAAGGTCGAAGTACCTAAACCTAAGCAAGTTAAGATAGGACCCAAAACTGTAGATTGCATTTTCATCGGATATGCAAATAACAGTACTGCTTACAGATTTCTGGTGCATAGATCAGAGATCCCTGACATGAATGTCGGGATGATAATAGAGTCAAGGAATGCAGTATTCCTTGAAGATGTCTTTCCAAACAAGGAAAGAAAAGAAGTAAGCTCTGTAAAGAGAACTTACGATGCCATTGAAAGTTCACCCCAAGACGTGGAGGAACCAAGGCAAAGTAAACGAAAGAAGGTGGCCAAATCATTTGGGCCCGACATCCTAACATACATGTTAGATGATGAGCCTCGAACACTGCAGGAAGCACTGTCGAGTCCAGAAGCTCCATTATGGAAAGAAGACGTGAACAACGAGATTGAATCCATAATGCAGAACCACACTTGGGAGTTGGTAGATCTCCCAAAAGGTTGTAAACCTTTAGGATGTAAATGGGTCCTTAAAAGGAAGCTCAAAACTGATGGGACTATCGAGAAATATAAGGCTCGATTAGTTGCCAAAGGGTTTAACCAAAAGGAAGGATACGATTTCTTCGATACCTATTCACCTGTAACAAGGATTACGTCCATTCGGGTTCTCGTTGCTATTGCAGCACTGCATGATCTCGAGATACACCAAATGGATGTAAAAACAGCTTTCCTGAACGGGGAACTGGAGGAAGAAATCTATATGAAACAGCCCGAAGGGTTCATTGCACCCGGGCAAGAGAATAAAGTATGCCGACTCGTGAAGTCGCTTTACGGGTTTAAACAAGCACCGAAACAATGGCACCAAAAATTCGATATGACTATGCTATCGAATGGGTTCAAAATCAACGAGTGTGACAAATGTATTTACATTAAGGGCACACCGGATGAATTCGTAATTGTCTGTCTTTATGTAGATGACATGTTAATCACGGGAAGCAATCAGAAAATGATTGTAAACACGAAGAACATGTTGAAAAGTCATTTCAGTATGAAAGATATGGGTTTGGCTAGTGTTATACTAGGGATAAACATCTTTAAGACACCCGAAGGAATTAAGCTGACACAATCTCATTATATTGAGAACGTGTTAAAGAAATTTAATGCCTTCGATGATCCTCCGACTAAGACTCCTGTAGATCTAAATCTACACCTGACCAAAAACAAAGGAGAACCCATATCACAGCAAGAATATGCTCGAGTGATTGGCAGTCTAATGTACCTATCAAACTGCACTCGAACTGATATAGCATATTCAATCAGTAAACTCAGCAGGTTTACGAGTAATCCTGGGAGTAATCATTGGATAGCTTTGAGAAGGGTGCTCAGATATCTGAAGCACACTATTAATCATGGCATACTCTACTCGAGATATCCAACAGTTCTTGAAGGGTACTGTGATGCTAACTGGATATCCGACAGCAAAGACTCCAAATCCACTAGTGGTTATGTGTTTACCATCGGTGGAGGAGCAATATCGTGGAAATCTTCCAAACAAACCTGCATAGCTCGATCCACGATTGAATCAGAGTTTATTGCACTGGATAAGGCCGGCGAAGAAGCCGAGTGGCTTAGAAATTTCCTGGAAGATATTCCCTGTTGGAGTAAACCTGTGCCACCAATAATGATACATTGCGATAGCATGGCAGCAATTGGCAGGGCACAGAGTAGCATGTATAACGGTAAGACTCGACATATTCGTCGGAGACACAATACTGTAAGACAACTGATCTCTAACGGAATCATCTCTATTGACTATGTGAAGTCTAAGGAGAACATAGCAGATCCTTTGACGAAAGGCATCGCTAGAGATCAGCTATATGATGCGGTAAGGGGAATGAGACTTAAATCCCACACACCTAAGAACAGGCTCGGTGGTAACTCAACCATGATGAGTGGAGATCCCACAAACTTGGTTCAATGAGACAACTAAACTGAGAATGGTTCAGTAGTTTACTTGGAATATCCCTAAGAAGCTCATTCTCGTAAGCCGTCCAAGTAATTTCCCGATGACGTGTGGTAAAGGGTAAGCATGTATGCTTTTAATGATGGCTATACCAAAATTGGTGGAGTACTTCGGGCTACTCCAGGATTCAGTCCTAATAGTCGATCACCTATATAAGTGAGAAGTGGGGCCGCTTCAAAAGTAACACTTATGAATCCGAGATATGGTCCACGGCCGAAATGGACACAACGTGAGAATCGAAAGGAATCAGATTCGTCATTGTGTGTATGCTGTTGACTTGGTTTACACAAAAAGCCGCCAGTTCAAGACATCATGTTCACTGAGCAGTGAGTAAATTCGATAGCATTTCACTATAGAAGGTTCAAAGCCACAAGCTACCTATCTCGATGCAATGATGAATCGTCGGGACTTTCTTGCTAGAGTCAGCATGCATTTGCATTAATTTCCATTCATGTGGGGGATTGTTGGATTTGGGCTTTGGGCCCAAAATGGGTATTAACCCAATAACTAATAGCTTAAAACCGATTTAATTAAATCGAGAAGCCATCGTTAGTCGAAACACAAAATTGATGAAAGATTCATATTCTACGTTTCGAGGGGAATATATCGATTATTAATTGGCTCAAAACCGATATCGGGTGAATGAGAAATTAATTTTCGAAGTTGGCCCAATAAAGAGATAGAAAAATAAAACCAAGTATATGAAAGGGAAATTTGTCCCACATTGGTTAATCTATCTCATTTTCACTTGTATATATATAGTTGCCTTGTGAAGGTTTATTCAAAAAAGGCTTGCCTAGTGAATGAGCTCGAATGGGTTTAAATGCACTTAAGAAAATTAGGTGAGTTTTGACCCAAATGATAGCCCGGGTGCGAGGAGGTGCCTCGCACCGACGAGCACCGAGCACCGAGCCCGCGCCCTCGCCCTCGCCCGTGCCCGTGGCCGTGGCTGAGGCCGAGCCGTGCCGTGCCGTGCCGTGCCAAAGTGCGCAATGGGCGCTTTGTAGGACGCATCGGAGCGAGGAGCTTTGAGGAGCCCGGAATTTTTCTCCGATGAGGCGGCGGCGACGGTGATGTCACTGATGACGTGGCGGTCCGGGTGACGTGTCAGGTGACACGTGTACAAGTGAAGATGAGGTGGCGCTGAGTAAGCGCTGATTGGGCAACCCAGCTGAGGTGGCATGATCCATTGGATCAATGGGCCGCATTGGACTGTTGGATTGATCCGGCCCAACCAATATAACTGTCGGTCGAGCCGCCGGACCTTTGGGGGTCGAATCGGGCCGTCGGTGGAGCCGTCGGGCCGTCGGTGGTGGTTGAACCGGGCCGTCGGTGGCTCCTAATTAGACCGACAGTCCAGAGGTTGTGAGATATTGCATTCTGACCCCTGGACTGAAAGGTCAAAATAACAGAAGCAGTCAAGCAAGTTCATGAATTTGCGATTAAGCCCCTGCGAGATAAAGTCTATAAATAGACCCCCATATGAGTTGGAAAATATAATACACACCACAGAATTCCAAGCACTGCATACTCCCAGTCCCCTATTTCCCGAGCAAGAAAGTTGTGAGTTCCGAGTAAGATTCGCCGGAAAACTCGAGTCGTTATGCTGCGATGACGAGTTAGAAGTCGTTGTATCTTGGGGACGATCGCCGTAAACCCGAGAGCACGTGTATAATCGGTGCGATATCGTCTTACGGACAGCGTAGTCAATACGCGCCTCGACTTACCGCTCAGACAAAGTTCTGATAAAACTCCAGCCACCGACCAGACGTATCACCGGAAACAACAATTTGTAGGCCCTATCCAATAATATTCAATGAAAATATCTTGGTCTAGGGATGGTTTTTTCTTACCTACCCACTTGGGTATAACCCAAGTGGATTAAGATTGTGACATGTGTCACACACCTTCCCAATCCAAGGTGTTGATCGCAGCACCATCTTTAGGATGAGACACATGTCACAATCCCAACTCACTTGGGTTATACCCAAGTGGGTAGGATAGCATGGACCGTCTAGGGATATAGACTCAAAATTAAAGCCGTTGGAAGACAACGTTTGAACGAAGTGGTTCGTGTGGCTCGAGGAATATATTATGGATGATTAACTAAACCCTTTTTGGGGAACAATGTGTAATAAATATATTACATAAAGTTGTTCATGGTTTTATATATAATATAAAAACACCGTAGTGCTTTGGAGACATTGTATCTGCCCGGCAAAGACTGATTCCATATCAGGTCTCACGGGGATATGAAAGATTGATTACAATTGCATGGGAAGATTTGATAAGAAACGTAACGTATTAATAAATTTCGTCGCCAAAGAATATTCATATTCCTACGTTGGTGGAAAATAATAAAATCATTCTTCCCACTTTGTTTTGCCCAAAAAATAAAATACCATTGTATTTGGTGATCCAAATTTATTTTTAAATTAGAAACTCACCCAGTATTGCGGCCTATAGTAAGTTTGTATAGAAGGACAAAGAGATTATGAAATAATTAGATCAATAGTGTAGTGTTAGTCTAAAACATTACGTGCGGAGGCTTTGCAGTAAATTATATAAGTGTTTAAAATTATTATAACTATTAAGTACATTATGTAAATTTTAAAGAGAATGGAGAACAATAAAATTTTACAAAACACAAATTACCTATTTATACACAAATATATCAAATTACAACCACAAAATAAAATTTTACTATTTATCCTTCTTAATCAATAACAATATTACATCCTTAATTCTTAATCAACCATCTAACTTTTTCTGTGAAGGCCGAGGAAGAGGCGCCGGTTCAAGTTCCCCAGCCATTGTGAAACAATGGAGAGGGCGAACCGGACAGCTTGTGTTGACAAAGGGGAAAGATTGACACAGTGCAAGGCGAGCATGAAGATGCCAGTTGGTCTGACATAAAAGGCCATATGGATCGAGAAGAAAGATAAACAGAGAGCACAAGACTTTGTACTAGTTTGTATGGATATTTCAACGTGAAATAGAAATATTAGTTTTTGCATCCTAGTGCCTACTTCTACTAAAGTTTTCTGAATCACCGAAAATGAGGAAATTGTTGAAGATCAAGAATTAAGCTAACTCCGATTTGTAATAATTTCGGTGATCGAATTAACAAAACTTAAATTGGGCTGAAACCGGCAAATCGACAAAAAAAATTGAATCCGGGATTATTGGGATTTATGAGCCCAAACTCGCCATAACATGGCCGGAAGATGATCGGAAAGAGCCTTGATCGAGCACAACTTGAAGAATAAACTATTCTGCTGAGAAATTTGTCCAAGTCCTCAGATCAAATATGAGCCGTCGGATCTGTTTGGCGCGTGATCGAAGGGCCAGAATTCAAAGGTCGTGAGTTTGAATGCTGAGCGTCGGATCTGACGGGTTAGAGATCAACGGACGAGATTGATACTTATAAAATCACTTCAACGCTTTTATAAGTTTATATGCGCTGTACAACTCATAAATGCACGCGGTACAAGCAGTCAATGCAGAAATAGTTATAAAAGCTGTTTATAAATACCAGAATATCGAGTTCGAGGAGTTATCTTTGAGAGCTTGTATCTTTCTGTAAAGTGAGAATTAGAGAGAGTTGTAAACATGAAAGTTGTAGAGGGTGTGGCAGTCTTATAAATCCTTCTTTCTGCTTGGAATAAAAGGCTCTGTTGGTCCGTGGACGTAGGCCTAAAATCGAGGCCGAACCACGTAAATTTGTGTTTTCATTTTCAATTTCTTTTGCTGTTTTTGGGTTCGATCGTCATCAAGATCGATCTTCTTGATTCGTTTATCATACCCACGTTAAAGAACAGCAAATTGTGAATCGAGGGGTGTCGTTTTCTTTACAGAGATTAAAGACAAAACTAAGCATACATGAACCAGGTTGGGTAAGGGATTGATTTAATAATAATAAATCGACGGAAAAATATATATTAACAAAGGAAATTCAGTGGACTGCAGAAATAATCTGCCGTTGAGAAGAAGACAAAGCTGTGGTTAAGGGCTCAGTACTTGTCGTTCCCTCTTTGTATTTTCTTCTTCCTCTTTACTCTTTATTTTTTTTTTCAAGTTTTTTAATATTTAATTTAGGAAATTTTAATGTAGACATATAATAGTCCGACAATAGAGTAAGGGCCTTAACTCTATCGAATCCCCATTTTAAGCATCATGTCTCAGTTTTATCTCCACTACCACACATATAAATTAGTTAAATCCCTGAAGTGACTTTCTATGGTCAAAACTGTTTTGGAATCTTTATATATATTTCATGGTAGTTGGATAAATACACCGATATATGTTACAGATAGTTTTCAGTTAGTGTAATGTCACGTCGTATACCTAACTAGGTAAAAATAGATGTAGTGCCGACAGAGGTAACATTGTTTGCTCTCTATATTTGTTTTAAAACATTTAGAACAATGTGAATTGATAAATTGTCCGAAAATGAAAGAAGCTTAGTCCTAAATGTTATGAATAATGGAAGTTTATACGATTACACCAATAAAAATTTAGCGGAATTGATCATATCTGAAAGGTTAACGAGAAATGGATTGAATATGAGAATCGGATATGAGGAAAGCCTTTAGATTGTATATGGAAACCCCAATATGGACTTTATACGGCGCGTCAACTAGGGTTTTGGGTGAGTGGCATGCTGTGTTTTTCCGTTGTTTACAATACATATAGCATCTCCAAAAACAGACAAATAGAGTGCATTTCTTCTCCAATGAAACTCTAAATTTAGCGCTATTAATATATTGATGAATAGTGTTACTCCTATAGTGTAAGATTATTCATCAAAGCTTAAAATATCGTTATAATTTTTATTTTTATTTTATTTTCTTTTTAATTTTAAAACTTATTTTAATTATATTTAAAATATGTATGGTATATTATTTTTAGTGTAAAAAAATAGAGTTAATGGGTTGTAGTAAAAACTAATGTAGAAAATAGAGTTAATGAATTGAAGTAAAATTGACTGTATTTTTGTATTGTGAGTTTTGTAGTGAGTTGAAGATAGATTTACAGCTCAATCGTCATGAATTGTTACAAAATTATTAAGTTGACCACATACTGATTATTTAAAGTGGCATACCATTCCAAATATAGTTGACCTTTTTAACTTAATTACAATATTTCTAAAACCACAATAAGAGTCAAATAGTCCCAATCCAACCCTAACCCATCAAGGATAGTTTGAATCATCAAGTTATCTCAACATTTCTATGTTAAGGGTTCCACAAAACCCTAAAAAAAAAAACAAACGCCTTTATTGTAACCATGTTTAAACCGATATTTTTCAGAGTGACAAGTTTTCTTTATTTTTTTTTATTCTTATGTTGAACGGGTTTGTTGTTAAAAAAACATCAAACGAGCAAAATACGTAATAACTTGGCTTCTTCGAAATTACGTTCGAAATAATTTTAACTTTAATTTCATTTGAGGAAGAGGATAATAAACAAAGGTGGAGAAGATATGTATTGCAAAAATTAGGACCCAAGTGTAATAAATAATGTTAGCATAGAATTTATTAAATTGGATGTTTTTAGCTCAAGTGACGGGCGGCTGAAGCATCCTCAGTGAAACGTCTCTTTCGGCTTTCGACAATATCGTTCATATAAATCTCGTTTTATTCTATATATGTTTTTTTGTGTGTTGAAATTATTAATTGGTCCTTGTGAATTGTGCCACGCTTGCTCGCAGATAGGAATCGGTCTTTAAATTTTGGGTCGACCCATCAAACTTTTATACTGTTGGCCTGCTACCAATTTTCATGGGTCGGGCCATTCACTAAAAAATGTTGATCTGTTTTTGTCATGCGTAATATAATTCTTAATGATTTCAATTCACATATATTAACGTTCAAAAAGCGATGTGATGGATCGAATCCCCCCTCCCACAATTTCTTGAGTAGTCCTCATGTGATTTATTTCCCATGACTATCGTTGTCAGGTGAGTTTAGAACGTATTCATCTGCCCCCGGGGATTAGTCTCACCACTGGAGTGTGTGGCGCAATTAAGCCTCCGCAAGGTCTGTGTGGCGTAAAAAGCTCACGCCGGTATTTAGGGGCTAGCTCATAGCCAGATCGAGTGGGGATACCTCGGGACAGTAAAAAAAAAGAAAAAAAAAGCGATCTCTGGTATGTTTTGTTTTAAGTCTCTATGCCCGAATGGTTTTTTTTTTCCAATCTTTTTTCATAAGTATTGTGACATTATAGGAGATAGATACTCTCGATGTATTCTTCATTTCCTATGTAGTAGAGTATCTTTCCCGTCTTTAAATGATATGAACATTGTCCTTATTCCTAAATGTGATAATCCTACCTCTCTTGGCGAATTCGGTCTCATTAGTCTTTGTAATGTCATATATCGTATTGCGTCTAAATGCATAAGCGTTTAGCTTAAACAGATCATGGATGACATTATTTCTCCCATTCAGTCTACATTCATTTTCGGTCGTCTGATCACTGACAACGTTCTTCTTATTTTTGAGGTTAACCATTCTTTGAAACTAAGGGTGTTCATTGGACGGTTCGGTCCGGTTTTTTCAAATTTCGGTTCGGTTTTTCGGTTTTCGGTTTTACAGATGCCTAATCCGATATCCGAACCATTTTAATTTGGTTCGGTTCGGTTTTTTACACTTCGGTTCGATTTTTTTCGGTTCAGTTTTTCGGTTAACCGTTAAATATTTTAATTCATATGTATGCATGTATTATATATACATATATATAGGAATTAACTCTTATAACATATATATATATATATATATATATATGTTACAATTGCATTACATATATATATGAATTAAATAGTAATGATATGATAATTGCATTACTCATATGTGTGCGTAATTACGAATTATCTTTTATAACATCTATATATATAATATATATATATATAGGAATTAAATGTTATAATATAGTGCGTTATAAAATAAACATTGTAATTTTAATTATTTTTTATGAAAAATATAATTATTTTGTTGGACTTTATTATCACTATAAATATTAATCACTTTCATAAACTACAATATTTTAAACTTGTCTAATATAAATTATATATAATTAAATATATTTCGATTTTTCGGTTATTTTTTCTGAAATCCGAAAACCGAACCGAAAAACCGAAATTTCCTAAATACAAAACCAAAACCGGCCGAAAAACCGAATTAACCGAACCAAAATAACCGAAAATTTCGGTTCGGCCGGTTTTTTCGGTTTTATCCGAAATTTGAACACCCCTGTTTGAAACAGAAAAGACATGGTCCCATAGAGCATATTCCATTGAAGCTTATATGAATAAAGCATATGATCGAGTGCAGTGGTCTTTCATTGAATAGGTGATGTACAATTTCGGTTTTGATAAAAGATTCATTTATCTTATAATGCATTACTTATGTTAAATATTCTTTTGTCTTTAACGAAAAAACATGCGGATGTATATCTCTTGAACGTGGTTTAAGCCAAGGTAAGACGACCCCCCATTCGCCATACTTCTTTTTATTTTGTGCATAGTCTTTCACCACTTTGCTGAGTGAGGCTAAATCTAAAGGTTTTATTCATGGCGTTTCTGTTAGACGAGGTGCTCCTCGATCTCTCACTTACTCTTTACACACGATACTGTCATCTTCACTCAAGCCACAAGCAGTGCTATGCACACGACAAAGGATGTATTGCATGTATACAAGAAAGAACCCGTTAGTTTTACAAAATTTTCAGCATCTTTTTCACCGAATGTCAAGGCTCAAGTTACGGAGCAGTGTTATGTCATTCTCAGTGTCACGAGATTGAACAAACACACAGTGTTTATTTAGGACACCAACGGTTACTCAGAGAAATAAGTGAGAGTTGTTTGGATATATCAAGGAGTGAGTTTGGAAGCGCATTAAAGACCGAGGGGGTCGACTCTGACGGCTAGGCGACCGCCTTGGCCAAGACAAGAGTTGACGGACTCAGTCGACTGTCTAACAGGTAATTTAATGTTTTTTTTTTTTTTGCTTTACTTTTTTCCTTTTTTATATAGTTAAAACAAGAACAAAGCTTTACTCATATTAAAAAAAATTCAGAAATCTAAAATTTAAAAAAAAAAAAAAAGACAAATTGCAACTCCTAGAAGCTCCGAATCCACACCGTCATCTCTGCCATTGTCACTAAACACCACCATCCCCGTCGCCGTTCGGAAGTTCTCTCTCATTGTCTCTGTATATTTTTCTGTTTTTTTGTTTTATTTATTTTTGCTCTTTTTTTCCTTTTGTTTGTACATGTGTTTAGAAGGTAAGAATTAAGGTCTATTCTATCCTACTCAAGTAGGTAATAACCCAACTCCATTGAGATGTTGATACGTAAGAAAAAAATTGTTTTGATTATGTTACACAATCTTATGAAGTTGTGTAGGTGTATCAATATGGATAGAGTAGTTATCATCAAGAATCAATAGCTAAAAATGACGGGTAAAGATAAAACATTCCAACAATATTATCTTGTCAAAATAATATTTTAATCTTATGACACTTGTTATTTTACTTTACTTTTCTTTTAAGAAAATGGTTTCTTACTACTAAACCCAATATCAATCATCATCATCTTCGTGGCCACATTATAGATTTAACTTTTATTTATTTAACTTTACTTCACGCACACACACACAAATACATATATATATATATATATATATATTGAGATTTAGGTGTTCTATATTTACAAAAACAATGAGTTCAAGTGATCGGGCACGGAAGTATAGTAGATTGGATGATCCCAAAGTGAAGAACTATGTAACTTGCAATTTGTGTGGCAAAGTAACCAATGGTCGAATTTATCATGCTAAGCAACATTTAGCCGGAAATTCAACAAGTGTTAAGAAGTGCGATAAGATTCCATCCCAAGTCCGTGAAGAAATAAAAGACTTCATGGATAATAAGTCGAAGTTAAAGGAAAATGAGGCATCATGCGGCCAATTCCCTGAATATGATGCGATTTCGTGCTCTGGCTTAGGTGACGATGAAGAAGATGAAGAGGCGAGCGAAGTTGGTTCGATGTTTCAAAAGAATTTTAGTGCAAGCGGGAGTGGCAGGAGTGGGAGTAATACGACTAATGCAAAGAAGCAAAAAGGGGTGAATATAAGAGGTCCAATGGATCATTTTGCAAATAAGCCTCCAAGTGCATATGCATTACGAGTTCCCCTATCAAATAAGATAGTCGAAGACCAATGAGTCAGAGTGGGTAGTACGTGTTGTTCAATCATGCCTGATGGTTGGAAAGATAGACGAGAGAAACTTTAATAAATTTCTTGGTGAATTCTCCTGGTGGAATTGTTTTTGTCAAGTCTATTGATGCTCAGATCAAGTAAAGTCCGGAGACATGATCTCTAAGCTCCTGGATGATATGGTAGAAGAAGTTGGAGAACAAAATGTAATCCAAGTGATTACTGACAATGCTTCCAATAATGTCTTGGCGGGTACGTATTCTTAAATATAATAGTATACTTCTTTTTCTTACGATCTGTATAAAGTTATAAACCAACTTTTTTTCTTTAAACTTTACAGGAACATTGTTGCAGGTGAAGAGACCACACTTGTATTGGACCCTTGTGCGGAATATTGCATTGAGTTGATTCTTGAAGACATTGGAAAGATACCTACAGTTGACAATGTACTGAAGAAGGCTATTCAATTGAGTGTGTGTATTGTTGTTTCTCGTACCATGTCTCGTTGGTGGCAGAAATTTGGTAAGAGCTTCGTCTGAATGGTAAGTCAATGCACGTACTTCATACGTTGTTCGTAAGACGATATCGCCCCCCCGATTATTCACGTGCTCTCGGGTTACAACGATCTTCTCCAAGATACAACGACTACGTAACTTGGAATCGCAGTACTACGACTCGAGTATTTCGATGAATCTACTCGAAGCTCTAGACTTTCATGTACCTCTAGGGAACACGAGTGTGTTTGCTAGGATGCTATGAATGTAGGACTTGAATGAACTCAAGCATGGGTCTATTTATACTTTTACAAAGGTTGTTGGGGCCCTTTTGCGAATAGTTGAAATCTTTGGCCTTTGTTTGACCATTTGACTAGGGACCCAAGTGTGAATAGTTGCACCTTTTGGGCTCCTTTGATATTAGCAATCCTTCGACCCAACAGTTCGGGCTCGAACCGCTCAAGCAGTTACACGGCCGAACTGACGCAACCCTACGGACCCTCCAACGGGTCTTTGCCATGTCATCTTTCTTCCAGTCAGCGTACGCAGCGCTGCGTCACCATCATTTGCACACGTGTCAGCAACACGTCACTGGCTTGCCACATCATCGGCACATCGAGCGTCACCTCTCCGACACATCACCGTCGGTGCCACGTCAGCTGGAGCATATATTTTATGGCTCCTCAATGCTCCGATGCGGCGTGAAAGGTGCGCCTCAAACTGCCCAATGTGCACTATAGCACGGCTCGGTCTCGGGATCGGGTTCGTCGGTGCGAGGCACCTCCTCGCACTCGGGTTATTAGTAAGAGCAAAACCTCCCTTCATAAGCTATATTGCCACTTAACCCACTAAGTCCACTTAGTCCATCCACTTAGGCAAACCCTTTTGATTGAACTATACAAGGTAACTATATATATACAAGTGAAAAAGAGATGAATTAACCAATGTGGGACAAGCCAAGCTTCCCTTTTATACACATAGTTTATTTTTTCACATCTCTTTATTAGGTCAACTTCTTAAATTAATTTCTCATTCACCCGACATCAGTTTTGAACCAATTAATATTTGATAGATTCCCCTCGAAACGTAAATTATGAATATTTCATCAATTTTGAGTTTTGATGAACGATGACTTCTCGATTTAATAAAAACCAATCAATTTTAGCTTTTGGCTTAATTACACAACATTGGACCCAATTGGCCTAATAAGCTAAAACCCAATATGTATTTATAATCGTGACGGTCTCTTAAGCTTGATGAGACGATTCACACGGGACTTGATTAATTAGGCCTGGAGTGACTTGATTTGCGATTGATTTCCTCACATAACAGCGTATCCATGAGCAGTTGAACAGCCTTCGAAAGCTATTATTTACCAGTGAAGAATTCAAGAAAACAAGTGGTTCAAAGAACATGCTTCAAAGAAGGCATACATAACTGTTTTATCTTATGCTTTTGCATGGAATATGAAATTCTCTCTGAAAGTGTTGAGATTGGTTGTTGGAGAGAATAAACCAGCAATGAGTTACATTTATGAGGTCATGGCTAGAGCAAAGGAAGCTTTGAAAAATATTTTAGTGGTCAAGAGGAGAGATATACGAGAGTTTTTGAAATAATTAATGAAAGGTGAGAAAGTCGGCTTCATCATCCACTTCATGCAGCTTCTTTCTACTTAAATCCGGAGTTCTAACACAAAGATTCGTTGAGGATTAAAGAAAATAACGAGATCAAAGAAGGATTGATGGCTTGCATTTCCAAATTGGTCCGCTCTAAAGATGAGAAAATGAAGATAGTAGACGAACTTGAGATTTATCGAAGGAAAGGAGGTCTTCTTGGAAGTGTAGTGGCTCAAAGATATTACACGGAATGGCTCCAGGTAACATTGGTTTATGGATGTTAAATTCTTAATTTTCACAATCGTAAGTATTTTTTTAAGTTATATTTTGTGTTGTATTTTCATTCTTAAAAGCGCAATGGTGGAAGTCTTATGGGTTGACTTGTCTAAACTTGAGAAGATTTGCTATAAAGATAATAAGTTTCAATTAAGGATCTGATAACTTGAAGTTTCGGTGAATAATAAAACTTAGAAAGACAAACTGGTAACTCAAGGAACTGATAAAAGCAACCAGGCACTCAGGAACTAAAGCTGGTGAAATATGGCTAAGGAACTGTGGACCTACCCTTACACCAAATCAGGAACCAGGAACTCATCAGAATTTAAATATACCTCGAACTAAGGAGAAAAAGTAGTAAAGTGCATTTAAGTCAAGACTGCAGACCAAAGAAACGTTGGCATGCCTTATGACTTATTTGGTGAAAGTCACAATCTGAGAGAGCTTGAACTAGAACCGGAAACAGACCCATTTAGGGAAACAACATTTAATGATCTGAAAGCTGGTCAGCGCCTTTACACAACGGCTTTATTTCGAAAAAGCCAATATATTCACCAAGCAGTAAAGACTGAAGATAACTTTTGAAAATCTTACAACTCGCATACAACAAATCCAAGCTCAAAAGTTACTCTCTCTCACAAGTTCATCACGAGTGAATAGATAGTTTGAGAGAGATTTTGTGCTCAACGAACTTTAAAAAGCTTTTGTAGTTTGGCGGATTGTTCTTATACAACTGCCTAAGTAGCATTAGCATAATTAGGTTACAGTTAGCTGAGTTGTGTACTATGTGTAACGTGTAAACCAGTTGCTAGTGGAAACCTTCCTTACGGGGAAGAAGGGGAGACGTAGGAGACTTTGCTCCGAACTTCCAGAAACAACTCTCGTACACTCACTACACAAATGCTCGTTACATTTCACTGTTCTACTAAGTTGCTCAAATAATCAAAAGACCAGTAACCCATACTCTGATTGAGTGACCGATTTGAACAAACATCAGTAACATCAAAAAAGAGAGAAAAATTGCCTCAGAGAAAAAATAATTAAAAAAACTGGGTGAACCGGCCCGAAATCGGTGGTTCCCGTGTCGGTTCTGGATCGGTTCCCCGAAAGTTGTTCGGGAACCGGGATCGGAACTGGAACCTGTTTCCCGCCGAAACCGGCTGGCCCGGTACCCATCATGTCTAATTAGGATGTGAAAGAAGTTGAAGCGTGCTTGAGCATGTAAGTGTTTTAATTGATATTTTTTGTTAGCTACTTGTATTAATCCAATTGAAATTTTGTACTAATTAATTTATTTGCATTGTAGCTTCATTCTAAGAGAAGGAACAAAGCTCACTCAACAACGGCTTAATGATTTGGCGTTTGTGAAGTAAAATCGTGCATGGATACGTCGACATAATATGAACGATGTTGTTGATCCTATTACTTGGAAGGATGAGTGACGATAAAGACGACGGGAATGCTAATTTTGTGTTTGATGGTGAGAGTTTTATCTTAGAGGACTGAGAGTTTATCCTATTATGAAAAAATGCAGGTTTCTCAGTCAAATCAGGATATGCATACTATCTCAGTGTTTCATTAGAACAAGTGCACCAAGATGTCTCATCTTCTAACCTAGGGACCACGAGTAAAAAGATGCATTACCTGATGCTATTATATTAATTTTTATAAATGCAAATGTCTGAATAACCAGATGGATTAGAACAATTCTTTTAATTTCTTAAATAAGTCACATTCGTGTGATGCTGCGTGTTTTTATGAAGATATATTTATTTTACAATATCATCAACTTATCATGTAAGGGGATAAGATTAACGTTGAGTTAAAATATTTTTTTTGGAGCGAAAAGAGACGGAATACACGTGCGGTGCTCACGGTAGTTGTGCACCATAGCAAATTTTTATAAGTGGTTACATAAGAGTTATTTGTAACACCTGCATACTGATTTATATTATTGAATTTAATGATAGTGTCAAAATTGTATAACTTTTACACCAATGTACATTATCGTTCTTTGTAAAACTGTTTCATTTCTAACACTTGCAAATATTTCTTTCTTGATGTACATACCAACAAATCTAAGAGAAAGTTACAATCCATCTTGTTACATAAATCATGCTTGATAATTTTTATTGCAGAAAATTATCATTCGACAGCAGATATTATGATCACTCGCTTAGGGAGAATGATGATAATGAGTTTCTTATCGGTTAGAATCTCTTGTTTACTTTGACGTCACATCATGTTAAGATTTAACTGGTTTATATTGAGAACTGGTTGTATTTTCCTATAAGTTGTTTTATTTTTAAAAAATGTTGGTCCAATATAAAAATAAGTCCAATTAAAAAAAAAAGTGCAAATGTTAGGATTTTAGTGTTATTCCGTATTTTTCTTTATGTTACAAACCCATGACGACTCCATCCTATCTAGCATATACCTTTGTCGGGAGGGTCGTCGATCCACCCCCGTGACCCCCACATTGTTCCGTCCCTGCTCGATTACTGAATTGAAGTGCATAATATGTCATAATGTATGCAGTTAAAACTCTATAAATTAATACTCAATTTACAAGCAAATTTCCAAACTTCCACTTAATAATTTTAGCATGTATTTATATGAAATGCATGACCTAATTTGAAAGGATCCTTCATTATATCTCTTATGTTTAATGTATCACTTTATGAAAATTAGAAATACTTTCTATATAAATAAAAGACCAGATATACTAATACAAACAAATGGCATATAACATAACTCTCATATATACAAGAAACCTTCATGAACATTCATGTAATCGTACGTAATATGTATGGAATTATTAAATTTATATTTTATTTGGGGTTTATAAAATTTATTAAATATGTATTCTTATAATTTTAGCGAATTATTAATTTAGAACATTATCCGCAAGACGAGATCGGCCAAAATAATGTCTTATAAAGTTTGTAAAATAATCGAGAATTCAATTATAGACTTTTTACAATAGTTTGGTTGCTATTTATTTACTAGTTCGTCGTGTGTAGGTTCGGGGCTACTTTTTACATATCACCACAACACGGAACGATACATTAATAATAAAAAGTGTCTCATATCCAGCACAAACATCTTCACGTGTATCTATTTCTATATCTATTTAGCAGTTCAGGGAAATCTACAAAGTAAAATTCTTTTTTTTTTTATTTATCTCACATTGGGAACTAACTTCACCATACTCAATATTTAAGATGAACCCTCAATCTAACACTGATAATGCATTTTTTCGTGGATAATGATGTAACATTTGTGGTTGGTAATTCCTTAAAAATTTTCTTTGCTAGAGTATAATACCTCAATTATTTTTAACAAGGTGTAATATGAAAAATTAATTAATCATCCTTCTATTATATATTAAGGGAGGGACTTACAGCACCTACTTTCCAATTATTTGATATGACAAAAGTAATTACTATTTTGTCTTTTACTTTGTTAGTTTAGTTTAATATAAATATTAACTTCACAAATAATGTACATTCAAATAATATAAATTTAAAAATTTATTTTTATGAATCATAAATAATAATTAAAATATAAAATATATTATATATGATAGCATAACCATTGGGACGTGCGTAAATTAGGCTTTTTTTCATTTTTATTGTTTTTTTGAAAAAAGATTTCAAAAATAACGTTGATTTTGAAAAGATATCAATAATAGGCTAACGCGGCATTGGGGACGTCGCGTTCGGAAAGCGGCACACCAGCCACCGCGTTCCTTTTCTTTTTCGTTTTTTAATTGCTGTTTTTTTTTTATTTTTTTTTTCATTTTTTGTTGAAAGCGCCACTTCATGTGGCGCTTTTTTATATATATATTTTTTATTTGTTTTTTCAATTTTTTGTTGAAAGCGCCACTTCATGTGGCGCTTTTATATATATTTTTTATTTTTCTTTTTTTATTTTTTAATTTTTCTTTTTTTCCCTTTTTTTTTTCCTTTTTAGGGGTTTATTATTTTTTTTCTATTTTCTATTTTCTATTTTATTTTTTTCTAATTTTTATTAATAATAAAAAATATTTTTTTTAATAACATAATAAAATATAATAATTAACGTAAAATTAAAATAATATTCTTTTTAATAATACAAGACTTGTATATTTTTAATAACTAATTTTTTGTCCGTGCAATGCACGGGTCTGAACATATGTATAATTAATATAAATTGGTAAGATAACATAACTATGTGTCAAAGAAAAATAATATTATTTTATAATTACGAGCTGTAACATTTTAATAGGATTTTGAAAACCATTTCGAGCGTAATTTACCTACTAAAATATTACCAATCTCTACCCAAGATCCCATGAAGTTAGTGAAATTCAGAAGATGCTCGGATTTGAATATGTTCTTCTGCTAATTGCTGAAATGTTCATCTTCCTTATACTTTCCA
Organism: Lindernia subracemosa; assembly: GCA_028392965.1. Lineage (NCBI taxonomy): Eukaryota > Viridiplantae > Streptophyta > Magnoliopsida > Lamiales > Linderniaceae > Vandellia > Vandellia subracemosa. The sequence continues at coordinate 114,298 of JAQPCC010000105.1, forward strand.
TTTCAATCTTTTGGTTTGCATGGACCTGTGTAATTATTATCTCGAATTCTCCGTAATTATTACTTGATCCATCCACAGATCTATCGACCAGAACTTAGAGCTCCGTCTTCTTATCTTTTATACATGTACTCGTATGTATCACGAAATACTTCTTCGAACAATCGATACTCATCGCATCGACTTCAGAAAATCAAAGCTTGATCTGACAAAACTGTATAAAAAATTTTAATTCGTAAAATCTCAAGAATCAAAAACCAAATTAAAGAACAGAGATTAAAACGATCCAACAAATTATAAACCTGACTTTGTTGCTTACGTCGAGCTTCATCACCACTACGACGTTCCTATTCTTCAAAGTTGCCTGTTAGAAGCTAAGTTAATGATTTCCCGAATACCGATTGAACATCTATGCCGTCGCCGTTGAACATGCTTTTAGCATGGACGGTTTAAATTTGAGCGAAAGGCGTTCGAGGTTGACGGTAGAAAATGTCGAATACCAATGTCTTCTCGATGCAAGAGCCGAACATCGAACACAAGATTTCCCGAATACCGATTACGACAACTCCGAATTACAAAAATAATAAAAAAACCGGCGGTTCAATTGAAAAACCGCCGGTTGGCCGAACCGTAATCGGGGAGCGGCAAACCTTCAACCGCCCCGACCGGTTAGAACCGTCCATCGGCGGTTGGGCATGACTAAGGGACTCCGAAGCGGATGATGTTGGTGGCGGATTAGATGAGCTACCGGATCCTGTTGATGATGAAGATGACGCTCTGAGAGGCGTGCAAGACGAAGTAGTGATCAATCTGGATAAATCGGATGTAAGCTTATTGTAAGTTGGATGTAATTTTTAATTTATTTAACTTTAAGTATTCTCAATTATGTAAGTTAGATATAATTTTCGATATATGTAAAATTAGGTATTTAATTGAGACGTATTTTCGGTTTATGTAAGTTACGTTGAACGCAATTTAAAATTTATATAAGTTTAAGTATTACGAAATAACAAGAAAAAAAAATATAAAAAAATAGTGACGACTTTAAAAATTAGAAAAAATAAAATAGAAAAAAATAATAAACCCCTAAAAAGAAAAAAAAAGAAAAAAAAAGAAAAATTAACAAATAAAAAAAGAAAAAACAAATAAAATATATATATATAAACAGCGCCACATGAAGTGGCGCTTTCAACAAAAAATTGAAAAAAAAAATAAAAAAAAAGGCAGCAATTAAAAAACGAAAAAGAAAAGGAACGCGGCAGCTGGTGTGCCGCTTTCCGAACGCGACGTCCCCAATGCCGCGTTAACCTATTGTTGATATCTTTTCAAAATCAACGTTATTTTTGAAATCTTTTTTCAAAAAAACAATAAAAATGAAAAAAAGCCCGTAAATTAACTATATATATTACCAAATACTAATAGGCAAATAAATAGTCCACGTGTTTGTTGACGAAAGCACCTACTGTACGAACAAGCGGGAAACTTCGAAGCATAGCATAGCATAGCGCAGCCCACCACCTACCTTAGCTTAACTCTATCGGCTTTAAATAGCTCAATCGAATCCAAAGTCCTAGCTAGGGTTACATTTCATTCACAGACGCACACATCGCTCTTTTGCCGTCACTATCCCTTTATCTATTCATCAGAAAGAATAAATATACAAAAGCCCATAAAAGATTCAAGATTCCATAATGGAAGCTGTGAGGAGGACATGCGCTTGGGTGGCCTCTAACTCCACACACGTCACGGTGGACTCCTTGGGTGGGTTTTTTCTCTGCTTTTTCTCTTCTCCGTTTCTGATTTTGTTTGATTGTTGTTTGATTCTGCTCTGCATGAAACGAAATGGTATTCGTTTGTCGTAGGAATTGAGAATGTCGCTGAGAAATTGAAGGATTCGGTGCCCAAGGTCGAGTGGGATTTTGAAGGGATTCATTATCACGACGATGGTCCTCTCACTGTTCAGTACCTCTTCGTTTTGGATGCTTTGAATTTCTGTTTCTGGCCAGGTAGTTTATCTCAAGTTCGCCTCTTTCTTTTGTTTTTCCCCCCTTCTCTTTTGGCTATTATATAGCGCTTCTGTGTGCGAATTTGAGTGATTGGTTTTATTTTTATAATTGTTAAGAAAGAGGATATTTCTCTTGTTTGTTCAATATCCGATTAAGAATGTTTTATGTTGCACTGCATGGGTACTTTTATGTCAGATGAATTTTTGGTTGGTGCATTCGCTCTCTTATGAAGATGAGCAGAGCATCTATAGAGTTTTGTTATAGTGTTCACTAGATGAAGAAAAATACGTTCTTTCTTGAATTACCATGGCTTATAAGCACGTACAATTGCTATTTAACTGGTGTTTCTTGTTATAAATGTTGGGATCTCAGACGATGAGCTGAGTTATGATCATTTGGCTGCGGGATTAAAAGCTGCTCTTCAAAATGACAAGTCCGCTTTTGATGCTGATCGGCTGCAGAAGTATACTGGTATTGATTTTTGTTATCCTTATGACATTGATCTCTGATATCGATTTATAGTTAACTTTCATGTGGTCAATACCATATCTTCATCTTGAGCATATGGATACTTTCATAGCGGGGGTCAGTGGGCTGATGATTGTTTCCTCTTCAATCCACGTTTTTTTTAAGTGCAATAGTCCCACTATATTGATCAAACCGTTTCTAAGATTTAGATGTCATCAGGGCATGGTTATATTCTTTACATTATTCATTGTAATTTTTCTTTTGCGATGATAGCCTGGTTAATCATTATTAAGGTCATGAACAACAGGCCCTGACCTACGTAAAATGCTGAAATGGCCAAGAGAATTGCCTTTAGAAGATGAAAGAGTTCGTCTGCTGCACGAGGTACGATTTAGTTTTTACATTGGTGCACAATTCTTGATATTCGTTCTTAGCTGTTATACATTTCCACATTATTTAACATTGACTTATTAGGTCGGGCTTGAGCTGGAGAGGTCTTTTGATGGGAAGGCATCTAGACTTGTTGAGTCCTGCGATAAATCTGCTTCAAAGCTTGTAACTCTCATCGCTAGCCACTTTCCTGGTAGCTTAGGAACCTTGTTATAAACGCATACTCAACTAGATTTAAGTGATGCTAATGGATCATTTGAACTCTGGTTCATTACAGGATTTCGTGACCATACAGTCTACAAAGGTCACCAGATTTTCCTGTACAAAAGAGCTCAGATATTTGCTGCTGATCTATGGGGAGCATTCAAGGGACAAAAATACGGTGAATTTAATGACATCGAGTCAGTGACTATGTTTGCAGACTATATCGTTCCTGCGGTGCTAGAAAAGCTTGGAGTACTCAAATACAGTTCATCCCTACAAAGCCACATCGAGTGTAATAAGGAACTCGGTTCAGGAAGCGAGCAGGAGATAGAATTAAGAGCTTGCTCTGTGCACGCTGTCGAGGAAATAAGAGATTCAATCTACAGAAAATCGGGAAAGCAGGTTGATTATGCGTAATTTATTTATACATTTTCTTGTGCTATTTCGTTCGATTTATCTTTGACCAGAGCATAAATGCTGTGGTGCCAGGTTTTGAGTGTTGAGTTGGATCTCTGGTTATGGGCTTCTGGGATCGAACGTGCCTCCGCCCTCAAACATCACCGTACCCTGTCTATATATTACTGAGCTTTCGCAGTTGAATGAGCCTTGTCGAATCCTCTTTATCTTATTAGGAAATTCAGTTATCATCATAATATCAGCTTCTTATATCTATGTAACAGATATGTTGCCTTGGTAAAATATACAATATTAGTGATTATTAAGCCTTCAAATAGCATCATCTTGCTTTACTCGGGCGTAGCAGCACATGGGTTCTTTGTGATCGGCAGATTTCCATCGTAACTGCACTGAGGGAGACTGATGCTTGGATTTCTTACAACCTTTGGTCCAACTGGCACTATTTTGTTAACTTTGGGACGAATGTCCTGCATATCGAGAAACAAACTGATGAAGCCCGCCAAAGATATGCCTCATAACCAGCTAAGTATACATAGATATGGTCGTTCTTTGTTCGACTTTAAAAGCTTAGAATGTCTTATCACTATGTTGCGATTACATACCTGGTCAAATATAGCCGTCGGGATTGCAAGAGTGGCGACAGCATTGGGTGAATCAACTATACCCGAAATCCTCCCTTCGCAAGGGCAGCAAGATAACAGAAGATATACCTGTTTATTTTTATGTGAACATTTTTCTTGTTTCTGTTAGAACTTATAGAAGAAAACACACACAGAAACACTCATTTAGATGTGTGCAGACCTGTTCTTTGGAGTATCCAAACTTGGAGAGATAGTCGATAGCATTGAGCACCGCGCGCTTGTAAGCGACGGTCGCATCGAGATAGTGCTGTCTCCCGCCCTCATCGACGCTGATGCCTTCGAACACAAGCCACTCCGAGAATCTGGGCTCGACTGGACCGATCTCGAATATGGGGTTCACGTGCAAGCGGGTGGGACCCATTGGTGTGAGGTACTTTCTCATCCCGCCCCTTATTATCTCGCACCTAATTTACAGAGAAAACGCCTAATCATGGTCTGGGTTGTGTAGTGTAATAATAATAATGTTGATATGGATAATTTTTACTTGAGCTCGAGGAAGCCACTCATCTCTATCGCTCCGCAAAACGCGACCTCACCGTCGCCTTGCGAGAAATGCATGTCGCCAGTACTAAGATTTGCTCCTTCTACAAACACGGGGAGATACACTTTCGAGCCCCTACTTAGGTTTTTTATGTCGCAGTTTCCTCCGTTTTCTCTGCCGGGTATCGTGCGTGCCGCTTCGTTTGCAATTTTTTCCCATTCCTCGGTCCCTTCCTCAATCTACATAATATATATATATATGTATATTATAGTATTATCACATGAATCTTCTTATTTTTCCACATGAATTAATCAAGAACCTTGCCGAGGAGACACCCTTTCGTGGATGGTAGGTTCGCTAAGGGGCGCGAGTGTAAAACTTCACACAACTTATGCGTCTTGAGGCCGTTTTGTTCGAGTTCTCTCTCCCTTTCGTTCCATATGTTGAGCAGTTCCATTGAAGGCGCCGTTCCTACTATGCCTGGATGCGTTAATCCCGGGAATCTAACACCTAGACATATAGATTCGATTAGTTTCGACAGATTTTAAGGAATATTTCATGGGAGGAATAAAAAGAGGTTATTGATTACCAGGTATATGAGGGGAGTAAGCATAGATTCCTTCGAAATACCATATGGCCTTGGTGGCACAAGGGAAGTGATCGGTGAGAAATCCACCGCCGTTCTCTCTGTCGAAAATCGCAGTGAAACCCCATTCGTCTCCTAGTAAGGGGCCTAAATTGCAAATCTCGACAGATAGGAGATCGCCGGGCTCAGCGGGCTTTCCTTCTCGGTCAATCACCCTTATAGGCCCGCTCAGATAGTGAACCTGAGATATATCTCACAATTATGCACCATTACAACTATCACTGCTAACGTATGTTTTCAAGAATCAGTTTCATCTTCCAAGTAAAATGATGTAATAAAGAACTTACTACAAAAGCTTTCACTACAGTTTATAACACAATCAACATCTCTGACAGTTGATGTTAAATCCCTGACAAAAAGCTATATGTATGTACTTACAGTTGATAGGTCTACGTTTTTAACATCGCTAGCTGAGTTGTCATCCTTAATTTTGCCGCCTGTCCAATCTAACATCTCCACCCTAAACACTTGGCCGGCCTCAACCTCGGCCACCGGCGGTATCTCAGGATGCCATCGGTTATGAAGCGGCAGATTTTGCTCCGATGGTTTCTTATTCAAGTCTATGGGAATTACTAGTCTTGAGGTCGAAGGAGCCATTATTAGGTTTTGCTGTTTTTCTTCTAGTTGAGTTAATAAATAAGGTATATCGAAGTGAAAGTATTCGGTTCAAGGTTGAACTAAAAAGGACAAAACTCATCGACGACGTTGTTGAGGTCTTGATTTTCACAAGTAGCATTACTACAAAGTGTAGGTGACAAAATTTCTTTTCTTGTGAGGACCACCACACAATTAACTTATATCCCATCACTTTCTTTGGTGAAAAATAAAAAAATCATGCCTAATATATATATTCAAGAAAAAGTAGGAAATGAAAAAGAACTCACAATGGATGGATCAGCAAACTTAATATCTTCGGCGGTGTATGGATCTTTCGTTATCCGCCCGCCACTGAAATCAACCATCTCGACCCGAAAAAGCTCGCCGGCCTCAACCTCGGCCACGTGGGGTATGTGAGGATGCCATCGGTTGTGAAGGGGAAGCTTTTGCTCCCATGCCTTTCTGTTTAGATCTATAGGCACCACTAGTCTAGCACCAAGAGAACTCATTGCCAAGGATGACACAATTTTGTATTGGATGTATTATATATATATATATATATATATATATATATAGAAGCGTGGTCCTTTTTTTCATTGACTAGTAGTATATATGACGAATCAATGTTTACGGCTTTCTTTACGTATAGGATTTTGTATTGATGAGATAGAGATGGGGCGGATGGGATAACCTATGTATGGTTACATATGGATGCATGTTTGGTTAGTTTTACATTTTAAGAATTTCATCTCTCATCGACCAAACCCTCTCTAGCATGGACTGTGGTGTGAAAGTCGTTAGTTTATTTTTTTTAAAAAATAATAATTTTATTCCATAATGTCAATTGGACAAATTTTACGATAAAATTAATAAACAAAACTGTTGAAGAATATGTATGAATGAACAACAAAAAAGATATATATACTGGTAATCACCAATTGCAATTATTTCTTTAAGAAATATCGTTAATTGCAATCAATTTTCAAGCATTTTTTTTTAAATATCCAATCAAGATCTTTAACTCTATTGTTTGAATCATCGATGTCAGCACAATGTTCATTTCTCGGATCTGTTTTGTAAGAACATTGCAAACTCTTATTCAAAGAGAAATACTCTCATACGAGAGAACGAAACCCACATACGAGAGAAAGAAAACTCTCATACGAGAGAATAAACAAAATATAAAATTTTTAAAATAAGAATAAACAAAATATAAAATAAAAAATTTGTGAAAAAGAATGATATAGATGATGGGTGCTCCAACCTGATCCGCGAGCGACCATGGTGACAATGAATCTGTAATCGCCGGCAAAGAAGAAAACAAATTATGATTTTTTTGTTTTTCTGAAATAGATAATGGGTGCTTTGTAAATGAAAATGACGTGATTTATTAGCGAAGAGGTACACTCAATAAGATGAAACTCTCAAAGTTAATAGAAGTCCCAATTGGTAACAGTAAAGCCAATGCATAGAACTATTTCTGATTTATTTTTTTTTTTAGGAAATTTTCAATTGCATTGAATGAAACAATATATTTACATCATATATGCCTCTCAATAGGTAGCACACTACCGATGTACAATGCTACTTATGCTAAATGCAATACTTAATTACCTTTCTAATTTTATAATTTAGGAAATGTAGCATTATAAAGACATAAAATTGAGGGAATGACATTATACGGACAATAACTTTCAAAATTAAGCAATTTTGGTTGTCCCAAAATTGCTTAAATTTGAAAGGTATTGTCCGTAAATTGTCGATGATCTGCTAATGTCGGGATGTCAGTTACCTCAAGAGCTTTAACCAATTAAAGTATGCGTCTTTTCCGGCCTTTTATGCATGTAAAACTAATTTAGTCATCGAAGTGGAAGTGTAAGATATTTGTTTTGGTGGTAAATGAGATTAATTTCTCGAAAATCATAATAATTGTATTTGAATGTTATGTAGTATCAATTTCAATAATATTGTGTACTATATGACGTGCTTGGTTAATATGTAATACATTTATACGGGCTGCTGTAGTACCATTGGGTTGTTGTATAATTTATCATCACTACGTTGTCTATAAATGTAGTTCATGAGTGAGGGTATGCTTTTTAGATTATGTGTCGTAAAAAGAATAAACACTTACTGCTTTGGACAAAAAAAAATATTTCGCACAGATTTTTGATATTTTTATTCTATATGTTGCACCGGGGAAAAAGACTAATTCATTTATATGGTAGTGCATGTGAACATTTAGAGAAGATTATAAAGACAAAATCGTTTTTGGATAAATTCTATTCATCCACACTTTGAACAGTGCAATTACTATTGGGTGATAGTTTAGGTAATTACGACTCATTAATTGTGTGATGGCTTTAGGTAATTAATACTCATTAATGGTGTGGAATGAGTCCGTACTTAGGTTGAGCTAGTCATAACACACATTAATAACCATTTTACCTAAAAGCTTAAATTTGAAGGGAGTGTATCATTTTATTTTTAATTTTATATAACTTTATTTCCAACACGCCCCCTCCCTCACGTATAAGCGTATTTCTTTCTTATCTAGCATTAGACGTGTAATTTTCTTAAATGGATGGTCGTGATGATTCGTACCCAAGACCTCTTTGGTCGCTGAGCTATGATATCATGTTGAATGATCACTTTACCTAAAAGTTTAAGTTTGAAGAGAATGTATCGTTTTTTTTTTCTATATACTTTATTTCCAATGGGAATGGTTATAACCTATGAGGAGGACTCGACACCTTTAATGTTTGATAAAATACAGATAACAAATCGCTGGGAAAGTCCAACCAACATTACCATAAAATTAAGGCTTAAATATATTTTTAGTCCATGTTTGAGGGTGTAGCATTTTAAGGACACTTAAGTTAAGGGTGATAATTTTAGTCATGTAAGTATCAAAATTGAAGCAATTTAGGGATACTAAAGTTAAGGGTGACAATTTCAATCCTATAAATATTGAAATTGAAGCAATTTTAGGACAATTAAACCCATAAACTTAATTTCAGCCCGGAATTTACACATGTGCGCACCAAAGATGCTGATTTGAACTAAATTTATTTTCTCTTTCCTTTAATTAAACGTCAGTTCATAGTCCAAGTCATTATTTTCGGTTCTATGTGTATAAATTTCAGGTCGAAATGATATTTTCGGGGTTGACATTCTTAAAATTGCTTCAATTCTGATACTTGCATGACTAAATTTTGTTCTCTTTCCTCCAAATAAGCTCCTACTTATTTTTTTATTTATGAGGTGACGATTAATTGGAGGAAATAGAAAATAAATTTAGTTCACGTCAGCATCTTTGATGCCACGTGTATAAATTTCGGGCTGAAATTAGATTTCTAGGTTTAGCTGTCCTAAAATTGTTTCATTTATAATACTTATATGACTGAAATTGCTATTAACTTAATGGCCTTAAATTGCTTCAATTTTGATACTTACTGGACTAAAATTGTCACCTTTAAATTAGGTGTCCCTAAAACGCTACCCCCTCAAACATACATGACTAAAAATATATTTAATCTTAAAATAAAACTTTGATGGAGCTTTGCACAGTGGTAGGCGTGGTGCATCGATCGGAGTTATGGCTGCTAGATTGGCGATCATTGTAGCTCTACAACGGAGATCGCCCACGGTTACATTTGAAGGAGATTGCTTGAATATCATTCGGATGTTACAACAAGGTCGGACTGATTCAATATATATGCCGGGACCGGGAGCATCATTGGGTGATTGTCTAACAATGATTATTAGTTCGTCCGTTTCCATACCTTTCGCTTTTCTTAAATGCAATTATAATGAAGTATCTCATTATTTGGCTAAGACGCTTGGTTTTGATGAGAAAGGGTTATCCCCACCTTCTCAAGCGATGGATAATAAAGTAATCCAATTATCAAAAAAAAAAATCCTAGGATTCATCTCAACTTAGCTAATGAGATTAAAAATCAATTCGTGGACTACTAACGATATAAAACGTTAACGGAAAGAAAATTACGCAAGATCTTCAACCTGGTTCTTAACCGATTTCGAATCAGCCCTTACATCCACGGGCAATTCAATCTTTGTGATCGTACCATCAAGATTACAATATTCAGCCCTTGATCGTTTACAATATTATTTCACTCCTCTCTAGGGACAAAGATTTGCCTTGTTCAATTCATTGCGTTTACCTAACACAAGCCCTTTACCTTTACATGTGTTTAACGGCTTTGGCTGTATGCTTCATCGACTTGTCCATCGTGCACTTTGGATGATACCTTGAGCTAAACCTTCAGTCAAAAAATCGTCAGTAGCACCAGCATCTTTAAGCAGAGCCATTTATCTGAATACGAACGAACAACTCTTAAATCTCTCACAAGCCAGCAACAATCACATGAAAACTCAGTTGAGTATTTACAGCAGACTTCAACACTTATTTCATTCTGTAAACAATTCTCCACCTTAGTCTTGAAGCTAGCTCTCTTCACTGCTTAACCATTTGAAGAATCCAGCTATATCACAAGCACATTACTCAAACCGTGATCATTTCTGTTTTGTCCAGATTTCAGTTCATTACAGCCCCATTAAACCTACGTAATCATGAGACCTCGTGGATGTAGGTTTTACCAAACCGAACCATGTAAATATCATATATGTGCCATTTTCTGTTTTTTTCCAAGTTTTTTGACCCTAAATTCATGCAATTCGTTTGCTAGTCTAATTTACATCCAAGAACGAATCAGAGACAGCTTATAACATTAGTTCAACTAATTTACCTGTATTTCTAGCCCAATTTCGTCTTTTACGTGATTGCTTTTGATCTCCTCTTCTCTGCTCATCTTCTCCATCTCGATCTTCTTCTCCAAAAACATCACCTTTATCCCCTTTCTTCTCAAGGTCAGGGCTTTGCTTTCCCATATGAGACAGCCATCGTCTTCAAAAATTTAATCAATGTTGATGACAGCCCAAAGTTAATTATGCCGCCAATTCGCTATTTAATAATAAAATGAAATATAAAATTTAGTTGATTAGCAATCGATCTAGATCTAGCAATTTAGAGAGAAATTACGACTTGCATTCAATGATTTTGCATTCAAAGATCATTAATATAATGATCGATAAGATACGGAATATACAAGAAAAATTCCCGCTTTTATATAATATTATGATCAAATCCAATCAAAATTACAATGCACAAACTCCACCCATATATATACAAAATGAGCTGCTACTAAATCTTCTATGCTACATAATTACTAAACTTACAACCGATTTCAAACATACACATGGAAGCAAAACCTTCAATGCTTTTACACCATCTGAAAAATCTCATGATCTTAAGTGGATTTGCGAAAACAATAATATTCAACTCCCCATGAATACAAATTAATAATATGTAGATTTGTCGCACAACAAGAACCAAAGCAACAAAAGTAAGGGAAAACCATATTGGGTGTACCTTCGAAATTCGATAATTCCCCAGTCACCCTGCTATTTTCCTAATGTGGTCGCCTTTTACCGATCCATGGCCCATAAAAAATTTGCATATTTTCAACTCCACTGTAACCAAGATAAATAATAAATCATTTTGAAAACCACAAGCTTAGTTGTTATACTAGGGAGACATGTATTTCTTTCTTATTCTTTGCAGGTAAATGCTTACTCTGTTGCAGGCTTTAAAACTCTACAGAGTTTTGTGGCGCCGTAAGCCCCATGCGTTAGGGAAAGTGAAGGATGGAAATCTTTGAGCTTACTGCTTATAAGCGATAGGAAACTATTTTCTTTAACCAACTGAAAACTCCTGACATTTTAAGCTCAACCCTATCTTTGATCGGCCGTTTAGCACTTTGTGCATATTCGATATCTAGAGTGCGATAGGCCAGAGCAAGCAAGTACATTGCTGGGTGAAGTCTTCTGCACAAAACATTCAGTAGACCAAAATTCAGTATATAAACGAAAAGTGCTGTTGAATTAGTATTAAATGGATTGATTTTGTCATTCTAGCTCTATATTTCTGTTCCATTTGTAAAAGGGAACAAGTCATGGAGAGTTCTTGCCTGAATGTATGCTCGTATATAAATTAACATACTTACTTGTCAAGATATTCATTTGAATCAAAACCATCCCAGAATCTCTGGACTGGAACAGTCTCTCCTTTCTTATTTCTACCGAACGTCTCAATGTACCAGCCTCCTATGTCGTGCAGAGCACTGCGAGGCTCAAACAGCCAAAACCTGACATCCGAATGTTTTCTAAGGAATGCTTTGGTAAGAGAAAAAAATTGTTAATGGTCTAACTAAAGTAACTTTAGAGAAGTCGCATGTGATTAACATAAATTAGATTTGGCAAGATCAAATAAAGAACTTATTGTTGACATTTGTTAAGTAAATTTAGCAGTATACTTGCTCGGGGGCAAACGAGCTCGAGTGCATCTGCACTCACAAATAGAAGCTTTTTCTCCCAGCTGAAACCAATGAAGATGTTTCACCTGGAATACATATCCAAGTTACACAGCATATAAGTATTTATATATATTAAATATGAACGATACAAGAGAAAAGAGGAGAAGAGGTACATGAAACAAATGAAAAGATTCAGTCTTTAGAAAATCACTCATTGCGATGAACATGGATAATGTTCTCCTTATCATGCTTAAGTAAAAAGTTATAGTAGGACGAATCATTAGTCAATACATATTAATAGTCCTCAAGGAAGACCCAGCACATATATTTTCTTGAATTCAATTTCTAGATCAGGCATATGCTACTAGACAAAGAAAAAAAGACAAACATGCTCGTCAAGTATGTATTTATTAAATTTTATCAAGGGAGTATTACACATACCAGCAAAGTCCTATGCTTCATAATCATATGGGTCTTTACACCAGTGTTGTTGTACACATAGCACGTCCCTTCCTCTGATGTGGTCCCCAAACCTTTGATAACCCCAAGAGTTATTCCACAGGGTTCTTCACCTTGCATAAGATGAACATGTATTTCATCTTCACCATCCTCACCCTGCTCAGCATTACCTTTCGGTGGGGTTCTTTTTGAAACAGCTATGACTCTACCAGATACGTGCAATGTTAGATCTCTATATGCATCTGAGGATTTATAATCGGTGCTTGTTGATTGCCTCTTGAATTCTTTAACCCCAACTTCATTAGACCGCATATCTTCGTTAATGTTCTTAGCTGTTTTGATCGAATCCAACGCAGAGGACGTTAAGTTTTTGGTGTGGGCATGTGATGGCAATTCAACACACCTATTGCCCAGGCAAACCATACCAAAGAGGTCTCGACCAGAAACTAGGTGAAGCACTTCTGAAGTAGAACCCATAGACCTCTCCTCAGCTTCAAACCGATCGGGAAGCAGATCCTTAGATTCAATATTGGGCCCATAATATGCAGCGTGTAGAGCCGAATAAAAATCCCTTTCAAGGATATCGAAATAGCCCGATCCATCTGTAACTCTTCTCTCGGATAGAATGTCTTTAACAGTGTACCGGTACCATTTCAACCATTCTACCACTTCCATATGCTTGGAAGGGTGCACATAACTGTTGTAGTTGAAAATAATGGTTTCACGTCCAGCGTCTTTCTTGAAGATGGTCCTTTGTGCAAATATATGATGATCATAATGAGCTCTCTTGGCAGAGTCAGACAGGATCTACGTTCCATGATATTACAAAAAGTTAATTTTTTTATTTTTTTTTGGGTTTCACAACACATTAATGTTTACAAGAGATCAAATCCACATCCACTATTGACAGTATCAGCATTCCACTATGTGAGAAACTCTATGCACCCACCATATAAGTTATAACAAAGGAATGATAATTAAGCAGATATACTCAAGTTATCTACATACACTTCCTCTGCGTTTCACAATCAAATTCAGATCCTAATCTGAATGGTCTAACAAGTAGTTCAGAAGTAACAATAAAGTCTATTTACTAACAATTACGTCTCAAACTAGAACACTCGAATTCGTATAAAATTCGCGGAAGAATTTTTTGACAGGGTGCAATTCAGCCTATTCAAGTATCAATTTAGCCGAGGAAAGTGGGGAAAAAGGAGTAAGCTGCCTCACCTCATAAGCAGCAAGTATTTGAATGAACTTCTTCGAGGAATCAGACCGCGATTGAGCCAAATCGGGATGTGTTTCCTTGGCTAATTTACGGAACGAAGACTTAATTTCGTAGAACGAGCTGTTATGCGGCACTCCGAGGATTTCGTAGGCATTCATTCCCGCGGATTCTTCAGGAATCGTAAACTCGGTTTGAGTGCTCAACATACGCATAACACGTAGGCTTAGGGGGACATTGGGCGGACGAGGAGGTGGGAAGGAAGTGATCGGACGGCGAAGAAGACGATGGAGATCCCGGAAATTAGCCATATCGGAATTTCGAACGCGTCGTCGTAAATATTATTATCAGTTATAAAAATATTAATTGTGATTAATATTATATTAAGATTATTTTATTATAATTATACTTATATTAATATTATAATGATAATATAGCTTATAATAATAAATAGAGAGATTAGAGAGAGATTAAATATTTTAATACTTGGTGTGTTTTACAATGAATTCTAATCACCTACTAATAATTCACCATTACAACTAATCACATTAATTACAATTATACACATCACACTAAAATACAAACTCTTCAATTAAACACCTCATCTTATCAACTTATCATCATTTAATATTATACTTCCAAATCATCAATAATTCAAAAACATCCACATCTTAATTATTTAACCATCCATAATTAACTTATTTCATAATACTCCCCCTTGGATGTTTTTCAAAGAATATGCCTCATTAAAACCTTATTAGGAAAAACTCAATGGGATAAAAACCTAATGAAGGAAAAAGAGTACATGATTCTTTTAAATACGCTTTCAATTGTTGCCTCATTAAAAACTTTACTGGGAAAACCACATGGAAAAAACCTCAGTGAAGGGAAAAAGAGTGCAACGCGTATTTACTCCCCCTGATGATGACATCATTTAAGATCTCGAAGTTTTCGAACTCCAATTGAATATAGCAATCTTTTGAAAATTATTGGGGGAAATGCTTTCGTGAATAAATCTGCAAGATTTTCACTTGATCGCACTTGTTGTAAATCAATATCACCATTTTTCTCTAAATCATGAGTAAAGAAAAATTTTGGTGAAATATATTTTGTTCTATCTCCCTTAATATATTCTTCCTTTAATTGGGCAATGCATGCAGCATTATCTTCATATAAAATCGTCGGAAGTAACTTTTCCGATAATAACCCACAAGTTTGTTGTATATGCTCAATTATCAATCGCAACCAAACACATTCTCGGCTAACTTCATGAATAGCTAGAATTTCTGCATGATTAGATGAAGTTGCCGTTAAACTTTGTTTAACTGACCGCCATAAAATAGTGGTTCCGCCATGCGTAAATAAATAGCCCGTTTGCGATCGAGCATTATGTGGGTCGGATAGAAAACCAGCATCTGCATACCCAATCAAATCTGCTTTTGATTCATTTGGATAGAACAATCCCATATCAGTTGTTCCTTGAAGATATCGAAATATCCGTTTAACGTCATTCCAATGTCTACGAGTCGGTGACGAACTATATCTCGCCAATAGATTTACAGCGAACGCTATATCAGGTCGCGTATGACTCGTCAAATACATTAGTGCTCCAATAGCACTGAGATATGGTACTTCAGGACCAAGTAGTTCTTCATTATTTTCACAGGGTTTAAACGGATCTTTATTTACATCTAAATATCGAACAATCATTGGAGTATCCAATGGATGAGCTTTATCCATATAAAATCTTTTCAATACCTTTTTCGTATAAGTCTCTTGATGTATGAATATCTCATTCTTTAAATATTCAATTTGTAGTCCAAGACAAAATTTCGTTTTACCGAGATCTTTCATTTCAAACTCCCTTTTCAAACAATCAACGGCTTTTGATAACTCTTCAGGAGTTCCAATTATGTTTATATCATCAACATAAACTGAAATGATGACAAATTCATTTCCAAATCTTTTCATAAATATACATGAGCAAGTTTGATCATTTTTATAACCCTCTTTCGATAAATATTCACTTAGGCGATTATACCACATACGCCCAGATTGCTTTAATCCATAAAGCGATTTATTTAGCTTGATTGAGTACTCATTTCGGGGCCCTGAATTTTCAGGCAATTGAAATCCCTCGGGAAGTCTCATATATATGTCACTGTCAATTGAAATCCCTCGGGAAGTCTCATATATATGCCCTGAATATACATTAGCTGAACTTATATTTCCACTTCGCAGCTTATTGATGATGTTAAGGCAGTCTCTCTCGATAATAATGTGATTCCACCCTTGTTGAAAGCTATGGATTTTCATTCTGAAAAATGAAGTTGAACCAGTTGATAAATTCGGAGATGGAAAGCTTGGAGGAAACTTAGGACTGATAATGGCCTCAAGTATTGCTCAAGAGAATTTGAGGAATTCTAGATAACAGAAAGCACCCATCAGCATAGTTTTCTTTTTTTTCTTTTTTTTTTTTATAAGCCATTGTTTTACAAGTAGGGTTGCAAATGAATCGAACTTTTTTTGTTCGATTCGATTCGAAAATTGATATTCGAATTCGAAATATTAGAATATCAAATCCGAATAAGAATATGTTTTTCGATTCGAATAATTTTAGAATACGAATAAAATATCGCAATATTCGATTAGAATATTCGATTCGATTCGTAAAAAACTAAATATAAATATTAATATTCAATATATAATTGAAATGTAATATATTATAATTCAATATGTATATATATTTATTAAATAAAACATATTATAATTCAACATATATTTAAATATAAGATACATAATTAAATATATATTTTAAATATAATATTATTATTTTTTTTATTAAATAAAAAATATAATAATAAAATATAAATTTGAATGATAATATTCGAATATTCGATTCGATATTCGAATGTCATAATCAAATCGAATTCAAATCGATTTTTAGTATTCGAACAGTATTCGTATTCGAGTTCGCATTCGAAATTTGATAATAGAATATGAATAGCATATCATGATATTCGACTCGATTCGATTCGTTTGCACCCCTATTTACAAGTTTTATATTTAGGAATATCCTTTTAGTTGATTATTCCTAAATTTGTAAATTGCCTTGAAGGTTTTTATTCATTTAGCAAGCATAAGCAAGCAGGCAATTCTGAAAACATATTGAAGGCCCAAAACGTTTTTCTTTTCTCAATTATCTTGTTTTTAAGTTAATATAGAAGGCCCAATGGGCTTATCATCCATGGGCCGAAATGGATACGTTGTTGATCCGTCAAAGTGGAGATGTCAACGGGGCGGGGCGGGGACGGGGACCTAATCCCCGGCCCCATCCCCGCGTCTATGGGGAATCCCCATCCCCGTCCCCGCCAAGTAAACGGGGACAAAATCGTCCCCGTCCCCGTCCCCACGGGGATCCCCGCCCCGCAATTTTTTTTAAAAAAAAAATATTTATATTATAATATATAAATTAAATATATTATTTAAATTATATTTTAAATATTATTTATATTACAGTAATATAAAATGAGTATAATAAATATTTTTAAATATTATAATAATATTGATTAGATATAATAAATATTATTTATATTATATAATATAGTATCGGGGAACGGGGCGGAGAACCCCACGGGGCGAGATCAATTCCCGTCCCCGCCCCACGGGAATAAAAAATCGGGGATTCCCCGCCTTGTTCGGGGCGGATCCCCGCGGGGACAGGGAATCCCCTCCCCATTGACAAGCCTACGTCAAAGCAATGAAGGTTAGTCATTTACTGATGATGACATGGGTCACGTGTCTCTCGGACCACATCGCGAAAAAGAAAATATTTACATTTATTGTAATACAGTTATATATTGCATTGCAAGATATATGATCTTTCTAATTTCCATTGAAAAATCTTTCTTTCGCGAATAGACCCCATATATTTATGACAATCACATTAAAGCCCTTATTTCTCCCAAACCTTAAACTTAGGACACGAGACATACATTGGACATTTACAACGAAAAATGAAAATTACATATTTAAATCACAAAATAGTTAAGGGTGTGCTTTGTAATTAATCTTAGGCACGCCATACTCATATCGTTTTCTCTCCACAAAAGATGAAAAAAAAAAAGAGAAACTAAGACTCATCATTCCAACACAAGGAATAAAGCATATCACGCTTCATCAACAAGAAGAAAACAAGTGCTTCGCCTGCCTTGGCTTGCCTTTTATTATTTCTTAGGACCCAACATGTCTCTTCCCCAAAGCAAAGAACACACACATATTTAGTTAGATACAATCACGCTTCCTCGTCATCTGCCTTGTCTTTAAACTCAACTCTCTCTCTCCCTCTCTCTCTCTCTCTCTTAAAAACATAATACCGAAGAAAGAATGAAGCTTGCATCACACAAACAATTCATTGAAGAATGCAATGATGGCATCATTGAAGACGAAGAAGAAGCACTTTCACTTAGCGATCTCCCATTGATCGGTCGGCAAGAAAACGCAGACGACCCTCCTCGCCAAGAAGCTCAAGAACATCAACAGCAGGACTTCGATTTCTGCTCCACGTTGAAGGAATCAGAGATGTGTTCCGCCGATGATGTTTTCTTCAAGGGCCAAATCTTACCTCTGAGCCACTCGATTAGTTCCGTACACGGATCGTTATTACATCATCATCATCAACCACAACATCAGAAGGAGAATGACAAGTCAAGCCCTTGCAGGTCAGTGATTTCAAGGTCGGCGTCATTGGACCGTAGTTTCTACTCACGCAGTTTGGTCTCAAGCAGCAGAAGCAGCAGTATCAATAGCAACAGCTCAACTTCATCTTCAAACACTGCTTTGGCGACACCTAATTATAACCATTACCGTAAGTCTAAGCCACCATTATTACCGCCGCGTAGTAACCATTTCCAGTATAACCAGCCAAGCCCATCTCCTCGATTTAGCAGCAACAGCCAAGGAATAGCAAACAGTTATTCTTCCATCTGTAGCTACGAAAAGAAGTCACATTCCAAGAAATCGTCGGCTTCATCGTCGTGGAACGTTTTCAAACTAGGGTTAGTCACCATCCCGCCGGAGATCCTCAACGCAGCAAGGCCGTGTAATAATACCATGTACAGCAACTTTGGCAGCCGTAATAGTGCGAGTAGTAGTAACAGCAGCAGTTGTAATAGTTCTAGCAAGAGGATGATGGAGGATAAGAATAAGAAGCATAGGGCTGCTGGCTTCTTTGGTGGATGGAAGTGTAGCACTTCGATCGACGATGTTCGTGATTCGAGAATCGCGTTTAAGATCAAGAGAAGCGCTAGCGAGAATGAGGTAAAAGCGCTTTTCAGTGAAGAGGATGGTGATGAGAAGGTGATGATGAGAACGTTGAAGATGAAGAAAAAGCGTCACTTGTCACATCGTCGGACGTTTGAGTGGCTAAAGCAGCTTTCGATCGAAGGTGGTAATGATCATCTATCGTGAAATATATATATGAATATTAAACGTTTGCCTCGCGTGCTTGCTTGCTTGTGTTTTTTTTCTCCCTACATTTTTTTTTTCTTATTGATGTAGCTTTATTGTGTTGATTAGTATATGGTTGATTTGTTAATGAAAATTTTTTTTTCTAAGAATGAGATCAATATTCAGTTTGTGATCGAAAAAAAATATAGTATATATAATATATATATATATATGTACCATATTATATATATATTGAAATTGATTAAAGGAAAAGGCAATCCAACTAGCGAAATGTATATCACGCGAATGATCTAGAAGTCAATTTTATTCTCTACTAAAATAGGGGTGAATTCCTTTTTTTAGGGTAGTGTGATATATCTCTCTATATGAAAGTTTTATTACGCTGAATGATGAATGTAACCACAAAGATCTTTTGGACACTGTAAATTCATTCTGTATATAATGAAATTATCGTTTTCGAACACAAAAAAATCGGGGCAAATTCCCTACCCTATTATCAAGTCTAATCCCGGGTCATTTCCATCCTAACCCTATGCTTTCTAAAATACTTTGAAATTTTAAATTTTCAATTTCGAACAGCTTACTAGTTGAACAAGACAATATCCAATTCATAATATACTAGTATTTTAAGTACAATTAATGCATGTGCAATAAAATATAAATATATTATATTATATTATTTTAAGTAATGTTATTAATTTAAAATTTTAAATCGTGAAATTTTAATTTTAATTGCATTATTATTATGTATATAAAAGAAAAATTAATTTATATTGATAAAATTGGAATAATATAAATTATATAAGGGTAAAAAATTATAATTTTATGTGACAAACAAAATTAATTGATTTGTTATTAATTTAAAACTTTTAAATAATAAAATTTTAATTTTATTGATTGAGCAGCTTATGTGGTGCTCATGTGTAGTATAGCTATACATAGATAAATTACTCATTATAGTATAGCTATATATAGATAAATAAAGAATGAAGTGACTACGTTATCTCGTCTAAATGGGCATGAAATTCATTCATCTAACGATATGATCAAGTGGTGGTAAGAATGTGTGGAAAGATTTTTTAGGTAAGTGGACGTCTATCATGATTAAAGTGTGAACTTTAGCAATTTTTTTTATACACATTTATTAAAGAAATTTAGGTGGGAAAGTGACATTTAATCACAGCCAAGAATTTCACAAGAGACATTTATTACATATATTACATATATCGATTTTGTTACGAGAAGTTTGTGTTGTTTCTGAGTCCGCTTTTGTATTATTCTTCTTGATCGTTGTTTTGGGGGTCCAAATATTTTTGTCTCTTCATTCGTAAGTCATCGGGGCACTTTAAGCAGTCGTAGAAGCTAATTATTTACCTAATGATCATCATCCATATCGAAGTTTAGATTCTATTAAATGCATTATTCGGGGAATTACTATAGTATAAACTTGCCCAAAATTAACCGGAACCAGCGGTTCAACCGGCGAACCGCCGGTTCCCAAACCGCCAACCGTAACCGGCTCCAACCCGTCCCGGCAACCGCCTAGGGACGGGTTGGCCGCGGTGTGGGGTTTTCCAAAACCGCGAACCGCCGGTTTGGCGGTTCAACCGGCGGTTAATAATTAAATAATATAAATATTATATATTATATTATAATAATATAAATATTATATTAAAAACAAAAAATAAAAAAAATAAAAAAAAGGAAATAGCCGTTAGATATTAAAAAATACATTAAAAAAATACATTAAATTTTTTTTTAAAAAAAAAACCGGCGGTTATTAACCGGGGGGGCTAACCGGCAACCGCCCCCGGCCGGTTACATGGCGGTTGGACCTTTGGACCAACCGCCAACCGCCGGTTAACCGAAACCGGCGGTTGGGCATGTCTACTATAGTATATCAAGGCTCATTTAAATAAGAAGCCTTTATGAAAGGAGACAAATAGTCTTGTACAACATCTCTCTTTTCCTCCATCACTCAAGCAATCTTTAATTTAAAAAAAAAACTAAATTAAGGGGTGTTATAAAATATTTATTTTCTAATATATAAATCTTTATTTTTATACTAAGTGGATATTAATTATATTACTATTAATAGATAGATTATTAGTATGAGAACAAGCAGTAATAACAAATGTAGAGAATCCTTGTTAGTTTTTTTGTACACCATGATCATCTACAAGCAAGCCTATTTTTTGGCAAGAATTTCCAACAACTTGATCTATAACCAAACGGGCAGCCATACCCATTAATTATATTTCAATATCGTCACCATTAATAGATGTATGTATAATGGACTTTTAATATTAGTTCACTGTGAAAGTTCGTAGTTCTAGCTTTTATGTGTGAATAGTTTCATAAATTTAATTTTCCTTTATTTTTTGTTAAATTTGTTTGCTGGGCGTTTTTCTCTACTGGTATTCACATTTGCCGACAAGAGAATGCACACTTGAATATTAAGTTCGATTATGGTTTGAGATTTTAGGTCAACTGGAACCGGTTGAACGCCTTTATAACTAGGGGCGGTCTGTTGGGTTTTCCGATGAATTCACGTAACCCTCGTTCCCCGGGAATAATGAAATTTAAAATTTTCCGGCGAATTTCAATTTCCGAGGATCGCTTGGATGCACATAGAACACATAAATAACGATTGACAGCCTTAAACTTCAAAGTTTTAGAGTCTGAGCCATGATACCTGATTCGATAGCGAACTACAACGAAGGACGGCAACGGAAAGAGGTGTCACGCTGACCCTGTGATGTGTAGTATTTGATGTGCGCCAAGCGTGCGAGATATGCTCCGAGTAATTTTGTTTTTCAACACAATGATAATTCGTGACTGGCAAGATTACGAAACTCATTCCACGACCTATATGAGCCAGATAAATGCTATGACCGAAGACTTAGTAATTTTGCGTCCCCGAAATTTGCATAGGACATGTATCCCGATTAACACGAGGTCGTGAATCTACTCAGCGGTTCAAGACAGCGATCACACTCCATTTTCTAGACCGCATTTAGTCGCCGATCCATGCACTCGGTAAATTAGGTCTAGCAGAGTTAGTGACAAATCAAGAACCCGAAGCTAACTCCGACGTTAACCGTTTCGGTCTAAGGTTCACACAATCTACTTTAGTCAGTCAATCGATCATTGGCATTCCCAACATGTGATTGAGGTCCAATAACGAATCAGATTCCAAATACAGACAGTCCCCAATTAGCATTGTATCAATGTCACGAGTTCTCACTTTTCAAGTGAATGACTGGTACAGTCACTTAAGACACATTGACAAACAAGTCATAATAATCTATTCGGTCACCGAAATGGAGATTCAGACTTGTGGACAAATTTAACACTAGATAATAATAGATCATCGGTGCCCCCTCTCTGTTCCACGGAATCGATGACTAAACTCTAAGTATTTGGGGTTTATTTATTTATTTATCTTCTTATCGAACGCTTTTATAAGAATTTATATGATAAATAAATAGCATACCTTTAATATCGAATAAAACACAGAATTCTATAATTTTATTATTCAAAACAGAATAAGCTAAATATTACATAGGTTATAGTCCTAAGTCATCTAATCCCCGAATTGACATTCTGATGGTACATTTCCAACATGAGCACTCGATCAGATATTCGGTTATCGGGTAATTCGGGTTCAAGTAATATTTTCACAATCACAATCCGATCTGATCGATGCAGATACCTGCTATGTCGGGTATATATCGGGTTCTAATACCCGACATCGGGTACCCGATTTTGAATTTCAAAAGATAACTATAAAATTCTAACAAAAATTAAGAGACATTTTTTAAAATTCAATAAAAAAAAAAATAAACAGTGTAGAGAGTAAAATAATGTGATTATCATGTAAAGTCATTGAAGTAAGCCAAATTTAATGAATAAGTAAAAGTAATTTGACAACCTGGGTCATGACCCAAGGTTTTGAAACCATATTTTCGAACCGGACCTAAAATTTTAGTGATTTAAGGTTTAGTGGTTTAACCAGTATAAAACCGGAATAAAACCAGTGCTTCTAAATATATTAAAATTATATTTGATGAATAAATCAATCAAATAAAATATGTTACGGATAAAAAATTAATCATCAAATAGGATATTAAAAATTAAATTGTAAATTAAGGGGTCAAAAATTAAATAAAAGAAAATGCTTTGAAAGATAAAAAATTAATTGTAAAATAAAGTGTCAAAATTAATTCAAAATAAAATTTAATATGTAGAAGTGAGGAATATAACCCACAACCTTGTGATTCTAAGTCGAAAAGCCTTACCTCTAAGCCACAACTAGGGGTGTTCAAATTTCGGATAAAACCGAAAAAACCGGCCGAACCGAAATTTTCGGTTATTTTGGTTCGGTTAATTCGGTTTTTCGGCCGGTTTTGGTTTTGTATTTAGGAAATTTTGGTTTTTCGGTTCGATTTTCGGATTTCAGAAAAAAAAACCGAAATAACCGAAAAACCGAAATATATTTAATTATATATAATTTATATTAGACAAGTTTAAAATATTGTAGTTTATGAAAGTGATTAATATTTATAGTGATAATAAAGTCCAACAAAATAATTATATTTTTCATAAAAAATAATTAAAATTACAATGTTTATTATATAACGCACTATATTATAACATTTAATTCCTATATATATAGATGTTATAAAAGATATATACACGAATTACGCACACATATGAGTAATGCAATTATCATATCATTACTATTTAATTCATATATATATGTAATGCAATTGTAACATATATATATATATATATATATATATGTTATAAGAGTTAATTCCTATATATATGTATATATAATACATGCATATATATGAATTAAAATCTTTAATAGTTAACCGAAAAATCGAACCGAAAAAAACCGAACCGAAGTGTAAAAAACCGAACCGAACCAAATTAAAATGGTTCGGATATCGGATTAGGCATCTGTAAAACCGAAAACCGAAAAACCGAAACGAAATTTGAAAAAACCGGACCGAACCGTCCAATGAACACCCCTAGCCACAACAATGTCATTAGATATTTACTTACATATTTATATATCTATTTTTTTTTTCTATTTTATTCTTTTTTTAAGGGTGTCAATCATTTTGTAACCATAAACGGTAATATCTTAGTGATTGACTTGAAATCTTGAGGGACAAACCTCAAGGACTGGAGTAAACCCCGATTGGGGATATAACCAGTATAAAAATCATGTCTTACTTTACTTTCTGTCATTTACTTTCTGTGAGACAAACCCGAAACGTTTATCAAAAACCCACGTGAAATCTTTGGAACGTTTTTAAAGAAAAATGAGATAACATTGATACTGCTCTGTTTTTAAAGTGATAACCATTTTTACAGTCTTATTGATATCTTCTTTAAGAAATGTATTTTCAAAGAAAAAAAAGCCATAAGTTTTATAAGACTAATTCACCCCTCTTACATATTTTGTACTTCAGCTTTGATAATATCGCTTGATCACACTATTACACACATCAAACGGTCTAAACCAAGTTAGGAATCCAAGATTAGTGAGCTGTAATAAGTTATGGGATTTGCAAAAATGAATGTGGCCTCACATGTCTGTCACTTTATATAGAATATTTGTTCTTTCCTTTATAGTTTCTATTCCCAACTAATACTATCTACGATTAATCATATTCATAACAACCCAATATCATTTTTTCTTAATTTATTACAATTTAAGCTTATATGTCCGAGAAACATGCTCGTGAATTTGAAAACACCATCGCCACGTGTGCCCTGCTGGATTTCTTCTGTAATTAATACATAAAAAAAAGGGGGTTGAGATAATGAGGAATGTGGAAGCTTCGATCTTGTAAACCTCATCAAACAAATGTATATATATATATATATATATATATATATATAGACCAAACAAGTTAACTGGGCTTTAATATTTTTTTTTTTGTTACCCAATCGAATATCACGTATTAATATAACTATCCTCACGGCAACAACCCAACTTACTTAATTCGGTTATCGGATGACTTGATATCCGATTAAATAAACGATTTAGGCTACTTAAATTATCGGAACCCGATCCTCCAATCAGGTTTTACCGGAAAATCGAACCCTATTGTCCACCCCTACGGGTAGCTAACCTCACAGACAAAATGTTCCAACTATCATTCTGTTAAATATATTGTTGAGAAATTCTGGCACCCCTCATTTCGCAACTTGCTGTTCTTTAACGTGTGTGTATTGATCGTATCAAGAAACACGATCTTGAACGAAAACGAATCGAAAAGCAGCAAAAGAAATTAAACTCAGGAAAAACAGAGTTTTAACGTGGTTTGGCCTCAACTTTGAGCCTACGTCCACGGGCCAAGAGCTTCTTTTATTAAACGAAAAGAAGGGTTTACAAGATTTCCACACCCTCTACGACTTTCATGTTTACAACTTTCGCTATTTCTCACTCTAACGAAATCTACAAGCACTCAAAGATACCTACTCGAACTCATTCATCTGGTATTTATAAGTGTTAAGTTGTAACTGCCGTGCATCGACGAGCTTGTACAAGCCGCTTTATGTCTTGTGCACAGCCGCATGTTGTACCAAGTCCTTGAAGAATTATACCAATTCTTCAAGAAATTATACCAATTAATCTGTGTTATACCAAGTCCTTGAAGAATTATACCAATTCTTTAAGGGTTAATACCAACAGATTAACGAATCATACCAACTCATTGGTTTATTATACCGCAAGATTCTTCTTACTTAATAAAACGCCAGAACGCTTTTATAAGTGGATTTGCGACTTTAATCTCAGCCGTTGATGCCATCTCCCGCCTGATCGAACGCTCGTCATTTAAACCGCACGCTTTAAACCTCCACCCTTGGATTGCGTGCGAACTAGATCGAACGGCCTTCATTTGATCTGGGGACTTAGATAATTTTCCAGCCCTTGAACTTCTTATTCTTCCAAGCTTGATCATCCGAGGCTTTTTCCGATCATCTTCCGACCACATACGTCGGAGTTTAGGCTCATAGATCCCAACATATATAATATCCTATGATTAATGATTTTGCTTCTTTTAATGAAGATGTTAAATTTGGATATTATATATTTAAATTTTGATCGGATAAGATTTCTATAATCATGGAGTTATTTTTCATTTTCAGTCATGTGAGAATATTTAATGTTCACAAGTTTCTCACAAGTTGGTCGGATATTTTTCAGTTTAGATTTGTATTTTTTTTTTTTCAGTTCATGGAGTTATATTTTTTAGTTTTTCACAAGTTGATCGGATATTTAGACAGTGATTAATGTTGAGATATCAATGATCGAAGAAGCACGGACGGCTATGTGTTTTACTAATGAAGCATGACATTCACTTGGCTATCAAAGAAGCACATGATTTTATCAACCTATGAAGCGGAATATGTGGCAGCATCGTGGTGCGTTTTTCATGCAGTTTGATTGAGAAACTTGTTGCTCGGTTGAGCCTTCAACAAGACGATCAAACCAAAATTCGAATAGATACAAGTCAACAACCGAGTTAACAAAGAATCTAGTCTATTACGAAAGAAGTAAATATGTCGATGTCCAATTTCACTTCATTTCTGAGCACGTGAAAATGGAGAGTTCAAGATGGTGCATGTGGCGAGTAGAGCCGTCAGTTTGGCCCGCGGGCCAGCCTGCCCCACCCCGCCAAAGGGGCGGGTTGGGCCTGGACTTTTAAGGTCCGCCAGTGAGCGGGCCTGGACGGGCTAGCCCGCGCGGGCCGCGGGCTTTGGCGGGGCGGGGCGGGCCAATCCGCGGGCCGGCCCGCCTAATATTACAAATATATTTATAATAAAATAACATTAAAAATATATTTATATATATTTTTTAAAAATAAAGTAACATTAAAAATTTAATTTTTATGGTTTTTAATAATAAATTACGGAATAATTACTGAAAAAAATAAAAAAATTAATTAATTAATAATAATAATAATAAATTATATTTTAATTTTTACCTTGGGCGGGCCAGGCGGCCCGCCAATGTGGCGGGGCGGGCCTCCATTCCCTAGGCCCGCCCCGCCTACCGACTTCGACGAGGAAAAACACCTCGAACCCAAAACGTTGGCACGTAGGTCGTCGTTCTTGTTCCGGCTGTTATAACAGCGTTCCGGTGAACCATTGGGATGGATGTTACGGTGGTGCGGCGCGGGGCTGTGGTGCGGGTCTTCGGCGGGGCTTTGGTGCGGCGTGGAGCAGCGGTATGGTGTGCCGCGGGGCTGGTCGGGACGGCGAGGTCACCGTGGTAGTTTCTTTTTTCATTATTTGCGACGGACTTATAGTCGCTACTTTTTGCGATCACTTTTCCGTCGCAAAATTGCGTCGACAAATCCGTCGCTAAAGTTGATCTCAAGATTTGGAACCAAATTGCGACGAATTTTTTTTCCCTGAAGCCAGTTAGCGACGGAATTTTTCGGTCGAAAATCCATCGCAAACACTGTTTTCCCACAGTTTCATTAGTCGCTCTCGCTACTTACACTGTTTTTTGTAGTGTAGTACGTTGTTGATTTTAAGTGGAAAATGCAATTGATTTATTTATATTATTTACAGAATTTTGGCCTATTATGGGTTGGTCAAATATAATTGTTCTTTCATTTATTCATTCATATTATAAATATTTGAAACTGTGGGGAAGGAAACTTATTCTTGTCACATAGAAACCTTTAACAAGCATATTTAAAGAGTAAAGGGATACGAACCATAGACATACTTTTTTTCGCATATGTGCTTTATATCTTATCCCTTTACTAAATCAAATCCACCTTCATATAATTGTCTTTATTTTCCTTCTTAACCAAACCATTAATTATTCTGAAGCTCTTTCGTTCAATAAATATAACCAAACTCTATTCGACCAAAACATTCAAAACTCGATTCACGCGCCCACGTGGTTTACGTGTCAGCAATGAGTCATTTTATTAACGGTCACATTTACTAACAATCATGCCCGAAAAAAAGCCAAAACCATAGCGTAAGAAACGAATGTGGTAGATAATTAAATCGAACAATGGGATATTTTATCTTATCCACGCAATGCCATGTGTGGCTATCCTCATCCTTGTAATAAATATTCCAACTTCCAAAGAAACACCTCACTTAATTACACACAATACATATATATCAAAACTAATATTCATCACCAAAATATCATTCTCCCCTAGTCTAGTTTGTCTTTCCTCCTCCGAGGCACGCACATGGGAACCGCCGAAGAAACCCACAACGTCCGAGTCTTAGGGTCGGGCGGCCAAACCATAGTCCTAGCCCATGGGTTCGGCACGGACCAGTCGGTGTGGAAACACCTCGTCCCGCACCTCGTGGACGAGTACAAGGTGGTCCTTTACGACAACATGGGCGCCGGCACGACCAACCCCGACTACTTTGATTTCGAGAGGTACGCCACCTTGGAGGGCTACGCCTGTGACGTCATCGGGATCCTTGACGAGCTTGGGGTGCAGGGATGTATATACGTTGGCCATTCTGTGTCTGCTATGATTGGTGTCATCGCCTCCATCTCCCGGCCGGACTTGTTCGCCAAGCAAGTCTCTATTTCGGGCTCTCCTAGGTAAGTGTAGTTTGTTTAATGTTTTGCTTAGTAATGTCAACCAAGTTAGTTTTTTTATTCATGATGCATACATGTATGATATCTATGTGTAACTAATTTGATTAATAATTTAGGGTAAATAGAACTTGTAAAAATAAACAACTTTATAGTTTGGAAATATGAAAAGATGTCAAATGACAAATATCTTTGATTTCTTTTAAATACTATCATTTAATAGAAAATAAAAGTAAATAAGAAGCTCTTAGCTTATGTAATGAAATTTTACATGATACTGATTCCTTCACACGTCGACATGTCCTAATGTATTTTGGAATTAGCGTGATTTGGAGGAGCCCTGAATTTTTTTATTTAGTCCCACGGGTTAGAACTTCGCGGTGACGAAAAAATTGAACAAAAATAAGTTTCACTTATATAGGATTAATTAAATTGTTACGGAAGCAAATGAATTTTCGGTTATGAGATACGAAATTTATGACATTCAACCAACGAAATTCAGTCGATTTTCTTGGCCGATTGAAATGTCAAATGACATCTAACATGTCATTGTTTTAGTTTTAGGGATTATTTGGTATAAATTTGGCTAAATTAGTTGGTTTTTTCTCTATTCCAATACTAAAAATTTTTTCTCCCTAGGGCAAACCTAGAATTTTATTTATATTCACCCATAATTTTGATTGATTTATAAGGTACTTGAACGACTCGGACTACTTCGGAGGGTACGAACCCGATGAGCTCACCCAACTCTTCGAAGCGATGAAGTCCAACTACAGCGCGTGGTGCTCAGGCTTCGCCCCGCTAGCCGTGGGCGGGGACATGGACTCCGTGTCGGTCCAAGAGTTCAGTCGGACCCTATTCAACATGAGGCCCGACATCGCACTAAGCGTGGCCCAGACCATATTTTACAGCGACATGAGGCCCATTCTGGCCCACGTGACCGTGCCGTGCCACATAATACAGAGCATGAAGGACATGGCCGTGCCCGTGGTGGTGTCCGAATACTTGCACCAAAACCTCGGCGGAGAGTCCATTGTCGAGGTTATGTCCACGGAAGGGCATTTGCCTCAGCTGAGCTCGCCCGACGTCGTCGTGCCCATACTTTTGAGGCACATTAAGTATGATATCGCGGTTTGATTTTATTTTTTTTTTTTTTTTTTTTTTTTATGTTAATGTTATGTTACTACCGGCTAAGCCTATGTCCTTGGTTTTCTATTAAGGTTATTTTATAATTAAAGTGACTGTCGGACAGTGTGAAGGTTTGCAATGTGAAAGAATAATTTGTCGAATTTTTAATCGCTTAATTATTATTTACTGAATGGATGGCCTTTTTTAGGCCTTATTTTCGGCATTATGTATGTATGTTCATTGCAAATTTGTGTACGAGACATCAATCGTATTTGTATGCAAATTTGTTATTTTCTCAAGGGCCCATGAACCCAATTAGATTTAAATAACCCAATTATGGTCTTCGAAAATCAAGAAATCATTTGATGGGAGAAAAACAAAATGTCAAGTACATATATTTATAAACTAATAATTTATTCAAGTGGATGAAAAATTAATTAATGAAGTCTAGCCAAGTAATTAATTAACATAAGAAACTAACTTGCATCCCATGTTGGAAAAGAATAAAAGTTTTACCTGCCTTTTAATTTAATAAACATAATAGATAAAAATTCCCATAAGGGTGTCATTAAGTACTATGTTATGTACCTAAGAAGCCAAGCCAAGATGGGCCTCGGAGGTCGAGCCAAGCTCGTGTCGTGAAGTGCCACTCACATGTTCTAGGAGTGCTTCGACGACACACTTTTCAGATGCTATTCGCAGCAAAAAGAAAAGCCCACAACACTTCAAAACCTATAAATAATAATGGTACCTATATTTTGAAAAATCATTCAAACACATTTATAGGTTGTCGATAACTACTGTCAAAACTTTTCTGGATAGATTTTTTTATTTTTTATTTTTTATTAGGGCGTATCGACGTTCCGACGGGAAAATCATGTAAATGATAGAAAAGGATCCAACATATATATATATATATATATATATATATATATTATATTTTTTATACTACCCATAGAATTTAATAATCGAAAAATATTCACAATTACTTTGGGGACAGCCAAACATTATTGTACACACAGCGAAGTGATGCCCACTCGTACAACCCAAACCAGTTAGTTACCCTTCATTAAATTTATTGCATAACTTCTTTTGAAACAAAGAATTCCGACAAGCCGAAAGTTTATGTGCTGTTTGTTCGTCTCGCAGTCTTACCTTATAATGGAAATAATCATTTTCTTAATATATATACATATTTTTTTATCATAATTCAAAAAATTGACTATGATAATTCATATCGTGAGTTATGTTTGGTGGATATGTGGTATTGTCATCTAACAAAAACTACTGTCGTGAATGTGAAAAAAAATACTGAATTGTCACATATATTGTTTGGTGGTGGGACCGTTGGCGACTGGCGGTGCGATGTTCGCCTCACTCCAGCTAAAGCCAAGCTAAGCTTTTCCCAAACTAATCGTCTTTTTATTATACTAATGACAACAATTATTAATCATTATTGCCCACCCATTTGATATTCCAATTTTCTTTTAAACATTTCGGGCCCATGCGTCCATAATTTACAGCTGCACAATATATTTTCTTATTCCCGCATTTAATTTTGGTAACATAAATCCCCTTAAAATCCCTTCTGCATTCATGCCTTTGTTTATTTATTTTTTTTAAGCGTTTTTAATTGGATTACAAGTTAAATACCTTTACATGTATGAAAATAATTAAAATACCCAAATTTGGTTTCCATTAGCTCCGCTTAGTTTTCTAAAGGTAGTGGAGAATTGAGAAGACCAACACATGCCATAGAAATGGGGGGAAAAACACAAGAGCACAATAAAGTCTTTCTTAGGGCTAGTTCGATACGGTATACCTCACCGAAATTGTGATACCGTATACTTTACCGAAATTTCGGTGTGGAAAAAATATCATATTGATACCTTACCGAAATTTCGATATACCTTAAATTTTGCTACGGTATCATACCTTAATTTCGGTATGTGTCGGTATCATACCGTTTATACTAAAATATCTTATAAACCAAAAGATTTTTGATTCATAAATAACTGTAAAAATGTTTATGTATTTTAATTGTGTCTGATTAAGAACCTTATATATAAAACCAAGAAGACATATTAACAAAAAATTATTAACGAAAAAAATCATATATCTTCTCGTTTTCAAAATTCTAAAAATTAAAATTGAACAAACAAGAATTAAACATCAAGTATAATTTGTTGATTTAAGTAATAATGTGTGAGGCTAAACAATTTATAAAAATTGTCTAGTTAATATAATAACTTGTGTGTAGGATTGTCAGTGGGGTGGGGATCCGCCTCGAATGGGGCGGATAATCCCCGACTTTCTATCCCCGCGGGCGAGGACGGGGACGATACTCTCCGCCCCATTCTCCGCGGGGATCCGGTGTTGTAAATTATAAACATATAAAATTTATATTATTAAAATATAGGTAATATTTAAAATACAATTTAAATATTGCATAAAATTTATATAATATAACATAAATTATACTTTAACAATAAAATCCCACAGGGACGAGGATCCTCGCGGGGACGGGACGGGGACAATCTCGTCCCCTTTTCTTGGCGGGATGGGGGTTAGATCTCCGCCCCGAACTTGTCTCATTGACATTCCTACTTGTGTGCCAAAATAATTTGTGAAAGACCTTATACTTTTTAACACAATTTATTTTATTTTGATTTAATATGTAGGTTTATATATAAATTATTAAAAAATTTCAGTATTTCGGTATACCCGATATACCGAATGTTTAATATTTTCATACCTTTACCGTAACAAAACTTACCAAAAATTTTGGTATTTTCGATATATTTCGATACTGATTTTTTCTCACCCCTAGTCTTTGTAACACCTATTTGATTAATTATTATAAGTCTAAACTTATCTATTTAATAACATAATTAAAAGCCCTTATTTTATTTAAAAAAAAAACCCTGATTTTATCATTTTATTTTCGAATAACAAATAAACGATGGATGGAGGGTATTATATTCCGATCTAACAATAACAATACAATTACCAACGATCAAAAGAGCCGTTGGGTGACCTGGTGGGCCCAAACCCAATCACATGCAGTATGGGCCCAAATCCAGTCTGTTATTGTCTCCGTGGGCCCACCTCAAATTGTCCCACGTTCCACCTCCCTTTTATATAAACCCTCCGTCTCATTATGAATACACAGTTCACATCCATCGATCTTCTCACTCCGAAAAATTACAGAGAGAGAAGATTTAAAAGTAAAAAAAAAAACAAAAAATAAACATAAAAAAACCCTCTCTTCCATTTCCCAAAGCAAAACATGGACCGTAGATCGTGTTTTCTCTTCGCCGTAATGTGCCTCATAGCAGCCACCGTCGGCGGCCAGCAAGCCCCAGCCTCGTCTCCACGCTCGTCACCAGCCTCGGCCCCATCCAAGCCATCTCCAGTAGCTTCCACCCCGCCAGCCTCCGCACCAGTCGCCAGCACTCCACCCACCTCCAACCCACCAGCTTCAGCCGCCCCTCCAGCCAAGGCTCCGGCGAGCTCACCGCCAGTTCCCGCGCCCGTGAGCTCACCGCCGACCCCAGCTGCCCCTGTCCAGTCTCCACCAGCTCCAGCCCCCGAGGCCGCGACTCCTCCCGCATTGTCCAGCCCTCCTGCCCCTACCCAGGCTCCGGCCTCCGAGCCTCCCGCCGAGGCTCCGGCTCCGACCAAGAGCAAGAAGGGAAAGAAGACTCCCGGCGCTCCCGCCCCTTCTCCTGATTTGCTGAGCCCACCTGCTCCTCCGTCTGAAGCTCCCGGGCCTAGTGCCGACAGTCCTACCTCCCTCAACGATCAGGTATACATAAATATATATATATATATATATATATATATATTTCCATACAATGTGCTTGCTTACATTACATGGTTTTACATTAGCGTTATGCAAGAATTCACAATATCTATATAAGACAGGTCAAATACTGCAATAGTAATAGATCTGAAGATAAACATGTCGTTTTTAACTGTTACTTGAAATGCTTTTATACAAAGATTTGCGTATTAGGTCAAAAAAACTTGGTCGCATTCATACTTTTTCCTAAATTACAAAACGGCTATTTTTCTTTGTCCTGTCGGTGCAGTTTTAGTGTGTAGGGGGGAGCTTTAGTTTAAGGCATGCGCAGTTTAGTAAATGGCGCAAGTTAGTATGTCCATTTTAATCTAACGTGTCTAAATTGGATTTGATATAAAGTTAGTCACGCCGATGTGACCGTATTTTAATTTAATTTCATTTAATTTAATATTTGGGCTCAAAACCCCAAGTGTTACTGTAAATTCACATGTACGGTCAGAATCAATTTGCACCTACTACGCATGTGCATGTTCACAGAGGTGATTAGATCTCCAATAAACTTTTTATTTTTTTTAATTATTATATAAATTGCCATTGAGCTCTTTAGTCATTTTATTTAGATAATTTCTATGCATGTGATTGATGATTTTTGTAATTAATCATTTAATGAAAAATGCAATGAAATATATTATTTTGCAGAGTGGGGCAGAGAAATTAATGAGCGTACCAAAGATGATGCTGGCCGTGGGAGGGGCAGCTGTGGTGTTTTTATTGTATTAAAATAAAATTAAATTTCTGAACGATTTTTAGCAGCAGCCCATGTGCATTTATTTATTTGTTACTTTGTATGTCTTGAATTTATATTATTATCATCCGACATTTTCGGTGGCTCTCTTTTGTATTCTTATGGTATACGAAGGAGAGAGAGTGACTTGATATTTGAGGCGAGAGAGAGAGATGCACCTTCTACTTTTGTGTACCTTTATTTATGCATTGGACATCTTCCATTTATTTTTATATTTTTGGTCTCTTTCCCTTGATATTATTTCTGTAAATTCATGTCATCGCTGCTTCATTAATATATAAATCACAAGATACCTCTCACTAGGGGTAACAGTCCACACATAATAAGTTAAACAAATTCCATTATTAAGGCTACACAAAAGTCGCTTAAGCTTTTCTTTCTCCATCGCATGCATTTTCATAATGTCATAAACAAGGAACATCAAGATTTATATATGTCACCGTAGCCTTAGTGTCGTCATATTAGACAAACGAAAACGGTAAGTCATGCTTAATAACAGCAGCCGCTAACATCTCACGTGAAGTCTTGGAGCTAATCTTTCTACATATTATCTTTTTCACATTATCAACAAACATTTAACCAACATCGTGGAACTTAATTTATTTACATGCTTGAAAATGACCGGTCAAACTAGATTTTTTCATTTTTTTACCCCCAACTTTTTACTCTTTTTGACGTACTTTGCATTTAGCTTTAAATACATCATCCTAACCCACACCAAGTTTATCAAATAAACCCCAACATCCCATACATAATTTTTCACACTCATACTTAACCTCCGTCTTCATTAACACTTACAAAAAGAATCAATTTCGGCTCTATGAAATAGGATAGATTCTAGATAACTTAGTCAAACGCCGTTTGTATTTATCATTAAGTTTAGGTGTTTTTAGATTAAACGGTGGAATTTTTCGTAAGTTTACATTATATATACTAGCACATTTACGCACACTCGATGTGTGTGTTAAATATATCAATATATATAATATAATTATTTAAAATATTTAATAGATGAAATTATAATTTAAAATTTAATTATATATTATTTTTTATATTTAAAAAGATTAAATTGATTTTTAAGGATATAATTATAATAAATTTAAATTTTGAAGGAGTAGTTTTTTGAATTAAAATAAATAATTAAAATAAGGGTAAATAGTAATTAACAACTGATTTAAAATTAAAATTGACACGTCAAAACAGTTTCTATAAAGTATTCACCAATAACAAAATAGAAAGATACTTGCTGAGATAATATTTCCCAATGTCTAATACGTTGAGTTATCCTTTTAATCGCTGTCATGTTTAGTACAAAAAAATGAATAAAAAAACGAAATTATAGGAGCTACTTGGTACATCTTTTTTTTTTTTTATATATATAAATAGACTATTATTTCAATAAAAATATTTCGTGAAACATAACTAACTCGATCAAATCTCGGCTACTTCGGGATTAATCCATAACCGCATCTCATATTTTTCTTATTTTGCTACATCAAGCCCCACAAGAAATATTCCAAAAACATACATACGTGGCAGTTTGAAATATAATTATAATCAAGTCATATATTTTAAATATTTGTCTAATAATCGATAATGTACCAAATAAAACTATCTCCGAGAGTTTCACTGATATTTTAAATATCCATCATCATTAATTCAAATTGATCATTACTCAACCTACGACTCAAACGAGAGTTCAACAATAATAATATAAGAAAGATGGAAAAAAAATAACCAAACGACATAAATTAAAAAGTGAAAATTAAAACGTATTATTCAGACATCCAAAAACAGAAAATAAAATAGCTAGCCAACAGTCCTTTTTGGCATGTAAGCGCGGCGGCCGATGGTAAATGCAGCCTAACGATGTTTACTCATCGATATCGGCCAAGGCGGGATATGAATCACATAGAAGGGCGATTCCGGCAGATGAAGTGATTTGTTATATAAGTAGGGCTGGGCTGTCCATGAATTGGACTTCTTCGGTCCTAACATCGTAAGACGCAAACCTCCATCCATCTCTCAGATAGAAAACGTCCGCATCAAACGGATCTAAAAGCCACGCCCCGATAGTAGGAGGAGATTGAGCCTCCGGCGTGAGTAGGAGGAGGCGCGATGACAAGCGCATGGTCGGGGTGGTTGTACGGGTCGTAAGCAACTATAGGGCCACGGTAGGATTGGGAAGTCCAGTACATGATTTCATTGTGAGTGGTCGTGGGGCCGCTATCAAATTGAACGAATGGAAACTGGCAAGGCACGGTGAAAACCGTCCATTTTAGGGTTTCAGAAGAATATACGATGAATTTCTTGGTTGCGGGGCATTCCGTGCGGTAAAGAAAGAGGACGACCCTGAAGCTGACGAGGACGGACAACCGCCGGAAACCTATGGACGGTTTCTTGATCATCGTGAGGTTTACCTACTGACGGCGGTGGAGGGAGCCGAATGAACTCTCTGGTTGTGGGATTGATTGCAAAGGTAGTAGACGTTGCACAGCAAGTAACCTTTACATATATATTTGTCGCGTTTGATCAGCCCGAATAGAATTAGCCCATTGCTTGCTCCGAAAACCATGTAACCTTTGTCTTCATCGGTGATATTAGGGAGGGGGAGACAACCTAAACGCTTTTTCGAGCATAAACGGTATGGAAGGTCGTACTCGTCGAATGTAAGAGTGTTTTCCGAGGGATTGATGGTCATCTTTTTCCCAATAACAGTCCAGGACGACGACGACGACGAATGATGGGAAAGGTAGGTGCGGACAAATATGGGATTGGAAATAAGAGAAGCCCATCGCTTCGAAAGGATTTTGCACCTTAGTACGTCCTTCGAAGGGAGGCGAAGGAGCACTTCCCATAAGAACCACTCAGGAATATCATCGCCATCATCATCTCCGGCCGTCGGCATTTGAATAAAACCGTAAAATATGTAGTGGCTAACCAACATAAATACTTGAACAAAATTTTCGATTTTAAATTCTGATAAATAAACTGGACAATAGATGATTGAGTAGAGTTTTTTCAATGTTGCAGAAGCCCTAATTGCTTGTATAAAACCTTGGTTGGTTGAGTTTAATGAAAAAATAATTAATAACCTGCAATCTTTTCTTCATCGAGCGAACCTCCAATCTTTTCATCTGTGGCGGCTTTGTTGTATCTCTTCTTCTTGAAAACACTTTCCCTCTGATTAGGGTTTTAACTTGGGTCATAATAACAGATCACTCAGTATCCAACACCCCTTCAATTGTAATATTAATTTATTTTTTCAAATCGTAACATTCCTTCGTCACTAATAAGTGGAATTTGTGTCATTGCACCAATTCTATATCAAACAAATATTACACATAGAGGTGCATCGCATGGATATAACACATATATGTAATATTAATTAAAACTCTCATAATGACACATAATTACTTTTGAAGATTGAAACACAAAATTGGCGTTCATATGAGTCAATTATATGTTTGGTAAATTATGGTGCCTTAATAAAGCTTTGATCTCAAATATAAATGAAACAGATGCTCACGGAGTTAGCTTTATATATGCTAACATGGCATATAACCAAAATTATATCGCATCTATGATTATTGTACATTTTTTTTACCGTAAGAGTGTAGCCTTTTATTGTTTATCTGCAAACGATAAGTTTGCCAAATCTTGTGTTGGAGGGGTACAACCGTCCCCATCATACCCAAGCTATTTAGCGAGATAGTGAGCTACGACATTTAAGCGCCTACCTATGTGGCTAAAACGAACAAATGCGAATGAACCACACAATGAAAGACAATCAAATGAAATGCTTCCAATCTCAGAAGAATCCTTGGCTTGATCCTAGATTTTGTCGATAACCCCTTTGCAGTCGCTCTCCACCTCAATACGAGTCCAACTTGTGTGTTGTGCGAGTATCAGGGCCTCTCGGATAGCTACGGCTGCAATAATCACCGGTGAATAAGTGCCAATAAGAGCCCTCATTCGCCAAGCCTTGCACAACCCATCCGAGTCTCTCGGAATGAGACCAATCGACGAAGTACCTCTGGATTTGTGGATGGCTCCATCCGTGTTGATCTTCATGACATTCTCCCCCGGGCTAAGCCACCTGTCATCCTGCAGCGAAGAGGCTACTTTCTCCAAGTTAGCAACAATCCGCCGCGAGGGTGTTATTGCCTCTACCTCAGCAATAGCTCGTTCGTCGAATAAACTATACTATATATAAACGCTCAAAGGTGTTTAAAAATCCATGGTTTTAAAATCGGATTTTCGAACCGAACCGAACCGAAAAATTTAGTGGTTTAACCGGAGTAAAATCGGAGTAAACTCACTGCCTCTAGAAATAATAAAAATCTATTTTATGAACGAATCAATAAAATAACATAAAAACAAACATGTTTTTTTGAAATGAATGGAAAATATGTAGACGAGAGATTTTTTGAAAATCACACTGATTCCCTTTTGTTTTTTTTTTTTTTGTTGTCAAATGATAGTAGATAACTGTCGTGGTCATGCACGATCACACTACTAATATAAAAGAAAATAATAATATTTAAAAGTGCTAAAACTGATTCTAATAACTCTGAACTGCAACTCAAACTGTTTACACGCCTTTTGCATCACGCACCCTTATGATCTTTTCCGAGCAAGTCCCTCGGGGTCAACCCAAGAGGGCTTTGTCGGGCATTCTATACGCAGCCATTTGGTGTCTTGCTTGGCTTATGCAGTCTTCGGGTATATTGCCAGAGCAGGTTAGGAGGCGCCTTAGTCCAGTGTCGGGGATTCCCTTATACTTCCCTAGGGCTCCCTTCTGGGTAATCACTCGAGGAAACGAAGGGAATGTGATTCTAAGGTGATATTGGTGTTGCTTTGGTAGTTTCGGATATTTTACTGTGTTTCCTTCGAGGGTAACATAGCCCATGATATTATCATTTTATTTTCGAATAATAAATAAACGAGACTTGCTCATAGTTGCATTATCAATTAATAAAAGCAAATTTAAAGTCTTAAGGGTATTATATTCCGATCTAACACCTACCCACTTGGATAGCAACATAACTTTATTGGATTTTTCACAGGTCATCGTGTCGAAAATCTAACAGGGTAGTGTATCTATATGGATAGGATAGTATCGATAATGGTTATCATCTAACTATATCAATACTAGGGGTGAACAAAAATATCTGAAAACCAAATTTCAATCCAATATTCGGTTTTAAAATCCGAAAAAATGGATATTCGGTTTTAAAAATCGGATCGAATTCCGATCCACTTTATCTTAAAATAAATCGGATCAGATCCGATAGGACCCAGACAAAAATTCGAATATCCGGTATCAAGTTTTATATTTTGAAAAAAAATACAAAAAATTAAATAATGACTCAAAAAATAAAAGAGGTCCGTGCGTGATGTATTAATGGATTGTAGACCAAAATAAAAAATATATAATTTATATTATTCTTGCAAAAATGTGAATAGAAATTAAAAAATAGAAAAAGAAAAGCAATGAAAGGAATAGAAGAAAGGAAAAAGAGAGAAACGTGGTTCAAACTTCCACATCCACTTATTTAGTCTTGTTCCGGCTATTAATGTAAATAGAATCTTTATTTTACACATGATCTTGTTCATAATCTCGTATTTAGTGCGATATTCTTTGAAAAAGCTTGTTTGCACGATTTCTATTTTTCGTAATTTATGCCTATTTATAGAACTCGAAATATTGTGAAGCTACTTTTAATTGAAA
Source organism: Lindernia subracemosa (assembly GCA_028392965.1). Lineage (NCBI taxonomy): Eukaryota > Viridiplantae > Streptophyta > Magnoliopsida > Lamiales > Linderniaceae > Vandellia > Vandellia subracemosa. The sequence continues at coordinate 154,775 of JAQPCC010000105.1, forward strand.
AGTAACTCTTTGAGTTGATCATAGCAGTTGGAATTGTATCGATATGACACACACATATATATATATACTAGTTTTTTGCCCGTGCAACGCACGGATCTTAACTATGTATAACTAATGTAAGTTATTAAAATAACTTAAATATGTGTCAGAAAAGAATAATATTATTTTATAATTATGAATATGTAATGCACGAACGGAACTTTAATATAAAACATATCATATCTTGAAATAGTAAGGTAAATAAAGTCGTCACTGTTAAAAGATCATTTTAGCAAAATCATTAAAAACTTAATCTCTACTAATCACAAAATTAATACTTTAAATATAACATTTGTCCGGGAGTGACATTAAATTTGCTTATGTTCAATCTGTTTAAGTCTGCAACTGATGATTCTTTATGTTTCACTTTCTATTTTCTCTTCTACAATTGATGAGTCATTGAAGAGAACTTTCCTGATAATAACACGTTGTTCAAAATATTATACAAATTATCAAAGTTAAACTCATATGAAAGTAACGTGTTCTTACAGACCAGTACCTAATTATCATGGAGCTTGGTCTCTAATTTATTTTCAATGACAGAACCAATTGGTAAATGATAATCTTCAAAAGCTTTAGTATACATTTCTTATCTTGTTTATAATGACACATTGTTCATAGCCATAGTCATTTTCTGAATCTGAGCCTAAATCAGAACCCATATTATAGCCATCGTCATCATCGCTGTTCACAACACAATAAAAAATATTAACAATTAATTAATTATAAAGATCACTTTTTCCTTAAAAAATATTAACAATTAATTTTTTATTAACAATATTAACAATCCGTTCTCGTTGTAGAGCAATAGAAAACAGAGTCTGAAACGAAACGAAAAAAAATGCTAAGCAAACCAGAGAGAACGCCACAGACGACTTGCTCATGTGGCGTCATTTTAGGAGCTTCAATCGCCAAATATCGCGATTTAAAGATTTAATTGATTTCTCTTTCACAAAATTTTCAGCTTTGCACGAAGAAATCGAAGACGACGAATATTCGAGAGCTATTTCTGTCTGATTTTCGAAGGTATTGAGGAATTGAAAAAGATGACTTATATTTACACAGAAGGGAGAAACGTGGTGAGTGTTCGAAGCCTTTTTGCAAATACATGTGTTAGTGGGTAGTTTTTATTAATATTTTTATATTTATTTTTTATTAATTAAAATGGACAGGTGTCGCAATATTGTGAAACCTACATTTAAATGTATATATAAGATATACTAATTTTTTGCCCGTGCAATGCACGGATCTTAGATATATATAATATATATATATATATATATATATATATTAGTTACTGTTGATTTTAAGATTTATGGATGGAAATAGGTATTTGCCGGAGATATTTTATAATATAAAATATACTATATCTTAAAATAAAAATCTTATAAATTATATAAGGAAAAGTAATATATATGATGAGGGATAATAACAAATTAAATTTAATTGAATCGCAATTGTTGTCGTTTGAAAATAGAATAATTATACTCTTTCTCTTAATCGATTTTAAAAACATAGAACACCTTAATTTCTGACATCAAAAGACTTTTTAGGTAATATTGAATTAAGAAAGTCCCATAGTCTCGAACCTAAAGTATTGTAAAAAAAAAAATGAGTAATGAGTTTAAGATGTTTTAACATATAACATGTTCATAGGCAAGTAAGGAACGCACATACACTCAACAAATAATCCAAAAACATTATTAAAATAAAAATATATAACCTTAAAGACGAACTTATCTTCCTGAGAATTGCTTAAATAATACGAACAGTCACAGTTCAAACATAGTGTAGTTATTGATATCCCATGTAAATCGTGGTTTATATTATTAGAAAATATATTAATAATTTGATAAATAAATAAAAAGATAAGTTTAAATAGTGTGAACTCTTCAGTTCAAACGCGGTGTAGTTATTGCTATTACATGTAAATCGTGGGTATTTTTTTTTAAAAAAATAATATATAAATAATAATGTTATTTTTTGTTGTTTCGTGAGCAATGAAAATGCTTGTAACAAAGGTCATAAGAGTATTTTAAATTATGGGACACGTATCACATGTAAAAAGAAATTACATTTAAATGTATATATAAGATATTATTATGAATACAGTTAGTGGATGAATGCCATTTAATATAGGCCCATACTTACATTTATGTTGGTAGGTCAAATCCTAGCCTATAAATAGGCCTGCTTGCTTCCTTTGTAAACACACCCAACGTGAATGATCAAAGCATTTCATTCATTTCCTCTCTAAATTCATTTCTCTTTCATATATATTATAATATACTAAATGTAATAATTAAATATTTATATATTATAAACTAAATATTTTATAACACGTTATCAGCACGACCGCTCTCCGCCGTCGACACCAACCTCCGCCGAAGATCTTATACAAATAACTCAAAGTATATACTTAAAATCATTTTTCCATTTTAGAGATTTTGAAGAGTCGCCAAGGTATTCTAAACCCATGCGCTAGTGGCGATACTGAAAAGGAATGCACTGAAATCCATGTTGCTCGCGATGGGTGTTTTAAAAATGGGACGGGCAAATAGGGGGTTTATAAAAGAAATGATTGGGGGTAAAATTGTAAAATGGAAATAATTGATCAGATGTACCGTAATGAGAATCGATAGTTGTACCTAATGTTTTAAAAAACGCATTGTGCAATGTGTCACATTTTAGCTCCGATATTGCGTAGTATAAATAGCGTGGCGTATTGCGTAAGCTTTTTCTGCATAATGGAGAGTGGTGAGTTTGTGGGCTGCATTTTTCGGACAGGTGGCGTCGGTTTTGCATGCAGAGGTTGATAATCTGCTTTTTGGTCTGTGATTTCAAACACCTGTCCGAACTTTGCTGGAAGCTCATTGACCAAAGATGAGGAGGCAAATTCAAAGGGACCGAAAATCTTGTCAAGAATGTTGGGCCTAGAAAACTGAATCGTATGCTATCGTAAACCAGAAGTTTACTGATGACAGTACATTTATTGTTTGGCATGACCGGTTGGGCCATCCCGGTGCAATTATGATGCGGAGAATAATTGAAAATTCACGTGGGCATTTAATGAAGAACCAAAGGATTCTTCAATCTAATCAATTATCATGTGTCGCTTGCTCGAAAGGGAAGTTAATTATTCGGCCATCACCAGTGAAAATAAAGAATGAATCGATAGTATTTCTGGAGCGGATCCAAGGTGATATTTGTGGGCCGATACATCCATCATGTGGACCATTTAGATACTTTATGGTATTGATCGATGCATCAACTAGATGGTCTCATGTATGTTTGTTATCAACACGCAATGTAGCCTTTGCGAGATTGCTTGCTCAGTTGATTCGATTAAGAGCACATTTTCCAGATTATCATATAAAGAAAATACGCCTTGATAATGCTGGTGAATTTACTTCCAAGACGTTTAATGATTATTGCATGTCTATTGGAATTGATGTTGAGCACCCTATGCCACATGTTCATACGCAAAACGGTCTTGCAGAATCGTTGATTAAACTTCTGCAATTAATTGCAAGACCACTATTGATGAAGTCGAAACTTCCCTCGTCTTGTTGGGGACATGCTATATTACATGCAGCGGCACTAATCCGCATCAGGCCAACAAGTTATCATGATGTCTGCCCGATACAAATGGTTTATGGTCAGGAACCAGATATTTCCCATTTGAGAATTTTTGGATGTGCGGTATATGTTCCAATTGCTCCACCACAACGAACTAAGATGGGACCTCAAAGAAGGATGAGAATATATGTCGGATTTGAATCTCCATCGATAATAAAATATTTAGAACCTTTAACTGGAGATCTATTTACGGCTAGATTTGCCGACTATCATTTCGATGAATTGAATTTTCCGACATTAGGGGGAGAAAAGAAACAGCTGGAGGGAAATATACGTTGTAATGAATTATCGCTAAATCATTATGATCCTCGAACGAAAGAATGCGAACTAGAAGTTCGAAAGATAATTCATTTACAAGGTTTAGCCAATCAACTGCCAGATAGTTTTACTGACCTTAAAAGAGTGACTAAGTCACATATACCAACTGTTAATGCTCCTGCAAAAATCGATGTTCCTGCAGAACATACAAAGAATATTATCGAGCCTAAACCACAATTGAAGCGTGGTAGGCCCTCGGGTTCCAAAGACAAAAATCCTCGAAAAAGAAAAAGGAGCAAATAATAAGAATGGTCCAGTCGAGGATTTACCGACTCCAGAAGAGTCCACGGGCAAAAATGATTATGAGAATGAAACTCAGGTACCTGAACATTCAGAAAATATTGATAATGAAGAGATCTCGATAAACTATGACCAAAATGGAATCAGATGGAACCGAAAAAATGTCAACGTTGACGATAAATTCTACTTTAATGTAGCGCTACATGAAATGAAGGAGATGAATGAGAATGCGGATCATGAACCAACGTCTGTAAAAGAATGCAGACAAAGAAATGATTGGCCAAAATGGAAAGATGCAATCGAGGCTGAATTGAAATCACTTGAGAAACGAAAAGTTTTCGGACCGGTAGTCCGCATACCAGAAAATGTAAAGCCGGTTGGATATAAATGAGTTTTCATTCGAAAGAGAAATGAAAAGGGTGAAATTATAAGATATAAAGCACGTCTTGTCGCACAAGGTTTTTCACAAAGACCTGGTATTGATTATGAGGAGACGTATTATCCTGTGGTGGATGCAACAACTTTTCGTTATATAATTAGTCTGGCAGTACGTGAAGGGCTCGATATGCATCTTATGGATGTTGTCACTGCTTATTTATATGACTCACTTGACAATGACATATATATGAGACTTCCCGAGGGATTTCAGTTGAATGAAAATTCAGGGCAACGTAATGAGTACTCAATTAAGTTGAATAAATCATTGTATGGATTAAAACAATCTGGGCGTATGTGGTATAATCGTCTCAGTGAATACTTGATGAAAGAGGGATACGAAAATGATCAAACTTGTCCCTGTAAACGAGTTTGTCATTATAGCAGTTTATGTTGATGATATCAACATAATTGGAACTCCTGTAGAGTTATCAAAAGCTGTTGATTGTTTAAAAAGGGAGTTTGAAATGAAAGATCTCGGATAGACAAAATTCTGTCTTGGACTTCAAATTGAATATTTGAAGAACGGAATATTTCTACATAAAGAAACGTATACGAAAAAGGTATTGAAAGATTTTACATGGATAAATCTCATCCATTAAATACTTCAATGATTGTTCGATCTTTAGATGTGAATAAAGATCCATTCAGACCACGTGAAAATGATGAAGAATTACTTGGTTCCGAAGTACCATATCTTAGTGCTATTGGAGCATTAATGTATCTTACGAGTCATACGCGACCTGACATAGCGTTCGCTGTAAATTTATTGGAAAGATATAGTTCTTCGCCGACTCGTCGACATTGAAATGGAGTTAAACGGATTTTTCGATACCTTCAAGGAACAACTGATATGTGATTGTTCTATTCAAATGAATCAAAGACAGATTTAATTGGGTATGCAGATGCTGGATTCTTATCTGACCCACGTAATGGTAGATCGCAAACGGGTTATCTATTTACATATGACGGAACTGCTATTTCATGGCGATCAGTTAAACAGAGTTTAACCGACACCTCGTCTAATCACGCTGAAATATTAGCGATCCATGAAGCTAGCCGAGAATATGTTTGGTTGCGATCGATAAGTATGCATATACAACAAACTTGTGGGTTATTATCAGAAAAGTTATTCCCGACGATCTTATATGAAGATAATGTAGCGTGTATCGCTCAATTAAAAGAAGGATATATTAAAGCGATAGAACCAAGCATATATCACCAAAATTCTTCTATACACATGACCTTCAAAAGGCCGGCGAAATTGACGTACGATAAGTTCGCTCAAGTGACAACCTTGCAGACCTATTTACTAAAGCACTTCCCACAAGGACGTTTGAAAAGCTTTTTTGTTTAATTGGACTTCGAATGCTCAGAGATCTCGAGTGATGTCTGCATCAGGGGGAGATAATATATGCTGCACTCTTTTTCTCTTCACTAGGTTTTTATCCCACTGGATTTTTCCTAGTAAGGTTTTTAACGAGGCAGCTGTAATCATCAGATTAAAATATTTATTATTTAAATGGACATCCAAAAGTTGAGTATTATGAATAGAGTTAGTGGATGGATGCCATTTAATATAGGCCCATACTTACATTTATGTTGGTAGATCAATCCTAGCCTATAAATAGGCCTGCTTGCTTCCTTTGTAAACACACCCAACGTGAATGATCAAAGCATTTCATTCATTTCCTCTGTAAATTCATTTCTCTTTCATATATATTATAATATACTAAATATAATAATTAAAGATTTATATATTATAAAATAAATATTTTATAACAGATATATATATTATATATATATATTGCGGCCAGAAATATAAAAAAGACACAACTTTAAAAAAAAAAAACAAAAACGGACGCAGATATCCTATTTCATATATCCCAATGACATGAATATCCAATTTTAAATATTTCAAAAGTCCGAATATCCGCTCAGCTCTAATCAATACAACGCCTACAATTACAAAGTCGTTGGGCCCAAACCCAATCAGTCACATGCAGTATGGGTCCATGTCCAATCTATTTTCTCCGTGGGCCTGCCTCAAATTGTCTCACATTTCCTATATTTTTATATAAACCCTTGGTCTCATTAATCGCGCCGCAGTTCACATCCATCAAATCTTCTAACTCCTCGAAAAAATTGCAGAAGAGAGAAGATTTAAAAGTAAAAAATAAAGGGAGAAAACCCATTTGTCCCTAATGTTTTCCCTTGCGGCTAATTTAGTCCCTTATGTTTACGCTGGACCAATTTAGTCCCTCATGATCCTAAAAATGAATCGATTTAGTACCTCCGTTAGGATTATCTTTAATTTAACCGGAAATATCACGTGAGCCGCACGTGTGTCGTTAAGCTGGGCCGTAAATTAATTTTAAAAAGTTTTTTAATTGCTAAAAAGACCCTAAAGAAATTAAATCCCCCAAAATTAGCCCCCCAACATTATAAAATCCCAAAATAAAACCTAAACAAAATTAAAACCCAAAAAGACCAAAAAAACTTAAATCCCTAAAATCGAAGTCACCCAACTGAAGAAGGTTCGTTCATCACTTTGCAAACGCTGAGGAGATCGACGGTAGAAGGCGGAAATACGAGTAGAGCGGCACTACACTGAGTAGAGCGGCACTACACCGAGGAGGGAGACAGTAATGTCGGGCAGTTCGTCGAGAGGTACGCATGTTTCGACTTAATTTCAGCTGTGGTGATTTTTCTTAGTAGTTGTCGTTGTTGTGGTCGTAGTGGCGTATTCAAAGTCCGTTCTTTTGTTAATTTACCCTACCCGTAGGTGAACCTTTGCTTGGTAGCGTGTGGGTGTATCCAGATGATCCCGAAGGGGTTTCTGATCGAGTCAGACTGGATGATGGCCCATTAAGTGATGATGTAGATGGTGAACGTGAAGCATTCTATGACAGTGATTATAATTTTGAAGATGATGATACACTGCTTGATGCTCATGTTGATCAAGATCCTGAAAATTCGAGCCCTTTTGGTAAGGGTAAGAAAGCTATAACCGATCCTCAGTTTGTGTCCGAGGATATATTTAATAGAATGAGGTGTGAGGATGGTGACCCTGATGGTTAGGAGTGGAATGATGGTTAGATTCAGAAAAAATGATAATAGAAGGTTGTGGGCTGTGTGTAGGAAAGAAGAGTGTAGGTGGTCAGTGTATGTGTCTAGAGTAAGTGGGGAACAAACTTGGCAGATTAAGAGTTAATAACAGACACATGCCAAGAAGCTGCCAAGAGTTAATAAGTGTAGTGTCTGCGGTCAGAGAGGGCATAATGCTAGGAGATGCCACAAGAAGGCTGCTGATGAAGGCCATGATGTACCTGCTGATGAAGGCCATGATGTACCTGCTGATGAAGGCCATGAGGTAGCTACGGAGGTTCCACCACCAGTACCTGAAGTTCCAAGCAGGCAGCTCCGGCCTAAAAAAATTCAGGTATTTTGCATTTCATTTATCAATAGGAATGGACTAGAAAATTAACTTTACAATTTATATATTTTTCAGGTTAGAAGGAATTTGGGAACCAGGACAACAAGAAGCCAAAGTAAAGCTCAACCTAAGGAGAGTCCGACTTCAAAGGTATTTTCAAATACTTGAGAATTTATATAGGTCCGATTCAGCTTAATACTTACTATTTTCTGTTTGTAAGTGCAGAAAGATCCTAGTTTGGCTTTTGTCAAAGGAGGGACATCCTACACAACAGTATCAAGATTGAAGGCGATGCACGCTCTTAGAGGCAAGATTGTACAAGACAGCTCAAGCCAATTCTCCTCTCAGCCCAGTACAAGCAGCAACCCGCCTTCTATTGTTGGAACTAGAAAGCATTCCTCTCAACCTTAGTATGCTGTGTTAGTTTATGATGTGTTAGTTTATGCTGTGTGTGTTGGTGTGAGACTTTTGATGGTTGGTTCAGACTTTTGTTGGTTGGTCATGACACTTTTGATGGTTAGTTTATGCATGCTTGGTCATGATACTTTTGGTTTGTGGGTCGTCTTATTTAAACCTTTTGAATGTTGGGCACTATACTTTTGTTAACGATGAAATGTTGAATTAAGACCTTTTTTGTACTTTATTTTCCTCTTATGTTCAGTACTCAAACCAAAACCAAAAACTGCATAAACTGCATAACATCACTAACCGTCAAAACCAGTTTCGAAACATCACATAACATCACTGAAGATCACTAACATTCAAAATCAGTGTCAAAAACACATAACATCACTAACATTAGCATTACATAACTAAGCACTAAAGCATTACATAACTCATACCCTAAAAAATGCTATCACCAACAGGCAACCCCACGATTATAATTATGTAGTTTTTCCTTCTACAAGAATTATCCATAGCCTCGACCTTCTTCTCATATATCTTCAACATTTTCTTGCATGATCCAACCTCACTCTCCAGTCGTTCTATCTTTGCTAATTCATACGTGGAATTACCATGAATCTTCAATTCTTGCTCCAAGCAATCAATCCCGTCCTTCATGAAAATAATAATTTCCTTCGATCTTGGATTCATCTCTGAATCCCACCACTCGAAAACATTACACCCGAATGATCTCTGTAACATATAATGAGGATGTGAAAATTGATTAACTGGTTAAAACCCGAACGATCTCTGTAACAAATCGAAATGATCAAATTATAAACTAGTTCAAACCCGATAATGAGGACACATCCGAAACCTCCTCCCAGGGTTCAGCTTCGTCCACGCCGTCAACAATGGAAGCTCATTACCGCATTTGCAAAACAGAGGCTGCGTTGGAACATTACCAGAGTTTGTGGGCTCGTATCGTGGTCTTCTATTGTTAACGGAGCTCGATGAGGCCAAAGATCTGCTGCTCATTTCGACCCTGCAAATTTTCTGAGGAGGATCGCGATCTCCTTTGTGATGAATGAACCCTACTTTTTCGATTAGGTTATATAATTGGGTATTTTATTGTTTAGGTTTTATTTTAGGATTTTATAATTTTGGGGGGCTAATTTTGGGGGATTTAATTGCTTTAGGGTCTTTTTAGCAATTAAACAACTTTTTAAAATTAATTTACGGCCCAACTTAACGACGCACGTGCGGCTCACGTGATATTTCCGGTTAAATTAACGATAATCCTAACGGAGATACTAAATCGGTTCATTTTTAGGATCGTGAGGGACTAAATTGGTCCAGCGTAAACATAAGAGACTAAATTAGCCGCATGGGTAAACATTAGGGACCAAAATGAGTTTTCTCCCAAAAAATAAACATAAAAAAAACCCTCTTTTCCATTTCCGAAGACAAAACATGGACTGTAGTTCTTTTGTTTTCTCGTCGCAGTAACGTGACTCATAGCAGCCATCGTAGGCGGCCAGCAAGCCCCAGCCAGCCTCGGCTCCGGGCTCCGCATCAGTCTCGGCCTCAGCCGAGCCGTCTCCAGTAGCTTCGACCCCAGCAGCTTCTTCTCCGCCCACCACCACCACCACCACCACCTCGACCCTACCTGCTTCAGCCGCTCCAGCGAGCTCACCTCCTACCTCAGCTGCCCCTGTCCAGTCCCCACCAGCTTCGGGCCCTGAGGCTGCTCCTGCTCCAGCATTGTCCAGCCCTCCTGCTCCTCCGTCTAAAGCTCCCGGGCCTAGTGCCGACAGCCCTCAACGATCAGGTATATAATGTGCTTGCTTAATCCATTTAGCATCCACAGTTTCATATAATGTGTTTGCTTATATTATATGGTTTTACATTACCATTATGCAAGAGTCACTAATCTAGAAGATACTTAGGTCAAATACGGCAATAGTTTGTCTTGTGCCAACCGATCTGGAGATAACGTGTCATTTTTAACTGTGACATTGAATTACAATTTATACATAGATTTGCCGAAAAACTAAGAAATGTGTGTGTGCTTTCGATCTTCTAGAGATTTTGATCATAGGTCAAAAAAACATTGTTGCTATCATACTGATTTCGCAAGTTTTAGCGGCTATTTTGAAACCAAGTGTCCTCAAAGTACTTTTTTTTTTTTCAGAACTCATTGTCCTAAAATTATCGCTTCCTAACTTTAATGTCCTTAACATGCCGCTCATCAAAATATACATGATTAAATAAAAATTAAGCTCATTAAAAGATATAGTATCATGATCTATTTTTTTTTTTTATTAAACGTAGAGTAAAAAATGACTTAAAATTCGATCGGACCAAAATATCCTTTCAAAAAGTGTTATATGAAAAGATATTGTACGTCACCATCTTACAAGTTACAATATATTGTTATTGCGGAAGAGTGAAGGTTACAATACGTTATTATTGTTTTACTGTAAGAATATTAAATTGTGTCAACACGATGAGAACCCCAGATCAAAACTTTTACCATATATTTTTGTTTCTTATGCATGAGCATCCCTTCACCAAACTAAGTTCGATGTGTCCTCGAGCGTTTTTTATACTATGTAAGATTTTTTTATAGGTTTTTTTAGAAATTTTTTTAACTCTAAGGAAAAAAAAACATTGGTAAATCGAGCATATTCCGTCGTATCACCATGTTGGCAGCATCGTGTCGTTCAAGGTTAACGGAACTAAAAATACAATCTTAGGAAAAATTTTAACGAAAATGTTCCTTAAAATGGTATGAATTTAGCATTTGTCACTGTGAAACTGATAAAAGGTATTTTCTGCCAAACTTGTGATACAATATTCTAATGTAACGGCACCATAGAGGGTTTAAGTGGTTCCGTTGTCGTTTGAGTTTGAGGGTTTTTGTGAAATTTCTGAATTTGACTAGTACTGCGTAAAAAACTAAGTGGCATTGAGTGTATATCAAGTGGTACGAATATCGAATGAAGCGTTACTACTTGAATAATAAAAGGTATCAGTAGGGGTTTATATGTTACCAAACTGTCTTTTAATTAGGGTTATGTTTTAGGGTTTTGGAATTTGGGGTTTATAGTTTAGGAGTTATGGTTTATAGGATAAAATCTAGTAAATGTATTTGAAGTCCAATTGGTAGTCTAAAAATTAAGTTGTATCATGTGTATATCAAGTGTACTAATACTAAAGTAAGTGTTAATACCGGAATAATAAAATGTACCAATTGTTCATCATGTTGTTTAAAAGTAAAAAATAGTAATAATTATTGCTCCATTACAATATCCATGTTTCAGACAATTAATTTACTATAAAACATCCAATTGATGGTTTGTCCATTAAAAAGTACATTCAATATAAATGATCTATTTTTTATCCTTTAAAAAGATTGACCAAAAAAAATACAATGTGCACATGTGACATAAAAACTACATATTAGCATTGCTAAGCTTGGCTGTCCAAAAAAAAAGTGACCAAATAATATGTAAACATCATATTGTTTCTGTACATGTTCTGTGATTGTGCGTGTTCCTTTTACATCTTCCGAACTTGTGTCGATAGAGATCTTGAATTTGGGAAGGAGTTTTATTTGTACGTGAATGATCTGGCGGTCGTTGAACATATGGTTCAATGACGCCTTCAGGTAATGGATCGTCAACGGAAATATTTGAAGGAATTGGGTTTATAAAAGACATGTAAGTTCTCTTTGTATTTTGCTAACTTGTGCTATTCGTCGTAGAAATCATATGTTGAAGGACTTCACGAAAGAATGGGCGAAAAACATTGTTACATAGAATGTTCTTAAAACGGAAAATTCTGCAAGAACGCATCTTGTTGGTTAAGTCCACAACAAATTTGTCTCTGTGACCCATGACCAAATGTACAATGTGTCATTAAATGTAAACAAAGTATTAAAAAGTGTAACAATGCGTTTCAAATGTAATCAATGTGTTCTCAAATGTACGTGTTCTCAAATGTAAACTATGTGTTATTAGATGTAAAGAATTTTGTATCATATATAAACAATTTATCAAATGTAAACATATTATCAAATATAATAAATATGTTGTATTAAATACATCTACAAACTTGCAAATGCCATCGTAAAAAAACTCATCATCTCCATCCTTCGAAATAATAGTAGAACCTCAAACAACACGTAGAGACAACCAATCTCCTAAATTTTTTCATATAAGCATGAAGTTCACATTCTGCCACACATCCTGGACTGATTTGTTTGACTGCATCACAATACCACTGCAATATATCATGCGATTCTTTTTGAACTCTTTGAATTTTTGTAGTGCAATTTCTTTTCCTGCACATGCTTAACGTTACGGTATTTCAACTCCATATTCTCGCAATACATCATTCTTGATTGACTGTGGCTTGTAGAGAGACTCGTTGTCTAGTTTAGGATGAAGCAATTAGCTTACCAATCTAGCATCGGCTTTTGGGTTGTCATGAGTTAGTAGATTTGATTCCCTACATATATGGTTGAGGTTGCATTTTCATATGTTGAATATACTATCATACTTTCTGTGAGATGCGTATATCCTCCAAAAACGCCCTTCAACATTGCAAATAGTGATATTTTTCGAGGGATCGTTTTTTATCTACTTGGAAAACTTTCGTCTAGTAATTGCATACATTTTTAGCTTGCTCCGAAAATCAGAGCAATATCACATATTTGGCCTTTATCATTGATGCTGCTAATTCAGCTATCGTTTGAATTGATAGATGAAGAACTATCGTAACCTAAATTTTCGATAAGTGCTGGTCCTACATCAAATGTATCCATTTTTTCGGCAACAATCATATCAAAGACTTTCATATTTAACTCACGGTGCAATCTCACTATAAGCATGACATCCTTATCGATGTGCAATGACACAGTTGTGTAATTTAGATGTGACATGTATTTAAATGAGAGTGAGTTATTGTTTGCACTCGAAAATCACTTTGTAATATGTAATCGTAGCTGTTATAAAGATTGTTTCTTTGACTTCAAAGCAAAAAAAAATTATTTTCACATTGACATAGTATGAGGAAACCTTTTATTTTCGTTCGTACTATTGAGAGCTATAATGTGGCAAATAGTCACTTGACATTTGGCATTTAGGGACGATAAGTAACATGTGCCTTGGCGGTAATATTGATTTCGAGTGGAGTTTTAGTGGAAATATGTTACCAAATCCTTGTGTCATAAATTCTATAAACCATAAGTCGAAAATTATATTACCAAATCCTTGTGTCATAAATTCTTAACCTTAAGACCGAAACCTAAGTCTGAAACTCTAAAAACTAAATTTAGATATTCTAGCGCGCAAATCGTAATTTAGATAAATCACTTTTGGTACCGCAATAATAGAAAATTATACCACATTTTTCGATGAAAATTGTTTCCAAATATTTAAAAATCATGTTCGAAAGTCCACTCAAGTTCAGAATTCCTGCCAAAATTCAAAAACACAAATTATTGTAACTAGTACCACTCCAACCACATTATGTGTTTTCGAATTTTTTATGTTTTTGTCAAAATTCAACTCGAAATCAATATTCCCTCCAAAGCACATGTTTCTTCACATCCCTAACATGCCACATGACAGTTATTTGATATCACATTATGACTCTCAATGTATAAATGAAAATGGAGGTTTTCTTACACTCTGTCATTATGAAAATGAATTTTTTCGCTTTGAACTCAAAGAATCAACCTGTTTACTAAAGCTACTGTTACAAATTACATAGAGATTTCTGAGTGCGAACGGTAATTCTCTCTCGTTGAAAAACAAGTCATCTCTAAATCACACAATCGTATCATTGCTCATCGATAATGATGTCATGCTCATGGTGAGATTGCACCATGAGTTAAATATGAAAGTCATCAATATAGTTACTATCGAGAAAAGGAACACAGCTGATGTTAGATCAACTCTTATCGAATATTCAGGTTACCAATATTCTTCTGTCAACTCTATTGATAGTTGAATTCGCGGAAGTAATTGTGAAGGCCAAATATTTGATGATGCTCCCGGTATTTGGAGCAAGCTAAATAGGTATACAATTTTCAGACAAAAGTCGTTCAAGTACATGAAAAATGACCTTGAAAAATAATCATGATTTGAAATGTCGAAATGTGTTCTTTGATGACTTATGCAACTCGCAGAAATTATGATAATATATTCAACATATGAAAATATAACCTCAATCATACAAGTGTGGATCATGACATCTACTAACTCGCGGCCATCTAAAAGCCGATACTAAATTGGTAGTCGAATTGACTGGGCAATGCGCCTCTTTATAAGCCAAGAACAATTAAGAATGATATATTGTTACAATATGGAGTTGAAAGTCCGTAGCATGGACAAAGAAAGAAATCGCACTATAAAAGAATGTTATATTTGATAATATACTTTTGATAACACATTTATAACTCATTGCTTACATTTGATAACACATATTCTTCACAGTGGTTGATGTAGCGACTAATAGTAACTAGGAGTGATTTCCGTTGAATCTTATGCACAACTTGCGTTATCTTGAAGTGTATACTTTTTCTTCGACTGACATGATGTTCGTTAACAACATTCTCACTAAATCTGGGTAATTTTTCGGGCTGATTTCGCCGGGTTTTGGGCCTGTCGGTTCCGGGTTTCCAGGTCCGGCAGGTTGCAGGATCCGGTTCCGGTTCCCTGATAATTTTCGGGAACCGTCCCGGAACCGCCGAACCCTTACCGGTTCCGGGCCGGTTTTGGCCACTTTTTTTTTTAATTTTTAAATTTTTTGTATATGAAGTTATAAAAAAAAATTCCAAATTTATATTAGCAAATAGAAAAAAAAAACAACTTAAAAAATACATAAAAATCGCCATGGATGTTTGGCTCAGTCGTTCTTCCGTCGGAGTCGGTGCCTCCATTCCCTCGTCGTCGCCCGCTCTCCGAAACGTTTCTTCGTAACCTACATTAGCTAAAATTTGAAATCGTCGCTCGGGATTCTCGACGTTGACGCCATGTTAGTAGTAAAATATTAAAAATTGTGTAAGAAAATTTAAGTGAGTGCTTAATAATAATATTAATAAAATTTATTTTGAAATAGTGTGTGTAAAAAATGTAATATGTATTGTGTATTATAAAAATAATATTAAGATTGATATTGAGAGAGATGAGAGAATATATTTGTTGGGAGAGAATGAGAAAATTTGTTGTGAGAAATATTGAAAATTAGGTGTTTATAGATTTTTAAGATATGGGTTAAAATGTAATATATATATATATATATATATATATATATATGGGAAACGGCCACACAACTAGCTGTTACCCACCTTCAACGAGTTTCCAACGGCCATTACTTTGTTATTTTATATTTTTCCGGTTCCGGATTGGTTTTCAATACCAAGAACCAGACCAACCCCTTAACTATAGGCCGGTTCCGGTTCATGGAATCGGTAACTCCGCTTCCGGGTAGAACCGATCCACTAGCCAAGTCTAATTCTCACAGTATTTCTAGGATCTTACAACGCTTATTATCTAAGATATTAGTTCAATAATTTCTGGACAACAATGTTGAGAAAACACCCTTTTAGGAACAAAAAACAATGGATCCGAACAATTCATTGAAGATTTGAATCCAAATTGTTGGGCCAATTCGTTGTTTCGTGGCATGTGATATGGAATTATTGACAACAATATTGCGAAAAATTGAAATAGCTAGGTGTGTGTGGCTAAGGCAATTCTGATTGTCGGATTGGTTGATAAAATAAGACGAAAAATAATGATCATGATGAACGACAAAAGAAAAAAGCGCACTAACAAGCTGGTTTTTTTTTTTTTTGCAAAAAAGCGAGAAATTAAAATTCAACATGAAAAATATTGTACACTGGTAGTTGATAATTCTTGTGGCTGGAAATTCGAAGTTTCAGATCATGGGGACAAATTTGTAGTGGACTAAACCAACAAGATGTGTTCTTGCAAATTTTTCCAGTTGGAGATCATTACATGTAAGCATGATTGTTTGTTCATTCTTTCGTTAAGTCTTTTACCTTATGATTTCTATTATGACTATCAAAGTTTAGCAAAATACTGAGAGATCAGCATGTCATTTATAAATTCATTTTCTTCAAATATTGCCGCCCGCTGATGACCCATTACCCGAAGACGTCATTGAATTAGATGTTGATTGACTGTCAGGTCATCCACGAATAAAGTGAATTCCTTAACAAATTCAAGATATTCGTCCACTCAAGTGCGGAAGATGTAAGCGCAATATAGACAATTATAGAACATGTAAAGAAGCAATATGATGTTTGCATATTCCTTTTGTCCTCTTGCCATTCACAAAGGCTGTGAATGTACTAAGTCTTCGGTCCCATTTTTATTGGTCAAGCTTATACAATGCATACATGTAGTTTTTTTTGTCCTATGTGCACATTGTATGTTTTTTGGGTCGATCTTTTTAAAAGATAAAAAGTATAACATGTATATTGAAATTTTTTTTATTGGACAACCATAGATTGAATGCTTTGTAGTATATTGATTGTTCGAGATATCGAAATTGTAATGGAGCAACACTGGCTACTATTTTTTACATCAATTCAACATGATGGACAACATGTACCCTTTATTGTTCTAGTAGTCATTCCTTTAATATTTGTATCACTTGATTTACTAATTATTATTGCTTATCTTAATTATCTGGTGTATAATATTACCAATATTACAAACAGGCCCGTAGCTAAAGAAGTTGGGACTTGAAGCGAATCTCGAAGTTCGGGCCCCGAACCCTTCTTCAGTATTTTTTTTTCAAATAAGATAAGTACTGTAGCATAAATTTAAACGTAAATATAAATATAAATATATTTCATAGTGTAGCATAAATTTTAACGTAAATATAAATATAAATATATTTCATAGTGGAATGTTAAAAAAATAATTAAACTAATTATATAAATACTACTCGGCTATATATTTTAGAGGCAAAAATATTGATAAAATCTGCAAAATCTAGTCGCCCGATCATTTCTTTTTCAATTGACAACATTGATAGTCCATTCAATCGACATCTTTATATAATATTAATGGAAGTAAGAAGATAAAAAAAATAATGATATTTAGTTTCAGTTTCATTCAGTCAATCCATCGAATACATAATATGTGTGATGCGGATAAATTTCCAAGCACGCAGATTCCTATAAACTGCAAGGGAGGACGGACGTGAAAGCTGAAGAGAGGGAGCTGAGATCCTCAGGAAAGGACGGACAAACCAGTCGAAGTAGGTCCCTGGAAGAACCCAGGGGACCTGAGGTCTATGGGCCCCAGAGGACCTCGTAAACTGACGGCCGAGACTTAATAACTTGGATAAGGGTTAAGGGAACCAAAGAGGGGACAAAACAGGAAGATCTGGCAGTATCAGGCTCCGTATGAATGAAGGGATTCTGAAGGGGGACCATTACACGTGTAAGCAGCTCATTGGGGAACATTATCTGACCAGCCAACACTCACTGCTACAGTATCGTGCTTACAGGAACCCCAGACTGTGCCTGACAGTACCAAGGCAGGTCCCTCCAGCTGACTTTGACGAGAAGGATCAACATAAAGATAGGAAATAGCTTAGATCGATCATCATTAACGCAACAAAACACTTTTTACACACACTAACACACCAAGAACACACACACAAATGCTCTCTAGCTCTTTTCATGTTTCTTCGTCTTTATTCTTCATCTGTAACGATCGAGAGATGTGAGATGAGGGTGTAATCCTTCGATGATAGTGGAAACAATCTTTGGCCGGCCCGTGGACGTAGGATTCTCAAGAATCCGAACCACGTACATCTTCATGTTCTTCATTTTCTTGCCTTTATTCATTCTTCTCTGTTTCGCTGCGTTTGGAAGATTAAAATCGAACCGAAACTCAAGCCAAATTGCGACTCTACCGCTACCGTATGTTTTCCGAACCTAAAATATTGTTGATCGGGACCTCACCCGTATCAAATGACGCCGTCTGTGGGAAAGTCGAGTTGGGGCGATGATGTTTTCTTGTTAGCCACTCATGCTTGGTTTGGGTTTTGGTGTCGGAGGCCTTGTGAGTATGTGCTGCCGCAGTTGAAGATTGGTTGGGTATACGTGAAGTTTTGAGGAGAATGATGGAGGGTTTCACACTGTTTCAGAAGAATCTGAATCCCTGATTCAAAGAAGTTGCTGGAGGCGGAAATTAAGAGCAGACACTCATCCAGGATGCTTCAGCAGCACCAGGAGCTCCCGCCACTGTAATGGCAGAGCAGCTGGATATGCTGGTGCAGAACGCAGTCAGTTTTATCTTGGAGGCCATGGCAGAAGGGAATTAAAAGACAAAAGACGCAGCAGGATGTCCCCAAAGTCACAGAGTCGGTTGATGGACGTTTCATTGAAGTGGCGGGGGAAAATCAGATAGATGGGACGAAAGAGAGACGTACAAGAATAAGGAAAAACGAGGTGGACGTAGTACCAGAGAAGCTCCCTGGAACAGGGGAAAAATAGGTGAAGGTAGGGAGAATAAAATACCTGGAGCTGAAGCCTAGATTGGCAGAAGGGAAAAATTATAACAAGGAAGGACCTGAGCGACTGATGGCAAAAACTAGGAGCAAAAGGTTATCACTACTGCTTCTTTTGAGACGAGAGCTCCGGAGCTCTCGTCACTATGGCAGCAGAACAGTTGCATATGCTGGTGAAGAATGTCATAAGTTCTGCTACGAAGGTAAAAAGAAAGGGACGTAAGTGCCAGAAGGGACATCAGGTCCAGTTCCTCACTAGCATGCGACGATCCAAGCCCAGTTCCGCACTGGAATGTGAGGATCTAGATTCAGTTCCTTCTTGCCATACGAATACCCGATCTATCTGATTCGGGATCTTTAAGCCCACTTCCGCACTGGCAGGTGAAGACCCGATCCATCTGTTTGGGATCTTTAAGTCCAGTTCTGCACCCAGGCGAAGGCCATAAGTAACGAAGGCCGTAACCCTGGCACACCTAGGCGGTAACGAAGGCCGTAAGCCCTGGCACACTCAAGAGATCTGATATACATGTTCCGGATGTCTAAGTCCAGTTCCGTACTGGCATGCGAAGACCCGATATATCTGTTCGGGATCTCTAGGTCCAGCTCCGCAATGGCATGTGCAGGTCTAAGTTCAGCTCTGTATTGGTATGTGAAGAACCGATCTATCTGTTCGGGATCTCTAAGTCCAGTTCCGCACTGGCAGGTGCAGGTATAAGTTCAGCTACGTACAGTTCCGCACTAGCAGGTCTAAGTTCAGCTCCGTACAGTTCCGCACAGGCATGTGCGGGTCTATGTTCAGTTCCGTATTGGTATGTGAAGACCCGATCTATCTGTTCGGGATTTCTAAGTCCAGGTCCACAGCGTGATATAAATCAACGGATCTGCTGCGCGACGATTAAATGGCGTGATATAGATCGATGGATCTGCCGTGTAACACAAACCACCAGGTCCGCAGCGTGATATAGATCGATGGATCTGCTGTGATACAGATTTGCCTTGGAAGAAAGAGGAAAAAGGACGTAAGCAATGGAAGGACTATGAGGTCCCTAAAGGAGCAAAAGTGGTTGACGGACGTTTTACGGAGGTGACGGGAAAAAATGAAATGGATGAGACGAGAGGGAGGCTCCTATGATAGGAGAAAAAGAGACGGACATAAGGAGGGCACAATGTTTAAATACAAGGAGTAGGTCCGCTGAGAAGGAAAAAGGGAGTAAAAATAGCCAAAAAGCATTACGGGTAGGTACTCGTTATACTTAGCTGGTGAATGCTCACGGACAGACCGTCACTCTAGTGACAAAGTTAGCAAAGGGAAGATGTGTAGATAGAACTGGCAGAGAATACAATAGACATTTGGAGAGGAAAAAAGCAGGATCTGAGGAACCAGACCGCGGAGCTGAAGCAAATGGTTGGAGGTATCTAAGGTCAAACAAGATGAACTCCGTGGGAGGAAATCTCACAGCGGGGACACCGTTCGCCAGGGAACTATTGGAGGGTGAAGTGTCAAGTAACTTTAAGCAGTTGCCGTACGAATATGATGGCACTACCAACCTACTGGACCATCTTCTATGCCTTCAAAATACCGTGTTGTTGCACAACTTTTCAGATGAGATCAAGTGTCGTGTCTTCTTGACTACTTTGGTCAGGTCCGCACAGCAGTGATTCAGTCAGTTAGCACCTGGTTCTATCCGATTCTTCGAAGAATTCCAGATCATGTATATTACCCGATTTGCTAGCGATAAGACAACCCAAATCGGATATTTCAATGTTCCGGTTGAAGCAGAGGGAGAGTGAGGGCTTTAAAGCCTATATTAGTAGGTTTAACATAGCGGCCCTAGAGGTGCCCTCTTTTACTCCTTCAGTCAAGATCAGCGCCACGATGAATGGCCTAAGAGACGTAGACTTCTTCACTTCCCTGTCCAAGAGGTCACCCCGGACCTTCGAGGAACTACTGTACAGGGCGGATAAGTATATCAACTTGGAAGAGAGTAAAATGGTTAAAGCACGGAAGAAGAGATCGTCTAGAGCATCCTGTAAAGAGGGGGCGAATGGATCTACTCTGACTAGGATCTACTCTGATCAGGAGAGATAATAGGGACGCATGAGATCGCCAGGCACGTCCCCCTCGAAGATACACACCTTTACGGGCAAACCTGAATGAGATACTATCCGTAGTCAGAAAGCACCCAGCCATGAGGATGATCTCGAGAGGCTTATCTGGGCATGACAGGACCTCTGAGGGAGTTCACGTATCGTGATCGAAACATAGGTCCGCCTATCATGCGAAAAGAACCCGAGGGACCAGACGGTGATAAGGGGAAACAACACATGATACCACCAGATAATGGTGCCCCGCCTCAGCAGAGGGTCCTCATACTTATCATAGTAGGAGGACTTGGTGGGGGCAACTCGAACGGAACTCAGAAATCTTATGATCGAGTTTAAGAATAGAGCGCTAGCAAGCTCGAGGGTCAAGTAGTAGGTCAGATGGAAACTTCAACCAGGGCCCAGTTTGGCCGAGAGGATGAAGGTGAAGTGATCAGGTCCCATAACGATCCGATGGTTAATTAACACGGATATTGTGGGGGACGACGCCTCCCAGGTCCTTATAGATAGAGGGAGCTCCACTGACGTCCCGTTTCTAAGATGCTTCAAGAGGATGAATCTGGACGCGGAGTTGAGGATGAGGTAAGGAACCAGCCAAAGCGGTAAGGATGATCAGCTTCCTAGTGGGGGACGTGGTATCGTCTTATAACGTCCGTCCAGCAATCAACGAGTTTGAAGCCATTCCTTCTACCTACAATCTGAAGATCAAATCCCCAGCGGAAGATTGAGTGTGAGAAGTATCAGGAGACCAATACGCATCGCGACGTTGTTACGTGAATGAGGTGAAGTCGGTGTTAAGCGGTAGAAGGGATGTGCGACCTGAGGAAATGAGTGACAAGCAGACGAAGCCGAATGGAGAAGTGGGTTCAGACTTACGACCCCACCCAGATGGGAGCTAATGAAAGTCGAGCTATACCCAAACTGGGAAGGTTTCACTACCCAAGTAGGGACGTACCTAGATGAAGCTGTGCTAAAGGAACTAGCCGAGTGCCTATGGAAGAACGCCGATCTCTCCGCCTTTACCCCTTCAGATATGATGGGCATTCACCTAGACATTGCCAGACACTATTTGAAGGTCACTCCAAGGAGTAAATTGATGAAACGAAGCTTAGGTAGTTTAGAGCCGAAAGACATCATGCCGCTAAGGAGGATGTGGAGAAATCACTCAAGGCAAGACATGTTGAAGGGGTCCAGTTCCCTATCTAACTAGCTAATGTTGCGTTAGTCAACGAGGCGTAATGTTGCGTTAGTCAACGAGGCCAACAAGGGATGGAGAATGCTCATTGACTTCGAGAGACCTAGGGTTACGTCCGCATCCCCATCGGGCTGAAGAATGTGGGAGCTACCCGCCAAAGGATGGTTGACAAGGTATTCAAAAAGCAGCTAGATCGCAGTATGGATGTATACGTAGACAACATGTTGGTAAAATCAGTGCTGACGGAAGTTTTTGAGGTCATTAGGAAAATTCGAATGAAAGGGAGGACGGACGTGAAAGCTGAAGAGAGGGAGCTGAGACCCTCATAAAAGGATGGACAAACCAGTCGAAGTAGGTCCCTGGAAGAACCCAGGGGACCTGAGGTCTATGGGCCCCAGAGGACCTCGTAAACTGACGGCCGGGACGTAATAACTTGGATAGGGGTTAAGGGAACCAAAGAGGGGATAAAACAGGAAGATGTGGCAGTATCAGGCTCCGTATGAATGAAGGGATTCTGAAGGGGGACCATTACACGTGTAAGCAGCTCATTGGGGAACATTCTCTGACCAGCCAACACTCACTGCTACAGTGTCGTGCACACAGGAACCCCAGACTGTGCCTGACAGTACCAAGGCAGGTCCCTCCAGCTGACTTTGACGAGAAGGATCAACATAAAGATAGGAAATAGCTTAGATCGATCATCATTAACGCAACACAACACTTTTTACACACACTAACACACCAAGAACACACACACAAATGCTCTCTAGCTCTTTTCATGTTTCTTCGTCTTTATTCTTCATTTTCTTGCCTTTATTCATTCTTCTCTGTTTCGCTGCGTTTGGAAGATTAAAATCGAATCGAAACTCAAGCCAAATTGCGAC
Source organism: Lindernia subracemosa (assembly GCA_028392965.1). Taxonomy (NCBI): domain Eukaryota; kingdom Viridiplantae; phylum Streptophyta; class Magnoliopsida; order Lamiales; family Linderniaceae; genus Vandellia; species Vandellia subracemosa. Next base: position 178,014 of record JAQPCC010000105.1, read on the forward strand.
TCTACCGCTACCGTATGTTTTCCGAACCTAAAATATTGTTGATCGGGACCTCACCCGTATCAATGTGTTTAGAATGCAAAGACATAATAGAAATAAGAATAGCACAAAAAAAAAGTCATTTGCAATTGATGAAAATCTTCAAAAGATTGTATTGAAGCTAATTATTTTACTTATGATGAGAATTGAGATAAATATATTTTAAAAAGCAAAATTGTGCACAAGTTGTTAAAATCGTGTTGAGTTGTGAGTGTAAATTTTCATTTACTTTAATTTTCCTTGAAGCTTGACCAATATTTTATTAAAAAAAATTAAAATAAAAAAGATCATCTCATTCTCATTACACGTAAGTTATAATATGATATATGATCACATGACTTTTCTTTTTTTATCTTCTCAGCCCCAATCACTATTTTTCAGCCAGTACAAAAAATAAAATAATTTTAGCATATTATATATGAAAAATATTGGGCCCCCTCCAAAGCTGGGCCCGAGGCGACCGCCTCACTCACTTCACATAAGCTACGGGCCTGATTACAAATATGTATTGACAACGTACATGGTGTTTGCCCGAGAATCTTGTCATCAAGGCAAAGGTCCTCATGAAGATCGGATGGCTGTGAAAGAATTAGAAGCACAAATTCAACTAAAAAGAAAGGCGAAATGACCATGTTTGGATAAGGAGTACGATCACATCGATCAGGAGGGATTGACAGTGTGGAGGGACTATATGGCCGACCCCCCGTTTCAAGAAAAGCGTGGATACTCATATAATTTTTTCTAAATAATATCTAATTTTGAGATATTGCAGGAGATTATTGAGAAGGCGAGACAAAGCAAGTCTCACAACATTTATTCACACTCTCTCGGTACATCAGGGTTGGGGTGAGCAAATGCAGATATCCGGACTTTCATATATCTAAATATCCGATTCGATTTCATTCTAATATCCGAAAACCGACCGATTATCCATTATATTCGAATATCTAAAATCGGATATTAACATCCATTTTTTAGATTTAGACTTGAACATTATTTATGATTGGTTTTTTTTCTCAGTTATCCCTTTTCCTATTTCTTACTACAATGAAAACATATGTCATCGAACTAATCTTAAAATTTATAATTCACACAAGACATACACAAAAGTGAAATGTATATGATCTTAAAATTGCATCATAAATAATAATAATAATAAACACTCGAGATCTAGACGAAAAAGTTGCAAATGTTACAGTTAATTACTATTGTAACACAAATATATTATGAATTATAAGTGTTTTACTGATATTATACAACATTTGGACAGACACTCGTGAGACACACATAATAGCTACGCACAATGGCACAGAGAGTTTGTACATTCGCCGGTGAAGAAAACAATTTATTGATTTGATGATAATTTTAACAAAGAATTGTATTTCTTATGTAGTTACTTCCCTCCCCATTATAAACTTACTCACGGAAAGGAAGTCACCGATGAAGTCTTCAAATGTGTCGGCAAATGAAGATGAGATCGTACGCCAGTATCTGTTCAAGGCCCTCACGTCCCATGCGGATCGATTGTATGCATCTTTCGTATTCGATATGGATGATGTGTATTATAATCCGAGATGTGAGAGTTATCAGACGTTTATCGACGTCAAGGATAATTGGGACTTACTCAAACCCATGAGTTTGGATTCTGTGGTGATTCAAGTTTCCTGAGGTATTTTCATTTTTCATTGAAACAAGTTAGTCGTCTAAGTTTGGTGGCCCTTGAGAATAATGCCGACACCGAAATTAACTATATGGCTGCGGCTTTCAGAAATTTATACTAGACATGCAACTAAAAAACGTTAGTACGAAAGGAGAAAAGATGAAGAAATATTAGGAGTTAGAATATTAGTAGGTGAAGTTTCGTAATTCAATACCAATAGTACAAATTATAGAATAGGCAGGAGGAACATCATGGTGGGGACCCTAGAGTATGATCCTCGTCCCTACCCTATCCCCACCATAGGGAGAAAGCTTTTCCGTTTCCATGGGTAGAAAAAAATGGAAAATCATCCGGTGAGGGCAAGTTGACTAGATAGATTGTTGTTGTCTCCATAAAACCCACCCCAGACCGTCTGATTAGCATTATTACTTAAGGTCGACCTTATATAGTAGTGATCATTTAATTACGATACGATAGAGAATAATCCAGATGGCATTGATACTCGAAAATTTCAACACAGCCTGTAAACTTAATGGAAAAAATGTAGAAATGTATATATACTCATCACAATATGCAAATGAATTACTTTGCGGTTTGCATGCATGCAGCTTCCTAGGTTTGTCGTCATGTACAGACAGCTCACTTATATATATTACTCGAATACTTTTAGATGTCTTAATATATTCCAACTAAAAACATTTTAATGTTAAAATAATTAAATCAGAAGCTGCTTGTAAACTTCATCCTACCAAAGACCATTCTAATTATAAATTGTATACTTGAAAAAGTCAACCAGGACAGATAGCACTGTGATGTGATTGTTATTTCCCATACACGTATTCACAGGCTGTGTAAAGTTTCTTGGATTTTTTCCTACCTCCTCAGCGCATTAATAATTACAATACATTTGATTAATTAAAATGCTGTTTACGTAGTATTTGATGATTGATAGAGAACACTAAACTCCACCCTACTATAAATACTGCATGTCAATCTTCCTCATGGACACACAAACACAGTCACATATATTATTATCTGAAGTAAAAAATGACGATGAAAGCAGCTTCCATTGCCACCTTGCTTCTTATGTTGATCTTCTCTTCTAGCCTTGGAGGTGCTGAAGCTTCGCAAGCTCAAGCTCCGAGTAAGAAGCTTATTCTGATCTCTTCTTAGTTGCCATTTTCCTTATTATTTTTTCTTTTGTATTGACATTGAGTGGATGCAATCATGTAATAACGACCGATTTCAACTACTGTTCTTTAGCAGCAGCAGCTGCTACTTGCCCGGACATGTGCAATGCGAGGTGCGCAAAAGCAGGGCTTTACAAGCGATGTTTTCAATACTGTTCCATCTGCTGTAATAAGTGTCGATGTGTTCCTTCGGGAACTTACGGCAACAAGTCGGAGTGCCCTTGCTATAGAGATATGCTCAACTCCAAGGGAGAGTCCAAGTGCCCTTAGACTTATTCGTTTTATTTCATTTAATTTACGAGTGATGTTCTTGTGTATTTGCTTAATTAATCTAGCCATTTTATATTCAAACATGAGTTATACTATTTCTAAATAATAGATACACCATTTGCACTACAAAAATGATCGCAAACAGCGACACAAACATGACGATTGAACTATCGCAAAAATGGCGACGGAATGACCAAGAAATATACTGTCGCTAATTGACGAGTCGCAAATCCTTGCCATACTTGCGACAGGCATTCCATCGCAACTACAAGGTTTCTATACGACGGATTGCTGTCGCAGAACCGCCGCAAAATTAACTTTCGGCAAGAATTTTTTAACATATTCTTTGTGACGGAATTTCGGTCGAAAAGCTTAGGACGGACATGTCAGACTTATCTCTGACACGGGACGAGCTTTTGGGCCATATGTCCATCGCTAAATTCAATGCCATTATTCGCGGCATGTACGTTATTCGTTTCTGTCAGGTTTTATTTATCAACGGTTTTTCCGTCGGAAACTATTTTATATATACTCGCGCACAGATATTTTTCTTGAAGCTAGTAAAAGAATCGCACACATATATATTCACGCGCACACATGTATTCACGCACATCGTATAACGTCTATATAAGTTTACATACGCGAAAAAAATGGATCAGAGATACGAATAGTTAGTCAACAACCGTCACTGGATGTACAGGAGGAAAAACATCAATAAATTTGCGCGGGGAGTAGATAATCTTATAGAATTTTTGACTTCTCAATGTCCCAGCCATCAGATACGTTGTCCTCGCAAGAAGCGTGAGAGCTACTACTTTCTAGACCCATTAGATGTCAATGTTCATTTCTTGGAGAATTGTATTATTACTGTTGGATCGCACACGGATAAGTCGGATATTTGTCGTTTTAATCGAGCAAATGACTGTTGCAGCCATGGTTCCCAAAGAGGAAAATGTCGGTTCAAATCAAGGATTTGATTACGATCGAAATTATCTGGCATCTGTCGATTTTGATATTGTTGGAAGTAGTTTGATGATGCCAAATGAGGTGATGATATTTTGTGATAGCTTTGTGGAGCAATTACGGACCAGAGACACTCCATTATACGAGGGCTCCAATTACTCTCAACTGGATGCGACTGCAGAATGGTCGAGTAGAAAGTCCGAAAATAATATGTCTGCATCTCCATTTCACACTTTATTCCACAAAGATATTACGAGACGAAGAAGGCAATGAAGCATCATGTATCACCCTTCCAATGGTGCAGCTTGGAAGCATTTAGATAATTAGTATCCTAACTTTGCTAGAAATCCGCGGAATTTTCGATTTGGCTTATGCATTGACGAATTCACTGTCCATGGGCAGTTTGGTAAGCAGTATTAGTGTTGGCCCATAATTACGACTCTCTACAAATTCCACCGGGTGAGTGTTTGAGTATGAAATATATGTTCTTATCCCTAATTATCACTGGTCCGAAAATCCAAAGAATAGATTGGATATCTACCTCTAACCTCTGATCGAAGAGTTACAGATGTGTGGAACATAGAAGTTCCAACCTATAATGTGTTACGTGAAGAAGGATTTGGTCTACGGGTTGTGCTATTCTGGACTGTGAGTGTCTTTCCTGCATACGGAATGTTGTCCGACTGGGGTACATCGGGAAAAGTGGGTTGCCTAATTTGCAGAGAAGATACTTCGGCATTTTATTTGAAGAACAGTAGAAAGATTTGTTATATCGATTGATATCATCGTTTTTTATCCAGAAATCATGCATTTAGAAGGAATACTAGTAATTTCCGCAATGGTGTAGTTGAGAGAAGTCTAAACCAAAGCGGTTATCGGGTTCGGAGATTTGGGAGCACGTGCAATATTTCTCACTATAATGGAGGATCCCGAAGGAAAGCCTGACGGATATGGAGACACTCACCACTGGTCGAAGAAGAGTATATTTTAGGAAATAGCATATTGGTCATCGCTCCTTATTCGACACAATCTTGATGTTATGCATATAAAGAAGCATACGTTTGAAAATATCTTCAATACGACGATGAATGTTATGAATAAATCAAAAGACACTATAAATGCTTATAAGGACATTGGCCTTCATTGCGACTGTCCTGAACTCGCAATTCGTGAACATTTACCGGAACCTAAGCAAATGACCGCTTACACATTAAGGAAAATAAACGTAAGATTTGCGATTGGATAAAAACTATTCGTTTTCCGTCTCGATTCGCCTCTAATATAAGTAGGTATGTTCACATGGAAAATTGCAAGTTACATGGTATGAAGTCTCCCGACGGTCACGTTTTTTATGGAGCGACTACTTCTAATAGCCTTTCGCGAAGTATTAAGAAATCGAGGCTTTATCCTAAAATCAATTGGTGTTAGGTGATGTTGCCTCTTTACTCACCCTCACCCGATTCAAATGTCCACGTGTTAGGTCAGTCACGCCACAACGTGAGGGGGCGTGTTGAAATTTTTATTCTATCCCACATCGAATAATTCTCCTCACCTGACTCACTTAGGCCTGTCAATGGGGCGGGGTAGACCTAGACAACGGGGCGGTTCGACCCGGAACCGCCCCGTAACCGCCCCCGCGGTCCCGGCCCGTGAACTGGAACCGCCGTTAGCGGTTCCCGGAACCGGAACCGGCCCATTATAGATGGGTCGAGCCGGTTCCGGCATTTGTCGAACCGCGGAACTGCGATTCCGGTTCCGGTTCGGAACCGGAACAGGAACCGCCAACTGCTCTTTTAGAGCCGTTGGATAGTTTCGAAAATTGCATTGCAATTTTGTTTTGTGTTTTAGTCCCTGGTCGAAAAATCTATAAATAGGGGCTCATTTTTAACATTTTTTCACACCAAACTCTCTCATTCTCTCTCAAATACACTCTATAATTAAAGCTCTAATCACTATTAGCTATCAAAATTCCACTTTTATTACACGTTTTACACACACTTTTTAGTTTCTACACACACGAATATTTATTCTACTAACATGGCATCGTCATCGCGAAACAACGCGAATGAGCACGACGATATTTTTCATTTTATAGGTAATTTGGGAGACGAAGACATGTTTCGAGGAATGGACGAGCGGGACATGGACGACGTCGACGAGGTGGGAGCGACTCCGACTTCGACGGGACCAAGCCAAACTATGGGGAAGCCTCCACGACCGAAGCGGCAACGGAAATCTAAGGTATGGTCATTTTTCAACCTCAAAATGAGTAAAGATGATCCCGAACTAGGACATGCAATCTGTAAAGAATGCGGTCGTATATACGAATATAGTTCCAAACCCGGAGGGGGGGCACGGGGTCAATGAAGAAACATCTAGTGAATTTTCATAGATTAGATCCGGAAACATTAGAACCGATAGGCACGGAACCTAGGCAACAACAAATTAGTGTGAGCACCGGTAGAAAATTTTTTTATAACTAGGAAAATTTCTAAGATGGCGATAATTAAATTTGTAGTAAATTGTGAAGAACCATTTTGCATTGCGGAAAGTGAAGGATTTATCGAATTCACTAGTACGATACAACTCGGATTCCACAATATAAGCCGTAAAACTCTTAAGAGGTATATGACGGCAACTTTTGATGAATATCAAAAGAACTTAATTGCGCATTTGTCCAACATATCGTGTAGACTAAGTTTGACTACCGATATTTGGACAAACATCACGTCTGCATCTTATTTAGTGGTTACCGGTCATTGGATAGATGATACGTGGACCATGCAAAAGTGCATTCTAGCCCTAGATGTGCTTGATTCGCGACATACGGGACACAGTATAGCGATGTACGTCTTGAATGTCGTGAACAAATATGGTTTGCAAGATAAGATTATGTCTATCACATTAGACAACGCAAGCGCCAACAATGTGGCGATTGAGATCCTCCGAACTCGTATAAGGTTACCCTTAAACGGTCGGTTACTTCATGTGAGGTGCGCTTGTCACGTAATTAACTTATGTGTCAAGTGCGCTTTCGATGATGTATTAGGGCCGGTAGTAGAAAAATTTAAAATGATAGGAAGACAAATGCGAGATCGACGGTTGGCTAGATCGTGGAAGCAAATGGTCCAAACAAACGGTCTTACATTTAAGAAGTTTCCCTTACCGTGTCCGACTAGGTGGAACTCTTTGTATGATCTCCTTAAAGTATTTATGCGCTTTAAGGATTTATTGACGCCGTTTTGGAACAACACCGCAATCGGTCTCGGTGGCGACTCTTCTATTCAGTTAGAAGAGCTTGATTGGGATATTTTGGAAGTAACCGTGCCCTTACTTGAAGAGTTCAAGTTGGCTACGGTACAATTTTCCGGAGTTCATTATCCCACGTCCTCGAAATTTATTCCGAGGTTATTTGGTATGTACTATAAGTTTTTTGAATATCGAACGAACCCATACTTAGGCACTTTCATCGAAAGTATGGAAGCGAAATTCAAGAAATATTGGGAAAATATCCCAATTGTCCACGGCTTAACGGCGTTGCTCGACCCAAGCTGTGGTACTGATATTTTTGATATTTTTTTCGAGCATTACAGTAACTTTCTTGGAAGGAACGTTGACGACCAAAAGGCGTCAATTAACCGTTCTCTCCACAAGCTTTTTTCTTTTTATGCATCTCAGCAGGGTACAGGAAACGACGCGACGACTGAGGAGCACGACGTTCCATCGAGTGATAGCTCACGTGGCGGTACGGATAGCATCTTGCGAGCCTTAAGGAAGCAAAAGAAGGGAAAATCGGTCGCAACTTCTCGGGCTAACTCAAATGAGATTCAACTCTATTTGAGCAACAACTTCGACGTGGCCGAAGACTTTGATGTTCTCGATTGGTGGAAGACGAACGGTAGGCTATACCCGACGCTAGCGGCCATGGCACGAGATCTTCTAGCCGTGCAAGCGTCGAGTGTCGCTTCGGAGTTGGCATTCTCCACCTCGGGTCGCATTATCGGAGATCGGCGAACGAGCCTTAGCCCGACGTCGCTTGCCATGCTAACGTTATTAAAGGATTGGTTTTCGGGCGAATCGAAGAATTGGAGGGAGAACGCTATCGACGAATTCCAAGCTTCTAGCTCTGACTCCGATGAAGAGGCGTCTCGAATAGTATTAATAAATAGGGATCAAGAGTAGTTTAATATTGTAATTTTTTACTTGTTTTTTTTTTGTGTAATTTTTTTATTATAATTTTTTACTTGATTTTTTTTATTTTTTTGTGTAATTTTTTTACTTGTTTTTTTGTCACCTTTCAATAAAAATTTTGGAATTTATTTTTTAATATTATATATTTTAATAACCTATAAAGTATAATAAAGTATAAAAATTAAAAAAAAAAATTGGGCGAACCGGCCCGCGAACCGTTAAGGTCCAACGGTTCGCGAGCCGGTTCTGGGCCGGTTCTCCAAAACATTTGCGGTTCCACGGCCAGAACCGGAACCGCTGGAACCGCCGGAACCGGAACTGCCGGAACCGCGATCCGCCGGAACCGGCCCGGGAACCGGCCCGCGGCCCATTTGGCCAGGTCTAGGGCGGGGATTCCCCGTCCCCGCGGGGATCCACCCCGAACAGGGCGGGGAATCCCCGATTTTTTATCCCCATAGGGTGGGGACGGGGCGAGATCTCCCCCCGTTGGCGGGGACGGGGATTGATCTCGCCCCGTGGGGATCCCCGCCCCGTTCCCCGATACTATATTATATAATATAAATAATATTTATCAATATTATTATAATATAAATAATATTTAAAAATATTTATATACCCATTTTATATTATTATTATATATATTTTAAATATAATTTAAATAATATATTTATTTATTTATTATAATATAAATATTTTTTTTAAAAAAACATTGCGGGAAGAGGACGGGGATGGGGACTCCCCGTATACGCAGGGCCGGGGACGGGGACTCCCCGCCCCGTTGACATCCCTAGTTAAGAGTACTTCGTATACATTAGTTAGAGTAACTCGTCTCAAATGGATACCAATTACTTACTCCTATCCATTAGATAGGAAAAGGACTGTTTTATTAATCATAATTTTGTAAGATTTATTTTATAAATAGCAAAAAAAAAAAGCCCTAGTTGTATCCATAAACCCACCCCAGACCGACGTCTTTTAAGTCGACCTTATAGGCAGTGACCATTTATTTAAGAATAATCGACAGATGGCATTGGCACTTGAAATTCTCAACATCGCCAGTAAACTCAATGGAAGAAATATATATAAACATATGCCCATCACATGCAAATGAATTACTTTGCGGTTGGTATTTCATTCATGCAGCTTCCTATGTTTGTCCTCATGTACATACAGTGCACCCCACTTACATAATATATTATTCTACTACTTATGTCGTCTTTATATATACATTCCACTAAATAAACATTTTAATTTGTTAAAATAAAAAAAAAAATCAGAAGCTCCCTGTAAACTTCATCCGACCAAAGACGGTTCTAGATTGTATGTGTGTGTATACTGATTGAAAGAGTCAACCAGCCAGATAGCACTGTAAAATTGTTATTCCCCATGCATGGCATGGCATACACCTATTCCCAGGCTGTCTGAAGTTTCTTTGATAATTTCCTACCACCTCAGTGTTTCTTTATAAATCATTAATTATAATACATTTGCTTAATTAAAATAATAATGCAGTTTACACTGTATTTGATTTGATGCTATAGACAAAATAACTCCACACCAGTATAAATACTGCATGCCAATCTTCCACATGGACTCATCACCCCATCTTAATACTCATCTGCATATATAAACACATTCTTATTATTATTATCTGAAGTAAAAAATGACGATGAAAGCAGCTTCCATTGCCACCTTGCTTCTTATGTTGGTCTTCTCTTCTAGCCTTGGAGGTGCTGAAGCTTCGCAAGCTCAAGCTCCGAGTAAGAAGCTTATTCTGATCTCTTCTTAGTTGCCATTTTCCTTATTATTTTTTTTTTTGTATTGACATTGAGTGGATGCAATCATGTAATAACGACCGATTTCAACTACTGTTCTTTAGCAGCAGCAGCTGCTACTTGCCCGGACATGTGCAATGCGAGGTGCGCAAAAGCAGGGCTTTACAAGCGATGTTTTCAATACTGTTCCATCTGCTGTAATAAGTGTCGATGTGTTCCTTCTGGAACATACGGCAACAAGTCGGAGTGCCCTTGCTATAGAGACATGCTCAACTCCAAAGGAGAGTCCAAGTGCCCTTAGACTTGTACGTTTTATCCCATTATGAATCTACTTGTCATGTACTTTGTGTATTGCTTGATGATCTATCTTCTCTTCAAATATTGAGTTGTACTATTACGAAATAATAGAGACACCATTTGTTTCTTCTCTCTCTTTTTTTTTTTTTACTCTTTCTTTTTTCTGCTAAATGCAAGTATAACTGAGCAGTGCACTGTCTCGTAGTAAAAGTTCTAACATTGGAAGATCTGCCCAGCCCATACAGTAGCTGTCCACGCATACATTTACATCAGATCATTTGTAATAGAAAACAAATGAGATACAGCTTTTCTCCTCGTGCGTTAGTAGTACATTCTCGCCTAGTTTGAGTGATTACATTACATTCTTCTGCATCATTATCAACAAGCTCCTCCGACTACCTTAATCCATCATTATAATAATAATAATCTAATTTCACTTAACTTACATGAGGAGCCTTCAACTATCCCTCCAGGGAAGCAATTTAATTGATAGCACTCCCAACATATAAGGTTCTTACTGCTTATTGCCAGAACCAGAAGTACATCGTAGGATCTTTACAAATACATGTCGGTGGTTTTCATTGCAACCTCGGCGGCGGCGTTGTTGTAGTATTGGCTTTTCTGAGTGACCTCGTAAAGCCGAATCCCCTTGCGATGAGGTACAAGATGAAGCTAAGATATGCAGCTGTAAAGACCAAGACAGCGCATGTGAACAAAACACCACTCCCTTCCGAAGAAAAGAAGTCCACCAAGAGGTAGCCGTTGATCACTATCACGAGGACCGCCACAAGCCACGAGATTATCTAATAGAGGACGACGCCACAGTCTTAAGCCACTACGTAATAAATCCACGATATGCACAATACATGGGTAATGAAGCAGTTAGTACCTGAAGTACGGAGCTGATCTTGAAATAGCCCATGACTTCCTCCTTCGAAACCAAGAAGAGCAGAGGAATAAGGGCGAAAGGGATCTGAATCGACTGGAGAACGTTGAGCCATTCGTTCAAAACATCCAGAGAATCCTCGGACGCATCGAAGACAAGGGCAACGATCAAAGTCGGGATGATGGCAAAGCTCCTGGTGATCAAAGCCCTCATCCACTTCTTCAGCCTCAGATTCAAGAACCCGCCCATGATAAACTGACCCGCATAGGTCCCAGTTATGGTGCTGCTCTGACCTGCGGCTAGCAACCCAATGGCCCATATGTACAAGATTGGGAACAGCCCACCACCGTACTTCTCCTCAAGGTACTGACCAGCGTTCATAAGTCCTATGTTGTCTGCCTGTTCGGTGCCGTAAAAGGCCTTGGCAAAGACGGTCGTGACGAATAAGTTTATCATGAAGGAGATAGCCAGGGCAGCTCCCGATTCTATGGAGTAGTAAGTTATGGCTTCTTTGACCCGGGCCGTCTTTGTGTTGTCGATTTCCCTTGATTGTACAAGGGCTGAGTGTAGGAATACGTTGTGAGGCATTATAATGCACCCCACGACTCCAACTGCTTGACGTATGGTGTTGGAGCTGAGCTTTGGGATCAAAACGCCTGCGATTAGGAAATTCGATCTTACGTTTATATATCAGAGAAAGTGTTTTCATTAAAAATTAAAGCTTTAATTTTTCTGACCAAGTAAAAGCTCAGTTCCATTGGGCTTTGTTTCGCCAAACATCCAAGCGAAGGAGATGGCCATGACTGCGATAAGGACCGCGAAAAGTGCTTCTAGTTTCCTTACGCCATAGTTTTCGAGGAACAAGAAGATGAAGCTGCCATTAAGACATTGATCATCAAATTGTTCAATGTAAGAAAGTAGCCAGCAAGCAGTTATCCAATAACTCAGGGATACACAAGTCAAGAAGAGAACAAAAGACAAATCAGTTTCATTAAGGAGATCAAAGCTAAAAAAGATTAGAATCCTATTAAATAATTAAACTATCACTAGCATACCTCAAAAAGATAGTTGATATTCACACACATATCCGTTCACAAGTCAAACAAATGATGTCAATACAATAATAACAAGAAAGAAGCAATACCAACAAGTCTCCAGCAACTTTTATCTACGGTCCATTTAATGCTATACTAGTGCTGCTCCTGGAACTATATTATATTTCTTTTTTTTTTTTGGGGTAATTAAAAAATAAATAATAATCAACATGGTCCACGAACAAATGTCAGAAAATCACTTTTAAGGCATGAAACCCACTTCCAAAACTACTCACTACCACACAAAGCAAAGCACTGCACTACTTGTAAAAAGAAGGAAAATTCCAGATTTTGTGAAGAAGAAATAAAAATACGCTCCCAATGAGGAACCACCAGAGATAAATCGTTAAACAAACTGCTATATGCCGATTTGAGAAGCCATGTAAAAAAAAAAAAAAAAAAAAAAAAAATCAATTTTTATTTGCAGAAATTACCAGTCGAGAGCAGTAATAACAACCCCAGCCCAAAGCGGAAGCAACCCATGGCTCAGAATCTTAATCGCAATCGCACTACCAATCACCTCTTGAATATCAGCACCAATCAAGGCAAGCTCAGCCATAAACCAAAGCAAAAGCCTCGCCCAGTTAGGATACTCCTCCCTGCACAGCTCCGCCAGGTGCTTCCCCGTCGCCACACCCAAACGGGCCGACAATAACTGAACCAACAGGCCCATCGCCGTGGCCCATAACAAGAGCCAGAGCAGCGAGTACCCGGCGATGGCGCCCGATTGAAGATCGCCTTCCAAATTCCCAGGATCGAGGAAGGCTATGCTCATTAAGAACCCAGGCCCGGTGAAAAGCCAGAGCTTCCTCCACGAGAACGACGGCGTTTTGTCGGAGGAGAGCTCGCCGTCTCCGGGCTCGTCGACGCCGATGATGTGGATTTTCTCGGTGGAGTCGTAAGCACGCTCCTCGTCTTCGCCTTGGGTATGGCTGATGATGAGCGGTTCGTGATGTTCATCGTCGGACGGAGGCATTTTTCTGTACTTATTTGTTTGATCAATTTTGGGGAAGTGGTCTGTCTGTCTTTGAGTGCGTAGTGAGAATTCTGAGAGACTGATGATAAAACATTAATTAAGATGGGGTTGGCTCTGTTTATATCGTGGTTAGATGTGGCATGTGAGGTGGTGATTAAAAGGAAAAACAAATAATAATAACAATAAATAATAATAATAATAACTATTTAATGTATACTTAAATGCTTTAATATATAGTATTATTATATTGAAAGTTATTTATAATATAAATGTTTAATAGATGAATAATTTAAAATATTTAATGTATAAAATTATAATTTAAATTTAATGTATAGTTGTGAGGATATAATTGCGATAAAAAAATTAAAAGATAATATGGTAATTAATCAGATTAAATAAATACAATAAATAGAAGGTAAAATAATAATTATTTATGACCAACCAAATTAAACTGAGAGACAGTCATTTATGAACCTTCACGCTTTATATACACGACTTTTTTAATTAAATAGGTCTTTTTTATTTTTCCTATTAATAAAATAGATTTAATAATAAGAACAACAACAATAATAATAACGTACAGTTCGAGGATTTTTCGATTATACTAAAGGTTTATAAAATCAAGAAAAAAAAATCATTATCTATGTAGAATGAAATTAAATAATTTTAGTGAAACAATAAAACATTGAAACTGGTATGAAGCATTATTGATGGATTGATTGTTAGGATAAGGATTATTGACTAAATAAACAAATAACAACTTCTTCATTACATAAATAAATGATTGATGTCTCCTCGAAAATTAGGTCCGACAAAAAAGATTGGTGTTATTTATTTCTACGAGGAATGAAGGCAGATTCGTTTTAGTGTCATCATCGAATTAAATAGATCATTACAGACGTGTGAGGAGAAACTGACGTGGCATGAAAGGTGACGTGTCAGTGAGCTCTCTCTACCCAACGCTGAAATGAAATAGAGCAATGGCACGTGTGAGATGAGAGCCCACACGGGCCACCTTGTGTCGCTGTTGAGGCTGCGCGTGGTTGAGCGTTCAGAGTGCACTCTCACTTCACGACAGTTTCTCTAATTGTGTTAGGTCACGCGATTTAGTTTCCCTTTATTTGGAGCATGCCCTTCACTCTCCAAGCATTGTCTTGTCTCTCTACCAATCGAGTCAAATAAAGCTTCTCCTCGTTTGTACTTTGTGAATGATTTACATTTCTCTTCCATCGTATGAATGGGCCTATATATAGGTATTGGATCATCTGTGCAAATTTGATGTTCCAATGAGGTGTTGACACATGTTCATCCCATTATACCAACCACCCCATGTTTAAATAAGATAGACACGTGACAACACCTTATTGGTGGAATACCTAATGGGCACATATTATGGTTTCCAAATCACAAGATGGAAATAGGATGATACTATTCACACCCCCCTTCACACCCCACACCCTCCTTTACATCCCTCAAAATACATGAAATTTGTAAAAAACATTTACATAACTACATGAATTTAACAATAATTATTTTATAATTTATTTTTAATAATATTAATTGCATGAGTTATTCAACAATATTAATTAAGTTATTTTACCAAGGTACATCGATATAATATTTAATTTATGTTTTTTTATTATATTTAGAGATGTTCAGCCGGCTTAAAAAACAGGAACCAAACCGACGGTCAATTGTTCGGTTAACCAGGGTCAATGGTTTCGGTTATAATCGGAGGGGTTCGGTTCCGATTTTTATATTTTCAAAATCTAAAACCCGCGGTTAACCGTCGATTTTTTTCTAAAATAAAAATAAAAAAAATAATTATTAATGATTCAGATCTCGTGGCGGTTGGAGATCAACGACCATAATTTAATGACCATTGAGAAACCGACGGTTAACCAAAACCGGCATTTTTGAACGAAAAAATAAAAAAAATTAAAAAAATAAATAAAACCAATGAACCGGTTTGGAAACGGAACCGACGGTTCCAAACCGTGGTTAACCGCGGTTCGGTTACGGTTTAAGATTTTGGTGCAACCGAAACCGGCAATTTCAAACCGGGAACCGGTTGAACACCACTAATTATGTTACTCCTTATATTAATCGTTGCAGTTTTATATATATTAATATCAAATAAACGCAGATATAGTGGTTTGAAACTGCCTTGCTGAAGTGGTTTGAATTGGAATAATTACGCATTTTAATTGATGCCGTTTGAAATTAGAATTGAGTTAGTTTAATGGTAAATATTTAATGGTTTCAAATTTGTAAGTATTTAATTATTTAATTACTTTAAAAATTGGTAAATATTTAATAGTTTACTTTACTTATTAATTATGGGGTGCAAATAGAAAAAAGGAGGGTGTCAATAGAATTACCCATGAAAATATCTTTAATTTCTGGAGATTTTCAATGTAACTTTATGACCATAATAAATGAAAATGGTATTAATTAATTTTATACTCGCCAAATAATATTAATTATTATTTTAAGCATACTCAATGCGTGTGTAATAAAATATGCGTATATGCAATATTAAATATATAATCTATTTTATATTTTCAGATTTACTATTGATTTAAAATATTTAATAGATGAAAATTTAATTGTGTATTATTTATAAGTATTTTAAAGAAAAAATATTTGTGCTGATATTATAATTAAATTGTAATTAATAAAGGGTAAAATTATAATTAAATTAATTTGTGGTAATATTATAATTAAATAATAATTAAATAAGAATAAACCTACATATCAATTAAAATTGACACTTACTATAGAGTGTTCTTTCATTATATATAATATAGATAATCGAACGGATGAATTCATTTGAAGTACGAGGACTGCGACTGTGCTGCACGCGTCTATAATGAGTTTGGTTCTTCCTACCAAAATAGGAATGGCGTAAATGAAATTCCAAGTAATTTAACCTTAATTTGTACGTATTGTAAGAAGACTGGCAAAACAAAACAATACGGAGAATCAAATTATCTTCTGTACGATTTTCGGACTTTGTCTACGAATGTCGACATGCTGATGTAATTCCAAAGATAAAGTGTGGATTGGCCAATCAGATCTCACGCACGTATTTGGTTTCTTTTTTTTTTTTTTCCTTTATTTCTTATCCCTTTTTTAAACATGGAGAAATCTTCTAAAGAAAGTGCATCAATGAACGGTTTAGAAGGAAGGTGTATAGAAAGTAAAAGGAGCCGTTGAGGAAGTATTGGAGACTAATTTCATTTAATTAATTAAAGTCGGGGAATATGATATTTTGAGAAAAAAGTAAATCACAAATGCCAACGCATTACAATGTAAAATATGCCAAACCAAGTAAACTCCACTAAGACAAGTCCACATGTAACAGTCTCTCTCGAAGTATTGGGGTTGTAGGACATATGTGATATTTTCAATATTTTGTGAACTCAGTCTTAATCATCTTGGCCAACACTTTGTTGGCAAGAAGACTAATTTAATCTAAAGATAGAATAGAACGAATATATGATCTCTTTCATCATGGGAACATAGTCAAACATGCTACATTACTATCACGATTAATGTGATAATAACGATACGTTACAACCAGCCACATAGTACAAAAGAGATCAATATTTTCTAACTACACAAA
Source organism: Lindernia subracemosa (assembly GCA_028392965.1). NCBI lineage: Eukaryota > Viridiplantae > Streptophyta > Magnoliopsida > Lamiales > Linderniaceae > Vandellia > Vandellia subracemosa. The sequence continues at coordinate 194,980 of JAQPCC010000105.1, forward strand.
AAAAAAAGGAAATTGTTGGTTGAAGGTAAGGTATATGTTTACCTACTAATAATACCTAAGGCAGCGTAATAATAAAGAAATTAATATGGTTCCACATCACATTATTAGTAAAGAAAAAGTCATGAGTTTCTTGAACGCAAGGTAATGAATCAATTCGTTCTTTATCTAAGTTATTAATTAAATTAATTGGTTTGCTATAAATTGGTAGAAAAAATCATGATATTTTTCGTTGACAGAGGAGAGATCAATGTGGTGGTCATTTATGTAAGTGAACTGAAAATTATTAAAATTCTGGACATTAAGGTTTGATTTAATTTGTGCCGCACGAAAATTTCACCATCATCATAATTGTTGTTTTTGTTTTGAAGTATAGCATCATATTAATTATTAGTAATAAGATTAGAAACCTCTATGGGCCGATCAAGTGGTGTAATTTTTGTTATAAATCAAATTTGAGGGCTTTGTCTTAAATTAAGTGCTACAAAGTTAATGATAATATAATATAGTTGGGGAAAATTAATAAATTTGGACGCAACGGAACTTGATATGGATACCAACAATAATTTAGTCGGAACAATTATATAAAGCCTAAATGATACGAAAGAACACGAGACTTTAACGTGGTTCGATCAATACCACCTACCTTCACGGAGGGACAATAATTTTATTATATTGAGAATATTACATCGTACAAATTCACGCCCATGGTTAACCCAAACCCGATACCCCTTACTCATCCGGGTAAAATATTTGTATCTACTCTCAATACCGCAGTAAAAACTAACTCTTTCTCGCCCCCGTCCTTATCCATGGATACTCTCTCTCTCTCTCTCTCTCGGGTGTATCTTTTCCAACTTAAACCCATGCCCATTTTGGGCATGTTTAAACCTCACTACTTACATAATTTTTCATTAATGAGGCAGTTGTGAAATTCAAAACATAATGATTAACGTTCTTGTGTATCTTATCATGTGTGTGTGGCTGGAGTAGACCCACCAATTCTCCTCCTCTAAATGCTTTCAACACTACCTCAGTAAACACTCATCCCAAAGAGTTTGATTTTGATAGATACTCGTTTGTAAATACTATAAAGGATCCATTGACCTTTCTTTATACTAGCTACACATAAGTTATAATCAAGAATTGGAGTCATACCCCACTTAATTCGCTCAGCGGCCAATCCTATGTGCATCTCCCTATTCGACTCTACCCATCGACAATGAAAAGGAACTTCGATGCAACCCCTTCTCCAGCAGGATTTACCTTCTCACCATCCTTTTTTCTTTATTCCACGTGCACGCGATTTATATGTACCATTTGAAGTCTGAGTATTATATATCGTACTTATGTCTAAACGATATAAACCCCACACGTTATTCTCTCTTTAGTAGTACAATCACCACGTGTGATTTTACATAATCCCACTGCCACGAAACTCACATATCTCTTTGAATCTAACTCACTTAAGGATATCATATTCCTTTTCAATTTTAGGATATAGATCACACCACCCAATGTGTGCACCGCTCCGTCAACCATTTTGATTTTCAGCTTTCCAACACCCCGAACGGCAAGATGATATCTATCTGTCAAGGAGATAGAAGTCGTTCTTATTCTCCAAAACGTATCAAAATATTTCCTCTCAGAATAAATATGGTACTTCGACCCTGAATCTAGTATCCCTTCGTTTTGCAACTGATTGTCTTCATTAGAGACTACGAGAACGTCTCCAGTATCTTGTGTTACAGCTGTCGTGGAATTTTCCTCGTTGCTTCTGTCTTTTTTTCTCCAAGTCAAACAGGATCTCTTGATGTGTCCCGGCTCACCATACTTGTAGCACAATATGTTCTTTCCGCCATCCTTCAATTTAGACTTGTTGCAACCCTCAAATCTCATAGTGTATGTCATTCCTCTATAATTCTATGTGTATCACCAACGCCAAATTTTGTCTATCTCCATAATTTGATCATCTCCTCTTTCATGCGACGAAAGATTTGACTGCACATCCACCATCTCCACCTTCTATTTTTTTCATACATTATGTTTGTGACCGGATTTTTTATACGAATCAGAAAGAAAGGTAAGAAGTAAAAAGGGACTTATCTTCTTCCTCTAATTTTACATCAACTTTTTCAACTTGTTCCACAAGTCCGTTCAATATGCTAATATGATCCATGTGATTCTCACCTTCCTACATCGTTGGCCGATACAATTCCCGCTTAAAATCTAACTTTTTGATTAATATTTTTCCAAGGTGTAATTTCTCCAACTTCTTTCACAAATTTGTTACAAAATCTTTATTTATAACATTATTGATAATGTTATCGCATTGTAAAGACGAATTGTGCTGACACATCTCGATCCTAAATCATTCCACTCTTATTTTATCATTTTCTCCGGCTTTCAATAGACCCCTTCAAAGCTGGAGCAAAGCCTTGGTGAACAAGCACGTCCTTTACTCTTCTCTGCCAGTGTCACAGAGTGAAACTTCTCGTACCATCAAATTATTGCCCTTTAAAGTTGTTTTCTGTCGCCACTATCCTTTTAGAAATTCAACAACAATCGACCTATATAGTACTTAGATAATTTTAAGGAAAGACTAGCGACTTAGACAAAATTATCCTTCTATATAAGTTTTCAAGGATAACTGGTGGAGTTACACTAGTCCCACATATATACCAGTCACATAGACAAAACCTACTTACATATCACTATCGCCACGACTTGTCCAAAACTTTACTGTCGCACAAGCTCCGTCTGACACTGCCTCACTCGTAACGATTAATTTTTTGGTTTTCTTTTTTATGTGGAAGATCAGACAAAGCTCCAACTACGTAGCATACTCAAAATATCAATTAGGCTAGACTCTGATACCACTTGTTGAGGAAAATAAAAAAGTTAGGCTCAACGGAAGTTGATTTGGAAATCGCAACAATTTTCTCCTAATTATTATATAAACCTAAAATGACACGAGAGAACGTGATATTTTTACGTGTGTTCGACCCATACCGCCTATCTCTATGGAGAGATAATAATTTTATTATAATGAGAATATTAAAATATATAAGTACACACTAATGTTTGATCCAAATCCGAGATTCCTTATCCAGGTAATGTATTTGTAACTAATCTCAATATCCCAGTAAAACTAACATGGTCTCATCCTTATCCACCCGAATAATATTCTCTCTCGTTGGATTTTGCTTCTTGGGTGTACCTTCCCCGATGTAAACTCATGCCTACTTATAGGCAAGCTCAAGCTTAAGAAAACCTTACTGCTAAAATCATTTTTCATTATTGAGGCCGTTGAGAAATTCAAAACTTATAATGTTTCACGTTCTTGTATCTCTTATCATGGGTATGACCGTTAAGGTGTCATTGATCAAGACATTTGATGCTGATGTGGCATCTTGACGTGACACAGATTAGTATTACACACCATGTGCCACATAAGTCGTCAAGAAGTCATATCAGCATCGGATGTCTCGATCAATGACACCTAAAATGTGTCAACTAATATCACATCACCTCTTATGTTGATGTGGCATGTTGATATGGCACGAATCAGTACCACATCAACAGATGCTCACATACGGTGAGCACCATAAAATTATATAATAATGAGACTTGTGGGTGTCTTTTTAAATGTAGTAATATAACATGTCTCCACAAAATTATTTTTAGGAGCACATACTAAATGTTGTAATTATTTTCCATAACTTTTCAATATTCCCCTTTTTCCCTTAATATGCTCTTTTAACTCCTATTTCTTTTTTCCAACATTATTTGTAAATTTCCTTGAAGTTTTTCTTCATGATGGACCTACAATCGAACAATGTTGTCGAAGCATTTTCAATGTATGGTGCTGCTAGTCATATCATAGTAGTAGTATTTGGGCTAGTTGGGGTCTCATCTTCGATTGTTTTTTTTTTTTTTTAAATGATTATTGTGGTCTAACACTAAAATTAAATCTATTTGCTTTCTTAGCAAACATTGTTTCTAATACTTTATCATCAATCGATGATTATCAGAACAAGTTCAGAATTGGACCATAGATTAATTGTGTTAGAGAATAGAATCAGAAAAACAATAAGAACACTTGAAACTGCCTCCAACTTCTATACTTGCTGCTGCTTAACACAGATTTCAGTTTCATCAAAACTTCACTAAGTTACATCCCATCAGAAAGTACTTCGATGATGATCCTATTAACATGGATGTGCCCAAATTGCAGAACATCTTATACCAAGCATATTACTACTAGAATATACAAATCTTTAAGTAGTTTCCCTTCTAAACTTTGCTTTAGTTAAAACCAGTCCTTAGATAAGCACCAACACAAAATATACCAAGGGAACAAACATGATGAAACGTAAGAATATTATGATCGAATCTTCATAAACATATGGCATCAAAACATCTCATTGAAATGAAACTCATGCTTTAGTAGTGTAATAATCGAATCTTTGATCGGTAATGTGTGTAAATCTAAAACCTATTACACAGATACTATTAAATCTATAACTATATATATATATAAAAAAAATATATATCTTTTCTTGGATACATCTCAACCCCTCCCTCTCATTATACAACTTGGGCGTGCGTATGTTGCAGGAACTGAGAAACACACGGCCTCGACTCCCCTCATCCGACAAGTCTCCAATTTTCCGACAGATCACAAGAAATCAGCCCATTCTTTCTCCTCCTTAATCCTCTCCAAAACCCCATCAACCGCCACATCGAAAGCATCCTTAAACCCCTTGACACCACCCCCATTGGGCATCTGATAGATAATCCTAGGTATATTCTCGATCACCACCTCCCTCTTCTTCTCAATCTCCTCCTTCCCAAACCTCCCCAAGACATCCCTTATCGAGACCGTCCCGTTCCTCACCTCCTCGTGGTCGATAAAAACCGAGTAACTATCCGGGTCGCCCGGCAAGAACCATTCGTACTGATCGTACGCCGTCCTCTTCCAGAAGAAGACGGGGACAGAACCCGCCACCATGCACTCAAACACCGATTTCCTAGTAAAGCTCTCGCCTTTAGGCTGCAGGCAGTAATTCGAGCCCAGCAAAGCTTCTAGAACTATCCACGAGTCCGTCGAACACTGGCTCGTGGCACAGTCCACGTACCTGCACGAGCCCGACTCGTTCTTGCAGTACTCGACCACTTGGTTCCTGAAATCAAGCTCGCCCCAGCTCGTAGATGACGTGGCTGCTACGAACGTTGCAAGGTTGGATCTTTTGTAACTTCTTACAAAGTCTTGCCATTGTCTGAGGTTTTCGGCTGTCTTGGGGTGGAATCCTATTGGGTAGGGGACGCTAACGTCCATCTCATCGCCGGGATACTTCTCTACGATGAAGCGAGTGACCCTTTGCATCGAGGGCATGTTCAAGAAGCTCGAGCCCCACGATTTTCCGGGATCTGTGAGCCGTCGGAAATCCCACGTGATTCTTGAGATGGTCGTGAAATGATCTGAACCGTTGAATTTCTTCCATGGATCTTGCTTCTTGACCCAACTCAGCATCATCTTACAGTGCCAATCGCGTTTGGAAGTATCGTCCGTCCACAGATGCTTGCCTACGGCTAGTCCGGCGTAGAACGGTATGTAGAAGGCTGTCGCCGATTTGGGATCCATAGTCCTGCGTTTTTTTTTTTTTTAAAAGGATGTAATAATAACTCAATTTGAAGTGATAAAAACTTTGGGAATTTTTAAAGATTTTCAGATCTTATCACCTGCACTTGTGCTTCAAGATTCTGTGATGAAAGATCACTTCGAGGGTGAACTGATTAGTGTGGTACCAAGATTTGTACATATCGTCGGGTAAGACCCGCCGGAGCTCAGCCGCAGATTTGCCGTAGCCGTGGTTAGATATTATGCCGCACTCCCAGTCCCAAGGACTCAAGTCCGTGCAGTTCTTCACCACCAAGTCCTTGTTGAACATCTCCGGCAGGTCGTAGGCGTAGACCCTCCCCGACGGGCACTCCTCGTTGAATCCCGACGTGGGCTCCGGCGGAGAAAGCGTGGCATTGGTCGTCGAAGGAAGGGCGGATGCGACGTTGTCTCGTGTGCGGAAGCTGTGGGTGGTGGTGACCGTACGGTCGGGAAAACACGGCGGCGGGGTGCGGAGGTAGGAGATCAACAGTCCCTCGATCCAGAGGAAGGCGATGAAGAGCCAGAAGCGTGGGTGTGAGGTGAGGTGGTAGCGTACGGTGGCTACGGCGGATTTGAATATGCCTGCGTTGTTGTTCTTCGACGACGTTGCTTTCTTCATAATGGGTTCGATCTCCTCTGAAGAAGGAACCATACTACTACTTACTGTAAATGGCTCTGCTCGTCAATTGTGGGGAAATAAAAATAAAACATTTAAAAATAAAAATTGAAAAAGAAAAAGAAAATTATGCTTAAAAGTTAATACTGTCGGTGGGGGGACAACGTGGAGTGTTTGGTTGTATTATATAGTTTTATTTTGATGTTTTAGATGTGTATTTCGTATATTTTTACTTCAAAGCAAAAATTATTGATAACATTATGCAAGAGATTATAAATATATAAATATATATGTGTGTGTGTCACAATTGTTGAACTTAGTTGCTTATTAGGTGGGCAAATATTGGAGCCTTGTCGGGTGGATGAGTCAGTCTTAACTTTATATAAGTATATATTGGATTTATTTCAACATAGATAGGAAATATATCATTAATGATGGGCAGTTGAGGAAAAGGTTCACCTAATCTATGAATTGATAAGTGAAACTTTTCTAATAATCTTTCTAATAATCATATGATGATTTGAACCTAGCTAGCTATAGGTAACCAATCTCTAAAGTCAATAATTGAAGAGTGTATGGTCCGGGAAATTATTATTTATTAGAGATATGGTGGGACTTAGGTATAAAGATAGAATATATATATATATATATTATATATATAATTAATGGAAGATTTCACGGGCCTTCGGTTGTTGTTAATTGGTGAACTATGAAATATTAATAGTCAACATAATATGTTGACTTCTTTGAAAAGCTAGACCACGAACTTTGATGCAGTGATTAAGGACGAACATGATGGCGCGATTAATGCTAATAAAGCTTAGGAAAAGGAGGAAACTGTCGAGAATATTTAAAATAAAAAACAACAAATAATTAAAAAAGAAATATTGCATCTCTTCCTAAATACAAGTCGTTTAAGGTTTCTACACGTATATTAAGAAATAAAATAAAATCTCTTTTATACGCTCAACTAATCGTATATTTTAATTGATCACCCACTTAATTAGCCTCTTTTAGAGGTAAAATTGGAAATATACATAATAATATTTTTGAAACTAACAAATTTATGAAACTAACAAAATGACTTTCTTTTTAAAACAAAAAAATTTCTAAAACGACATGTATTTAGGAATGGAGGGAGTACTAATTTTTAAGGGGAATTCTATTCACACCCCCTATTTACTAAATACACCCCATATTTATTATCTAGTATTATAAAAAGCATATTTTTCAAGTTTAATTAGTCTTTATTGTCTCACATATTTATTGCATATAAGAATAATATTTTATATTCTTTTTTTCAACTAATAATATTACTAACTTCATATAAATATATTTTTATATTTTAATTCTGGAAAAATATATAATTATGATAATTTTTGTTTGCATATTATTTATATTTATAATATCTATAATATAGGAATATTATATTATTTATATATAATTGTATTTGTTTAAGTTAACTTGTAAATTTTTTTATAAGATGTATTATGTTATATGATTATTTTTATTAAAATAAGTTAATTATTAATATTTGTAACTTTAACAAAATATTAAAGTGTAGATTAATTTAACAATATAATATTATGAAATGAAACGTGTTAAATAAAAAATAAATTAATTAACAAAAATATTATTATTGAATTCAAGAGAAAAAAAATAGAGAGAGAATTACTTTTACAAATTTCATGTTATTTTGAGTTAAGTATTTAATGTGTGAGGGGGTGTGAATAGAATTTTTCACCCAAGGGGGTGTAAATAGTAGCACTCAATTTTTAAATACTTGAAACTATGAATGATTTTCATAAATTCCATATCTCTAAAATTATACTTCATAAATATATATATATATATATATATATTATGTATAAAGTCTATCATTTTTCTCTTCTTCTATATTTAGGGTCTTTTTTCCTTCTTATTTTGGTTGATAGATGTAATCGCCGCATGTTGTAATATCGTAAGATTCTTTGTCGGACTAGGTTTTTCGACTGCGACTATGTCACTGGCCTCACTAATGCTTTGTGACGTCACCGCCAAGGCATGAGGATAATCTCATTGCTTTCTGTGCTTTTACTTTTCAAATTATATATCATGGATTGTTGTAAAGTTATATAATTTAAAGAATATTACTTCTTTTAATGTCAATGAAATAGTGAGAAAACTCAGAAAAAAAAAATAGTGAGAAAACTCATTTCGGACTCGAAAATGAGAGTTGGCAAACACCAATTATTGCTTGATGACCCCATATGGGCCTAATATTTAATTTCTTGAACAAAGCTTTCACGTTCAAGGGGCTCAGATTTATTTTCAGTTTATGCATTCATATATTATTTTATATTATAAATATTCATTATATGCCCTTAAAATTTTATTATATTTTTTATCAACAGTTTTATTGTGTGAAATATATATATCTTCCATCTATCCATCTATTTATTATATTATTAGAGAGGACCTTACAAAAACTGTCAACTCAATTGGTATGTCAATTTTATTTAGTATAATTACAATTTGGTCCTTAAGTTCTTTTATTTATTTTAATTATATCATCATAAATAATTTTTTTCCTTTTATATACTTTAAAACAAACCTTAATTAACATTTCATTATATTAACATACATTAAACATTTTAAATTAAAAATACCTCTTAAAATATAAAAAAAATTATATATATTTATAAATTAGAGTACGCACACACACGGAGTGGGCTTAAAAATACTAATATATATATATATATATATATAGCTTTATGATCGGTAAATTAACAGTAAATTAAGATATCATTTAAATAATCACACATAAAAATTTAATTGCTTTCTAAAAAATCAAACTACGTGAGAATATAAACGGTAAATTGAATAGATAAAAATAAATGTTACATTAAATCTCACGTTAAAAGTATCAAGAATAATAGGAGAAGTGTGCTTTTCTATCCTAACTTACCAATATCATATCAGGAATTGTTGAAAATTGTCTCGCTGGTTCAACCATTGAGATAACAATATTTCGATCATATTTTCATTATTTCACAAAGAAAAATGATTTGTGATTTGTGATATGCATGGAGAGGATTAGCTAGTCATTTGAATTGGACATGAATAAGACCTTCTCCGATCTAAGGGTTTCACGTACTCGTACATGGAAGATCCACAGACCCGTTCTCACCCTTCGAAAGCTATGGAATATTCAGGTAAAGTTTCTATTCCGCATTCACTATCATTTATAAAGCCTCTTTAATTCGATCAAGACTAAAGAATTCGGATCCATTTGGTCTCGGATCCAAACAAGTGGTATCAGAGCCAGAGCCGCCTTGATTTGGATTAATTAGGTTATGGTTATGTTTGTTTATCGGCAGCTCTCAGTTTTGGAAAATTTGGGACAGCGCCTCTCGACTGCGAAAGAATCTGCACAGCGGCGCCGTTGGGCGCTGCATTCGGATGTCGCGCGTTTGGCAGCAAACGTTGTAGGACAGCAGCGTCCCGACGCTGCGTTGGGCTGAGAGCAGCGTTGTGCGCTGTGTGGCTTCGTGGCTGCGCTTTTGTTTCTGTTGAAAGAGTACGACTGCGCCGCCGCCGCCGTTGGGCGGATGGCTGAGTCGCTGCTGTACAGGCAGCGCCGTTGGGTGCTGCCGGGCTGCGCATCGAGGCTGTGTTCGGCTGCTACAGAACAGCCTAATCGGTTGCCGTGTGCGAAAGCTGCAAGTATGGAAGCGCCGTTGGGCGCTGGGCGGTTGCACACGCTGCAGCAGCACCGTTGGGCGCTGTTTTGGCAGCGTGACTGAAGCGAGGCAGTGCCGTTGGGTTTCTGCAGCTGGTAACTTTGCTTACGGCGCCGCCTAGGGTTTTGTGCAGCTATTTAGTTTGCTGTAACGACTAAGCTGTTTAGGGTTTTCTTAAATGGGCCTATTTTAGTTTTAGACCCTAATTACATTAATGGGCTATTCATGTTTTAGACTGTTATTTACTTTTGTTTTGGGCCTGTGTAAGTTAAACAAAAAAAAAATAAAAAAAAAACAAAATAAAATAAAATAGTTTAGGACTGCCTTAGGGTTTGTAGTAGTGTTTGTTAACGGGCCCAAATCTGAGCCCACTAAAGTTTTTTGAAAGCTACTACTGTAGCATTAGGGTTTTATATATGGGCCTAATTTTCGGCCCACTACAGTTTTGGACCTAAATATGGTTTTATTAGGCCTAATTAATGTGTTAAAAAGTTGGCCAATTTTCGTGACTATTCGGGGTGCTTTTAAGTCAGAAGTATTCGGAAATATTGCGACTTTTAACAGACAATGGTTATTAAATTTAATAACAGCATAAAGATGCTTATTAATGGCATAATCGATTATTAGAGATATTTAATTGAAGCAGTATAGTCACCTTCGTGACCTCTGCTGTGGAAATTTTATAAATCTAATCGTCGGGACGGTGGCGTAACGACACATGCGGATAATTCGATCGGCCCTTCGGAAGGCATTTATCTGGCAGTGGCTTGTGCATGTCTGTGACGGTAAGTTGAAATACCTGAAGGTCTTTCCGTTGCGAGTAGTTGATCGGCCCTTCGGAAGGCGACTACTTGGTTGGAATAGGGTATGAACGCTTGATCGTTGCACCAGTTTGATCACTCGTGGATTGACTAGCTAACCTTCGTTAGGCTCATTTGCACAACGATTAAGCTGAAGATGGATTGTTATTATTTAATTTTTTAATCATTATTTAAAGCTTAATATGTGAGCTAATTAAAGCATATAGTTCTCTTTACAGTGGAAATGGTCAATGTTGCGGCGACTAACTCTGCCATCAACAACATACCAATACTTAATGGTATGAATTTGGATGCTTGGAAAAATAAAACACCTAAGGAATCTGTGGTTAATCAGAAGAAGTCTAAGGGCTCTGATAAAGAGCATAAAGAAAAATCAATTAAATTTCTTCTTCTGCAAGAATACTTCTCATATGAAGAAGGACTGTGCCAAATATCATACTTGGCGACTAAAGAAATGTACAAATTTGGCTTTTGTAAGCGCCGAAATTAATTTGGTTTCTGTACCAAGATATACTTGGTGGGTTGATTCTGGCGCTACAACTCACATAAGTGTGTCTATAAAGGATTGCCTGAACTTTCGAAAGCCCATTGATGCCGAAAGATTCATCTATACGGGGGCTGGGGAACCAGTTGAAGTTCAAGGTGTGGGGACTTTTAGATTGTTGTTGAGTTTTGGTTTCTTTTTGGATTTGAATAACACTTTCATCATACCGTCGTTTAGACGGAATTTGATTTCAGTTTCTGTTTTGGACAAAGGTTATATTTGTTCATTTGGTAACAGAAAGTGTGTTATATATTCCAAATCTTTAGCGATCGGAACCAGTAACTTATCTGTACACGATAATCTATATTTACTCGAGACAGTAAATAATTTTGGAGAGTCCCATAATGTGGAAACCCGAGGAATTAAGCGTAAATTACCATCTGAGAATTCATTTGGTTTATGGCATAAGCGTTTGGGTCATATATCCGAAAGGAGAATTAATAAGCTTGTGTCAGACGGAATTCTCGAAACACTCGATAAATCCGGAGATCATTTGTGTATCGAGTGTATAAAGGGTAAAACTACAAATAAAAGAAAATTAAAAGCTGAGAGAGTTAAAGAGGTCTTAGAACTGATACATACAGATGTGTGTGGTTCATTCCCTACGGCTTCTTGGAATGGACAACGCTATTTCATCACGTTCATTGATGATTACTCTCGTTTCGGTTATTTGTACCTAATTCATGAGAAGTCTGAAGCACTGGACGTTTTTAAGGCGTTTAAAGCTGAAGTCGAAAATCGACACGGCAAAACGATTAAGGCTGTCAGATCCGACCGTGGTGGAGAATACTACGGACGATACGACGGATCAGGTGAACAATGTTCAGGACCGTTTGCTAAGTTTCTAGAAGAGTGTGGGATCGTTCCTCAATACACCATGCCGGGAAGTCCAAATATGAATGGTGTTGCTGAGAGACGAAACAGAACCCTTCAGGATATGGTGAGAAGTATGATTGCTCGTACGACTTTACCTCACTCTCTCTGGGGCGATGCATTAAAAACCGCAACCTATATTCTTAATAGAGTCCCTACTAAAGCTACGAACAGTACCCCATACGAGTTATGGACAGGTAAAAGACCTGTCATTAGGCATTTACGAGTTTGGGGATGTCCGACTGAGGCACGACCTTACAGGCCGGGCGAGAAGAAATTGGACTCAAGAACTGTCAGTAGCTATTTTGTAGGATATCCGGAAAACTCACGGGGCTATAAATTTTATGATCCCACATCAAGAACATTTTTTGAGACGGGAAATGCCCGGTTCTTTGAGGATATTGAGTTTGGGGAGGATAAGGATAATAGAAACGATTTTTTATTCGAAGAAGAGGCTTCAGAAATTCCTCTTCGTACAACTCAGGTCGGTCCGGACGAAATTTTCGTCCCTGCTGCGATTCGATCTCGAGATACAGTCGAAGATGAAGAAATCGTTCCTCCAACTGATCAGCAATCATCACTGTAGCTATTCATCACGATCAGCTTAATGAAGCTGAAGCTGATCATCAAGTTCAAACTCATGAACCTCAACTTCAGATAGAACCAACGCATCTACGGAGGTCAACGCGAGAAAGAAGAAATGCTATTCTGATGATTACGTTGTATTTCTTCATGAACATGAGGATACCATTGATTTAGTGGGAGGTGATCCATTCACTTTCCTAGAGGCAATGGAAAGTTCTAAGGCTCGCGAATGGACCAATGCCATAAATGAGGAAATCCAATCCATGAAGGACAACGACGTTTGGGATCTTGTCCCGTTACCCGAAGCCGTGAAACCGATTGGTTGTAAATGGGTTTTTAAAACCAAACGGGATTCACTGGGTAACATTGAGAGATATAAAGCTCGTCTTGTCGTGAAAGGATTTACTCAGAGGGAATGCATAGATTATAAAGAGACTTTCTCTCCAGTTTCATCGAAAGACTCTTTTAGGATAATTATGGCGCTTGTGGCACATTTTGATCTTGAGTTGCATCAAATGGATGTAAAGACTGCTTTTCTCAATTGTGATATTGATGAAACAATATATATGGTGCAGCCAGAGGGCTTAACTTCGGATGAAACTAGCCCACTGGTTTGCAAACTAAAGAAATCCATCTACGGACTCAAGCAGGCTTCTCGTCAGTGGTACCAAAAGTTTCACCAGACAATCACCTCTTTCGGCTTTGAGGCTAATTCTGTTGAGGACTGTGTGTATCACAAATTCAGTGGGAGCAGGTTCATCCTTTTGATTTTATATGTCGATGATATTTTGCTAGCTAGCAGCGATGTGGATTTACTTCGGGACACCAAGAGATTTCTTTTGGGTCATTTTGACATGAAAGATCTTGGGGAGGCTTCTTTTGTATTAGGGATCCAGATTCACCGTGATCGTTCACGGGGAACTCTCGGATTATCACAAAAGAGCTACATCGAAAGGATACTGCAAAGGTTTAGCATGGCTAATTGTCGTCCAGTCTCAAACAGTGTCAAACAGTGTCCGGATAATATTTTGGAATACAAGCTCATGAAGGACATACCATATGCGTCAGCAGTGGGAAGTTTAATGTACGCACAGGTTTGCACCAGACCTGATTTGGCGTTCATCGTCGGAATGCTCGGTCGATACCAGAGCAATCCGGGTAGAGAACATTGGGTAGCAGCCAAAAGGGTCTTCCGATATCTTCAGAAGACGAAGGACTATATGCTCACATACAGAAAATCAGAGTATTTGGAGATCGTTGGGTATTGTGACTCTAATTATGCTGGATGCCTAGATAGTCGCAAATCGACTTCTGGATATGTTTTTCTGCTGGCTGGTGGAGCGATTTCCTGGAAAAGTGCCAAGCAGACACTTATCGCTTCGTCCACTATGGAGGCAGAATTTGTAGCTTGCTACGAGGCATCCAACCAGGCTGTTTGGCTGCGCAATTTGGTGACAGGACTTAAAGTTGTCAATTCAGTAGAACGACCAATAAAGCTATTCTGTGACAACAATTCAGATGTCCTTTATTCCAATAACAACAGGAGCTCTTCGAGGTCTAAGTATATAGACATTAAGTTCCTAGTTGTGAAAGAACGAGTTCAGAGTGGATAATAAGCATTGAGCATATCGGGACAGATTTTATGATTGCAGATCCGCTTACTAAAGCGTTAGCACGTCTATATTTCACGAGCATGTTGCTCGTATGGGTGTTTCGAATTAAGTTTATCTATTTGCGGATGCTGTAACTTTTGGGCTTGATGATTATAATAAAGTTTTTTTTATTAATACATGTTTATGTCACGACATTAGGTTTTTCTTCAGATATCCATTAGTTTATCTCTGAACTCTGATCTCAATAAGGTAGGACCAGTTGGAAATAGACATGCGTGATCAATTTGGCATGTAATTTCCATGCTACACGTCCACACTTGGTCTATGTCATTCGATGGAGTTGGCGTTCGTGATTAATGTGGGTTGAGTTACGATATATGTATAACGACTACCCCTTTAGTCCTTGCATCGACAATATTGATTGACGAGATTGATTTAAATATGCGACACTTCAGTTATAGCTATATTCGGTACGATATTTATTATACGATGAAAGGGTGCTTGTCGGAGAAATACAACGTCTTATAGTCCAGTGGGAGAATGTTAGATTTAGGACTATTTGACTATGTATTTAAGCACCGTTAGCGTTTGGACATGTAGACGTACATGTATTGCAGTATTAGTCGTATACGTAATATTGTAATTAAGTTAAAGGACTCATTTAGTGATCAATTATATTTACAGGGGTCTGTCGCAAATAAATAAGATGTGTGGGGTTAATTAATAATGTGTAGAATTCCTGGGGACTGGAACGTAAATATCTGATGGGCTTATTTGCGGCCCAGTCCATTATGACATCTATATATATGGGTGTGGTCCCTAAGTGCAGTACAACGAAACATTCAGCCGTCACTATTCAAAAAACCCTAGTGGCCGCCGTCTAAAGATCTTCGGGGTTCCCATCTTCTCCGATCTAAGGGTTTCACGTACTCGTACATGGAAGATCCACAGACCCGTTCTCACCCTTCGAAAGCTATGGAATATTCAGGTACGGTTTCTATTCCGCATTCACTATCATTTATAAAGCCTCTTTAATCCGATCAAGGCTAAAGAATTCGGATCCATTCGGTCTCGGATCCAAACAAGTGGTATCAGAGCCAGAGCCGCCTTGATTTGGATTAATTAGGTTATGGTTATGTTTGTTTATCGAGTCGGCCGAGTCAGGCGGCGGCTCGCTTCGATCGGGCTTGATGGGCCGTTTGGGTGCTAGGGAATCGAAGTGGGCCCGAACTTGGCGGTAGATTTGTTCCTGCTCGGCAGAGTTCAGAATCTCGTCGCTTCGGCTTGGCTTAGTCATCGAAGTTGCCGATCTATTTATTTATTTATTTATTTATTTTTGCGTTGTTTGGGTATGTGTGAGTACGAAATTCGCAGGTTCTCTATGATAAGTAGAAGCTGGATCAAAATTATGTAAATAAAATAAATATTTGTTGTCCAAAAATCATAATTTTTTCGCCTGACCTTCTCACAGTAACACTACAGTAACCAAAAAGGTCTTAAACCAGGGGCGCTTGTAAGAAAACCAGGAACTTTTGGTGGACAATAATGGGTAAGAGAGGTCTTTGGTTGGACCTAGGGTCTTCAAATTTTCGATTTTTTCGATTCGGTTAATTCGATTTTTCGGTCGATTTTGGTTTTGTATTTAGAAAATTCGATTTTTCGGTTCGGTTTTCGGATTTCAGAAAAAATAGTCGAAATAATCGAAAAACTGAAATATATTTAATTATATATTATTTATATAAGTTTAAATTTTGTAGTTTATGAAAGTGATTTATTTTAAATAAATCGGCTCATTAATAGTTATAGTGCTAATAAAGTCCAACAAAATAATTATATATATATGTATATGAATTACGCACACATGTGAGTAATGCAATTATCATATCATTAATATTTAATTTATATATATGTTATAAGAGTTCATTCATATATAATACATGCACACATATGAATTAAAATCTTTAACGATTAACCGAAAAACCGAACCGAAAAAAACCGAACCAAAGTGTAAAAAACCGAACCGGAGTGTAAAAAACCGCACCGAACCAAATTAAAATGGTTTGGATATAGGATTAGACATCTGTAAAACCGAAAATTGAAAAATCGAACCAAAATTTGAAAAAATCGAACCGAACCGTCCAATGAACACCCCTAGTTGGACCCTCTTATTATTTCAAATTCTCGAATGGGTTTATGATTTTCAAGATCCGATCCGACCAATTAATCGGATCCAATAAAAAACAAACACTTCTTTAGTTCCGAACATCACTTCTTGGAAGAGTATTTTATGTTTCAAACTAATAATACTGCAAAGAGGAATAATAAGCTATTAAGTTAGGCGTTTAAGTTTAAATAACAATGCTTAGAAGATCCGCATTAGTATGAGATGTTAGATAATGTAAATGGTGCGAATGCAACATACCGCAAGAAAATTCTGTAGCTAAATCATCGGTAAACTTGAACAAAGTGCGATTAACAATATATTGAGTATATGGCTTGATTTCAAAATGACTTTCCCTCCTGAATTTTGAGTGTATTATTAGGGATCAGGAAACCTTTCGAAAAGCAAACAATCTTTCGCACAACCCCCGCTCGTTTTATGTCCAACATTTGTGTATGCAGGCCGAGCCCACTCACGAGTCGTACCATTGGATCCCCGATTTGCACCACTCCTACATCCACAATATAATATTGGCTAACATTTTTTTAGGCTAAATAAATACACAACTATTTATAAGGAGGTTAAAATCACTTCTTCTATTCAGTGTAGGGCACGTCTTAAATACATGTGTTGGTTGATGGACTCATCGTGCGTTATCTTACCTCGGGAGAATCCAGCTAATCAAATCAGTCCATAGTGCCTTGCTATCTAACTGGCCAGGGTGTTTATACTCCCTAAACGGCCATTAACATTATCGAGCGTAGATTACGAAAATTTCTTTATTGTGGTAAACGAGGCAAGGTAGCATGGGATGTCGTATGCATACCAATTAAGTAAGGAGGTCTTGGGAACCCGATAATGACTACTAAAAATCATGCCCTTGTGATGAGTCACCTACGGAGTGATATTTCTTAAGGATTTGTCTCCAATTCCACGAGGTATCATGCATATACCTCATACGCCACCAAGATGTATTATGTAGTCTAGTATGGTATACATAATCCACCCACATAGAGTTAACATCATGCGAGATTCGAGATATTATACGTCCATTGATTGTCTATCGTATTCGTTAGGGTGCTAGCATCTGGATTTGGTGGGATCAATGGTTGCGTAACATACCCCTTAAAGAGCGGATTCCTCGAAGAGCACTAGCATTGGGCATCTCGATTGATGCACGCCTGAGTTCAGTCATTAACGATCATGGGTGGAATTGACCATCACGAGAATCTAAAGAGTGCTCATTGATAGCACCATTACTATAAATTGTGACAATTCGTTATCGAGATGAGTTTTTCGATAAACAATTGAATCAATACTCTATGGGATGGTGTTTGATTGTTGAAGAATTTCAACCCCAATGCAAACAATAACTCGAATTTTAGGAGAGATTATGTTAAAATTTTAGATTTAAAAGAGAAAATGGCTCGAATAGGAAGTAAACACTCATTGTATAATGGAATCTGTAATGGCTAGTAAACACGATGAACGGCTTTATTGCAGGCTAACATACCACGTGAATAATACATTGCGACCAAACCACGCGAAAGGTGCACGGTGATAACATTGTCGCTACTATCCAGTGTTCGATAATTTCATGTCGGACAAAGGGTACCAAGCCATACGTTCATTAGATACTACGACGTGACCAATTGTTACGCTTTAATCTATTTTATTACTTTTAAAAAATTTAAGTTAACAAAGAAAAAATGATAGCAAAAAGAAGAGCGATGGAGAAAGATCTAGAGAGTAAGAATAAAATTTATTTATTTGTCCTACAAATATATGATCGATCTATTTCCAACTCTATCATTTCCATCTCTAGAAAATTATCCTCCCACTATCTAGAAATAGAAAAAAAAAACCTTAAACAAAATCCATTTTATATAGGATGGGGGAACCACCTCATTTTATTATTTTTGTAAGGGGGGGAATCGGTCCGGATATGATACGGATGCACAAACTAAGTTAACAGTAAACTAAGATGTTGACCCTAATGTTGAGATAACATTCGGGATCAGAACGTTTTTGCACAGCGGAAAAATAAACTTAGTTGTAAAGAGATTTAAGCACACGTTGGACACAGAGTTTCAAAATATGCAGCAAGTTATAAAACTTGCTGCGTGCCTTCAGGGCAAAATTCCACTACGAGAATGGATTACGAAAAAGCAACTATCAAAAGATAGTACAAATCAGCCTAGTAACTTCACACGAAACCTCACGTATAGATCCTAAGTCCTATACAAAATTGTGAAGATAAAAACTAGGCACAAAGAGATCGAAACAGATAGATGATGATTGAAAGCTTCCCTTTCTTCAGCTCGTTGCACGCGCGTGTCTTCCTATCTGATATTTTCGATACTTAAGCTCGAATGGAGTCTACTGTATATATAGACGTGACTCCCCCTATTTTACAGTTCAGTTGAGTTTGTTCCACCTTATACTCCTTCTCTATTTTTAGTAAATGCACCTTCTATTTTTAGCTCCTACTCAACTTCCATATCTTTACTCAATCCAAGTCGTGAATATCTCCTGCACACATTTAAACAAAGCCAAAAAATAGGATAAACGGTTATTTGGGCATGAAAGACAAAACATATGTTTGACCAGGTCTGAGTCAACGATGTTGACTCCAGTGTCGGCTCCACATTGGCTCCAACATTGTCAATGTAAACATTAACAATCTCCCCCTTTTTGTCTTCCCAAAACCCGTGCAAAGATAAATCCAAAGGCTCCCCCTGAAATCATCAAGACACTCAGAACAAAAAGTAGTCATCATAAGATATCAAATATAAGTTATTAGTACAGAACTACTTGGACAGGTCTGAAGTAGCCACATCTGCAAAAAAGAAACAAAATAAGAGAATCTAAAAGTTAAGAGATTCAATCGATTCAGAAGATTCTCTTTCAGCAGTAGCTTCCTCTTCAGTTTCTCCATTTCCAACAGCAACAACAGTCGTCCCGGCATCTTCTTCAGCACCATCATCTCCCCCTTTTGGGAAGAAAAGTTTCCTCGTAGTATCTCCCTTTGAGCAACTAATGAAGCAATAGTATCATCCAGATACTCAATGTGACGCTCCAGGACAGATGTTGTAGCAGATGTTGAACCAACATTCTGTAACTCAGAACTTTGTGAGTTTGCCATGAAAATTAAGAGAACTGGTAAAAACTGGATTAAGATCGAAAGAGAAAAACAAGAAAGCTGGATTTGCGGATATAAACGCAGATATTATAGGAATGATTTGTGCAATGGAGAGATATCCGGCCAAGACTGAGTCAATAAATAGACCAAAACAGAAAAAGAAATTTTCCAACGATAAAAATTTATGATCGTGCAGCAATGGTCAAAAACTTTCTTTTTCAAATACCTATAAACTCGTGATTTTATCGGTAAAAAGCGCAATAATAGGTATGCAAAAGCGGTCAAAAAATCATGCAAAAGTGGAATTAAAAATCATGCACATAAGGAGATGACATAAATCAGGTCGAGAACAAATGATACTAACCGTTTAGGCACTTCGATGAACGCACGAACCAAGTGGAGATAACCGTTCTTCCAATGAACTTTAAATGAGAGATATGGATACTAGACACGACAGACTAATATATGTATAGATACGACCTAAGACACATAAGCAAAAACATAGAATATAGCATCATCAAACAGGTTAGTCACAAATGTTGCCCAACATTTGACCCAACATACTCAAAAACTTTTTCCTTCATTTTCTGTTCGAACACCCTAAACTCATTTTTCTTTCATTTTCTGCTCTACCTTACCTTTTATTTATGGTGCACTGCTCTTTCTTGATTGCTTTTCCATCAAGGTTCAAGAAATTTTTTATTTTTTTTTTCATATAGCTTTTTTTTATCAGAGAATACATCGTCACCGCGAATGCCGTGTACCTTTGATTTTTTCTTTTCTTTTTTTTTTTCAGAGAATACATCGTCACCGCGAATGCCGTGTACCCTTGAAAGTTTTTCAGCTTTTCTTGAACCTGTATCTTGAAAAAGGTCATGAGCAATCGTGTGCAAAAGAATAGAGTCATTTCGAAAAACGGTCCAGGTGAGTCAAATCATTTCAGGAAATCATCATAGAGCATGTTGACGCAAATATCAAACGAGTAACAACCATATTTGACATATGCTAATGTTGATCCAGATACTGGACCAATATTTACTGACACTGACACAGACCTATCGACTTCTTCAGGCTCGAGAACCTTTCAAAGTCTAAGGCTTTAGTGAAAATATCAGCTAACTGACTCTTAATATCTATATGCTCTATCTTAATAAACTCTTTTTCGACCATATCTCTCAAGAAATGATGCCTAATATCTATATGTTTGGTCCTAGAATGCTGAATAGGATTTTTCGATATATTTATAGCACTCAGGTTATCACAGAACATAAGAACAGACTGACTCTCTACGCCATAATCACATAACATGCTTTTCAACCAAATGAGTTGTGTACAGCAGCTGCCCGCCGCCACATACTCAGACTCAGCCGTAGAAAGAGACACGCAATTCTGTTTTTTGCTATACCAAGACACTAGATTGTTACCTAGGAAGAAACAGGCACCACTCGTGCTCTTGCGTTCATCTTCTTCACCTGCCCAGTCAGCATCACTGAAACCAACTAGATTCGTGTTAGTATCCTTAGAAAACCATAAACCGAGATTGTACGAACCACTAACATACTTCAAAATCCTTTTAACTGCATTTAAATGAGAAACTTTTGGCTCGGCCTGATATCTCGCACATACACAAACACTATACATAATATCATGTCGACTCGCAGAAAGATATAATAAGCTACCAATCATAGAACGGTACAATGTTGGATCAACATTTACCCCAACATTATCTTTACTTACCTTCTGCATAGATCCCATAGGAGTTTTCATTACCTTTGCAGTATCTAACCCGAACTTCTTAACAGTGTTTTTAGCATAGTTCTCCTGGGACATAAAAATGCCATCTTTACTTTGTTTAACCTGCAGTCCTAGGAAGAATGTTAGTTCACCAATCATACTCATCTCGAATGTGGAATTCATAGCATAAACAAACTGATCAGACATAGATTGTGAGGTCGAACCGAAAACAATATCATCCACATAAATTTGTGAGATAAGCACATCATTACCAACCCTCTTTACAAAAAGAGTCCTATCGGCTTCGCCTCTAACAAAACCAAAGTCCAAAGAAATGAAGTAAGTCTACCATACCACGCACGAAGAGCCTGCTTAAGACCATAAAGAGCTTTTTGCAATTTAAAAACATGATCAGAGTGATAAGGATCTTCGAAACCTTTAGGCTGCTCAACGTAAATTTCTTTATCAATATAGCCATTTAAAAACGCACCCTTTACATCCATCTGGTGTAAGGTAATGTTGAGCCAACATGCAATAGCAAGCAGTAACCTAATCGATTCTAGCCTAGCTACGGGGGCAAAGGTTTCATCGAAGTCAATACCCTCAACTTGAGTATAACCTTGAGCAACTAAACGGGCTTTATTTCTAATCACATTACCATGTTCATTAGACTTGTTTTTGAAAATCCACTTCGTACCTATGACATTAATGTCACTCGGTCGAGGGACCAAAGTCCAAACCTGATTTTTATCGAACTGTAAAAGCTCTTCTTGCATAGCATTGATCCAAAAACTGTCCTTGAGTGCTTCAAGAACGTTTTTCGGTTCAATCTCAGACACATAGCAGTTAAACCTTACCTCGCTGTATACGGAAGTCATACACACATTCTTTACCATTGATCTGTAGTCTTTCCGTGGTTTTTCCCTTGTCTTGCGCCCTTCGTCCAGTCTGCCAATGATCTGATCAGAAGGATGATCTTTCTGAATTCTGGGAGGAGGATCTCTACTCACATTCATGGAATCATCTTCACTGCCCTGGTCACTTGATGATGTTGAGGCAGGTGCTGGTTCAACATTTGATGCAACAACATCCTCAGCTTGTCCAACTACTGGAACTATATCTGAAATATCAACTTGAGAAATATTCCTGCTAAGATCAGAAGCATCATCAAAACTCAAAGAACCATCAAAACAATTCGAATCATCATAATCGAAAATAATATATTTTTCAGATGTTGAGTCCAATGCTGGATCAACATCTGGTACCGCAGTGAATCCAATATGATGTTCTTCATCTTCATTGTCAGAGAAGATTGGATTAGATATGCCCGTCCACTGGGAAACCTCACTCGTGTCTTCAGCTGTCTCATCAGCTTCATCATCTAAAAGACTTACCCAATATCTTTTTTCACATCTACGAAGAGTATTGGTACATTCGTTCGCAAAATGTCCCCAGCCTTTGCACGCATGGCACTGAACAGAATCCCTGTCAAACTTATCAACTTTAGCTTTATCAGCATAATTTCTTCTGTTGATAGGGCGGTTAGGCATAGATGAAGACTTTTTAGTATTAACAACGTTCTTGAATGTTGGACCAACATTCAACTCTTTCTCATTTTTCATAAACTTCTTAACAGAAGATTGAGTGACTAGTGCAATACTTTTACCCTTGGATACATTCCTCTGGACTTCGAGATTGGTCTCGTAGTTCTTCATGATATTCATCAAGGTGTTGAAATCAAGAGTGGCCAGATTGTGAGCTTCCTCGACCGCTGCAACCTTCACATTAAACTTTTCAGTAAGTGATCGAATAGCTTTGAAATTTAACACTTTATTCAAAATCGGTTCACCCAAGCTATGACATTCGCTAGAAATATTCAAGGGATTTCCAAAATAAGTAGTAATATCTTCATCATCACTCATTCGCAGATTCTCAAGTTGACTATGAAGAAGTCTCAATTTTGTGTCTTTCACACTCGCATCACCCTCACAATACCTTTGAAGCATATCCCACGCAAGTTGAGCACTAGTATAGTTCTAAATAATCTTAAACATGAAAATATCCACAGAAGAAAATATAGCATGTAAAGCTTTTTCATTAAAATCAGCTGTGGCTCTTTCAAGCGAGGTCCATTCAGCGATAGGTTTGTCTACGACTTCCCCATCAGCGTCAGGAGGATTTTTAGGAGGGGTATAACCATTGAGAACAGAGTCCCATGCACGTGAGTCAATCGACTTTATGCATTGACGCATACGAATTTTTCAATAAGCATAGTGAGAGCCATCTAAAACAGGAACTTTACCAAAATAATTTGAGCTTAAGGCATCCATATCAAAAAGATCAGAACGCTTAGTGTATCAAGCGGAGGCTCTGATACCACTTGTAAGGGGGGGAATCGGCCCGGATATGATACGGATGCACAAACTAAGTTAACAGTAAACTAAGATGTTGACCCTAATGTTGAGATAACATTCGGGATCAGAACATTTTTGCACCGCGGAAAAATAAACTTAGTTGTAAAGAGATTTAAGCACACGTTGGACACAGAGTTTCAAAATATGCAGCAAGTTATAAAACTTGCTGCGTGCCTTCAGGGCAAAATTCCACTACGAGAATGGATTACGAAAAAGCAACTATCAAAAGATAGTACAAATCAGCCTAGTCACTTCACACGAAACCTCACGTATAGATCCTACGTCCTATACAAAAGTGTGAAGATAAAAACTAGGCACAAAGAGATCGAAACAGATAGATGATGATTGAAGGCTTCCCTTTCTTCAGCTCGTTGCACGCGCGTGTCTTCCTATCTGATATTTTCGATACTTAAGCTCGAATGGAGTCTACTGTATATATAGACGTGACTCCCCCTATTTTACAGTTCAGTTGAGTTTGTTCCACCTTATACTCCTTCTTCTCTATTTTTAGTAAATGCACCTTCTATGTTTAGCTCCTACTCAACTTCCATATCTTTACTCAATCCAAGTCGTGAATATCTCCTGCACACATTTAAACAAAGCCAAAAAATAGGATAAACGGTTATTTGGGCATGAAAGACAAAACATATGTTTGACCAGGTCTGAGTCAACGATGTTGACTCCAGTGTCGGCTCCACATTGGCTCCAACATTGTCAATGTAAACATTAACAATTTTGATGTTGCTGGAAAAATTCGATCTGCCACAGGGTAGCGAATTGCCTCTTTTCCATCTGAGTGACGCCGGGATTTTCCCCTAAAATAACTGGACGAGGTGTTTTGCCCCCTACCTAAGTCAGGAGGTTTTTGCGCTTAGGAGGGTTGAGATAAAAAATAGGCAGAGTGACAGTAAAGAAAAAGGTGTCGACGAATTTGGCATTAAGAATAGGCCGGGATATTTATAACGAATGATACCTTACCCAAGTTCCTGGCTTTTCGGCCTTCATGGAGACATAGTCTTAGGGGTTTGTCACGCTCTCCATCTTCCCACGTTCTCTAGGCGTTCATTCTCAGCCGCACGATCTCTTCCACGTTTATGCTTCCTCACCTGGTCATATGGTTGGTTTCCAAGCCTACTCGGGAGTCAGTCCCGAGTGAGCTTCCATATCTTGGGTTTCTTTTATAGAGTGTCTCCCGAGAGGGCAGTGTGAAGATTCCGCCCTCGGATGATATTTCTCAGAGAGGCGCTTCCTCCTTTACTTTCGGGGATATCATCTGAAGTGGGCCTCGGCTACCCTTCCTCCTCTCTTTCTGGATATTTCATTAGTGATCGAAAATTCAGAGGATAACATATTTATTCATTTTCTCTTCCGTTTTTTATGTTCTTTGTCCCATTTCTTTCTTCACGAGAGTTCATTATCTCCACTTGTAGTTGTTTTCCTCCCTTGTGAAGACTCTTTCGGGAAGACGAAATTTTTAAGTTGAAGACGGAGTGAAGAGTACTATGATCTGGGTCTAATAGTCATTGCTATGGAGTTTTAGCCTCGATTTGTAATAGATTTGTTAGTTCTTGTAGTTGTAACTTTGAAAGTTGTTTTCATTCGGCTTTTTTTACTTTGTTTTTTTAGTAGTTTATTGTTGTATCTCACGATATCAGAGAAATTTCTACTCTACTGATTGTTTGACGGTTCGTATGAATGCTTAATGGCTATTTAGCTTTCTCGTTATAAAAGCTATCTTTTTTTTAAAAAAAATGATCGGATATATAGTCTCCACCATTTTGATTAAAAGTCCAAATCACAGGGCCCAATTATATAAATTTTAGGCCCAATCACCCAACGTGTTTGAATTTTAAGAACGTTAACTTTAAACCGCTCAACCCTCATTTCCAACACAACACACACGACACACAAAACACACAACGCTCCCATTTCTTCGACTAAAGCAACCAAAATTTCAAACCACAAATTCCCCTCAAATGGCTTCGAATATAGGGATGATGGATTCGGCGTACTTCGTCGGAAGATCCGAAATTCTGTCTTGGATTAATTCGACTCTTCATCTCAGCCTCAGCAAAGTCGAAGAGGTGAGTTCCGAATTTTTCATTCAATTTTAGGGTTGAAATTTTCATTTTCAAGATCTTACGAATCGATATTCAATATTCGAAAGGCGTGCGGGGGTGCTGTGCACTTCCAACTCATGGATGCGGTTCACCCTAACATGGTTCCGATGCATAAAGTCAATTTCGATGCGAAGAATGAGTACGAGATGATACAGAATTACAAGGTTCTCCAGCACGTATTCGACAAGCTTAAGATCACTAAGGTATGCAATCGCCCTGTTTTAAAAGAGGATTGCTTGAAACTATCGATTTGTTTAGTTTCAATTGAAATTGATGGTAGTGTTTTGTGTCTGTGTGTTGGATAGCACATCGAGGTGAACAAATTAATCAAAGGGAGGCCGTTGGATAACTTGGAATTCATGCAGTGGATGAAACGCTACTGTGATGGCGTCAATGGGGGACTAATGAGCAAGTAATTTTCTGACTTTCAATTTTTCGTATGTGCTGAGGATTTTATGTCGGTTGAGTATAATGGGAGAGTGAAACTCCATCCTCTCCTTGTCTCCTTTTTATTTAACTTTATGTCATTTGATGTACTGTGATATATGAGAATAGGTGTTTCGAAAAATGCCATTCTTGAATAAGATATATATCTTTTGGCAAATATTCTTTGGATTCCTCTCATGGGTCTGCACTTAAACAGCAACTCATTAGATAGATATTTATTTGTTTTTGGGTACTCGGAATCCCGCATAAGGATCTATCTGCTAGAGCAGTTTGTGTTGATATCGTTCCTTTCGAATATGAAATTTGGTATTGCTAGTTACAATGCGTTGGAAAGGAGGGAGGCTTGCAAAGGTGGAAAGGAGTTGAGCAAGAAATCTGCAACTTCCCAAACTTCGACCAGAAACTCTGCATCTGCCCCTAATAACACCCGACGGACGGATTCAACTCATTCAAGCACTGAGAGTCAACATGTTAAAACCACGCGACCTTCTTCAAGTAGCAGTGGCCCAGAACGCGCAATCTACGAGAAACAGGTCGGGACTTTTGATAGTTAAAATCATTGATATCACACGGTGACTTATGTTGGATATTGCAGATTACGGAGTTGAAGTTATCAGTGGACAGCTTGGAGAAAGAGAGAGATTTCTACTTCACCAAGCTGAGGGATATTGAGATATTGTGTCAGACCCCAGAAATCGAAAATTTGCCTGTAATGTCCTCAGATCACTCACTAGTTACAATATCTCTTTTGAAATGATGAATATTCAAATAAAGCCAATTATTGCTTTGTGCTGCTGCTGCAGGTGGTTGAAGCGATAAAAAGTATTTTGTATGCCGTGGATGCTGATGAATCGGTGATTGCTCAAGCGCAGGCTATGATATCGAATTCTCAGAAAAGGAAAGTCTTTGTCAACGTTGACGTCGAAGAAGCTTCGAACAATGCTTCCTCGTCCAGGCAAAGATTGCCTGAAGCTTCTGATGTCCATTGCCTCTGACTGACCACTTTTCGATCATCCATTATGATCTTTGTATTTGGTTCTCTGTGTGTGTGACGTAGTCGTCTGACATAAGTATGTATTGCATATGATGTTGCTTGGCACAATGGATCATTGTCTAAACTCATTGAAGCTTTTAAGAAGAACCAAGTTTAAATATCTTGTCCGAGGTTTTTTTGCTTCTTTGCTTGGCACAAACCGAACCGAACCGAACCGAAATTTCGGTTAACCGAAATTTTCGGTTCAAAAATTTTGAAACCGAATACTGAACCGATTAGGTTCGGTTTCGGTAAAACCAAATTTTTTTTCGGTTTTTTCGGTTACCGACCGGAAAACCGAAATAAAAAGAAAAAATGATAAAAAAAATATTTTCATGAAGCTGAAATACCATACTCAGAAAAACTGAGAGCTACTTCATTAAAAAAAAAGTTTTTCGTGGGGCCATACTTTTTAAGTCCAACGTTGGGGATGAATTTTGGGCATTTGGGTTTTGAATTAAATTTTAAAAAGTATAAAAGGCCCAAACACCTCTTTTATATAATCAATGGGCCTGCAAAAAAATGACTTATATTATATATTAATGGGCCTGTATTCGGTAATCGGTTTTTATTCGGTTAACCGAATTACCGAACCGAAATTACCGAAAATTTCGGTTCTATATTTCTGAAAACCGAATACCGAACCGAAATTTTTCGGTTGGTATTCGGTTCGTACCGAACTTTCGGTTTCGGTTCGGTTCGGTCGGTTAACCGACTTTTGAACACCCCTACACATGGCTACATAACTTCATTATAACTATTTTTCTTAATCTAAGTGGTATTTAGGTGCAATTTATCGACACATCTGATGCTGATGTGGCATGTTGACGCCTTATGTCGCACTCGGTTTGTAATACTGATATGTGTCACGTCAACATGCCACATCAACATCAGATGTGTCGATAAATTGCACCTAATATGTATCAATGAATGTCACATCACCTCTGATATTGATGTGGCGCGTTGATATGGCACGAATCAGTGCCACGTCAACTGGTGCCCACGCAAGGTGCTCACATAAGGTGACGTGTTTGGTGGAACATTAAAACAGATTTCTTCTTATCTTGATATATATGTTTGTAAAATAATAAATTTTCAACTCACACAAACATAAATATAGGAATGCTTACGACATTCCAAAGAGGATACCTGCCGGCCCATATTAGAGATTTGAAATTTGGTGGTTTTTTTTTTAAATTTAAGTGAAATATCCCATGCAAATCAACAGTATTAATATATACTCGTTTATCGAAAAACCATTGTAGAAAAATAATGACTTTGAACATTAATCACTTAATATCTTTTATATTCGGGAATATATTTTTCATTTAAGAATATCTCAAACTAAGGAAATAAAGCTAGATATATCTATAAGATAATATATAAATCTGAATCTTTCTTTTAACCCCTATATATTATATATTCATACATACGTGAGACATTTTTATTTATCTTTGACTTCTTACTTTGCAATATACAGAAAGAAAAAAATAAAAGAAATTTTGACTGACTTAAGTGTCGAAAGGGCATAATCGGCAATGGCATCTACCTTTTTTTTTTTTTAGGTATATCAGAAATTCAATGAATAATTGAGGCGGATTTCCCAAGCAATTAGAATCTTCTCTTCAAAAATTTTCGAAGTATTTCAGGAATTCAATGCACTATTAGGGCGGATTTTTTTTCCCACGCATCTTTTTTCATACTTTTGCTAGAATTAACATATAAAATGATTGACATAAATATAAAAATAAATAAGTCTTTCTTTACTATCGATGATTAGCTGTTACCCAACCATTCAATGCTCCTGTCCGTGAACCACTCACATTATTGATTGTCGTCGACTCAGTTTTAACTTCTATTCTATGCCGTTTTTGTTTTTGAATGTAGCAAAACTTTACATCCTCACATGTTTGTTAAACTTATTTATTTTAGCAGTTTGAAAATTAAATAAATGTGAACTATATTCATCTACCATATTAAAAATAACCTGGACGGCCTATGGACGATCAGTTGAAAACATAAATACCTTGAAAACTTTACATTGATGGTTCAATAAATATTATAAGGGTCCTACTATTCACACCCTCCTTAACACCCCACACTCCCTTTACACCCCAAAAACACATGAAAATTGTAAAAAATATCTACATAACTACATGAATTCAACAATAATTATTTTATTATTTATTTTTAACAATATTAATTGAATAAGTTATTCAACAATATTAATTAAGTTATTTTACCAAGGTACATTGATAGAATATTTAATTTTTTTTTTTATTATATTTAGAGATGTTCATACGGCTTGAAAAACCGGAACCCGACCAGCGGTCAACGGTTCGATTAATCGGGGTCAATGGTTCCGGTTATAACCGGAGGGGTTCGGTTCCGTGTTTTATATTTTCAAAATCGAAAACCCGTGGTTAACCGTCAGTTTTTTTGTAAAAAAAAAAATAAAAAAAAAATTATTAATGGTTCAAATCCCGTGGCCATTGGAGATCAACGACCATAATTTACTGACCGTTGGAAAACCGGTGATTAACCAAAACCGGCGATTTTGAACGAACAAATAAAAAAAATTAAAAAAAAAATTAAAAAACCAATGAACCGGTTTGAAAACGGAACCGACGGTTCCAAATCGTGGTTAACCTCGGTTCGGTTATGGTTTGAGATTTTGGTGCAATCGGAATCGTCGATTCCAAATCGGGAATCGAAACCGGAACCGGTTGAACACCACTAATTATATTACTCCTTATATTAATCGCTGCAGTTTTATATTAACTTTAAGAAAAGTTAAAGCTTAATTGTTATGATCAGTTACTATGTTTAGAGGGGATGAATAAACACTTAGACAATTTTTTGCTATTTTTGGGTGTGACTGGTTTCTTGTTCGGTTTGAACTAAAAACCGGTTTCCAATCGGTCCGTGATACTAAGGTGCGGAAGTTATCTAAGTCATCACGGTGAACTGACTTGTATCGATGTGCGTGTGTGTGTCGGTTTGTATGAATAACACATGACTTTGTTTATGAAAGTTCGGAGCTTAATCTCCTACGTCTCCCCTTCTTCCCCGCAAGAAAGGTTCCACTAGAAGATTAGATCACATGTACACTTAAGTACAACCCTCTATAACTAGACTTCCCGCTAACTAAACTCCTAGCACTCAACCATAGCACCCCGCAAGGTCACTATCTTCGATAGCTTTTTAAAGTCCATCGGTACACAATGATTGTAGGCCGCAACCTCATAATCCGCTCACATCTTTAGAGTCTCTATGTTAAGACTATAAGCACTTATTTTACGTCTTTATGCGAAGACTACAAACACATAGTTCAACGTCTTTGTGTTAAGACTCTCACTCAACTAATCTATTTCGCTCATCTCTCTATTGTGTGAGTGAGGTGTGTGAGTTTGAACTTTGTAGCTCTCTCTATCTTTTGTACCCCACACATGAAAGAAGAACTCTTTTGATTAGCCTCTTTGATCTTGTTCTTCTTTCTAAGATCTCTCTTTGGATGTGTAGTTGTTTGCTCAAGGATCCATCATTTGCTTGTTGCCCTTCTTTCTTTATTTATAGTCTCTCCTCTTGATATGGCCATTAGACACATAAAAGTAGTTGTTGGAGACTTCTGAAAAGGTTCTGACAGCATTGGGTAGTGTGCCATAAGCTTGTCTTGACTTGCTCCAAAAGCTGTCAGCATAACGGCTTGTACATTGCTGCAGTAGAGGCTTGTACATGAGTTCAGTCCAGGAGCCGACCAGTTCCTCCAGAAACCGACCAATTCCTTCAGGAACTGACCAATTCCTTCAGGAACTGATCAGTCCTTCCAGGAACCTACTTGTTCTTCCAGAAACCGACCAGTCCAGCCAGTTCCTCCAGAAGCAGACAGTTTTTCCAGGAACCTCTTTCAGGAACCGACCAGTCCAGCCAGTTCTTCCAGGAACTGATCAGTCCAGCCAGTTCCTCCAGAAGCCATCAGTTCTTCGAGGACAGACCAGTCCTTCAAGGAACTGACCAGTTCTTCCAGGAACCGACCAGTCCTTCCAGGAACCGACTAGTTCTTTCAGGAACTGTTCCGAAGCCTGACCAGTCTAGTTTTTCGCACTGAGCTTATATATGATATCCGTTTTTCAGACCGGGCTCAACTGCGCAATTAGTAAATATTTTAGTAACACAAATAATAAGTTTTGTGTTCATCAAACTGGATTGAATAGATATCTAAATCCAACATCAATATTTAATATTAATATAAAATAAACACAGATATAGTGGTTTGAAACTGCACTGCTGAAGTGGTTTGAATTGTTTAATAATTAATTTTGCTGAAGTGGTTTGAAACTGCATTGCTTAATTTGAATTATTGAATAATTACGTATTTTAATTGATGCAATTTGAAATTAGAATTGGTTTAGTTTAATGGTAAGTATTTAATGATTTCAAATTTGTAAGTATTTAACTTTTTAATTACCTTAAAAATTGGTAAGTATTTAATAGTTTACTTTACTTCTTAATTAGGGGGTGCAAATAGAAAAAAGGGAGGTGTCAATAAAATTACCCATATTATAAATACTTATCAAACTTGTTTAATGAACATTTATGCTCAAAGACACCCTCTTCTCTTCTTTCTGTACTTTCTTCAATTTTTTCATAAAGGTGTTTGTTGGGAGAATTAATCTCGCTAAAAGTCGAAGACGTTCATATCCGAAAATGAGGTTCAATTTCATTTTTAAACTGAACTTAGTCATAGTATACCGACTATGACGAATACTTCCCAACCACAGAAAAAGATAAAAAATATAAAAGTAAAAAAAATAGAGGAGGTTAAATATGTGAGTTTGGTCAAAAGCTGACATCATGTGATTCGAGCATTATTGGATGGGCCCAATTTGAATGTGCCGTGCCATTCATTACAGACCCATCTCTAATGATTGTCACCAAACATGGGCCGGACATGGGCCCATTAGTAGTTGCATCGTTTCTATCTATTAAACCTGTTACACACGTGAACTTATTAGATTCAAATTATTAGTAGAAAAAATTGTTAGTAATAATAATAAGGGAGAATTACACGTAAATACCTAGTGGCAAAAAAAACCATCACATAACTCCTCTGTCAGAATTTTAATTCATCTAAGGACCAATTGCAAACATTTCCTACACTTAAGGACCAACTACTCTAAAAAGTCAATTTTACCCTCCCTTTCTCATTTTAATTTTTTTTTTCTTTCTCAATGAAATGACGTGAAGAACAAAATAAGAGGGAAAAAAATTGAAATAGAAAAAGAAGAAAGGGAGAAGAAGAAGAAGACGAGAAGAAGAAGAAGAGAAGAAGAAGAACGAAAGCACGTTTATATTCGATCCTAACCACGTACATGAGTTTCTTTGTTCGATGTGGGGATCTCATGGAAGAAGACGAAAAAACCGAAAATGAAAAAGAAGAAGAAGAAAAAGAAAAATGGAGAAGAAATTGTGGGTTTTCAAGGTCCAATCATGTGTTAGATATCTCGATTCAGGTCAACACATTGTGGGTCTTTTCAATTTATCGTCGGTTGTTTGATATTAAAATCGAAATGGTTCCAATTCATTCGTGGGTTTGCTCGATGTAGGTCGTGCTTGTGTATTTGCTTGAAATTGTCGGTTGTGCTCATCATGCTACTATTTTTTATACAATTTATTTTGCTTCTTTCATGTTCCCCAATTGCATTTCATCAAGTTTAACTTCGAGTATGTAAATGCTGCGTTTTTAATTTTTATGTTCTGCTGCGGGTTTGTAAATCCTGCGTTTTTATATCGCTTGTTTCATGTTCCATGGTTGTTATTGGATTTAATGTTCTGTTGCGTTTTTATTAGTATGTAAATGGTTTTGCTTCGAGTGATTTACTGGGCAAATTCTATTCCTTGATGCATATCATAGAAAACCATTTGGTTTCATGAAATGTTCTCCTTGCTGGTTTGGGGTTTTTATTCTTAGTAAAGTTTTGCTTCCTGGTTTTACATAATTATTATGTGATACCAATTTCATGTATATTGTGTATCAATTTATTGTTGCTATGGTACTTATTTGCTTAATATGATGTACCTTTATATGTATGTAGTAGTTTCTGCCATTGGAGCTAAAGGCCGTTCATAGGTTAGCTACTGAAAAATAAACTTCGTTTTGTTCGATTCACGTAAGTTCTCCTTAAAATATATTTCTCTTTTTGATTCTATTAAGATAAGTCTAATTGGAATGTCGATGAGCAGAAAATGCCGGTGAAGCGACATTTCCTGCCGCATGGTGTACGAGTAGAGTAGCGGTATCTACGTAGCATACATGTATTATTCTATATTGTGTATATTTTGATGTTTTTGGTTTAGATAGTGGTGACATCTTTTTTTGGTTATAATACTTTTATAGGTTTAGTTGTCTGTTCCATTCTTTTCTCCATATGTTCCATATATGTTATGGCTTATTTTTTTTGGGACCATATATGGTATGTATGTGTTGATTTGTAAATGGATATCTTGATTACAAGTATAGTTTTGGCGTGTTGTAATGTTGAATTTATTCTGGTTATAGTCAGTGTTGGCAAAAAAAAATGTTATGCATGGAATTATTGGTACAGTAACAATATTAAAAACGGTACGGTAACCGTGTGTACACGATAAAACAAACATATTCTACATGGTACGATGAAGGCATTAAAATTGTAATCAATATTAAAAGTTGTACAAGTAAGTGTTGAAAAATAATACAACCGAAAAGATGCACAAAAAAGTACGATTCTAATGGCATGACAAATTCTGACACAAAAAATAATACTCTGACGCGC
The DNA here is from genome assembly GCA_028392965.1 of Lindernia subracemosa. Lineage (NCBI taxonomy): Eukaryota > Viridiplantae > Streptophyta > Magnoliopsida > Lamiales > Linderniaceae > Vandellia > Vandellia subracemosa. The sequence continues at coordinate 229,279 of JAQPCC010000105.1, forward strand.
ACAAAAAGCCATACAGTTCAGACACGTTCGGAACTAATATTCTGACACAAAAAGTGTCCAAATTAGAAAGTTACGTTCAAGGTACAATATCAATACATAACTTGGTACATCGACATAGTGTTGTGAGGTATGGTAAATGCTCACTGTAAGGTAAAATCAACGGCTCAAAGAGGTACGCTATACCTGCATATTTCATACAAATTAGGATAAGCGTTTTTCGGACAATTCAAATTTTATTTTTTGGAAAACCATATTTCCTTACATATATATATTTCACTTTTGATCATATTTGATGCAGTTGCCCCTACACTCATGATCCTATATTATGTAACCTCAAGTTTCAATAGAAGAGGATGAAAATTGTTAGAACAACTTATTACAACATAGTATATATGTTTGTTAGATTTAAAATTTTCAACTTATTATAGATGTTTTTATTAATATTCTATTTATTACTGTTTCAGGGCTTCTCATTTAATAGTGGACGTTGTGAACTAGTAATTTTATATATTTTGTGTACCGATAAAACGTGATACAATATCCTTACTTATCTTGATACGACAAAATACGTAGATGTGGTACAATACAGGTCCACAACAAGGTACACGTATAAACTGCTCACTGGTACATTATAAACACTTCGTTTGGTACAACTTATTAGGATAAGTATTTTTCGTCGTATTTTACGTTAATTCTGATGCAAAAACACTTTAGTATATGTATACATCTTATAAGTTTCATTTTGTATCACATTGAATAGGTTAATTCTAAAAATCATGGATTTGTAGTTTGAACTCAAGCTTTAATAGTAAGATGTCCTTATAATGATCATTTTCTTATTATAAAACTAAGAGTTTGGAATACAAAAGCATGCGTGTAATGGTTAAACCATCAAATTTGATACCAAGTGAAACATATAATGTATATACATATAATAAAATAGATTTGCTGAAAAAACTCATTCGAACGGCTAAGCAAAACTCTTACCTTAATAAACTGTATCAAATATACGGTGTGTAGTGTACCTCATAGAGGCATGTGACTGTATCACAATAACATAGTTTGTTGTACCAAGATAAGTATCGAAACCGTACCAAATATATTGCAGCTTTCTATGCGTGTCAGAACTTTCTGTGTGCGCCGAAATTTGTTCATATACCGTTAAAAATGTCAGATACTGATCACACTAACTTTTTCTGTATTTTTTATCTCTTGTTTTACAACTATTAATTAGCGTACTATTTCAATTCGTTTAGTGTACCATTTCGTTGGTGTTTAGCGTACCTAGTATACATAATTACCGTACATTGTTTAACATTGTTAACGTACCCAAAATTAAAGGCATAACAAATAATATTTTACCAATAGCACTGTTTGTTTTCATAATACATCCAACATTACAACAACACCAAAAATATGCTCGTAATCAAAATATCCACGAACGAATATACCTATATGCAACATATTACAAAAATAATAAGCCATAATCCATATGCAACATATTGTCAAAAGGTTATAAAAATCATAAATGGGGTTATAAACAATGTATCCATTAATTATGTACTTTTAAAGCCGAAAGTAAAGGTTATAAAAATCATAAATGGGGTCTCTTATCTGCAATTTACATCACACCATGCTTACATGGTACTCCATACACATCTTATACATCAAACATATTCTTTAACTATTCACGTAGACTACGAGATCATAAATGACATAAAAAGTATTGTAATTATAATCAGATATATGATACAAGCAAGAGTTTCATCATACCATAATATTCTATTTATACCGTACCAGTTTATACTATCACGCCGTACCATTGTAATGCATAGACGATACTAAAAATATGCATATAACGTACCAAAAACATCGATGTAACGTACCAAAAATGCGAAAACTACAATCCTGATTGATATAAAAAAGACAAAAAAAAAGAAACAAACTCACAAGAACCCTAATTGAGCAACAGTTAAATAGAAACCCAAAACTAAACTTAAAAATTCCGAATTTAAACAAAAATAACCACGAATTGAACATATAAAAGCATTAATCGAAACATACCAATCAAAATCGAGACCTAAAAACCTCTACTCGAGCAGTTAACACGTAAATAATACAAAATTTCATACAGAAACAAAATTGGAGAAAAAAATAAAAATTACGAAACTTACAAGGACGTGAGAAATTCCTAGACCAACGGCGGCGGCGACTCCCTGAGCGTTTCTTCGTGGGAACAATTTGGTGTGGGTGTTTCGATTTGGGGTTCAATTGAGATTGTGTTTTTAATTTGGGATGTTGGTTTTATAGAAATCGATCGGTTGACCTCTTTTATTTTGTTTTTTTGTTTTAAATTAAAATTCCAAGTATAATTGTAATTATGCAAGTTCTTAGGGTTATTTTCGTCCAATTGGTCCTTATTTGTATAAAATATTTCTACTTGGTCCTTAACTGAAAGTTTATCTCAAGGAGGGAGTTAAGTGAGGCATTTTTTGATCCTAGGGATTTATGTGTAGTTGTCTCTAATAATAATAATAATAATAATAATAATAATAATAACTCACAATGGTATTATATATGGTGAAAGTTGTAAATAAACCTAGGAAATCAAATTAGACGGTAAGAATTATGATCATATGTTATTGTGTTTATTATGGCTTTATAACGAGTTTAATCTACGTATTATCAAGTAGTGTTTGGCTCGTCGTGAGTCATTTTGATATGTTGACGTGTTTGCTTTAAAATGGCATTTATTATTTATCCTAAATCAAAGAAATGAAATCAATCAAAGTCGATGTATAAATTAAGGAGGTTGCTCCACGTAGTACAATAGTAGAAACTCGATAAATTAATATTCTATTATTTAATAAACTTTCTAAGATAATATTTTGGCCGGTCCCGATTTGAGGATAACATAGTAAATTAATAAACTCTTTAAAATTATAAGATAATATATTTTTGATAATTTCTATAGACCTCATTTAAAATATAAATTAATAATTTTCTATATACTACATATTACATATATTGTATTGCGAAGTTATGCGCATATGATTTGTTTGTGTTATCATATTTTGATATTATATTTATATCGAAAATATTTTTTAATGTATATAAAGTGAAACATTGAACCTAAGAAACATAAAAAGATATGAGATTAAAGGGTTTTTTTAATTTTGTCACATTAATTAAGTGGATGTTTGAAATGTGTTTTTAAAATTGAATATTTCATTATAAATTAATAAAATATTAATTAGTGTATAAATTAATATTAATTTATACATTAATTAATAACTCTTTTAATTAATAAATTTTAATAGTTCATTACTATTAATTTATAAAGTTTCTACTGTATATTCATTCATTTTTTAGTGAACCCGACCCGATTATATATTCAACTCCCCACCTTCGAATCTGCATAACGATTTTTACGCTTTGAATTAAAAGTTAATATGTATAAAAGACATTTAGATAAGTATATAAATATACATTACCATAGCATTAATATAAAAATATAAGAAATCAAAAAGTATATACGATGATGGTCATTTTGTATTACCATTGACCACTTCCCTTGCACAAGAAACTAATACCATACCACCACATAATACATTTATTTCTTTCCTCCTTTTGTATTTGATAATTGGTCCCACAAACTGCACATTAGCTTGTACGTTATTACATTATGGTCCTATTTTTTTCGTGCAATACCTAACGTATAGTTTTCCCATGTGCAAAGTCATCCAAAACCTATTATCATACTTGTTGAAAATATCGTTCAATCACTTAAAAGTTTAAATTTGTAAAATGACTATTTTACCTAAAAACTTAAATTTGATGGAGGTATATCTTATTTTAATTTATGTATTGTATTTTTTACATGCCTTATACGTTTAAATTGATTTCTTTTTTCTTATCTACCATAAGATGTGTAATTTCTTAAATAAATGACCGTGAATATTAATATTCATCACATCTCTTAGATTGATATCACCTAAAAATTTAAACTGGGGTGTATCATATTTTGATTATATATACTTCATTACCAACAAACATAGTACCATCACACTCGCAGGGCTCTTAAAAGAGTGAAGATAGTGCTAATACCACATCTTCAAAATATCAAAAAACCATAACTTGTAAGCCATAGCAAACTATATATTTTTTGTGCTAATTATCGAGTGGTTTTATTGTAAAGATAGAAACTTTAACAACATTCATTTTAATAAATATATAACATAATTTTCTTGCATTCAAGCTCAACAATGTCTATGCAATGCTTCACTTGCTGCTATGAGCCGAGCAACTCCGATAAAGAACATATCAAAATTCCCAAATGCCCGAAAAGGACGCACTAAGATATCTTAAGTTACGACAGACAAATACAGCAGAAATGTCAATGAATTATCAAATGTACCATAGATAATATCAAACAATGGTTATCCATGCTCGGCGGGCAATGATCTAATGTGCTGTTCAGGCCCTTGAACTCTGATTCTTTTCGACAATGGCTCAGGCGAAGATGAAGTAACAGCCCATGAATCCGCCGAGCTCTCTGAGCTGATATAGGCATCGATAACCCCACTTGGACTGCTTGGTATGGAGTTGTGCTTACGCTTATTTAAGGGCTTATGACTAAGATCACTTGTTATATCTTCAATGAGTTTAAGGAAGTCATCCACCTTTTCCTGTCATAGTTTCTAGAGTTAGATCATGGAAATATCAGACAACTTTGTGTAATAAATTCCAACATCTGATCTGAGATTGGATGCATATGCTAAAGAAAGTATGTGCATCCAACCTTGCTAGTCGTGAGCACAAGCATAATCTGACTATCATAGTCTCGAGCATGAACACGGGCCTCTGTTTCTTTAATCGCACGTATCATAGTTGCAGCAGCGATAACAGAAGGAAGATAACGCACGAGCCCACAATCTGTCACGATATGCGAATTCATCAGCTCATAATTGGCCAAATATAGGTAGAAATCATCAAATTACATCTCAATTCACTTCAAGAATCATTTGACTGTCATACATTCGCCATATGAAGTAAGGAACTGACGTACCTGAAATTATGGACAGAATCAAGGCCTCGCATTTACTCAAAAACTCCCAATGCAGCTCGCTTACAAGCTTGAATCTCCTCGCAATGTGGTCGACGAATGAGAATGGAGTAACTAGATTCATCTTCCATTGAAGAGTGGAAAGGACTAAGAGCTCCATTCTTTGAATAGTCTTAGCTTCGAATAAGTACTTTGATTCCTCAACCTTAAAAAACACATCGAACAAAAACCAATTAAGACAACACAGAGACATCTCCAACATCAAAATAACATTCGAAGCATTAAAGCAAACACCTATTCTGCATATAAAGAATGTACAAAGCAAGAGAGGGTCGAACATACCTGAAGATCCAATAACAGAGGTACTTGAGTTTCCTCAACTTTGGCAGCAATAGAAACACAAGCCACGGCAGCTAATTGACTCATCCAAGGCTTTTCTCTCTGAAAGCAAGCGCTGGTAACGAGCCTATCGTAGTAGTTGACGGCCAACCAAGCTGTGGTGGGATTGAACCCATGATGTGAAATCACCTTCAGCATCCACTTAACAGCCTCGTCCCTCGCCAGTCTCAAGGGCCCATCAATGCCTACCTCATCGCAGCACTGAAGGGCTTCGTTTTTCTCCTTGGATAAGAGGGAAGTAAGTTCATCGCCATCCCACAAAAGGTCGTGCTCGGAAATAAAAATCGGCGCCTCTTTTATTACAGCCTCGTCGTCGATTTCTGGGTTGTCCGAGCGCAAATCGTCGTCGAAATGTTCTTCGTCGCAGTAGAGAGCATCAAAAATAGAATTTTGAAGATGGGATTGCTGGTTTGCTTGGAATTGGAAATAAGAGACCATCTTCTTCTTCGTTCAAGAAGAAGCCACCAAAGCCCTTGCTCATTATCAGAAGATACAAAGATTGAAACTTGAGCTCATAATCATATCTACTTCCCAAACTTCTTGTATGGAAATTTATTTATTTATTTTTCTTTTTTTTTTGTTCAATTTTTTCCGGCACTGAAAGGAAAGGATTGAACGAAGAAGGGTGTGATGTTTTCTGAGAGACCTTTCACCAAGGTACTATTTATTAGTATACGTTCTTTTGTATTTTTGTGTGACATTTATTTTATTTTTAATCTCACAAAAGGAAAATACTTATATGTTACCCAAATAAAATAAGGGGGAAAAGAAAATGAGACACCCATAATGGTATTGTGAATTTTTACATTAATAATATTTCGGGCAAAATAATTTGGCAAATTCTTGATTTGGAGAGATACTTTAATCTATATATATACAAAGTAAAATATTTAAATAGCACAGACAATAGCAGGACCAGTACATATAAATATATGAGGCCTATACTATTTCAGACCACCTCGTTAATGGGCAATTACCTATCATAATTAATACAAATGACGTACTTTCCTTACACCATAATGGCGAGTGATAAACACGCGACAGAAGAGGGGAGTGGAAGAAGGAGCGTCGCTCGAATGTGGGTAAAATCGTTGACCAAATCATTTGAGTTGAGTTATTGTCTTAAAATCGTTTATTGGGCTTCTGAAAAAAAGAAATGGAGTTTTCGAGAACAAAGCAGAGAAAACGAAGAGATGTTCGAGCTTTTTTTTTTTTTTACTAAACTAAATCATTATTAAGAAAGCTAATTATTGGATTCGCATAGATATTAGCGTTAACATCAGATTTGCCTCAGGTATTACGTAAAAAATAAATGGGTTATTAATATCTATTGACGTACAGTTTAGATATTATTTATAGTTTATTTTTTATATATCTATTTTTTAAGAAGAATACCTCGAACTTTATATATTTTTTCAAGTCTAAATTGTCAATGCCGTAATGATCCCGCGTTCATAGAACCCGAAGACGACAGTGATTAAATATATATCCACACACTTAAACACACACAGATATATATATATATATATATATAACATATATATTATCCCCATAACGTGACTTATGTATTTGATGAACAATAGATTATACAATATATTCGATGCATTAAAACATTTTAATGTGATTTTGTGAAAGCTCTCTGCACATTGGAATGGAGAAACTTGGGAACGTTTGTTCCACGATATATTTCTATATGATCTCGATTATAGCAAGGTTGTTAATATAGTGGACACTCTCATTACAATTTAATCATGCTAGTTTGAGGGGGCAAATGACTATTACAAGCATTATATATATATATATATATAATATGGTAGGGCGCTTGAATTAAATCAATGCACTTGTTTGTACTATTAAAGTTCGAAAGAATGTTATATATTTCTAGATATTCATTACATTTAAGTACAACATCTAATAAAGTCGCCAATAATAATGCTGGCGAACCCAAATAATATTTGATTGAAATAACTAATTTGAAATTCGATAACCCAACTTTGGGCCTTTGACCGACCCAATAACTATGACAATCTTAGCCGAAACAAGGAAAAGCAAATCAGAAATTGGTCAAAATGGAAGATATAATGTAAGACTCTTCAAACAAAATGGTAAACATTAAGACGTTTTTTACGTTAGTGGAGGGGAGGTAATTTTTCTCTCTTCTCTATCTTAAATGCTGCTAAATAGTACTTCATACCATCTGTTTTTTTTTTTTTTTGAAGAAACGTATTTTAGTTTAGTTCAAACATCCGAGTTGGAGTACTTTTTCTGCTTAAAGATTTTTTTTTTCAGTATTATATACTGCTATTTCACGCAGACATTGCTTTCCTAAGTGTTAAAGTCAGAATCATGGTCGAGATTGTTGTGATTTTGATGGTGTTTTAAGGTAGTGGTCAAAATGGCCCAGCGGGCCGGTTCGCTCGTAGTGAAAAAAAAATAAATTCACTACAAATCAAAGTTATCAACCCATTTAAAAAAAATAAAATTTAAACCCAACACAATAATTAATTATAAGGCTATATTTGTTGTTCAATAAAAGCTCAGATAATATAAATAATATTATGTAATATTATATTTGGTTTCACCTCGAAATTAATATTTCAACCCGCTATTAAAAGACAGGTCCGCTATAAATAAACTGAATGAAAATGTAGAGATAAATTATCATGGGCTTCAAATAAATAATTTGTCCTGGGCTTATATATGAAACCAAACATGGCCAAAGTACATTAGCCCATTGAAAAAAATAAAGCTCAAAACAGACACAATATTTAATTAATATAATATAATTAAAATATTTAATATAAATATTAATAATAGGTGGGCCGGGCCGCGGGCTAGCCCGCCTCGCCAAAGCCCGTGGCCCTCGTTCTGAGCTAGGATAAAGAATCTAAGTCTCAGTTTAATTGTGAACCGTCGGATCTATGCGTGCGTGATCTCAGGACCGAGATTTAAAGATCGGGATTTAAATGTGTGGCGTTGGATCCGGCGGATGAACGAATCAAGGGTCAAGATTAAACCTAATAAAACGTGAACACATTTTTATTAGTTGAAGAAGCGTGGGATACAATCATGTGATGCACAAGGTATAAGCTCGATGATGCACGGACTATTATCAAAACCTGTTATAAATACCAGATGAGAGAGTTCAAGTAGCTACGTTCATAAGTGTGTGTCTTTTAGAGAAAGTTGGAAACACAAGAATTGATGAGGAGGTTGCAAACTTGTCATTCCAATTCGTAGTTTGAATAAAGACGCTTTGTAGGTCCATGGACGTAGGCTAAAAGTTGGGACTGAACCATGTAAGACTATTTTCTCTTTTTCATTTTAATATGTTGTTTTTGCATTCGATTACCTTTAAGATCGAGTTTCTTGATTCGATTAACACACACACTTGAAAGTATAGTTGAAAGTTTGGGCCTGAGCCCGTGGCTCGGCACGGAAAAAAAGCGGGCTTGGACCTAAAAATTTTCAGCCCGAAACATGAGCGGGCCTCTTGGCCTGGCCCGATGGGCCAGCGGGTTGCGGGCCTACCAAGGCCCGCCTTTTTTATATATTTAATTTTATTTATATATAAATATTTTATAAAATTCAATTTTATAATTAAAAAATATATTTTATGTGTATATAAATATATTTTTTTCAAAATTATGTATTTGTATTATTGTTTATAATACTTATGTATAAATTATAATAAATAATGAATAATTAAGTAATTTTTAAAAATTAAATTTTAAAAAATTAAAAAAATCAGGCCAGCCCTCCTTGGGCTAGGGCCTAGGTCCGCTAGAGCATCAGCCTGGTCCGTAATTTTTGGGCGGCCCATTTTTTCCAGGCCGGGTCGGGCCAGCTCGGGCCAATTTTCAACTCTACTTGAAAGAGCAGCAAGTTGGGAACAGATAGGTGGTCATTTCTTAACAATTGGTGCGATGAGCATGGATGAGAGATTTGACCTTCATAATAGATGCAACTCGGTTCAAGATGCAAGTCTTTAATGGTGAGAACGATTTCGGCATGTGAAAGAAAAAGATGCAGGCCTTGCTGACTGAAAATGGTCTTGAGGAGACTCTTAAACTTGAGGTCGGGATTGAGCTGAAGGATATGACAGATGTTTTGAATAAGAAGATTCGTGAGCGCGTGTATAGATCTTTGATCCTATGTTTATCAGATGAAGTGTTGAGAAAAGTGGCAAAGGAGACCACGACTAAAGAAATTTGGAAGAAACTAGATGCTCTTTACATAACCAAGTCTCTTGCCAAGAGACTCTACTTGAAGCAGACCCTTTATTGGTTTCAAATGCATGAAGATCAGCCTTTAGAAGAGCAGTTTGATCGATTCTCAAAACTCATATATGACCTTGAGCTTTGAAGGATGAGGATCAAACTTTGTTGTTGTTGTGCACATTGCCAACGAATTATGATCGCTTCAGAGAGATCTTGCTATATGGAAGAGAAAAGCTAAAGCTCGATTTTCTTCTCAGATTCGATTCTATATACAATAATCACTCAGCTCTCTTTAATCTCTCATACATTACAAAGAATTCTCCATTTTCTGTATTTGTAAGGAGGACATTGAATTGATCGTAGTAGCTAAGAGAAATGAGAATGAAAGCTGCTTATTATATACGATCAAGATCTCATATGGCTTCAGCTGCTTACGTTCTCTCCATTTCAATCGTACATTTAACTGGTTTTTTGACCTCCCAGCAGAAGTCGTCGTTGGTAACACCTCTGTAATAGCCATAAACACAGCATACTAGTCTGACCCATAACATGTTCAACAAAAATCTTCACTAGGTCTGAAAACCTGAACATCATTCCAGTTAGTAAAAGTGATATTAAATTTACCAATGACGACTTCTGCTGGAATGATGTTGATCTACGGGGGCAACTCAACTAATCCTAGAATATATTTTCACTTTTATTCAGACTAAATTGAATTTTTATAATAGAAGGGTTTCAAATTAACTAAAGACAGAAAAAAAAACAACAACAAACTGAGATAATAAACGGAGATATATGTAATTAACGACAGATGTGATCAAAGCATGCGATCAATACGGATTAATCATAATTCATGTTGCAATCGCTTTATTGAATCAATACGAATCTAATCAATGTGGAATTTTCTAATATATTTAAAACACGATCCCTCGGACATAGTAGCCCAATACGGAATCGAATAAATCTCTATATCCCTGTATGACTGCAGTTGTTACGTATGTATTCGACTTTATGAAATTCCTCTAGATTAGACACTTTCAAGCCTATGAGCTCCGTAAACCACACAGTACGAAATTCAATCCATCCCTATTTAATTTTACATCGTGGGGTTCTATGTTCCGTTATAACAAGTCTAATATCCTTCCGCGGTTAAAACCAATCAAAGATCATGTATATGATGGACAATCACACACAAGCATTAAGCATATACAAAGAACATATAACATAACTTATACGATTCAATAAATTGCAATTATCATAAATACGAAGTCATAATCCGATCTAACACAGCCTTAAACATCTGGCGAAAAGGAAACAATTCACCTATCACAATGTTCGAGTTGTCACGGGTCGCATCAGGGTTTTCCGTCGTGTGATCGGGAAAAAATATTTTATAGATATATATGAATAAATATTTTACTTGAATGAATTTTATTGAGCAGGATTGACTGATATCACAACGATTGCAATAGATTGTAAGATGGTTTTGTAGACCGCAATTTGAAGGTATAATTTACCATTTTTCATAATTTTTGGTACAACTGTCTTGTAACAACTTGTAAACTGAAATAAACTTTATTTGGTTATATGCATAGGACCGCCCTGCTATATGTGTTGAAATGCAGTTCGTGTCGAAGATGTGTGAAAATCGTTGCTTCGACCTCTTTCTTTTTTTGCCAGTTGGTGTAGTAGATCTTTTGCCTGCTTTATTCACTTTTTTTTTTTTTCAATATAGTTTTTACCCCCGAGAGAATTTATCAGTTAACGACAAACGAAGCTTCTAATTAGCAAAATCGTGCGTTTTTCATCAGCATGTTGATTGAAGAAAACAAACACTAATACAATCTTCTCCCCTCATCCCTTTGAGTCTTTCACCATTTTTTAAGGAATGGGGAGGAAATAATCTATTTTTCTTGCATGTTTTGCTTTGTATACTCTTTTTTCTGTTTCTATTTTTGTTTCTCCCTACTTGAGAGCTTTTTTCTCTCTCTTGTAGAAGTTATTTCCCTTCATGGGAGTATCATTCCCAGAGAAAATGATATTTTAAAGTTATTACAATTTACAGATATGGGTTTAATAATCATAGCGGTGAAATTTTGACTTGATTTGTAGTAGTTTCTTTAGGTTCTTTTGTTTTCTTTCTATTTTTTTTCTTTGTTTTATAGTTTTTTTTTATGGTTCTTTTCTCGGTATAGATTTGCTGACTACTGAATATTTAATTTTATCAAGAGGACAAACTATTTAGCTCTTATAGATTTGTTATCTGTTGAAAAGGAAAAAAAAAATAAAAATTTCGGCCGGGTTGTGTCGGTTTTTTTGACTCTCAGTCGGCCTGCCCTAGGGGATGAATTAGGATAGCTAGTTGAATAATAATTTCTGATTTGGAATTTACTTTAAATTAACGACAATCAAAGTTTTAATCAAACGACTGAAAAGAAAAAAAAAAGAAAGAAAAAGAGAAGAGAACAGCCTGGTTTTAATTAATTAATAAGTAAAGAATAATTGTATCTTTAATTATTCAAGACCTCGCTTGCGAGATTGATTGATAAAGCCAAATGAATTACGTTACTTTTGTTGACTTATGGTCGGAATCCGACAAAAGTCGTGACTTGTCTTAAGGATTTCTTCTCCAACTTTTGCCTCGTCAACAAAGTAAATAAATTAAAAGAATAAAATAATTTAGTATTTTTCTTCTTTTTATTATTATTATTATTATTATTATTAAAGGAAGGGAGCAAAACACTTAGAAGCCAGGGAGTCCTTCATTTTTTCAATCAAATTACGAAGAAGGACAATTAAAAAAATAGATTAATTAGGTTTCAAGCCATTTTATAGTCATTGTTAGAAAAATAATTTATTTCAAATGATCAAATTTCTGTAAAACTTAGGAATAGGGACCTAAACTTTCAAAAGTGTTATAAATTGTTATAGAAGAGGTATGAGACGTACTTTTTGTGTTACAAACTTACAATGTATCGTTATTGAAGTATAATAAAGTGTTACTACAAAAATCGAATAAATTTTTTTCTGATAAGATTTGGATACTAAATGTATACTAGGGCTTGAAACAAAATTTGCCTTAAAAAATCTGTAACGTTGATAATTATTTATTCGGTTAAATCTGGCTATCCAATGATGCTGATCAAGAAAAGACATCTCCCACCATTTTCTTACATAAAAGTCAAATTCTCGTAATTTCAACAATAGATTACTTTGTCTCTATCAAGACTATTAAGTCTTTGCTCCCTTTTTTTTTTGTCCAACCATATAATTAAATTAATAAAATCTGACTTTGTAGGCTATCTAGCTATATGTTCAATTTCTTGGAATAATTTGGAAAATGCTGGAAAGTGCCAGGTCAAGATAGTTTAGTTTATTTAATCATTTGTCAGAAATTTAATATTAAAATAAAAATCAGGTCAAGAAAACGAGTTTTTGAAAAATCAAAATTAGACAGCTGCATGGAATAATTTGGAAAATGCTGGAAAGTGCGAGGTCAAGATAGTTTAGTTTATTTAATCATTTGTCAGAAATTTAATATTAAATCGAATCATTTCCTTCCAACGTTACGTTGATTTCTAGTAATTTAGTTTGAATCAGCCTAATTACGATACTATAGGTCTTTATTTAGCTTTTGTTTGCTAATAGATGTTTATTGAATCAACTATATGCATTCTACTATATTTTTTCATTGTAATTTTGTATTTAATTAGTTAAATAGCATTGTTTGTACAAAATTATTGGTATTTAACACCTCTATTTTAAGGGGGGAAATAGCAGGGTCCCGCCCAGAAAATAAGAGCAAGTGACACCATATGAAAAAAAGACCATAAGACCCAATTTATAGGGACCTCTATGACAAAATAAGAGCAGAAAATCCGAAATAGGAGCAGAGGATTCGAACTATAGCGTCCCTAGCTCGAAAATCTAAAATAAGGGCATGGTACTCGACCGAATAACAAAGTATTGTAACAAGAATTTAAATCCATGACATATTACTTGGATGACTTAGTATACGACTACTAAATATATGCATAAGAAAGTTTTATACATCCTATCCTGTTCATAGGGTATAATAGTTTTCAGGTATTTCTTAAACTTTTTTCTAAAAAAAAATAAACTTTTAATCCGTGGCTATTTTTTAAAAAACGTCGTCGGATGAATCATGTTATACTTTTATCTATTTTCAATACACTTCATCCCTACCAAATGAAATTATTTTATTACAAGACCATTATTCTTCATGGGTTGCATTTAACATCATTCATTCGGTAAAAATCGAACCGAACCAAAATTTTGGTTATCGAAATATTCGTTTGGAATTTAGAAACCGATGGCTTCGAATTTTACAAAAATTTTCTGTTCGGTTTTGTTCGATTAATCGACAGAAAATGGAAGTTTTAATTAAAAAAAAAAATATTTGATATTTTTGATATATTTATACTACTGTAAATATATAATCTCATATATATTAAAAAAATAATAATAAAAGTTCGGAATTCGGTTCGGTTTGGCTCGATCGGTAAACTGAACTTTTGTTTTTAAAGAAAAGATATCTTTATTAATGATAATCCGCAGTCACCATATCGTGCATAATTTGAGACTGTGGAGAACGACCCTCTCTGTCATAGCCGCTAAATAATGAGCTATGGTATTACCTGAAAGAAGAACAAAAGTAAGAGAAATGTTAGTAAAGCTATGAGATAGAAAACATGCAATCGTCCAAGATGGTGCCAGCCTGAGCCGAAAACGTATGCCCTTGCCGAAGATTGTTGATAACGTTCACACACTCCCCTTCAATAATAAAATTACGCCACCCACATTACCAACCTATTTCTAATGCCTATCGTACCGCCATAGCTTCAATAGAACCTACTCCACCAGCCAATACATGAACCTTTGTGGGGAGTAGGTTCCTCCCAAGACGCCAAGTAAAATTTTATACACGTGGAATTAATCGCAGTTGCTAGAGGAACTGCTACGACGGAGGCATTGAAGACGGTTCGGTTGGTGTTTTAAGGAATAATTGTGCACCAACCTTATAACCCAACTTAACAGAGTAGAATCCGTCTTTTGTATGAAGACGATCGTAACGACATAACGGGCAATCTAAGATAGCCTCGGCATTGATATGCAAGAACAATGATCGTATAAGTCCATTTGGACCCTTTTCTCACGATGCAACAAGCTGCATGAATCCCTCTCCATGATAGAGATGGCTTAGATCCAAGTGGGGCTGTAAGAATATCATTACTCGAATAATATTTGGCTTTGTAGAGACAGACTAACCAAGCTATTCTGTTTCACGAGAAATCGAACCTTTTTAGCGAGTTCTGAACATCTATACTCTTTAAGGCTAAAGGCCGAACAAAAAATTGCCCAATTTGATATGTATTTATATTTCTAATTTTACCCTTATATTTTCTCTTTATAAACTTAGAAATAATATATATTTAAATTTAAATTAATTTCTTTTAAATATTTTAAATTAAAACTAGGGTTAATTAGTTTTCTGGCCCTTTTATAGTTTCAAAATAGTGTTCAGACCCTGTCAGAAAAAAATTTATTTCAAAGGACCCAATTTCTGTAAAACTTATGAATAAGGACCTAAACTTATAAAAGTGTTATTAAGTGTTATAGAAGAGGTATCATACGAACTTTTTGTGTTACAAACTAATAATGTATTGTTATTGCAGTACAATAAAGTGTTACTATAAAAATCGATTCCTTAAAACTAATTTTTTTCTGACATTGCCTGAATACTAAATTTATATTCTGATAAGGACTGAAACAAAATTTATCCTTAAAACTAACTAATTATATATATATATATATATATATATAGGAATTTTATGGTGCTCACCTTATGTGAGCACCTTGCGTGGGCACCAGTTAATGTGGCACTGATTCGTGTTATATCAACATGCCACATCAACATCAGAGGTGATATGACATTAGTTGACACATCCTAGGTGCAATTTATCGACACATATGAGGCTGATTTGGCATGTTGACGCCTTATGTTGCCCGGTTTGTAATATTGATATGTACCACGTCTGAGACTGATGTGGCTTGTTGATGTGGTACATATCAATATTACAAACCGGGCAACATAAGTCGTCAAAATGCAAAATCAACTGCATATGTGTCGGTAAATTGTACTTAGGATGTGTCAATTAATTTCATATCACCTCTGATATTGATGTGGCATGTTGATATGGCATGAATCAATGCCACATCAACTGGTGCCCACGCAAGATGCTCACATAAGGTGAGCACCATAAAATTCATCTCTCTCTATATATATTAGAACTAACACATCTGAATGTAAAAAAAATACTAGTCTTATATTATTGACGGACAACATATAGATTACTACTTTTACACGTGAATTGTGAAAAAAAAAAATTAAAAAGAAAAAACATAAGCCCGATACTATTAGGAATAAAAGGAGCATTAGAATATCTTAAATAGTATAGTATTCTTGCGAAATTATTCTAACTATTAGGTATTATTTGAATAACGAGTATATAAATATTAGATAGATATTATATTTATTTTTATAGTGATTATATAACTATTAGGGGATATTAGAGAGAATATTTCTTTTAACTCAATAATTTTAAATAATTCAAATCATTTATTTCGATTTCTCAAATTACATTTACAAAATAAAATGTTATATCTATTATTGTTATCTAATAAAATATTTATATCCAACTTTTTCAACATCATATTTTATATAATCACCGTTCTAAATAATATACATTTATGATAATTAAATTATTAATTATATTCTGTATAGGTAATTAATCTCTACGGTTTTGCACATGAAAGTTGAGTTAAGAGTTTGGTTTGGACCAATCTAATCTTCGCACCTAAATTTTGACTAACGTCGTTGGGTTAGATTAAAGTGACAGGTCAGTCGCCTACCTACTGTGACGGTTTGTTTTTACTTTACCATTCCCACAAAACAAACACACCTCACTTTTTTCTTATTTTTTTTCTTATATTTATTTTTTTTTCTTTTATAACTTTTCTCATCAATCTCTTTATTTAACAGCGCCATCACTAACAGCACAACCCCTTTGACTCTTTCCTTTATTCTTTCTCCTCCTCTTTTCCTCTCCATTTTCACCAAGTAATTACAATTTTTAAGAAAGAAAAATAGATTCATCGGCCATGGCCGTGGAGCTCATGATGAGCAGAAACAACGGCAGATTTCTCGAAGCAAGAGAAGAAGAAGAAGAAGACGAAAAGCTCGCCGTAGCCCAAGAAGCTGCTTCTGGCCTCCAAAGCGTAGAACAGCTCATCAGGCTATTCTCCCAAAAGCAGAGCCCAAACGACGTCGTAGCCGAAGACTATGTCTCCGTTGCCGACGCGGCCGTAGACAGGTTCAAGAGGGTGATTAACCTCCTCGACCGCAGAGGCGGCGCCGCGCGTAAAGGCCACGCGCGCTTCAGGCGCGGCCCCGTGGGTAAAGCATTAGCTTCAGCTTCCCCTGATTCCTCTTCGTCGTCTCCCAACTCCGTGATACACGGCACGCCCCTACGAAACGACGTCGCCGCGACGTCCCTCGACTTCCTCGGCGGTGGCGGTGGTAAAATCTACAGCCCAACGCCCATTCAGCAGATCCCTCCGGCGGATTTTTTCTTGCAGCAGCAGCAGAAGCAGAATCTGATGAAGACGATCAGCTTCTCGAGGACCAGCTCGTTCGTCTCTTCCCTGACGTGCGGCGGCGGAGGAGGAGGCGGCGGCGGCGATGATCAGATAATCGCTAACAACAACAGCAACAACAATCACAGTAAAAACTATTTAAATCCATCTGGGTTTCAGCTCATTAATGGCAACAGCAACAACAATAATGCATCTCAAGTTTCGAATTCTTCGGGTAAACCTCCTCTATCGATTTCTTCATCCTTCAAGAGGAAGCCATGTGCATCGTCAACAACGGCTAATACTGCTACTGCGTCGGGAAAGTGTAGCGAATCGTCGAGCAGGTGCCATTGTTCTAAGAAAAGGTACGCCCGCCGCGCTACATTTATGTATTCTTTCCGTATTCGATTATATCTTTTATGGGCTTTTGGCATTTATGATATGTCTGTGAAACCATAATAAATAGGAAGTTGAGGTTGAAGAGGGTCGTTAGGGTTCCGGCGATAAGCATGAAGATGGCGGATATCCCGCCCGATGACTACTCATGGAGGAAGTACGGACAAAAACCTATCAAGGGCTCGCCACATCCAAGGTAATATTTTGTTAGAATTATATAATAAGCATGCTTAGCGGGTCGGATAAACCCGAACCCGGGAAAAGAAATCCGAAACCCGATGGACTGCGAAAATCGTAAATAAAACCGAACCCTATCGAGAATCGGTTCGTTAGAACCAATAAGAATGTCTTGGTGAGATAGGATTATTGGGATCTATTTAAACTTCAATTTCGGACTATATGTGTATATGTAATTTGATCCTAAGTTCTTGAATGAATGAGTATTGGATATTATTGTAGGGGTTATTACAAGTGCAGTAGTGTAAGAGGTTGCCCGGCTAGAAAGCACGTAGAGAGGGCTTTGGACGATCCAACTATGCTCATTGTGACCTACGAAGGGGAGCACAACCACGCACTCTCTATTCAAGAAACGCCGAGCACCATGATTTTGAATTCTTCCTAAGGTTGTCTGTCTGTCTGTCTGTCTTGTGATAATTTCCAACTTTGTCTTCGTTTCAAAGATGCGTTTGTTTGTTGTAATATTTCAATGTTTAGGACTTTAGACTTTGAAAATAGGGTCCAATGTGCAATAGTGTATCTATCTATGTATCTCGAAGGAGATTAGTAGCTTTGACGAGCTAGTGTAATATTATTATTACTCCTTTGTACAAGGTGGGTTCCCTTTGTTCTTCTTTTTGGTTTTTTCTTTTATTAGTTTTGTGACTTTATTTATATGTAAGTTGTGTTATTAAATGGAAAAGAAAAGGGTGGTGGATTTGGTGTGTGTTTTGTGTGTGGGGTGGGGTAGTATATTTCCAAAGGGAAAAGGATAGGTAATTAAATATTTATTTACTTTGATTTTTCTTAATTATGATATACTCACGTGTGGGTATACTGAATTGCACGTTACTATCCTATGTTTTTTTTTATTGTGCGACTGTCTAAAACTTAGCATCGTATCCCCGAGGGTGTCGAAAATTTAGCATTATAACCCCTAATTAAGGGGGTAAATGATAAGGAGTGCAAAATTAAATAAATGACAAGATTTTTGTGTTTATTTTTAAACCATGAGCTATATGCAATTTAACCTTCTTTTTATCCAAGTCATTTGCTCCATATTCGAATTATGTTCAATCTGAGTCGACATTCATTTGTTGAACTGATTTCTTTGATTTGTGTACCTTATCAAGTCCACCCATTATAGTTAAGAAGTCTGAATAGGTTCGGGAATTAAATACTTATCAATATAATAAAATATTGCTTTTATTATTATTTGTTTTTTACTTTATAGGATTCCAATCAGTAGTCTTCATTTTTGACTTTGTATCGGTTCCAATATGAGTTGAATAATATCTATCTCTAATGCACACTATTAGACAAAATTGAATAGTTCATAGAAGTATAGTCATTTTATTTATTGTTTTTCGTAGTTGATGGGCTAATCTAATGGAAAAATAATTCACAAATATCACAAATGAATGGTATGCTTTGAGTCCTCTCGTCGAAACGATATTGAGAAAAAAAAAAAAAAAGAAGGAAAATGACATGGCTTTGTAATGACCTGTCATAGACGGTAAGAAGAGACAAACGCCACAAGACAGTTGACCAAGAAAATTCAATAGGAGTCGTTGGCAGTTGAGACGGCTAATTTACTCCTTAGTTAGATGGAAATGTATGTACTTCACCAAGACTTTAATGCCAAAGTACAAATACCATTCACAAACTGCTATTGCTTCATTCCTTAGTTTTCGACATGTTTAGTAGCCTTTGGTCGATCGATGTTATCGTGCATCTTCGGCAACCGTATGTCACATGTATTAATTCTCTATAATTATATATATACATATGGACTAAATTATAGGGAAAAAAAGGGCTTAATTATATAGGATTTAATAACGTGCCACCAAAAGGGTTGGTGTGAAATGGATTGAATGTTGTACAGTCAAAATATGCAGCTGGTGCAAGATTGATAAGTCATGCCTTCGAAAGGGATCCACAGCCACATTTTCTTTGTTTGCCATTTTCTGTTTTCTTTTTTTTTCCATTACTCATCAATTTGGTTTTCGCCCTTAAAATAGGTAAATTAATGAGTGTTTGTGTTAATCTGTGATTTGTTGACAATAGATTAATGTTGTACTTTACTACTTAAGAGTAAGGAGGGGTTACTACATACATGCAATGGACGCTTGTCACACTGTTAACATGAAGATATATGTAAAGTAGGTAATTATTGGAACTGTCGCGTAGGTCGGCCCAAGGCCACTAATTCAATGGGTCACTCCGATGGATTAGGAGACTCGAATTATTTTTTCCGGTCAAGATTATTATTATTATTATTATTATTATCATCGGCTGATACTCGGTATTTAAGGCTTTTTTTGTATTAGTATCCAAAGTTATTTTTAATTTCGGTTTATACTTTTCTGTATTTAAGCCCTTTTCCAGTTGATGTCCGAAGTATTTTTCAATTTCGATTGGTACCACTTTGTTTAAGACTTTTTCAATTGGTGCACAAAATATTTTTTAATTCCAGTAGGTACCCCAAAGATATGACGAAAAATAATCTCGTAATTTTAAAAGAGCAAAAACGGGATCTTTAAGTGTAGCAACCATTTTTTGTTGTTTCTAAAATCTTGTTAGCAACTAATGGCTCCTACATGTAAAAAAAATTATTTTTGGTCTTTTAAAATCATGGGTTATTATGTAACTATTGTCCCCAAAGACATGCTCAATAGATATGCTTGTAGCATTTCTAATCAAAGGTTTCGAATTCGATTTCACTTGGGATATTGACTTTCGTTGTCGGATAGAGAGTGAAATATAATCACCTGACCCTAAGATTAGTTCAATTCTCGAAGTGTGTGGAACACCTCGAAATGAGAAAAATTAAACCGGTAATGATCAAATATAACTAGATCAAGGGTATTTACATTTCAGCTTTCAAATTTATTAATCGAAACTCCAAAAAAAAATCTCAAGAAGTTTATGTTTTTTTAGTTACCGAAACGAACACATATTTTAATTTCAAAACTCATAATTAATTATAAAATTATATTCCATTAAAAGGTTATTTCCCATATAAAATGTAAAAGTATTCGAATTAGTAAAACGAGATATGTTTGTCAAATATTATCTATACTATTTTATTAAGGGTCAAGGCAAGTTAAAAATTGTCAATTTGTCTGTCAAAATTGATCTATTTAAAATATATAAAATAATTAATAAAATTATTAAAAAATAATAAACTACCCACTATCAATGGAACTGCTTAGTTTTTAACAGCTCCTCCCATTTGAACGCTCTAAATATCTTCCTGGGAGAAGAAACTGCAAATAAAATCATTCGACATGCAATATGATGTTTTACTAAATACATAGTTTCAATTATCGTTGCAGCACTGATTACTTATTTATTTTATTTAACAAAGGGTGAAGGCATATTGAGTATGACATGTTAAAATTACCATTTTACTATTTTTTTTCTTTTTTTATTTATATACTTAAATCAACTTTTTCTTTAAATACTTAAAAATAATACAAATTTAAAATTAAATTATAATTTTATATATTAAACATTTTAAATTAAAAATAACTCTTAAAAAATACAAAATAATATTATATATATATATATATATTAGTGCACACACTTGTGCTTAAAATATTATTTTAGATAAACATTCATCAGAACTGAAATTTTGAACCTTATTTCCATTAATAAACATGGTTTGCCGAACCGGAAAAAATTTCAGAACGGACACGAGTGTTCGAGTTACATCGAATTGTCGTGGAATGGTCGTGGACGTTTCACCACTTTTCTCCTAGACCCAAACTGACTAGTGGATGATCGATTTAAGTAGCCAAAGCCTTCATTTTAATGATAATCATATTGTTCATAAACTCAATTATCATTTTTGAATCGTTAGTCATATGTCGAAAGCATTTGGTGGTTTGTTCCTGATCGGAACT
Organism: Lindernia subracemosa; assembly: GCA_028392965.1. Classification (NCBI taxonomy): domain Eukaryota; kingdom Viridiplantae; phylum Streptophyta; class Magnoliopsida; order Lamiales; family Linderniaceae; genus Vandellia; species Vandellia subracemosa. The sequence continues at coordinate 251,139 of JAQPCC010000105.1, forward strand.
ATTCATATGCTTATATAATCCCAAGTTCTTCCTATATCGTCGTTCAAGCCGTGATATCATGTTGTTTAGGCTGCTATATCGACCGCAACAATAAAAAACACACCGATCCCGAAACGTTGGCACATTGGCTGCAATTCTAGTTCCATAACGGCCGTTTTGACGAACCAAATTACAAACACGTTTTTCTTCGCTCTCTCGATCAAATCCTTAATCAAATAGGATTTTCTTCCCAAGAAGGCTGGAGTGGGATCAAAATAAAATAACACCAATCTTGAAGAGTGATTTTTTTTAAAAAAAAAATATTAAAACTGAGCCATCACTTAGGAAGAAGGATGATGAAGAGCTCAGCTACAATGATTCAGGTCCGATCAAAGATTCACCTACAATGCAAGATTAACTAACAATTCAAATGTTAATTTATAAAAGCGTTAAGTCTTTTACAAGTAAAAGAACGAGGCTCGAAGTACAAGCACAAAAAAAGTAGCAGTTAAATGGCTAAAAGCTGCTATAACTATAAAGCATCATAGTTCAAGTGAGGTGATCGAATCGATCATATCACTTAGTTAAAATTGACTTTGTTAAAGATTACGAATTAAAATAATTCTGATTAATAATAATTTTAGTGGTGGATCAAAACAAAACTTAAGATCGGAAGCAAGACTAATGCACCGTACTGAACTTGGAGGACAAGTTCGGACCGAAAAGTGACGGACAAGTTCAGAACGAATTGTGACAGTCAAGTCCAGACCGAATGATAGACAAATCCAGACTGAACGACAGATAAAGGTGAACTCAGACCGAATCACTGAGGAATCAACGCTTGAAAAGTATGTGAGCAAAACGCAAAGTGGACGAGATTCGGAATTTGAATTAATGCGCACACTGCAAGAATATTATCAAACCTGCAGTCCACAAGCCATTCAGTTTGGAGTTTATCTGATTTTGGAATGAAGCAAAGTGGTGTCCAGACGCAAAGTAAGTCAACTGACCTATTCTGGAAAAGTAGTTAAGACGGCGTCTGAAACTAGTCTGGACTCTGGAGCATGTTTTTGTCCTAGCGGTCTTCTTCAAGAGGCTCAAGTATAAATACACGAGACACAATATAGAAGAAACAATTTTTCACAATCAACAACGATCTCAAGATCATCTAGCGAAAGAAGCAAACATGAGAAGTCACAAAAAGCTTCATAGAAGTAGAACTTTGTTGAAACTAGCATGACGCTGATATTAGTGTACAACTAGATTAGATCATTCCAACGGACTATAAAAAGCTATTGAAGTAGACGAACTGTAAAAAAGCTGTCTAAGTAGTGTACTAAGAATTTAGTTAGCGAGTCTAGCTAAGAAGGTTGTATATCGAACTGTGTAAACCCAATCTTCTAGCAGTACATTCCTTGCAGTGAAGAATGGCCGACCGTAGGAGACTCAACTCCAAACTTATAGAAACAAAGTCTTGTGTTTTACAACTACAAACCGACTCACACCAGTTCATAGTTGAAGTCGATCGTTATCTTCTGCACCATTGATCGATTGAGAATACTTATCAGTTCAAATCGAAAAAAAAAACTGATAAAAATAGTTAGTGTTTATTCACACCCCTTTAAACACACAGACTGATAATAACAGAGTTAGCACTTTAAAAAGAGAGTTTTAGACGAAGTTCTATACTTGTAATCTCAGCTCATATCATCTATAAAGAACAATTTATTGATTCGCAGAGTAGGTTTATAATCGGAACTGAACAACGTAACTCTTTGTCTTTTCTTTTTTTCTTTTAAGTTCTTGCTGAGTTTAAATCGATATAATCTTGAAATAATTAGATAGTGATCGACTGCTATCAATCCAATTTTGTGTTGATTATATAAACATTCGAATTTTGATAAAATCAAGAATCTTGAGTGAATTCCTAATAACATAAACTTCTTATGCAGATCAGAAATCATACAACTTTCTTATGCAGGGAAAATAATTGATCGAAAATAGAAGAAAATTACAGAAGATTATTCATCCCAATTCCCAACCCGTAAAACTAATTAAATTACCAATCAATTATCACACACATCATCCCAGCTACACAAAACCCTTATTCATCCATCAACTTAAAAAGAAAAAAAAAACATTTATATTAAGAAGCAAAAAAAAAAAAAAATTCAAGAAGACGAAGGCGAGCTCGGATGCCTACAGAAGTACGAAACATTCGAATCAACGGCCCTCTCCAACATGAAGTGGCCCATCATATCCTTCGACTTGATCATATTCTCCCTACACAAGAACTCGTCGCTCACAACCCTATCCACTTTCATGTTGAAATCGTGCACGAATATGTGCGTCTTAGGGCTCTTCATTCCCTTCTTGCTTCGGGCCAATACGCCGGCCGTGAATATCGCCGCCATCCGGCCAGGTGCTTCGGGCCAGTAGCCACGTGGCCCGTCGACCAATATCACGTCCCAGTCCACCTCGTAGAGCTGGTTGGGAAGATCGTTAAGGCCCAGCTTGCACTCGGAGAAGAGGAGGTTTTGCACCGGCCGGCACTCATTTCTGACCTGTTTTTTTATATCTTTATTTGTATTTACCTAATATACTTGTACAGTTTGGAACTAATTATTGTCAAAAAAAAAAAAAATTAAACTTCTGATGAGCTGCTACATCAACAAACACATTTTATATTAGGGCAACCATCTACCAACTAAAAAACATATTTTTCTTTCTTTTTTTTCTTAAAAAAAATCATAATTATCAAATAATTATATATATAAAAAAAAATTACCTGCTCCTTCACGGAGGCAATCAACTCGGGCATCTCACTCAGCTTAGTCGAGTACTGCACATCGTAAGCCTCAATCTCGGGATACTTCTCTTCGATATAAGCGGCGTAGTACCTATTTTCATCGATGAAAACGGTCCTCCCATAAGCATTCAACGCCCTCCACAGCAAAGTCTCGTGGGTGAGACCGAAAACAAGGAAGTTGCACGGCTGCTTGCACTGTCTCAACGCATCGGAGATCTGCTTTATGTCGGTTTGAGACATCTTGTCCGTGTTGTTAGAGCTAGAAGCGTACTGCACCAGGGCCCTCACCACCGCCTCGTGGAGCGGCTGAGGTGGCGGCTCGGCCGTGGAGACGGCGGTGGTCTTGGTGGAGGAGTAGGTGGAGATTCCGGCGATGGAGGTGGAGTCGCGCGCGTATATCAACGTGAGGACTGAGATTATGGTTAGGAGAGATAGAAATGCCACTAGCCATAGGCGATTGGAGCTGCCTTGCTTTTGTATGTATGGGTGGAGGAGAATTAGCTTCGTGCCGTTGCTCATTATAGTGTTCTTCATTCTCTTTTATTGATGATCGGATAAAAAGATTTTCCTTTTTTTTTTTTTTGGTTTTTAGGGTTTGTTTGCTGTTGTTTGAGGGATGGTGTGTTTTATGGGGAGTTTTAAAGATGGTTTAGGTGCCATGTTATTACAATGAGAGTATGCTGCTACGTTATGATGTTTCGGATCAAATGTTGTTATTTGGTCTGTAAGCGTCTTTTAATGGTTGGGATTTCATAAATGCGACTTCTGTTTTGTCTGGTGTTAAAAGCGCTTTGTGGTGGTTGAGGAAAGAAAGAGATGGCAGCGACGGAGTAACTAATTTACAAGCCATCAGTCGCTTTTACTTCTTCCTTCAATATTCATTTTTTTTTCTCCCAAAGCAATCCCTTTTATATTTATTAATTTATTTATTTAATATTATTGTGGAATCGTGTTTATGTAATATTATAGATTGATGATGTATGATAAATCAACTGCTTCAGTTTCTGGTGTCATATGGCTTCAAAGTCAAAATTTGTTGATGACAAGTGTTAATTAATAAGCAAAAGAGTATTTTTATAGGATGAAAAAATGTGGAAATATATATATATATAATATATATATATATATATATTAAACTTTATTTTGTTTATGTACGTTGATTTAAAGGTTGGATATGGTGGGAAATATCTCTCTTTAATTTCCACGAACATCAAACTCAAACTACTAACTAAAGTGTTTGTTGCAACAAATGCATGCTACTCACTTTAAATTTCGAATTCTGATTTTATTGGTTTTATGTTGCTTTTTTCTAGATCTTCATCTCAAACATATCTGTAATTCAATGTCTGTAATGTCACATGGTGGAGTAAAATCCTTCATGACAATCATTCTGTTAGGAACTTGCCACTGACAAGAATTAGAAAAATTAGGGTTACGACTTATGTAATATTCGGAATCGTATTATTATAATCGAATAATTATTTTGAATAAATAAATATCGAATTTGTGTTTTCATTCGATGGTGAGTCATGTTATTTATTTATCATACAACTTCTTATTTTGGCATTCAATAAGAAAGATTAATAAATAAAACTCAAACGCTATTGAGCTTAAGCATCGACTCTGCTAGGCAAAGAGAGGACATCGATTGACTATTATCCTCTAGTGTTGAATTAATCCACAAGTCTAAATCTCGGATAGGGTGACCGGATTGAAAAGTACGACTTTATATGTCGACGTGTCTTAAGTGTTGTGTCAGTCATTCACTTGGAAAGTATGAGCTCGTGACATTGATACATATTGAATCAGAGATTGACCGTATTTGGACTCTGACTCGTACTTGATAGATCATATGCTTGGAAAGTCAATTGATCAGTCGACTGACTAAAGCAAGTTACGTGAACCTCAAACCAAATGGGCCAATATGGAGTTGGCTTCGGGGTTTTGACTTGTCACTAGTTTGCTATGCCCGATTTGCTAAGTACAGGGTCAGTGGTGAAATGCAGTCTTGATAACGGAGTGAGATTACTAGCTTGAACCGCCGAGCGGGATTCATGACCTCGAGTAAATGGAGGTATATGTCCTATGAGAATTTCGAGGACGAAAAATTAAAGTCTTTGGCCGGAGTATTAAACTAACGCACGTGGGACGTGGATGTAGTTTGGTAATTTCACCGGTCACGAATTAACATAGAATCGAGTTCAATGATATTGATATCGCATGACTATCACTCGGTCAGGACATCAGTGAAAGGTTTATACGTAGATGCGATAATCTATAGTCGGTTCGTGAATTAAAGGTTAAATTCGTACTCAGCTCGGAATCGGCTCGATACTGCAAGATTGACTAGGCGCTTACCGAATCCTTGGATTTCTCCCATTGCCGATTGAGACGAACCAAGAGGTTCGGGATTAAAAAGAATCACTAAGGTAGTGTCAACTAAAAGAGAGATAGGTTCATTTCAGTTTGGATCGAAAATATTAAATTAATTTGGGGCTTTGCCGAAATAATATATTTGAGTAGAAGAATATTTATTGTATTATTAGATAATAAGTTTAAATATTGAGAGGGTAATACTAATATATTTTACCACGACTTATTTAAAAGAGTAAATTGAGAATTTACTCAATATATTTCGAAAAATATAAATATTGAATATTGTATATATTTCGAATTATTATATTAGATATAATATATATTTTTTAAAATTAATATTAGATATGAGAGGTATTTTCAAAAATCATAGGTTAAGAAAATATTTGACTTTTGAAATAATATCTTACCACTTTTGGAAACATTTAATAAGTCAAATGATTTGATATAAAAGAGAGAAAAATATCACCCACCTACCCAAAATAAGAAGTGGCCGAAATTTGCTAAAATCGTAGGGCTAGGATTTTGGTCACACACAATCACATGCTAATTTCTTGGAGAGATTTTCGAAAAATACAATTCAAGCTTGGAGCGATCTTGTCGGCCGTAATCTTCTCTAGCCATCCAAGAAAGATCTCGTACCGGACACACCACGGGGTCGACTGACTCTCTTGCCACCACCAACCCGCGTGCGCTCTACCACCGTAGCCGAGGTGGTTCTTACCGCAATCATCGACCGCCGTCTAATATCCACTTATAGCACGCTTTGAGGTATGATGGATGGGTCCTTTAACTTTGAGGTTTAAGGTTACTTCAACGTTGTCTTTATTCTATGTGTATCCTAGTGATTTAAAGGATTTGAGATCGCTAGAAATTTTTAAATTCCGCACGTGTCCGTAGAACACGAATTCCGAAAATCCATCGACGACTCCCCAACACATTCATGACTACTCAAGGAAGGTTTGGACTATCACTCTAAAAAAAGATCAAGCATATGAGAAGTTTAAAAACTGGAAAAAGTTAGGTGGAACTACGAACAAGGAGGAATGTGAAGATGCTTAGAACCGATAATGGCTTAGAATTTTGCTCGAGTTTAATGCTTTCTGTGATTGAAAGAATGGAGAGGCATAGAACCATACCTTACCCACCTCAACAAGTTGGGCTTAGTGAGAGGATGAATCACACCTTTCTCGAACGGACTTGATGTATGTTATTGAGTGTTGCTCTGCCTAAGTCATTTCGGGAAACATGATCACTTATCTGGTGAATATGTGTCCATCAACAGCCCTCAAGTGCAATGCGAAACTCGTTAGCAGATGCAGACTGGTTCAAAGCCTAGCTTTCAATATTTGAGAGTATTTCAATTCAATGTATAGCTTATGCTCATGTTTAAGGGGATAAACTAGAATCTAGAGCTACTAAACCATCTTCATTGGATACCCTCAAGGCATGAAGGGTTATACACTATGGAGTTTAGAACCGGGAGTGAAGAAGTGCTTCCTAAGTAGAGATGTGATTTCATAGAAGGTATTATAACTAACCTCAAAAGGATTTCAAAAAAAAAAAAGGTGACAGTTGAGTCGGAGTTTCTTAGAAGAATTCAACTTGAGGTTGAGAATTCTCAAGAAAATGAGAAAAACGGTGAAGCAGAGAATGATGAAACCGTTTGAAGGAAATGAAGATGAACTAATATCTGAGAATGCTGAAACAGAAACCAATAAAAAAAAAATTTCAAAACTGAAATGGATTATATGCTCACGAGGGACAAATCAAGAAGATAAGTGAGAGCTCCAAAATGTTATGATAAATTTGATGTAATAGCTTTCGCTTTTAGCATAGCTGAAGAAATAGGAAATGAAATAACATCATATCAAGAGGCTATGAGAAGTTCTGACATAAAGAGTTGGATATCTTCTATGATGATGAAATGGCTTCTCTGGTTAAGCATGGGACCTAGGAATTGGTTGAGAGGCCGAAAAATGGACATTCAAGAAGAAGCAAGAAGGATTCAATTTAATGATATAAAGCATAATTAGTTTCGCGGAGATTCACTCAAAAGGAGGAGATTTATTATAACGATGTGTTTTCCCCTGTAATGAAATAAAGGTCTATACGGTTAATACTCTCATTGGTGGCCCAATATAACCGTAAGCTCGAACAACTAGATGTTATGCATGTGTTCTTGTACGACAGCTAGATGAGATGATTCTTCTGTCACAGCATGAGGGATATGAGAAGTGTGGAGAAAATGAGCTTATTTGTCTCTTGAAAATATCACTATATTGACTGAAATAGAGCCGTTGCCAGTGGAACAAAAAGTCTGATCGGTTCATGATAAGAAATAAGTTCAATCGAGGGAACATGCCGCCTGAGCACCATTAATTTCAGAAAGACTTTCGACACAAGGCACCAAACGTTACAAGGACTGTGGTTACATCATCCACATCGTACTTGGACTAGAATCTCTCTCCAATACCAGTTGGGAGAATTCGTCTTGTCTCATGTATACGATCCATGCTCACTGTCCAAGCTCATTGGCCTATGTATATAAGGTCATATGGAATTTCACTCTAAGAAGTCAATTGGCAATTGAAGGAGTAATCTACTAACTTATATGCATGTTTTTCGCTCTTTACTTATCCGATGTGAGATTGGACTTTATACCCTAACAACTCTAACGAAGCTTACATCATTTCCTTGTCTAAATAGGACCTCAGTATGAGTCATAATTTATAGAGTTTTTGCTCAATACATAATCCACATGTTATGTTGGAAAATTCAATATGAAATTAATTATTAATTAGTTATTTATCACGAGACACATCGTTTGGTTAATGATTGGCAAAAGAAGTGTATTTTGATCGTGTAACCGTGAAAGGTTGTCACTAATCATGGTTACGATCAAATTTTCAGCTAATTTTAGCCATTATTTTAAGTATAAATTCTTATTCTTCATTTCGCACTTCTCATCTGTTCCTGATCATTGTAGAAATCTTAGAGCATTTTTTATTCTCGTCGTGAACCATTTTTCGTATATTTCATACTCATAACTCATGTGACAGTCCAAAAACATGGAATAAATTTTATGGTCTTAAAATTTGGAGTGCTCATAAATTGATACGTTTGTTATTGTTTCTTCAAAAATCATTGTCACGTTCGTATGCACCAAACAATATCATTTTAAGGATACATCGTCAACATCGACTGTAAAATAAGCAAACCAATTTAGCTCGTTATCATCAACCCTCTAATAATGGTCCGAGTCAGTAGTAAGTTGGACTAATTTTGAGTAGCCCCACCTTACTCGAGCCACCAATATCATATTCTTAACTTGTTTTAAGTCGCAGGGTAGGCCCAGAAAATATAAAAGCCTTAGGTAACTAAATTGTGACAAATGGGCCATGAAGTCAGAATTACTTGACAATTGATGTTATTAAATACATATCAACTACTTGGTATAACTTTGTTGTCTACTAAATTGACTGTACATTATTATTATGCTAGCTTGTTTCCAAAATATTCCATAGTTGTCATTTATTTATTTATTTTTTTCCTCTAGGTATATCTCTTCACAACCTCATTGTTCAGTTTGAATCGAATTTGAATATAATTATCGACTAAAATAACATATGTCAGAATTTTCAGCTTGACTAATCTTCATGATCTATACATGCTACCCAAAGTCCATACAAACTCCAAATGAAATTGAAACGTTGACCACAATCTAATATCAAGAATGGTGAACAAAATCTTGAAGACTTCACTGTCTTTTACATAATATATGTATAAATCATGTGTGTACGTATGTATATGTAAGTCTGTAAATTTAATATCGCAAAAGTAAAGATTGTTTTGCTGCCTCACCTAACGCAAAGATCTCTCTCGTTGGCATAATGTCAAAAGAAATTCAATATTTACGACATGTCGACCCACCAGACAGACTCCTATAAAATAATTACGACATATATCTCGACGAGGTACTGTACAGTCGACGGCCAAATATTTTAATTTGTGTGTGTAGTAGTAATATTTTAATAGTCAAATCGATGCTATTTATATGGTCTAAATATTTTTCGAGAATTGTTTAATCGCTGCCAAAGGCCGGGAGACGTGGCCGAACACTCTCCATTCAATCTTTTGCTCATAGCCCCATATTTTTATTCTATTACATAGTACCATATAATCTTTAAAAAGGTGCTTGGAATGGATACATACATATATAATTAAATAATAGGCAGCAACTTCTAACCTTATTTTATAATCCCACCATTGTTAATTATTGATTATATTCTCTGTACTAATTAACTGGATGCATTGAGATTTAGGGTTTTCCAATAAAATATCAAGTCGGCAGTCGAGAAAATTAATGTTTGGTGCTAATTATATTAAGCCAACGAGTCGTAGTAGTAGTTTGCATTATTGACATATTATAACTCTAAACTCCGTGATTCATATGATAATTTTATTTTTGTGATAATGTCAAATGGATTATATATTAATTCCCATTTTTATTAGCGTCCTATTTTAATCTTTTAACATTGTATGTAATCAAAAATATTATCTCATTCCTTCAAAATAAGAAATATGTCAACCATTGTAAGAAGAAACCCTATATTATATCCCGACTCACATGGGTAATCCTCGTACATCTGTCGAGTAGTATATCAAAACCCGATATAAAAATATTGTATTAAACCTAAATTCTAAATCCCAAAACCATTGTTAGATATCTAAGGGTTTTACTCGATATTAGTTAAAATTATACAATCCAATCCACGTATGGTTTTTTTCTTTTTAAAATTCAATTATATGATTTTTAAGTAATGGGCGAATATGATAGGGAGTAGGGGTGTTCAAATTTCGGATAAAACCGAAAAAAACCGGCCGAACCGAAATTTTCTATATATATGTATATATAATATATGCACATATATGAATTAAAATCTTTAACGGTTAACCGAAAAACCGAACCGAAAAAACCGAACAGAAGTGTAAAAAACCGAACCGAACCAAATTAAAATGGTTCGGATATCGGATTAGTCATCTGTAAAACCGAAAACCGTAAAACCGAACCAAAATTTAAAAAAAACGGACCGAACCGTCCAATGAACACCCCTAATAGGGAGGGAAGCAAGAGAGACATTTAGGTTATTATCTCCATATGCTTATTATTTATGTGATTGGACAAAACTGACCATCCATTGCTTGGTTAAAAAGTACATCATAGTGATGAAAAAAGGGCAGGCAGGAGTGATTTATTTGACAACAGTGGTGGGGTATGATTCCAAGAGTGGTAAATTGTCTTTTCGATCGACGAGTTTTGGGACCATGCATAGTGTGATAGTGTACTACTTTCCCAAAGGGACCACAATAGATGTAAGTACTTTGGTAAGTTACTTCTATTAACAATATTATATATATGTATTATATGAAGTCATTTATCCTAGGTTGATTAACCTTAAACAAGGTATTTACATTATTAGGGTTTTGCTGTGCTAGGTTTTTGTAAAAAAGATACGGAGTTAAGCTTGAGGCTTTCTTTTTTTTTTCCACAAGGTATATATATCCATACACTACGCTACACACATGCTAAAACTAATTTGGTATGAAACGAATCTGATCTAACTTTCAGTGAAAATAATGCTTCGATTTGTGTGTTTCGATTATCCATTGGGCATTGGGGATGGAGCTTGAGGGTTAGTAGTTTGAAAAGAAATGTTGATATTGATAATTCACATATATCCCACATCGATTAATTCGGAAGATCTTAACTAGCAAATAAGTTGATGGGTCACTCCACCTATTACCAATTGGTTTTAGAATGGAAGCTCATAGTTTATGCGATCAACTCTCCTCCTACGTGGGCCCATGTACGTAGGTCCAATAGCGAATTTGAAACAAATAAAGTTGAAAAACAGTAGTTGGTCCAATTTAGAATACTATAAACTTACGATTTAGATAATAATAATAATTTTAGATTGATAATTATTAATAGTGTATAGTGGAAATAAATAAAACTCATTTAAGACAGCTACACATATGCATCTCAATTATCTACACATACATATGAATCTCAATTATCAACATCCATAATTGAGAAAATAATTCGAAAACTGAAAAAAAAAATGTCGTAGACGTTTGGGGCGTATGAAGCAGATGGCAGATATAATAAATGTTGACTGTCTATTAGTCAGGTGTACAAAAAAACAAATCAATAGATTGTCACGCTTTACTCAGCTAGTAGAACATAATTTGATTTTAAGATAAATCCTCAATTCTATTATAAAATATATTAATATCCTTTTCCTTAAAATAATCTCTACAATATACACAAAATTTAATCGTAAGTCTAGCATTGATTTTAAATTTTTGTCGATTCTCAAATTATAATACATTATTGTACGAAACGACGATATATTATAATATTTGAGAACTTTGTGAAAATCATCTCGATTTGGAATATGTTTTTGAATGTAATAATGGCAATATTTTAATCGTGTTATGAAGTGGCATTTGTATTATTGCTCCTGAAATATTAATATTTATTCTATGTGACAGGGGGACCCACTTATAGTTGAATTTATTATATATATCTCTTAGAAGAACCACATTGTTGAGTGATGTCACCAATGATGTTATCGCTCAATAAAGCCTAATAGAAAATGTTAGATCTTTCGAATCTATATTTGTTAATGAAACTATAGAAGGAAAAAAAAAAGAGCAATAAAAAATATTTAATTTGGCGCTATGTATCCGATGTCGGCATTTCTTACATTCAAATAGATTTCATCGAATTTTATGAAATTAAGGTAGTTGAAAGACGTGTTAGCATTGAGAGTTTTTTTTAATTATTTGATGTTGAAAAATGTAACTGGCTAATGATATGTGCTACATTCATTTCGTACCGATCTATGATTATATTTTCTTAGATTGTCGATGATATTATACTAGTATTTTATGCATACTCGACGTGTGTGCTCTAATATATAAATATATCATATTATTTTAAAATTAATTGTGTACTTTAAGCATCTAAAAAGGAAAAAAATTATATATGAGGATATGATTATAAGAAATCAAAATTTAAAGGGTACAATGATAATTATTCAATCTAAAATAAATTAAGGATAAACTAGTAATTTTGTTTGACAGATCAAATTAAATTAGATTTGACAGTTTTTAGTGACCATCAACCTTAATATAATAGAATAGATGTTTAATACTTAATATAATAGAATAGATGTTTAATATGGATCCTGGTGAAAGTCATGAAAATGAAAAATTATTATTTGGCTGTAACCGATGTTCTTTTTTACCTGCACGAGAAGTCGGCCTCACTCCCGTGTAGGTTGTCCTCTTTCCTTCTTCCCGACCAGCAAGTTTATCATTTTAGTCTTTATTTTTGTCAGGTGCATATAGTGGATAAAATAAAAACATAATGATAAATTTATAATGCTCTTTATATATGAATCGTTGCCTTGGAACTGTTGATGCGAATGAAATTATTATTATTATTATTATTATTATTATTATTATTATTATTATTATTATATTTTGATGTATTTATTTACGCGCCGATTCGACTCTTCAACCAACGTTTGACAAATCTTCGAGGGCATGCTTAGATTAATTTATAATTAGTTCTATAATTGGATTAAATATCACGTGATAATACAGATGTAAATCGTGTCAAATATCAGATTAAGTGTATAATGGGTGGGGTTAATTGTTGTTTTCACTATTGAACAAATTCCTCACTAAATGTATATATTGATGTGAATCGAAACCTAAGTTCACTATTAAAAAATCCCTAGTAATGATGTTAACAAGGAAATGGATGTAACAAAAGTAAATCATGAGAATGATTAAGATTTAAAAATTTACTTATCATATTTATATAGAAATTAACGAACGTTGATAATAAGAACACATTTTTTTTTCCACTACAACAGCGAGGTCATTACCGTCATTTTGCTGGGGAAAATAATAAAGGTGATTTAATGATGAAAATAAATTTGTTAGAACATGAAAAAAAAAAAAAAGAAAATGTGGTCCCAAAGTTTCGATTAGACATTTCGTTGGGAAGTAATGTCCTTTTATTGCAATTATTCCAATTTCTATTTATGAGACAGAAAGGTCAAAACCCTTCTTTCCCAGAACTGCCCCTCCACCCTTTGGCTTCTCGATATTTTTGTGCCACGTGTCGTTTAGACAAAGGGGGTTGAACGAAATATTTTAGCATCAATGTAAAAAGCACTAATTTTAGGTAAAAATAATAAATACTTATGTTTAATTTTAGGTCATTATACTTGCTCATTCTTAAAATAGGCTCGAATAAATTTCGATTTATGATTTCTTTTTCGATATAATGGGTCAGAAAAAATTAATACCGATATGACTTTTCGACTTATTTTTGTCGAACAAAACATCTGATCAAAATTTATCCAGTCATATAAAATTAGAGACATATTTCTGTAATTATCAAATATGACGATCCACCATAAAATATTAGAGTACTTGGCGACCCATATTTATAATTTTGCCCATTTAATTATATATAGGTATAATTTTATTAAAACGTTCATAAGTAACGTCTCCAATACAGAAAACATATATTGTACAGGTTACAAAATTCACTATTTTTTTTTTTCAAATATAATTTTTGTTCATTTATTCAAAACTAAATATAAAATAACATTTATCAATGTATAAAAATAAATATTAACCGATCATTTAGTGTAGTATCAAAATCGACATAAGGAAAAGGCATGGCATGAGCGCTAAGTTCACATCAACTTATTCCGCCAAAGGAATATTCATCAAGCATTCTAAAAAGTAAATTCTATAGAAAAGCAATAAATTGTTTTAAAAAATATAGTGTAAAATTAAAATCAAAATATGCAAGGCCCATTTCATTTATAAAAAGAAAAAGAAACGAAATAAGAGGATAATTGAAAAGTCATAAATAAGGGTAGGGTGTTGACGTTGGATTGAATGAAAATGAAATGATCTTTAATGAGTGTGTCCCTAAATAATGATAATTGAGTAATAAATCATCCATCAAGTGTTGGTATTGTCTACTTACGTTAGTGGGAGAGAAAGAGAGAGAGAGAGAATTGCTTTTCGATTTGGTTAACATTGGAGAGTTGCGTAAGAAAGAGATGTTATGTCTCTCTCATCCCTTTTCCTTTTCCTCCTATTTTTCTTGATAATTACTATGGACTCATTTTTTATTATTATTATTATTATTATTATTATTATTATTATTATCATCTATACTATATATTAAGGTTCATGGATACATAGTAACTACTAGGAGTGGTAAATAGGCCGGGTTGGGTCATATTCGGGTTCAACCTGTTTAATAAACGGGTTGAAAACTTCAACCATAACCTGACATTTTTACTTAAACAGGTTAAAATATAGAACCCAAACCCGACCTGCTTTAACCCATATCCAACCCATTAACCCGTCAACCCGTTTAAAATAAAAAAAAAAAGTAACAAGAAAATAATTAAATAAACAGAATTACAAATCAAAATTAAACAAAATAATAAAAAAAACAGTTTTTTTTATATCAACATAGTTAAGAAACAATTAAAGTTTCAAATAACAAAAGTCACAGATATAATTAAATATCAAGTTATATCATATATTCATCAACTATCAACCTAAGCCATAGATATTTGACTCGAACTTTCAACCATGCTCGCTCGCCCTCATCTTCATGACATCTCTGCATAATTCATCGGGAGACCACCGGCGAGGGCTTTGGGATGTGCGATTTGTGAATCAGAATTATGGACTACTAAATGTGCTGAGAATTAATTTAAAATCAAATATGTAAATGGGTTAAATAGGTTGATAAACGGGTTGATTTCAGGTTAAAAAATCGAACCCTAACCCGACCCAATTAATATTTGGGTTGGATTCGGGTTGACCCAATTACTTAAACAGGTTGAAAATGGCAACCCAAACCTGCTATTTTCGGGTGCGGTTCGTGTCAGGTTGGCGGGTCGGGTTAGTTTTTAGCAGCCCTAGTAACTACCTAAATTAATTGGTATGTCAGACAAAATTACATATTTACCCTTAGTTACCCAAATTAATTGGTATGTCAGGCCAACTATAAATTTACCCTTAGTTTTATGATTTATTCTATTTTATCCTCACAAATTAATTTTTTAAGATATTTACAAATAATATATAATTAAAAATGAATTTATGATTTTATTGATCATATATTTTGAATTATAAATAACAATTCAAATATAAAGTAATGTTATATACTTATATATTATAGCACACATATGCGTGTGCGTTAAATACTAGTTATTATTATTTTTCTTGTACTTGACACAATTTCGATTTTTAAGGGCTAATCCTAATATAAATTGATCATATAAACTAAGTGAGATCAGACCTCCATTTGGGGAGATATAAAGAGATTAGTCACTTTACCAATTCTCGTGACGACTGCCTCATTTAATTGACGCACACATTGAAAGGTCTATTGTTATATTCTATTATTTTTAGTAATATGCCAAAAACCCACTAGAGATTGGTAAACTCATGTCCACTGCAATAACTTGCAAACCACAGTGAAAGATAAGCCAATCTAGACAAACTCAATGTGACAGCCGCATGTAAAATTAGGAAGGGTGTATTTAACAAACTTGTTGGTCAATTCTTAATGATATAAAAATCGAATACAAGACATTCTGTTAGGAGAAACGATGATTTTACCCCGGACCAACCATCATCATTCATGCTATATTCTATTTTATTTGATATTTCCATTTATTTAAGGTTCTAAAAATACAGTAAGAGATGGTAAGAGAGAGAGAGAGAGGTGATAGATTTTTTGTTGGTCATATGAAAGCAAACCTAGTATACGGACGAATACTTACACATATACATACATACCAAACGGTATTTAAAAAGAAAAGAAAAATGAAAAAGAAAATCTAAGACGACAACACAAGCACATTTTATTCACATTACTCACGTACATAAATGGAAAGAGATTTAGAAAACCATCTCTCAAAGTATTTATGACTTGACTGCACTCAGAACTCGAAAGTAGAAAACCCCATCTCTCTCTCTCTCTCCCTCTCTCTCTCTAGGTTCTTAGGAAAACACATCCCCACCATCAACAGTGGAGAGAGGAAGCAAGTTGCTTATGAATGAAAACTATTCTTGCACAGACACGAAAAGAAAAAAGAAAGAAAAGAAAACAACTTGCCTCACCTCACCTCGCCTATAAATGTTTATAGGTTAGCTCAACTAGCATAGAGATCTAGCTAGGATCGAAGATTATGAGTTGTAAAATGGGATAATTTTTTTCCTACTTCTTCCCTTTCTTGAAAGATATCTCTTTTTCTACAACTCTATGTTCCTAGGTTCTTTATGTGTTTGTTCCCTTCCATTGATGAAGAGCATTATATTATTTGTAGCCACCATACCAACAATATCTATCTCTCTGTATCTAATCTATTCTACTGTACCGATTATTACAGTGATTAGACTGCACTGATCAGATTTCTCTCTCTCTTTATTTCCCTTCAAGCCAGTTTGAGATCGACAGACGCTTCTTTTGGTATCCCATCTTCTTCCCTAGTGGGTTTGTTTGTTTTTATTTTTTTTGTTTCTCCTTATTTTCTCGAAAGTTGGAAAGGTTGTAAGAAATGTGGGATCTCAACGATTCGCCGGATCAAACGAGGCCCGTCGACGAATCTGACTCCGACGATAAGGGCAAAAGGGTCAACTCCTCCAATTCAAGCTCATCGGCTCTCGCCATGGAAGACTACCCATCGGAAGCTGAAGAAGACCGCGAACAAGAAGATATTACAACTGAGAAAGCGAAAGGGGACGAGGATGACGGTAATAACGATCCCGACGATGAAGATAATCAAACCCCCGTGACGCGGCAGTTCTTTCCGGTGGGTGAGAGAGGCGGCGAAGCGGTCAGTGACTTTCCGAGGGCTCACTGGGCTGGGGTTAACTTCTGCCAGTCTTCTGGGACACAAAGCGGTGCCAGCGGATTCTTGGGGAGGACACCCCCGGCGGAGACGGCGGCGCAGCCTCTCAAGAAGAGCCGCCGCGGGCCCAGATCGAGGAGCTCACAGTATAGGGGTGTTACTTTCTACCGAAGAACGGGCCGTTGGGAGTCACACATATGGTATTGTGCAGATTATAATTGTACGATGATTACTATTTTTAAACCTGTGAAATTTTTGCCTCAATTCTCTCATGCAATGGAGCTCTTTCATGTTTATTGTAGGGATTGCGGGAAACAAGTTTATTTAGGTTTGTTTTTAACCTTTTTCTTTTCTTCTTCTTCTTCTCTCTCTCTCTCTCTCTCTTTCAATTCATTTCCAAGATTCTTAGTTTATGGAAACTAATTGTCTCTGGGCTAAAGACCTTCTTCTTGTCCAAACCTTGCAGGTGGATTTGATACAGCCCACGCCGCCGCACGGTAAAGACCTTTTATTACAAGAAAAACACACACACACAACACACAAACGAACTGATATTCTGTGTATATATTTGCAGTGCATACGATAGAGCAGCTATAAAGTTCCGTGGCGTTGAAGCTGACATAAACTTCAACTTAGAAGATTACCAAGACGACTTAAAACAGGTATGTCAGTTCAGTTCACGAAAAGGGTTGCTGCTGATGATGATCAATTGATCATTACATTACATAGAGAGAGACAGAGAGAGAGAGATGGGTTTTATGCCTTCATGTCTATTTTGCACGTTTGATGATCTTATCTTGCACAGTGCTTTGCCTTATCTTCAACAGTAGTTTGTAGATATAGAGAATCCATCCTCCTAAAGTTTGTATCTTTAAGCCTCCCTTGAGAATTATTCTCTGAATAGAAGATAAGCTAAGCCCACTCCTCCACCAGCAAACACATGCACACTCACAAATGTCTGCCTGAATATATGTTTATTGTCTGGTGAATGACATTAAATGTTACAACTAACAGATGGGCAATCTAACAAAGGAGGAGTTCGTACATGTACTTCGTCGACAAAGCACAGGTTTTCCACGGGGGAGTTCCAAGTATAGAGGCGTCACCTTGCACAAATGTGGCAGATGGGAAGCTCGCATGGGCCAGTTTTTAGGCAAAAAGTAATTTTCCTTCATTCAATTTTATCTATGCCTTCCGTATGTGTATTTAAATATGCATGCAGATGCAGCATTAATAATGCCTGTCTACCTTTGATGAAATAAATTAATAGACACACTCAATGTGTTTGCCAGCATCTGTTTGAGGTTGTAAAGCTTTAACAAGAAGAGCATCTTATAATAGTTTGTCAGCTGTAGGATTTTAATCAGTCTTAAATCTGTGTTGCTTATGATTTTATGTAATTGATTCCTTTCTTTGCAACAGGTATGTATATTTGGGCCTTTTTGATACAGAAGTTGAAGCAGCAAGGTCAGTTTTTTTTTCTTTTTTTTTTTCCAGTGTATAAATGGTTTGCTTGTGGGATCTGAAATTCGATTAATTATATATATAGGGCATATGATAAAGCAGCCATAAAATGCAATGGAAAGGAAGCTGTAACAAATTTCGATCCCAGCACTTACGACGACGAATTAAAAGCTGCAGGTACGCCTTATACGGTGCTGTCTGTATATTGCATTTCCTCCATTGCATGTCGGCGATAACTATTACAATTCGAAACTCCATTCATGTATCAGAGCCTTCCAACACTACATCAGACCATAATCTTGACCTAAGCTTGGGCAGTTCTTCAGCTTCGAAGCAAACAGTTGGATTGGACCAACAAAACTGTTCTTTGAAACAGTTTGAAATCATCGATTATAGCCGCCAAAATGCTAGGCCTGAGGTACATTTGCATTAACATTCGAATAAATTAACTTGTTAGCATGTAGTGGGCATTACACTGTTCCATCTTACAGCAATGAAAATGTTACTATTACAGCTTAGCTTCGGGCAGCAACTTAATTCGCCCAGTTCGTGCAAACCAAGTCAGCGGTTAGAATTTTACGGGCAATCTGGAAGAACGACTGAGATTCGCTCAGCACAAGTGTACGATAATCCGCCTCGGTTTATCTCACAAGGGTATAATCATCATCATCATCATCAAGTATGTCCTTAAACGTTCATCTAGATACTCATTCAGCTGTTTCTCTCTGCATATTGAGCTTGGAATTACGTAATAATAATGAAACGAATCAATTCATTACAGATCAGTAGTCAATTCCCGCAGTCGTCGAGCAATTACACGAACGCTAACGAGGTTTCAAGAAATGAACAGCAGTGGCAAGCCATGAATCATCATCATCTTCAAAACCCTCAAGTGTTTGCTACTGCTGCAGCATCATCAGGATTCCAGCAGATGCCTCATATATTCATCAGATCATCGCCACAGATCAGTTGGGTGCAGAATGAAAATAATCATCACATGAGATCCTCTTGATTTTTATGTTTTCTTGGACTGATCTAATAGCTCAAATCCCATATATATACATATATATATATATATATATGTCTGCAGAAGTGTAATGAATGCTTGGTTTCTCTCATGAGAAGAATGTATTTTTTCCTTCTTACATGTACATGAAACAACTTTGCTTTTCGAGTATTTTGAGGAAAAAAGGAGTCTGAGGTTTGTCATGGCATGAGATGCATTGTACGAGGGAAGAAAGTGAAGTGAAATGGTGTGTAGACAAGACAAAGGAAAAAGGTGAAAAGCTTTGCTTTGAGGATGTTGAAGATATAGATGGATGACGATGAGTTGTCTCTTTCGTTTGTCGTCCTTTGAATCAGTTCTCACGAGCATGAAAGTGTTTGGATGGAGTGGAGCAGACAGACATGGCTAGCTAGCTATTATGACGAGAGGGACTTAACCTAACTAAAGACTTCACAACAAAGGTTAAAAAAAGAAGGGAAAAAAAGAAGTATGTTCGAGAGAGAGAGAGAGAGAGCACTTTTACACTCAAGAAATCACATGCATGATGGATGAGACAAGTGAAAAGTGTAATGAAAATGATTAAGATCATTTTTTCACGGCTTTAATTACGAGACCATAAGATTCGACTACGTATTCTGAGTTGGCTGGATTTATATTTTGAATTTTGTTATGGCTTATATTAAATATTTTAAATAGTCGTAATAATGAAATATATATATATATATATATAATAAATGAGATCCTAAACTTAATATCTTGCTAATTTACAAAAGTATCTTGTTAATATATTAAATAGTTGTACTTTTCCAGCATGCCAAAACTTAACACATTACAGTATAGAAAACGATACATTAAAAAATTAATCCTTAACATATGTGATTAATGATGGGGGAAAAAAATTATTTAGAGGTTAGAGTGTGAATTGTCCGAATTTATTTAACCTAATTTAAATAAATTTATGGATGGCTAAATTCATTGAGCGATGAACTAAATAAATTCATTTAGTTTATTTGATTCGGATTAATTGAATAATAAAATACATTCATTGAATTAAATTAGATTATTCATTTGAATGAATTAAATAAAACTTATGAAAATGAAATAATGAAATTGAATCCACAGTGAATGAATTAATTTAATTCCATTTCAAGAATGTATCAAGTTATTTAAAAGGTTTTAATTCAACGTATAAATAGGAATTTTTAATTTCAGTTTGATAAATTGGGATCAAAACACATGGATGTAGCCACAGAATTCAAAGTGTCGAGTCGGTATAAGCCTCCTTCTTAGTGTTTGTCGTAAGTTCGTTAGTGAAAAGTAGACTTAGGTTTCCGTCGTATACATAAGAAAACAATTATCCACGATGGATGAGACAAATCTAGGGATAATATATAAAATAGTCCCAGATGTTTATCATATTGACCAATTTAATCCCCGTTGTTTTGTTCGAACCAATTTAGCCCCCGATGTTGTCGATTTTGGACCAATTTAGTCCTTCTGTCACGATAAGCGTCAATTTTTTAGCGAAAATTTTGCATGTGCCCACACTAAATCACGCATGTATCGAATTTTGGAATATTTGCAAGATTTGGGCGATTGTACTGTTTTCTTTTACTGTTAATGAAGCTCGACAAAACAGACAATATAGAGCTCATGTTCGAATTTTGTAGGAGAAATTTTTAGTTTCGTACCCTAATTTCAGTAATCATTTCACTTTTATCGATCCAGACATGATTTAGTGTGGGGCACGTGCGAAATTTCCGTTAAAATTGACGTTCATCGCGACGGAATGACCAAATTGGTCCAAAATCGACAACATCAAGGACTAAATTGGTCAATAGAGTAAACATCAGGGACTATTTTAGGTTTTATCCCGTCAAATCTATTTTAAGGAAATCGTATTATAACAACACTCTACACAAAATCCTCCCGAAAATAACGAATTCCGATATTTACAAAACCCAACAATTAAAAGTGAGTCAAATTATCTATCATGCTACATGATAGCTAGGATAAAATAGTGCTATTCCAATGTTATGCACAACTGCATCATCCGTGACGTCATCGTTGATTATAATATGTACAGATTTCGCTTTCTATTTATGGTCATCTTGAACTTGAAATATTCCCACTTCCCATTATCATTCATTCGTCCACAGCCCCCACTGGCTTTTGTTTTTTCCAGAAAGAGGTTTGCAATATAATATTTAATTTCGTACAAGGTTAAGATTGATGATCTTGGTCGGTTATAAAGGACAAAAAATAATGCCCTGACCGGCCCTTCCAATTATAATATGAATAATATTTATAAGGTTTTTATTATTTAAATGTGTCCTTGTGATAACCTCTTCCTACGTTGAGTGAGTGTAACGTTTGACAGCTTGATTTAAAAAATTGCGTACAATGAATGATGTTTGAGAAGTACTTTAATAACGTTATATATTTGTTGCACAAGTAAGTCACCTCGAAGTGGTCCAATGCTTTAACGTTAAACTATATGTTTTCTCAATTTATTGACCCTTTAAGGAATGGTGAGATAAAATTCGGGCCCTACCATTTCATATCATAATATATTTTTGTTACAATTTATTTTGGTACGAACACTTTCAGTCCAAATTATCAAAATTTTTTTTTTTTTGAATAGAAAGAATTTATTAAGCGATATCCGCAAGAATTAGGTTATACATGAGTTCAGTCGGGGGAGACCGTTCCTCACCTACAAAACCTAAATCTTTTGCAAGGTAATGAGCAACACAGTTAGCCTGACGCTTAACGAAAGTGAAGCTAATATGCTGAAAAGATGAAACGAGCTTGAAACAGTCGTCGAGAAGCCCTCCACATAAAGCCGATGCACCACAACGATTCCATAGATTAGTAATAAGGGACAAACAATCACCTTCAATAGTAACCTTATCCCATTTCTTTTGAGAGCAACCTTAATAGCAAGTAATGCAGCCCGAGCTTCGATGACCTCCAGATCGAAGATACCCCGATAGAAATTAGTCCACCAGCCTACACAACGTCCCATAGAATCACGAACCACGATACCAACAGCAGCTCCGCCCCGTTTAGTATGCAGTGCCCCGTCAAAGTTTAGCTTAATCACCTCGTGTGGAGGCGGACTCCATGTAGAAGGGCCTGGTGGCTGCATTGCATCCACGAGGGAGTGCAGCTCGCCTTATCAGGTATGGCCCCTTTTAAATCTCCGGGTCCGGACGGCTTTCCCCCGACCTTTTACCAAAAATATTGGGACATCGTCAGGGAAGAATCATCTCGGGCTATCTTAAACTTCCTTAATCATGGTATATCTCTACCTGAACTCCACAGTACTCATATTGTGCTTATTCCAAAATGTCGTAGTCCTGAAACCGTGTCACAGTTTTTCCCTATAAGCCTTTGTAATGTCTTATACCGTATTGCGGCGAAATGTATAACTAATCGCTTAAAGTCTATGATGGATTTTTTGATTTCTCCCATGCAGTCAGCCTTTATTCCTAACAGGCTTATTACTGATAACATACTTATAGCCTTTGAAGTGAACCATACCATTAACCAGACAAGGAGCGGTCGTGGTGGCCTTTTTGCTATCCAGCTCGATATGAGTAAGGCATACGATCGGGTCGAGTGGTCGTTCCTTGAGAGAGTAATGAGTAAGCTTGGATTCCATCAAGATTTCATTCGTTTAATAATGTCATGTGTCTCCTCGGTAGAATACTCATTAATGGTGAGTGCTTTGGACATGGTAAACCGGAACGGGGTCTAAGACATGTTAAACCGGAACGGGGTCTACGCCAAGGAGACCCCCTGTCACCTTATTTATTCTTGATTTGTGCAGAATCATTTAGTTCATTACTTCGAGACTTAGAGGCGCAGGGTTCTATTCACGGTTGTCGGGTGACGAGTGAAGCCCCTTCTATATCTCACCTACTATTCGCTGATGACACCGCTATTTTTTGTCGGGCGACGACTTCGGAAATTGAGGCAGTGCAGGATGTGTTGGATGTTTATGAGGTGGCATCGGGTCAAACAGTCATCAGGGATAAATCGGGGATGAGCTTCTCTCCAAATGTACCGGAAACTTCACAAGCACAATGTTGGGCTGCACTTGCAATCTCTAATGCGGGGAATCTATCCTTGTATTTGGGATTGTCGGCTATAACAGGTCGGTGCAAACGGGGGGTCTTCGCTTATATTGGGGATCGTGTTTGGAGACGCATTGAAGGTTGGGCGGAGAAGCTCCTCTCGCAAGCGGGAAGGGAAGTTCTAATTAAATCTATTCTACAGGCAATTCCTACGTATGCGATGAGTTGTTTTTTACTCCCGTCCCACATTCTTCGTAGCATCAGCCAACTTATAGGCCGCTATTGGTGGAGCGCTAGTGATAAGAGGAGCATCCATTGGTTGTCATGGGAGAAACTTTGTCGTTCGAAGAGTGAGGGTGGGCTTGGTTTTCGAGATATTCGTGCTTTTAATGAAGCGCTTTTGGCAAAACAAGCTTGGAGGATGGTCTCCCAACCCGATAGTCTTATTGCTCGTATCTTCAAGGCTCGATATTTCCCTAGATGTGACCTCATCAGGCAGGTCGTGGGCGAAAACCTTCTTTTACTTGGTAGAGTATCTTTAAGGCTAAGTATCTAATTACAGCCAGAGTTCGTTGGCAAGCTAGGAGTGGCTATATGATTAATATCTGGACTGATCCATGGCTCCCACGAGCTCCGTTGTTTAAGGTGGTTTCACCCATTCGCTCGGAGTTCGCCAACCTGACTGTGGCAGAGCTCAGACTTCCCTCTTTATGCATATGGAATGAGTCTCTTATTAAGTCATTGTTTCTCCCTGTCGATGCTGAAATTGTTCTAGGAATTCCTCCATGTGCAAATTTTAAGACTGCAAATGTCGCCAAATTTGCGAAATCTAAGACAAGTGTTTTGGTGAACCATGTGAACCATCAAAGGGAAAATATTAACGACTTATCGCATAAAAGCATCTCTAATCGGTACAAAACACTAAAATAAAGTACACATTTTCTCAAATAGGATTTGTGGGTTAGGTCGTGTGATCGAATCCCCCTCCTATAATTCTTTGAGTAGTCCTCATGGAATTTATTTCTCATGACTATCGTTGTCAGGTGGGTTTGGGATGTATTGATCTGACCCTGGAGATTAGTCCCACCACTGGAATGTGTGGCGCGATTAAGCCTCCACCAGGTCTGTGAGGCGCAAAGCTCACGCCGGTATTTAGGGGCTAGTCCATAACCAGGTCTAGTGGGGATACATCGGGATAGTAAAAAAAACTCTATATTTAACTATATTATTGTGTTGATAAATAGTGGTACGATAAAAATAGCGTTATATTTTTATTTTTATTTTTAATTTTAAAAGTTATATTAATTACATTAAAAATATTTAATATCATTGTAATTATAAAATTAAAATTATATTAATGTTATTTTTCTTTATTTATTTATATTTTTTTCATTTTTAATTTAATTAAAGTAAGATAAAAGAAATACATTAATTATAATTTAATTGATTGTAAATATTAATTCCTATAATATATTGAATTTCTAATAACTATGTTATATTAAATTTAAAAACTCAAGACATGCCTATATTGATATTATAGGTAGTACATTAAAAAAAAATTGAAATCACGTTCACATGCAATACTTTTATTAACTAGCAATGAATACATGCGTAAAATATTTAATGTATTCCGTATACAAATAAATATGAGAATAAGGGTAGTTTGCTTTCAATTAACATATCAATTATAAAATTAGTAGATTTAATATATAAAAATAAATTTATTAATTATATTTCTAAAATATAATAATAAATAATTTTTAGGCATAATTTAAAATTAAGTTATGTTGTTTTGTTTTTATAAATCAGTTATAATGATAAGTAGGAATATATATGAAATATTATTTTTGTGTAGAAACTAGAGTTAATATGTTAGAGTAAAAACTAGTGTAGAAAACAGAGTTAAAGAGTTGGAGTAAAAACACTGTAGAAACTGTACTTTGCGTAAAATTGATTCTATTTTAGTGTTGTGGGTTGAATGCGAGAGAGATCATAAAAGCTGGGACGCGATGGCAAATCGACAGTGGACGATGGTGAGAGTATGGGGTGATTCATGGCTTCCTTGCCAAACGCCTTGGAAGCTTATAACACCACCATGGCCGGGGCTCAAAGAGTTACGGGTGAGCGAGCTTAGGCGTTGCGGCTTTCAGATGAATTCCATATCTTCATCAAGTGCCCAAGCTCTAAATCCTTTTTAGGCAGAAATTGGAGTTTCCAAAATCGGTTTTTCATGCGTGGGGAAGTCGATGGAATCGTTGCTTCTTCGGTTTGTGCTTGACAGTTTAGGCCAGGAGAAATAGGTAAGGTGGGTTATGGAGGGAGTTCGGACCTCAGTCGAAACGGCTCTAATTCAAGCTAAATGGCCTCTTTTAATTCTAGATAGAAGAAACGTTGATGTATAAGTATAGTTCAAGTATGAACGATTTTCCAATGTTACGCATACAACTTGCCTTACATGAATCTCTTGTAGACAATAGACATTATGGAAATATATTCCAGAATGATTTGATATGTATTATTATATATTAATTAAATGCGTGAAAAATTCATTAAATTAAAGGATACGATTAAGATCATATATCTAATAGATAAAGATATTTCCACCGTAAGAGAAAAGTAAAAAAATAAAAATATTAATAAAAAAAAAAAAATCGACTTCTGCAGCTTTCTATTATATTCACACCAAGCAGCCGCAGTTAGCCAAGTTTTGGGGCACATTCTGTAATAAGATCCTAATGCAGTTGACCCTGAACTGCATGCACTTTACATTGATGCAAAAACATTCAATCACAGAATGAAAGAAACAATAAAATGGAGTGGAACAGATCAAACATTGAAGACAGGCCATTACTGCCATAAGTCCATCCACCCTAAGTGATGCAAAAGATTTGAGTCTGTGATAAATCTTATTCTGGTAATGGCATGCTTCGGGTATTGTGATCTTATGGCCTTGAAAAATTTCAAATATTAGCCCCTTTTTACCACATCACGGTGGGAACTATAGCGACACATTAGGCGGACGTTATCTAAAGAAAGAACACATACACGAAGAGCCAAACAGTGACTGACACATCATAGATACCTTTGAGGACTTGATTCAAATGCATAGTGCACCCATGTCAGGTGGACCCTCTTCGGACAAGTTCGTATTCGCCACCCTTGTGCCATTTTTTCGAGCTTGCTTGCTCTCTTTTCGGCTCTTACCGTAGTCAACTGTTTGATTCCTGTGTAAGGAAAAAAAAAGAAACCATTTTGTAATTGTGATAAAGAACACCAAATTTGATATTAATTAATATTGTCTCAATACAACTTGACTTCAAGCACATCAGGTCTCCAATGCATCTCATGGAGACAATAAGATTAGTATAAGTGAAACCCATAAAGAAGGATAGAAGCACATTTCAATAAATACTTGAATACTTATAGTTCACATTCTCGTTAAGAAACGTACACTTGGAATCTGGTTGAAGTTTTGTCAGCAACGGTACCACAACAAGCTTTATATTTCTTTCTAGAGCCACAAGGGCAGTGCTTGTTTCTTGATAATCTCTGCAGGGAAAAGAAAAATGGAAAAAAAAAATCGATTATAAGAGTGATTAAATCAAACTTATAAAAAATGAGTGGAAGTTCCACATTTCTGAGTTGATGATAATAACCTTTTCATCGCAATGCAGCTTGTGTTTTGCCGAATCATTGCTATATAAATCCTCTTTAAGGCTATTGTCTACAATTTGTAGTACATGCTGCTCTGAGTGCCCATCATGCAAGCCATCTGGAATAAATACCATAAAAGGTTATAGCATTAATTAGAATAAAAGAGAATCGAAGCAGTTACGACCTACGAGTCGAAGGCCTAAGTGTAACGTACATAAATTCCTTGATTCTGTCAATCTGATATTTGTGTTTCTGGTTTGGTTTACATAAGTGCATTAGTGTGTGTCTGAGTGTGTATTGCCCGGAAAATACAGTTCCAGATATATGTAAGAGAATCTTGATCAGGTGAAACAAGGTAAATGACTGAGTAACAAGATGTCAACAAACTAAATGATTGATGATATCAGCAACGGAGAATATCTATTTGTAATGACAAGCATATGAGGAAATAATAAAACATTAAGCAGCATAAGTGGCCCAATCGCAGAGAACTCAGAGAAGGAAGTTAGATCAGGGCATTACCATATAAACTCTCAACCAAATCAGAAAGTTCATCATATGCAGCTATGTGGTCTGAACTTCCTTGTTCCACAATAAGAATTTCTATTGCAGTATCAACATCACCACCCACCTTTTGTAAAATCTGGATAAAAATCAAGCTGATCAGTAGTAAATCTTTCACAACAACAAAAATGTCTTACGACAGCATACATTTGAACTATAATATCCTAAAAGAAAAGGGGGTCGATTGGTTTAAGGACATGAGTTACAGATATGTACTGCTAAGGAAATATCACCTGCTCAACTTTACATGTATCTTCACATCCACTACCAGCCTTAACCAATTTAATTGATTCATCATAAATAACACATAATCCACCTTTATCTTGTGACGTTGGGAATATTTTTGATTGAGCTTTTTTCACCGACATTTCAGCGTCACCCTTTTAATGTAGATTGCGGTAGTCAGAACCTTTAAAGTTGAAGAGGTATAAACAGATAATATTTCACATACGATAAATGAGAGCAAATAGATAAACCTTGATGACAATTGGCCTAGCGGGCCCCGAGCAAGTGTCATCCTTTGAGCGTATGCTGTTGTAATGTTCTCCGTCATGATAAGAGCTGCAGAACAACAAGAAAATTCACAGATGAATTTCCAGAAGTACAATGACATTTAAACTTTTTAGCACAATAATAAATTCAATAACAAATTCATTTTAAAGTCACAATGGCAAGGAACTGTCATGGTATTACTCAAACCAATGCTTACATATGAATCATACGAGATTTGAGTTTATCGAAGTTCTGTATGTACCAGCGCGGCGATGACTCCTGTAAGGAACAATACAAAGAAAACCTAAAAACAATCAGTACAAGAGTCTAGTACAAGATTACAACTAAAAGGTCTCTGTCACCGCTATTTAAAGAATAACGAGGTTAATATGTTTCATAAAAACCTTTACACTTCGACGAATAATAATAAATAAATTGGAAGTGAAATATAATGAATATGGAAATAAATAACATACTCTGTGGATGCATATGTTACTACGTGTGACTAGTGAAGCAGCTTGCAACTCCACGTTTCCAGCCCATGTGCCATCTTCTCCCATGGTTTTACAGTATTCATCAAATTGAATATCGTCTTCCATAAAAGGCTCAAACATTTCACGATTTTTCTGCACAAATTAACTATTAAACAATCAGATAATGGGATTAATGTAATGAAATAAATGGTGCACAACATTAAATTTGAATTCAGCTCATGAGTGCTTAATTAGCTTACCTGAACTTCAACAACGGATTTCAAATTTGTTTATTTATGAGTTTATTAGATAATTACATCCAGTGTTTCCCACATGTAGTTGCATACAAAATAAAAGCCAAATGCAATATAAAAAAAATATCAAGGATAATTATCAAATTTTAGACATACACTCAATATATTAAGCATTCTATATGAGAATAATATATGTCTCAGAATCAAACAGAAGTTTCACATTTGTGGCAATTCTTCAGAAGAATCCTAAATGAATATATGTACTCCAATAGAACAAGTATTATTCCAAAAAAATTGAAAACTTTGTAAAAAGGAAGATTATGCTGCAGAAAAGGTCAATAACAAACTAACTTCATAGAATCCTTACATCTGAGGCTGTCTACTGAAACACTAAACAACAATTTGGATTATTTCCCGAATTTTTCAAGAGCCCTCACGATTATTCTCTTGAAAGATAGAACTATGACATGGCCTCCAAAGCACAAATATCATCCACAAGAATCCAAATAATAGCATCTTAGGAAGAAACAACACTAATATTCTATCAATGATAAACAGTCGAACTTGCGAGCAATAATTAACGTTTTCAACCACATTTTGGTAAAGAATTATCGAACTATATAAGTCTTTTCTAGTAAAAAAAAAACTGATATTTGACAACATAACAACCTTAATAAATTGGACAACAATAGCCCTGTACTTCCCATGTTGATCCTCATCACCTTCCAATTGATCAGCCAAAGCCCTGGTAGTAAAAAGCATACCCAATAAATTAATTATCACCCAATTACCATACGAAAGATAGTGAAATTCAAACAATGTAAGACTAAAGTCTATCGAAAATTACCTGAAAAAACAATTTCCATCAGCGGTAACATGAACAATTTTAAGACCTAAACTATCAAGTTGTGCCCACATTTCTGTTGCATGGTTTTGTTTTCCACCTTGCTTATTCTTCTGCCGCAATTCAAGAGATCATAGCACAAAAAAAAAAAAAAAATAGTGCTGACGCATTTAAAAAAAAACAATAATTGTTTGTGATTAGAGTGAAGAAAGCAACAATTCCGAGGGTTCACAAGATTACTTGATTTTGTAGGGGCGATCTGCTAGCTTTACCCTTTGGCGTTTGATGATTTGCTTTCGCCATTGTTTGCAGCAGTAAAAACGAAATTAGGATTCAAATTAGGGTTTCTTATTAGGGAAATAAGTTGGAATTACACTTTCTAATTAGGGATGTCGCCTGGGGAAATCCTAGCCTAGCTAAAATAAATGGTAAAGCGTTATGCTGAGCTGGCCCAAATACTTAAATTGGGCCCATTGTGTATGGTCATTGTAGCCCAAATGTTATTGGGCCCTTAGATTTCATTTTTTATTTTTTTTTCTAGATAACATTTAGAGAACATGGATAAAACCTAAAATGGTCCCAATGTTTATCTTATGGACCAATTTTTTCCCGATGTTTACCTTATAGATCAATTGTCTCGATGTTTCGCCTGAACCAATTTAGTCCCCAATGTTGTCGATTTTTGACCAATTTGGTCATTCTGTCACGATAAACGTCAATTTTAACGGAAATCCCACACGTGGCCCATACTAAATCATGTATGGATCGAATTCTGGAATATTTGCAGGATTTGAGGGGTTCGTACTGTTTTCTTCTATTATCAATGAAGCTCGACGAAGCAGATGATCTAGAGCTCATATTCGGATTTTAGTGGAGAAATTTTTTATTTTGTGCTCTAATTTCAGTAAACATTTCAATTTTATCGCTACAAACATGATTTATTGTGAGACACATGTGCGATTTCCGTTAAAATTGACGTTTATCGCGGCGGACGGTCCAAATTGGTCCAAAATTGACAACATTTGATACTAAATTGGTTCAAACGAAACATCGGGGGACTAAACTGGTCCATATAGTAAACATTGGAGACCATTTTTTATTTTATCCCTAGAGAACATTGAAGTTTATAAATCATCCATGAATATTATAATTTGTGTTTCCACATATTTCTGTGTGGATAAAGTTTTCATATGCATGCATAAGAGTGCAAAAAAGTAGCCAAAAAGAAATAAAAATGATACATAAATAATAAGCTAACTTATGCCATCTTTTCTGATCTTATTCTTGTGTTCTTATTTGTTGGTGACATCATTAATGTGCCAATGAAAAAAAAAAATTAGTAGGTAATAATCAAATATCATCAGGTGTGACGTTATTTCGAGTGAATAATCATTCCTAGCTTGAAATATTACATCTTGACATTTTTCATAAGCAACAACTACACATTAAACACGATGTAATTTGTCGTCTTCATTCACCTAATCATGATTAACCGATAATTTTTAAGGTGATGACGTGTATAAAATATACAAAATGTTATTGCTTGGCTAATAATTAATTAATTTAATGAAATCTACTTGAATAATCATAATCTAAATCATAATCAAGTTCACGAGTTTTGTTTGTTATTGGTCTTTGTTCCCTAACGTCGATACGTTTCCATGACATAAATTAAAATATTATAAGTCTCATGTGACAAGTTCACAAGCATAAGGGTTTCTATTATTTCGGAGTAAATTATTAAGGGAGAAATATTCAAATCCCGCAAAACATATAAAATAGAATTCATTTAGAGCCGATGAACATGATTTTCACCAACCAATCATCAAAGGTAATAAAAGGGAAGTATTATAGCACTGCCAAAGCAAACGTAGCCCATCTCATTGGTTTATATATTTACTTATTTATTTTTAATTCATCCTCTTTGAACTTTGAAGAGACACAAATGGTTAGTCGATGGTTGATGGTGATGGGCGGGTCAATTGACCCGACCCGAATCGCCCAAGCACTTGTAATATTTATACAAGTAAGGAATAGATGAGTAGATAGATAGATACTGACAACATATTTCATTCATCTCTTTGGTACTTTGCTCTCGCAGGTAAAGCTTTTTAATCTATCTCAAGATCTTTTAAAGCCAAAGCCAGTTTACCGTTTATCTACTGTCCAGATTTTTTTTTTTAAAAAAAATGTTTTGATTATGTGTTATGATCTTATCTTCTTTATGTTTGCTGACATTTTTTTTTTTTTGTCTTATGATGATTAAGTTTGACCTGTTAGAACTTACCAAGAAGGAAAAGAAAAGAAAAAAAAATGGATCGTCAGTCGCGGCTTTGGAAGAGGAGATCTGCAGAGAAGAAGACTTTACCAGCCGATAAAGCGAATAATCCATCGGGAAGAAACGAAGACGAAGTGAAAGAAGAAGCAGCCGAGGTCTCGGAGAAAGCTGAACTCGAAAGGGATCTCAGAATGCTACTTGCCGAGCATTCCTTGGCGGCTGTTTCCGAGCGTAATCACAAAGACGATACCGTGAAGAAACAGATCAAAATCGCGCATGAAGCAGTCGAAGGTGATGTAGACAATAAGATTGATCTTTTTTGTAATAATCCTTGTTGAAACTGATCTATGATCGTAAATGTGATTAGTGTAGGCTGGGAAAGTGCTAGAAAAGAAGCAATCTCTTTGAAGAAGGATCTCGACAGAGCTTTACGGCAGAAAACTGCGTCCGAGGAAAGGTTGAGCCAGGTAGACGCCGCTCTGAAGGAGTGTACGAAGCAGTTACGGTTTGTTCGCGACGAACAAGAAAAAAGAATTCACGACGCTGTCGTCAAGACTTCGGAGGATTTCGAGAGGCAGCGAGCTGATTTAGAAGAAAAATTGGATAAATTAGGCTCGGAGAATAGACAGATGAGGAAATCCATGTTAGAAAAGGACAGGGCGATTGAAGAACTGAACGGACAGACTACTCAGATGGAAGCCGACTTAAAGGCACTCATGTCAAGAGTTCAGTCGTCCGAGAGAGAAAATGCTTCTCTGAAGTATGAGGTCTGCGTTCTCGGGAAGGAGATGGAGATCAAGAACGAGGAGTTAGAATACAATCGACGAACGGCCGGCGTTGCTCTAAAGAAGCAGCGGGAGAGTGGCGGAAAGATAGCAAAGTTGGAAAACGAATGTCAGAAACTGCGCGTCCTAGTGAAGAAAAGGCTGCCCAGTTCGACGGATTTAGTTACGATGAAGAAAGAAGTCGAGAATCTCGGAAAGAAGTCGAATGGAGCCAAATCTTTGCATATCGATATACCGTCACGATCATCTCAAGGTGAAGGGCAGGCCAAGAAATCATCAAAGGGCCGCATAAACAAGGAAAAAGTGGCGTACCCCATTTGGTTGCAGCAGCGCGGCGACGATGAAGTTAGCTGCGCCGAGTCTTGGGCTTCGGCGTATTTATCAGAGCTCAAAGAACTCCGTACTCCGAGCCATAGAAATATTACAACCTCGGAGATTAGCCTCTTTGATGATTTCGCCGATATGGAGAAGCTCGCGGTAGTTTCCGTCGACTACACGGCTGAAAGTTCCCATCATTCTTCCGATGAAGGCAATGATGCATTCATTGGATCTTTAGGTATGTTTTCTAACGCGAAAAAGAAGGCCCCAAAACAACTAAATGCGAGCGAAGCCATGCGCAAGATTCTCGAGGTCCTCGGAGGAATAAATACGGCGTCTGAAGAGAGTAACTGTCTGGAAATCAAGAACGGTTTAGACTCGTCGATGGGATACATAGTGAAGGTCTTCCAGTGGAAAGCGGCGGACATATCCAATGTTCTGCAATCACTTGTTCAGACATGCAACGACCTTTTAAATGGCACTGAAGAATTCGAGCAGTTTGCTCGAGTGGTGGCTTCGAGTTTGGAGTGGGTCGTGAACCACTGTTTCTCCATTCAAGACGTTTCTATCATGAACGACAGAATCAGAAGTCGTTTAGATTGGGACGAAGCGATAAGCGAGGCCGAGATTGATAACGATTTGGCTAATAGTTCTGCGGAACGTAGCCAACTAGGCGTGCCGTATGTTTCCATGGTTTCTCCTCTCGGTGGACATAGCGTGAAAGCATGCAATGACGACGATAGGCGAGATCATAAGCAGCCTTCGACTATGAGAAATGAGACCCAAATTGAGAATTTGAGGTCGAGGATGAGAAACATGAGACTCCAAACTTCAGACCAAGCAAAAGATCGGACAATGATCAAAGAAGACAATGACAAACACCATTCAGCTGAATCAAGAAAAGTTAGTGAAGATATTTTGGATATCGACGATGAAGAAAAGAACAGAAGCAGCGCAGATAAAATACTGATAGCAGCAAATATACAGCCAGCAAAGTATGTTTTTGAATCGGTCTTTTCTTTTTTCTTCCCGCTTTCGACGTTCTGTATTTGGGATTTCTGTTTCATAAGCTAAATGATTTCAGACCGACAAAGGAAGACGCAGATGAGGTAAAGAACAAAGACAAGGAACTCCAAAGCCAAGTTAGTACAACATTGTACTATATATAACCTTAGATCAAGCAATAATCTGCGACTGAACTTACTTTAAATCTTTTTACTTTTTCTTGGAATTTAACTTTTAGGATAGGGAGATTACCGTGGCATCGCAGAAACTAGCCGAGTGCCAAGAGACTCTGAGAACCCTTGGGAAAATGAGCGTCACAGAAACTAGCCGAGTTGCAATATCAACTACAAAGGCGAGCATTAGTGAACGATTCTGTCTACTTGACAAAATGGCAGAGGAAGAGGATGATAAAACTGTTGCTCGTTCGATAGTCGAAGATGATATTCGAAATGGAAATACGGACTCTACATTTAGTTACAACGTAGCAGTAGGCCCTTCGAACAAAATGGATGGAGGTGCGAACAAATTCGCTGGTCCTTCGTCGGATATCGTCCCACTCAAGAAAAAGAGCGGGACTGTAAGCTTCTTAAAGCAGTTGTTAAGGCGTAAAAAGAGAAGCAGCAGCAGCAGGAAAACACTCTTCTCTTAAGCAGTTGCTCAAGGATAAAGGGTTGGCATTATTACCTGGAACTAAACATGCTCAAACTGAAAGAAGGCCCAATGCACTGACGTGAAGGCAAAGAAAGATTGTGTGAGTACTCTTCTGTAGGACAACAACAAACACAAACGACATTGAAGTATCTTTTTTTCCTTTTTTCCTGATGATATTACAACATGTGAGTAAAGGAACAAAAAACTTCATACAATGTGTGAATAAAAACAACTGCATATGAAATGATAGTGAAAAAACACATTCCAATACTAAGTTGTCGATGTAAATATGAATTTCAGATCCTTTTTCATAAAGGTTGACATAAAAATATATGCGCACTGCCGATTTGGGCAATAATTGAGACAATTAGAAGCTAAACAAGAAGAATGTCTCATCATGTCTTCAAAACTGTAAATATGATCTCAGTTTCAGGCGCGTGTCTTCAAAACTGTAAATAACTTTCGTAAAAACTCGCGTCTTTTTCATCAGATCGTGCCTCTTCCAGGGATATTACGGCCTCTTTGCGAAAGGTCGTGATACCTCATAAAATTGCACCTCTTTGCGAAAGGTTGTGACTATTTGCGAGATCGTAACTCTTTGCGAAAGTCGTATCTTCTCGTGAGATCGTACCTCTTCGTGATAAGTCGTACATTTTTTACGGAAGTTCGCAACTATTCACAAAAAAGTTATACCTTCTTCTGAAAGGTTATACATTTTCATGAAAGGTCGGACCTTTTCAAAATTTTTTTTACCTTTTCTCGAGTGGTTATCCGTTCTGACAAGAAGCAGTACCTTTATGCAAAAAGTCGCTCTTTTGCTCGAACCTTTACGCAAAGGCCATACCTCACCCAACGTTTGAAATTACCGTAGAATTTCTTCGAATTTTCTCCGACAAATCATTTTTTCGAAATATCGTCACTCGAAATCAGAGTCATGTTAGTTTGCACGGCTATCTTTTTAAGATTATCGATGTTGACAAATAAATATCGTTTTAAGATGGGTGTAATTTTAGACGTACGCTAATATATATTTATATATGTAATACATATTATATCGATCATACATGGGGATGCAAAACTGATTTTATTGTCGAGGCTAATGTTAGACGATGTCCTTAAAACGATATTATCCCCCTCATGAGGTTTATATAATATGACAATCGTTTTCCAAGATACAACGACAATCGTCTCGTGATAGGAATACTCTAAATTTCGAGATCAATAAGCTTATTCGATATTTTTCGAACTGTCGGATGAGTTCTAAATATAAAATATGTGAAGTATATTTGACGAAGAGAGAAGAAGAAGAGCTCTAAGATTTTTTGGATTCGAGATGATGTTCGAGGTCTTGGAAATGAACAAACGTGTTCTCTCTTTACAGTCCAGATGAGGCTGACTCATGGCGAAATATTGCATCTAATCATAGTTGGTCATAACTTTTCAACCTATTAGATACATCTATTGATTTAAAGGGCACTATGTAAAAAGATACATATCTTCCATAAGAATCATAATTCTTTAACTAAATACAAATTAATTTAATCTTTTCAACTGTACATATTTGAGTAAGTTGACTTTATGATTTATATATTTATGATAAAATTGTAGGAGTCAATGTGTAAATACATATGTCTGGGTTATAACCTTGAGCACTGGGGTTCAAATCCATCAAAGACTCTTAATTTTCGTCGGGTGAGGAGTGAAACATCTTCACTTGACCCCAAAGATTAGTCTCATCCCCAAAATACCGCAAACCCATAATGGGGATAACCTAGTTGTAAAAAAAAAGTGTAAATACATTTAGTACGATGAGATAATGACTTGTCTCCAGCACGTATTCAACTTATTTGCAAACTCATCACTTATGACAACCTTCCTTTTTCTGCCAAGGCATATATAATAAATCCTATATTCATACCAAACGTGGAATGAATTTATCCATTTAGCTGTTTTCTCATAGCTAATTACATCCATTAACCGTACGTGTAATAATTTCTAGTTCGATACGTTGCTTAGGTACACACCTAAAAATGTTTCTTGCGGCTTCAAACGCTCATTCTTCATTGCAAATTTTTACACGTTTCAGTTACCTAGTCCGATGTTTGATTAAGTCAATAATCCTTCTTTCTTTCCTTTTTTTTTTTTTTTTTTTAAAACTTAGGCAGCAATTGTTGCCTTCAAAAAATGTGAACAAAGGTGGTGATTATCATTACAATCATAAATGGTTTAAGGACAAAAAAATTTTCCAAGCACAGATCACAGTTGGGAGTTAACACTAATTCCCCAGACACCACGTGAGCGCCGTTCCCACAATACAGATGATAATAGTTCGAAATAGAAAATCAAACAAAGACCCAATATATAATTTATCATATTCCTCGATAAAATCTGAGTGTCCAAGAATAAATCGCATTAAAATAAGAGAAAAAAAAAAAAGTCCCGCAAATCAAGCTCATGTAAGGTCTGTGTCCACAAATGGTTCTGGTAGTAGCAAAAGGAGGGCTCAGCTTTCACTTTCTGTCTCTTTAATCTTTATTGCATAAATCTCACTCTCTCGCTCTATAATATTAATCATTCTTTTAATCTCTCTCCGGCGAATATATCTCTTCGCCACGCCACACTCCCATATGCTGATGGTTCTCCGAGCCATGAATATTTGCATCAAAAGCAGAGTATTTTACATTTTATTAACCCTATCATCGCTGCTATGCTTATCGACCACTGCAACTGCTTGCTCAAATGGGAACTGTCAGGTACCTAATTTCTGCTGATTCTTGCAATTTTGTGCCGATTTACTAGGTGGGTTTGAGCCGATTTATTACAAGGAAATAAAAAAAAAAAGAAGCAATTTTCTCTTGCAGCTCCTTCAAACATGCTCAGCTGCCACTGATTGTGGCTCTGGTCTGTATTGTGGGAACTGCCCTTCACTGGCAAAGGCTCAACCTTTTTGCATCAGGGGTCAAGCCACAATACCAACTTCAATTGTAATACTTTGCTTATGATTTATTTATGTAGTTGCACATATCTTTTCAAGATTTTTTTTGTGTTAAGGATGGGCTGTCTTGTTATAGATGAGTGGTCTGCCCTTTAACAAGTACACGTGGCTGGTGACTCACAATGCGTTTTCGATTGTGGATGCGCCGCTGATGACTGGGAATCAAAGGGTTACTTTCTACAATCAAGAAGATTCTGTCACTAACCAGTTGAGGGTATGTTTTAAGATTCTTATTTGAGCCCTTTGTGTTGTTACACCTGCATAACCTTTGTTTAGTCATGTGTAATAATCTTGATCTGGCCGGTTGTGTTGTTACAGTTGCATAAGCTTTGTTTTAGTCATGTGTAGTGTAGTAATCTTGATTTGGTAATTAAACTGATTTGATCGAGCTTTCATTGTAGAATGGAGTGAGGGGATTAATGCTCGATATGTACGATTTCGAGAATGATATATGGCTTTGCCATTCGTTTCAAGGACAGTGCTACAACTTCACAGCCTTTGTAAGCAAAAAATGATAATTATTATTACATTCGGTTCGAAATACTGTCTCAAAAACAATAATTGTCTTAACGACAATGTTTGTGAAATTTAGGGGCCCGCCATCAATACGCTGAGAGAAGTCGAAGCATTCTTGACTCAAAATCCAACAGAGATCGTGACTATCATCATCGAAGATTACGTTCACGCACCAAAGGGATTAACGAGGCTGTTTACTGATGCTGGCTTGGATAAATATTGGTTCCCAGTTAGGGAAATGCCCAAGAAAGGCCAGGACTGGCCTACCGTTAACTCCATGGTTCAAAATAATCACCGGCTTCTGGTTTTTACTTCCGATCCATCGAAAGAGGCCTCAGAAGGAATTGCGTATCAGTGGAAGTATATGCTTGAAAACGAGCGTAAGTAATGATTTTTATCATTATTAGATGACCAAATGAAAGAGTTAGATGAAGAAATTTGAATAAACTTCATTTTCTTATGATTCTTCTTACAGCTGGAGACCCTGGTGTGCAACCAGGTTCGTGTCATAACCGTAAGGAATCGAAGCCTTTAAATTCTAAAAGCTCATCTCTGATTCTTATGAACTATTTCCCGACGATTCCTGTCCAGAGCGAAGCTTGCAAGGAGCATTCTGCTCCGCTCACTGATATTGTGGCTGCGTGCTATAAATCTTCTGGGAACAAAATGCCCAATTTTCTCGCAGTGAACTTTTACATGGTAATGGAACTTTTCTTTCAGCATTTGAATTAGAAATTTTGTTAAAAAAAAAAAAAAAATTTTTTACATTTTTTTGTGACTTTTCAGAGAAGTGACGGAGGAGGAGTTTTCGACGATTTGGATCAAATGAACGGAAAGACATTGTGCGGATGCAACACCGTCGCCGCTTGCAAGGTACTGAGTTTCTTACCGTTGGAAATAAAAATAGATACACTCTCTAATACCCTTTAGGTCAAGTAGTCATTAACCATAGTATCAGAATTCAGATCCTATAATATATATTGAGTTTAAATTCTCACCGCCGTCCATGAAAGAAAAACCACCCATACGGTTCAGATAAGAGGAAACCAGACTGCACGTGAGAGTCATGTTGGAAATAAAATATAGAAAGAAAAAAAGGCGATACACTCCTTACATTTAACAAATAATGCGTTATTGTCTAGAGATCAGTTGGCAATATGATACACAACAGCCTCATTCGGATGTTATTGAAACAAGGCTTTTTATTACAGGCGGGCGAACCTTTTGGAAGCTGCAAGACAATGGCTGCGCCAATCACAGCTTCCCCCGTCGATAGCAATTCCGGAAGCTTCTCTGGATCTGTTCAGTTGACCGGAGATGCTTCGCCGGTCAGTGTCCACGGCATGCTTATTGCATTTTTAGTGGTGATGCCTTATTTGTTTCGGTCAGAGATTTTGGAGTTATACTACATGTAGATTGAGGTCGAGGTTGTCGTAGTTATGGAGACATATCTTGAGTTGAAACTATTAACGGTCCAAAAGTGTATATGTTATGAGTTTGAAGCCAAACCAAAACGTTGAAGGAAGAAGCAGCCGACCATGAAACTCGACCCCACGAAACTTATGTCAAATTAGTGTTTAATAGCGATAGCCGTCAGAAATTTCCAGGTTTGTGACTTCTACTAAATGATAAATTTTCAGATATCAAATAGTATAGTTTAAAGGTTTGCTCTTCGTTTTCCTTATACACACAACAAATCCTACAAACAGACCTCCCCTCAAAAGCCAGAATTTACGGGCCATTTTGGTTCCCAGTTCTTCGGCCTGTAAAATTTGGGCTGATCTGGTCCGTAATTCCGTCCAAACTAACGGTTAAATTAAACGATTGATCAAAACGATCCAAAATCGGTAACAGTGAGGGCTAAAAGTGCCATCTTGAAACATGAGAGACCAAAAATGACATACCCCAAACATTGGAGAACAAAAAACGACATTCTCACAAAGACAATCTAAAACGCTCGAGGACAATCTGTTGTGGTTAAGGCTTGGTGAAGACAAACAAAAAAGATAGTTATATCACTTCGTTCTTCGTCGAACAATCATGTACTAAAGATTCTCGCGTTTTAAAGCTCGCAAACTAACTTGAGTTTCTTATGTAGTGTAGTTGGGGGGTTGAGCTTCTTGAATTAGTAATGGGGTTAAAACCTTTCGGTGTTAATGAAAAGTCGACGACTCATCGAAGGTAGTTTAGTTAATGGCGTAGAGATGGCATCGATAAGCTACTATTGTGTCGGACGAGGTTGCCTACTAACCCAGTTTACAAGTCGTTGAAGGATATGAGTCGGAACATATTACGACGATTTTCCGATGTTGTATGGGAGACAGATTGGCCATGATCCGTGTTCAAATGGGTTCAGAAAGGGAAGTACGATGAGAATTTTTGTAATGAACTTGTTTTTATTGCACTTCAATTAGAAGATTGTGGTAAGAATGACTAAGATCTAAGGTTCTTGAATATATTATACATACAGTCAATACTCTACAATTAATAGTCATGGATCATCAAAATTTATTAACTAAACAATAATTAATCAATTTATAATAAAATACTCAATTTTTAAACACCTTATAAACTTACAGCTAATTATTGTATCATATATGTATATCAAATGAATGACCCAAATTAAAATAACCCTTCAATCCTAAATATTATTATGATTCTTATGTTCAATGTTTCACTTTATGAACATTAAATTTTCATTACAAAAAATTTTCGTAATTCATTTCATGTAATAGCATGTAGTATATAAGGAATTATTAATTTATATTTTATATGAGATCTACAGAAATTATCAAAAATATATTCTTATAATTTTAGCGAAATTGTTAATTTAGCACCATATCCCCGAGTCGTAACCGACGAAAAATATTATCTTAGAAAGTATATTAATAATCGAGTATTAATTTATCGAGTTCCTATTTTAGAGAGGAAAATATGAAGATTGCGCTTGATATTGTTATAGAGATCACTTAAGGTAGGCAATGGTATGAATTATGAAATAACCGTGTTCGAATCATCTATACTATTTATTAAGTGGGTGGGGTGGATAAAAACTGCCAATTTGATTTGTAAAATTAATTGCTATTTGCCCTTCCCTTTTATAATTTATTTTGATATTAGTAATTATAATTGGTTTCCCTAATTTTTATTTATTTTAATTACATACACACAAATTTATTTTTTTAAATAATATTTCATCTATTAAATATTATAAATTACAAATAATTTAAAATATACAATAATATTATGTATTTATATTTTAGCACACGCATCGAGTGTGCAATAAAATACTAGTAATGTTAATGTCGGATGAGGTGGTCATTCGTCTTGTTCTGTTTAACAAGTCTTTATAATATAATAACACTGCAGAATACGATATTTTCAATATCACTAAAATAATATATCATCGATATTTTAATTTCCGACCGATTTCAAAATATCTTAAACGGTAAAGATTATCATTACCTCTCTCTATCTCTTCTTCCTCCTATATCTCTCTAGAAAAATCCTAAATTTAAAAACTTCTTATCTTACCCCAAGGGCTTGACCTGATGGGTCGAATCCTGACTTTCAAGCATGAGGTCAGGAGTTCGACTTCTGTCAGAGACCTCAACTGTCGTAATTTGTGGGATCTTAGAGTGGTTTCCATGGACCAGGGAGGACTAGTCCCGCTGGAATCCGTGGTCGTCCCATCGCCGACGATGATGTTCGTATCCGATTCAGAATTAACCTAGTTAGAGTATGGATACTACGGTGGCGTTGTGTGGGGATACCTACCTGACCAAAAAAAAAAACTTCTCCTCATTCCTCTATTGTTGGAGGTCAGGAGACCTCAGCTCATATCTCGTTATTTTTTATATCCTTTTTATCTTGTAATTTGTATTGTTTGTGGGTCTCTTTTTCTTAGCTTGTGTCCTTCTCCCCTTTTGGGGTCTTCTTCCGCTTTCTTAGGATCTTCATTCCGGTTGAAACTCGGATACCGTGGAATTTTCGTGAGGATTGTTGCATTTTTTACCAAAAGAGACGACTTAAACAAAACTAAGATATGACTATTAGTCTACGTCCAACGTTCACAGTTGGAAATTTTTAGTCTACAAGAGATTTAATTTTATTAGCCTCGTTGTTGTGGAGTTTTAAGATTAGGTAGGTGAGAAGTAGGCTTGGCAATGGGGCGGGGCGGGGGCGGGGGCGGGGTCTAATCCCCATCTCCGCCCCAATGCATATCGGAGAATTCCAACCCGTCCCCGTTAAGCAAAGGTGGA
Source organism: Lindernia subracemosa (assembly GCA_028392965.1). Taxonomy (NCBI): domain Eukaryota; kingdom Viridiplantae; phylum Streptophyta; class Magnoliopsida; order Lamiales; family Linderniaceae; genus Vandellia; species Vandellia subracemosa. The sequence continues at coordinate 293,921 of JAQPCC010000105.1, forward strand.
AAACTTTTTCCCCATTCCCATTCCCGCGGGGATTTTTTGGGATTCTTTTCTCCCACGGAGAATCCACTCCTCACGTCCTTTTTAGTGTATTTTTTTTATTATTTTCCTATAATGGTGGGCGAAAAAAATAGTGGGACAAGCGAAGAAAAAATTATGAGATATGATTATAAAAATTGTGACGGTCGTAAGAAAAAAAGAAAAAAGATAAAAATAATAAGAAATAATAACGTTTAAAATAATAATAATAATAATAATAATAATAATAATAATAATAATAATAATAATAAATAAGTACTATATATATAATATAATATGCTATATATCATTATTAATGCTATAATTAATGAACGACATGATTGATACACTAATTAATGCACCAATAATTGATTAACGCAATAATTAATTCACAATTAATGGAAGGCACACTAGGTTGTTTAAATTATTAATTAATATATTAAAATAAAAATTTTATATAAAAAATTATGGGTGAAACGAAACTGAAACCTATATAAGAACTGTGGTTCCTATTCTGATTCTGGGCCGATTCCCGGAAAATAGGCGGGAGACCCGAACCAATATCTTATCGCAATCGGTGGAACCAGAACCAATAGAACCCGAATCGTGTGGAACCGGCCGACCCATTAGCCAGCTCTATTTTTTATTTTATTGTTCAACGTACTACTAATCTAATCTAATCTAATCTAATCTAATCATACGTTTGACTCTAAATAAATCAAGACCATCGTAATCGACTTGGGAGTTTTAGTTTTAGCTTCTTCAGTGAGGAGTCAATTTGCTGATCTGGGCCTTACTGTCTTGACCCAATAACGTGGGCCGAACTATGGGCTTTTAGGCCCAACTACTAGTAAGAAGTTCAACCATCAACTCCAAAACTAATAATATATTATTTAAAATAAATCAATATATGCATCGCAATGCAATGCAACTCTTTGTGCTAATGTACTTTCTTTTCTGCATCCCCACAAGTACAGTTATAATGAGGAAAAATCTGTACTATAATCGCTGTTTGATGTTATTACAAGGACGACAGATAACACGCTTTTTTCTCTTCTGTATTTCATTGACGAAGGCGACAAAATTCTTCAAGTACAAACAATTTCATGGTAATAACATAACATACATATTCATAGTCATACACGTGCAAAGAGACAGACAGCATTGTACGCGCATTCATTATTAAACTACCACGAATATTGTGGAAGCCCACTCCTCGTCAAAGCCCATTTCTAACTAATTATGAAATTGCCAAATAAAATTTAATCCATGGATATCATTCTAAAATTAATAGGCAATGTCACGGAGGTATTAACTTAGTGATCAAGGTTAAGGTTTGTCTAGAAAATGTCAAAGTGATCCACTAATATTTCTAGTGAGTCTATATACATGGATATATATGATTTACCCCATTGGCGTAGTTTGCATGCTATTGTGCTAATCCTTGTGTTTACTTAGTCCAGAGGTCATGGTTTAATAGATTACCCGGAAAAAGAAAAAAGAAGAAGAAGAAGAATTGATAAGGATTTACTTAGTCAAAAAGCTATAGTTTTACGGTTTACCTGAAAAAAAGAAAAAAAAAACAATTTCCAGTGATTTACTTAGTCTAAAAGTCATAGTTCTTATTGCGGTAAATTCGGCCTAGTTGGTCACATAGACGCTAATCGTCCACTTACCGTGGCAAAAATCACATAATTGGGCTTCTAATCGGTGAATCCAACTAATCGGAGATTAATTGGTTCATTAATTTTTCTAATATATTTTTAAAAAAAATAATAAATATAAAAAAGATGAATATTTGAATTAATGTTATTTTGTTGCATTCAGATTGTTTGAATAAATTTAATATACGTTTATTTGGTAAATGTTAGCCTATTTGATATATGAAAAAAATAATAAGTAAGTCGTCTAATTTTCGCCTAGCTCCTACCTAAGCCCTCTTGTCATCGGAAAATTTTACGAACATTGATGATTCCACGGCTTAAAAAAAACAAGTTTGGCAAACTTATAGGCAAATCACACGGATTGAGTTTGGCACCCAAAAGAAACATGGACGAGATCTAAGTGGATTTTCATCTATAAATCTACAAATCTTATATTTAATATAAATCCATCGACGTGTTTTAAGTTTTAACGCGGTTGTCGTATCATATCATATATGTGGTTTTGGACTTTAGTGCACGAGCAATATAAAATAAATAATAATAATAATAATAATAATAATAATAATAATAATAATAATAATAATAATAAATGGGGTGGGGTGGGAAAAGCGTTACGCCATTATATCATTGCAGGTCAACAAATCCCACATTTCATTGACCGAAGCCAAATCTTTTCTAAATAAATAATTATTTTTCTTTTCAATCAATGAAGTTAAGCTCTCGCACCTTTCTTTGTTTGGTATTGAATGCTGGGCTGGGGTGTGGCATTACTTACAACAACTACCCATCTTTTAGATGGTTCGCCGAGTCGATTTCATTGATTGACTGATTCCCCAATTTTTTTGCTTTACTCCTCTCCGGCGAGAAAGATCGGATTTTTCGAATCTGTAAATAAGGATGGGTGTTTGTGGATCGAAGCCACAAGGATGCGTCGGCGTGAAGGGCAAATTAAACTTGCAGAAACGACGGAGGAAGAGGAGAGCCAGGCGAGTGACGAGCGCCGGCCAACGATCTTCGAATCGAAAGAGGGCCGAACCATCGGAGACTTCTTACGACAATCCGGCCTTCCAAGGTTTAGCTTTTGTTTATTATTATTTCGTTGGGTTGTGCGATTTGTTTGTTTGGAATTTTGTGGGTTAGCTCAAATTCTTCATTTTTTTATTTGGGTTGATTTTCCTTTTATGCATCGTTTCCACAGCTGTGTTAGGGTTGATTTTATACAGCGCTGTTGTTGTTGTTGCTTTCGTTGTTTATGTTTTGATGAGGTGTCAATAGATGCATTTACTCTAATACAAAGGTAAATGCAGCTTGGTAATAACTTGGCAGTGTTTGTATGATTCTGAGCAGGTAATAACGAGTGTTGGCATGACCCAGATTCAGTGATTAGCTCTGATGGTGAAGACGAATTTTATAGCGTCCAAGATGGTTAGTTCTAAGCTGCTAATCACATTTTTTTTGTTATCATTCGAAGGAAAAAAATGCGTTATCTGCTATATTTGAGCACGCGCTTATAAGTCGAAATTGGTCTTTATTTTTACCAGATGTATCGCAAGCTGGATCTATATCAACCGGCGTCACGCCAAGATTCTCGAATCTTGCAATTAATTCTAATAACAATGAGTTTCGATCGAGCTTTGAGGACCCAGAAAATGAGCAGAAAAATAATGAGGCAGCCGAAAAGGACGAAGCAGCTGCATTGCACAATTGCAGTTTCCTTTCTAATTCTTTGCTCCCTTGTCTTGCTTGTGACGAGTCCTTAGATGGTAAGAAAAAGCCGAATGGTTTAGGCGGTCCCAGCTTTAAGAAAAGACTCTCTATTACTACTTCGTTTAAATGGAAAGAACCGCAGGAGAATAATTCAATAGGTATGTAAATGTTTTTTTGTTTTGTTCTAGTTACTCATGTTGAAGACAAGAAGATATTTCTTAAACCATTGTTAGTCTAACTAACATTTTCAGCCCAGCCAAGAAACCCGTATGGTTAAATAGTCTTCTGCTGTAATATTTTCATTAGGGACATTTTTTTTTCTGTTCTTATGACACTCTATTTGTTAATGTCTCAGCATCATCCAAGCCGGTGATCCATAGACCAATAGCAGGTTCCCAGATTAGATGTTCGCCATTGGAGAAGATCGTGCCCGAGTCTTGGTCACCGATCGAGCCAAAAACCTTCAAAGTCCGGGGACAAAATTTTCTTAAGTAAGGCCTTCGAATTTTACTACATTTTTGAAACATTTAAATTTGATCGGTGTATTGAAAAGCCTTGGAGATTGATCCCTATGTTGTTTTGGCAGAGATAAAAAGAAAGAATTTGCGTCAAACAATGCTGCTTATGTTCCCTTTGGAGTAGACGTATTCTTATCACCTCGCAAGATTGATCATATAGCTCGATTCGTTGAACTACCTTCTGTTGATTCTTATGGAGAAATCCCTCCTCTTCTTGTGGTAAATCTCCAGGTAACATACTAGCGCAGATCAACTACCTTACATTTTAATCGAGATATCTCTTTCCATTTTAATTTGAATAAGTTGCAAATAAAACTCAGAGAGACAATTATTGAGTTAAGGGCGTGTTCAAGAGTTTTGGTTTTCCTCCTCATGTTCAAAATAGTAATAAAATGTCCTGCAATAGAAATATCCTTGTTAACCCTAAAATAGCTGTCGATATGAGTAGTTTCAATAGTCTATAAACTGAGCTGACAATATGGGTAGTTTGCAATCAGTATGTGATAGTAAATGAACAAGGCTTTGCTCATAATATTTTCTTTGCTAAAATATTTTACCGCGTATTATCATATACAGATTCCGCTATATCCCGCTGCTATATTCCAAAACGACTATGATGGAGCGGGAGTCAGTTTTGTATTCTACTTCAAGCTCTCGGAAAATTATTCGAATGATCTACCAGTTCATTTTCGTGAGAATATCAAGGTAAAAGAGAAGTAAATGAGGCAAAACTTTTTATTTGCTCAAATAAGCTTCTACGTGTTAAATTATATGTTTTCTATCATTGCAGAAAATAATCGCTAATGAAGTAGAGAAGATAAAAGCTTTCCCAAAGGATACAAACGCGCCCGTCAGAGAAAGATTGAAGATTTTGGCCCGAGTGGCAAACGTTGAGGATCTTCAGTTAAGCTCGGCCGAGAGGAAGCTCATGCAAGCTTACAACGAGAAGCCTGTTCTTACACGTCCACAGCATGAGTTTTACTTGGTAAGGTTTTTTCTTTCTTTCTTCTTGCAAGAAAAAAAGGAGGACTCGGTTGGTAATGTTGGGAAAAAAATAACCCTTGTTTTTGTGCAGGGAGAAAATTACTTTGAAATCGATTTGGATATACACAGATTCAGTTACATTGCTCGAAAGGGATTTGAGTCTTTCCACGATAGAATCAAACACTGCGTCTTCGACTTTGGTCTGACAATTCAGGTAATAAGATATATGATCAAGTCTTGTTTGTCTTGAGCTGAAAAGTTTCAAGCCTCTGAACATTTTTATGGTTTTTGTTTACGCTATATACAATGCAGGGAAATAAACCCGAAGATCTGCCAGAGTGTATGCTGTGCTGTTTAAGACTGAAGGAGATCGATTACGCTAACTATTGCCAACTTGGCTTTTGATTCTTTACACAGCTGCTGATAAAGGCCTCAAAACTGCAAGGAAGAGAAAAAAAAAAGAGAGAGCGAAAAAACGAGTTGGATGACACTCATGATCGATTTTACGGTCAATTGTTTTTCCCTGTGCGCATTGTACAGGCATTATTAATGTTATGAGTGTATAGATAATGTAAGGCAACAAAGAGTTTATTGTCCTATCAATCTCTTTTAAGGTAAAGACCGATTGAGATTCTTTCTGTGTAGTTGCACACTGCAGAGCTTTTCCGACTTTTCTATTGGCCTTATCGTCAAAATAGTCGAAATGTGGCTGTACTTGTACTGTTTTTCCGTCAATATACTTGAACCTAAGCTAGTAAAACTGTTGTAATAATTTAGAGAAGCAATGGTGTTATATGAGTTTTAACTTGGAGAGAAACAAGTCCATGCTGCAATATTTCGGTACTATTTCATCCTTCAACCAAGAAAGAGAACAGTGAAGAATCATGGTGATACGAAAAAAACTTTTCTTTTATCGGATTATATGTAAATAGATTTAGACCGGGATAACCCCTAAATTGGTCTCTATTGTTTACCCTATAAATCAATTTAGTCCCCAATGTTTCGCTTGAACCAATTTAGTTCCCGATGTTGTCGATTTTTGACCAATTTGATCATTCCGTCATGATCAACGTCAATTTTAGCGGGAATTTGGCATGTGCACCACACTAAATCATGTCTGGATCGAATTTTGGAATATTTGCAGGGGTTTGTACTGTTTTCTTCTACTGTCAATGAAGCTCGACGAAGCAGACGATCTAGAGCTAATGTTTGAATTTTGGAGGAGAAATTTTTAGTTTCATGCCCTAATTTCAGTAACCATTTCAATTTTATCGATCCAGACATGATTTATTGTGAGGCTCGTATGATATTTACGTTAAAATTGACGTTTATCTTGACGGAATGATCAAATTGGTCCAAAATCGACAACATCGAGGACTAAATTGGTTCAGTCGAAACATCGATGACTAAATTGATCCAGAGGATAAACATTGGGGATCATTTTAGATTTTATTTCGATTTAGACCTTAAAAAACAGTCCGCCTTCCCCGCGTTGTGCTTGTTAAAACATGGGCTTATTGAAGTTTCTTATAGAAAATATATTAAAAATATGATCTTTATTACACATATATTAAAATTTTCTAGGGAGTTTATTATTACACATGACGCAATTTGATATATTTATGCATTTGATGATTCCATAATGTTGAAGAGGTCAGCATTAACCTTAAAAAAAGCCAGAGGTAGAACCTTTTCATGAGCTGCTTACTAAAGTCAACGAAAGACCTAGATATCAGTTAAACCCACCCTTTTTTTCTCACCCTTCAAAACCTTCCAACAACTCTTCATATTTTCACACACTACATTATAATTCTTCTTGTCATGGTATTCTTAAAAATTCAAAGGCCTCGTACGTACGTAGAAGACGCAGTCAACAGTGGGCCCACAAACAGTAGGAACGAATCGTTCAAAAGTCAACGCAAAGTCTATTTTATTAAAATAATACAGTTGTAATCTTTGTAATTTAATGAGATTGGAAGAATCATAGTGTGACAAGTGTAATGAAAAAAATGACCCCAACATTTACCTCGAAATCAAATAATCGCTAGTGGTTGAGGTTTCATTCAGTTAGGTAATACTGTTTGACCGAGTTATTTATACTTAATGCATGCTTTACTTACATGACAAAACTCACTCATAATATTTTCGATAGTCTATAAATACAAAGCATGGCCTTTGTTAATTCTCGTACCTATCTCATAACATATTACTACATACATTATAACAGAGTTTTTCAGTTAATAGTTTATAGAGAGAGTGTCGAAGGTCAAGTCGCAGGAGAGATGGCACCACCCATTCTATTTTCTTTTTCTTTTTTATTATTATTTTTTTTGTATCGGAAAAACCATGGCCGGTGCCATTCTCCGGTGACTTGACCTTTCTCCACCCTTTCCACTAATTTTGATGTATGTATAGGTCCTTTGGAGCTTAATCTTATAATAAATAGATGATGATATTTCAAACATTATTATGTTCCGCACATGCATGTATATCTATATATATATATATATATATATATATGAGAATATATATATGAGAGGAGAGAGGATACCCTTTCAAACTTTTAAATGTATTGCTGCCAATCTATATAATCGATATCCATGCATTGATAACTATATATATATATATATTCTTTAGTAAGGCCTTTTTTTTTTTGTTATTATTATATTTTTTTTCCTTTTTGCAGGATTCATATGAAGGTTCTTCGCGATTTTAAGACATGAGAATATTTTCAATAAGACATTGAAAGGGGATTGTCTTATATCATTAGAGTTAGGTTTGATAATGGGACGACGACTCTCCGTTTTCTCCACATGAGTCGCCGAGAGGAGAATATCTGTTCCTCTCACTGTGGGACGAGAACAAAGGAAATCACCTTCACATTGGTAGAGATGGGGTGGAATGGAATGGGGAAGTATACTTCCCCTCCAGTGGGGATCCCCACCTTATTCTCCATGGGGTTTCTATATATCAAATTATATTGATGTCAAAATTTTATTCTATTTTCTTCATTTCTCACTATATCATCTACTTTTTATCTCTTTATTATTTATCAAAAAGTCAAAATAAATTACACACTCACAAATACATCAGTACCGAAATTCCCTACGTGGGCATGGATCCCAGCAGGGTTGGGTACAAAAGAAACTTCTCCCAGTTTGTATGTGGGAGATGGAGCGGAGATTGAGATTAAACCCATTCCCAAGTCTAATTGGATGACGAAACATGACTTGATTTAGAGATATCATCGGATCTATTAGTATTAGGAAAGTCAATATTAATTATGATTTAAACTGTGAATCGACCATTTTTTACCATTAGAATTTATTTTTTATTTTCCATATTATGTTTAAAAAATAAAAAAATAAAAACGGTTAAAACCGCCAATTTTTAAGAAAGAAAAATGATTCCACTATGAACATGTGTTTTGAATTGTAACCGGGACTGTAAATGCTAGGCCTGGTAATGGAGCGTGGCAGGGGCGGGAAAAATTATCGGGGTTCTTTTTTCCTCATAGGGGATTCCCGCTCTACTTTCTTTATAGTGTATAATATTTTATTTTTCGATGATGCTGGAGTTGATGAAAAGCGATAGGGGGTAGTTTGCCGTGACACTTTCGTGGAAATAAATGTGTGAACAAAAATTAAGAGCAGATTGTGAATACTCTGACGATTGTGAGAACAGAGAAATAAAAAGAATTTAGAAATATTAGAATTTAGAATATTAATAAGACTAATTTACTAATTCCATATATCGAATTCCCACGAGGAATAGTGCGGAGATTCCCACGGGACAGGGAGTACCCACCATATCCCCGTCAACAGGAAGAAATCTTTCTCATCGCCGCCCCACTGGGAATCCCCATCCTGTTCGGGGCGGACACCCACAGAGAACGTGGAATTCCCACCCTATTGGCAAGTCTAGTAACTGCAGATACAAACACTGTTCGCCAAAACGGAAACGGACACGAGCGTTCCAGATTCATTGCATTGTTGCGGAACGGGAGTGGACATTCCGCTATTTTTATTAAAAATACTAAATTAAAGAAATAATTGTCGTTAAAATATAAAGTACATAATAAATTTACCATGACTTAATAAATATAAATGAATATTTTACAAAATATAAGCTATGAGGTTAATTATCGGATATTATACAATTGCATTTATTTAAAATAATAAAATATCATACTAAAAAAAATTTACAACAAAATTACTTTGTTTTTCTTGCACGTTAAAACACTAAAAAAAAAAATTCAAATCTCATACACAATTATGTCAAAACTATTGAACGATAATGTTGACAAGTGCGTCTAAGTTTTTGGATTTTTTCTTTTTGAAAATTTTCTAAGTTCTAGCTTGGTAGATTGGTGTTCTCGTAAGTAATAAAAAAAGTAAACAAATGGGTTTTATATAAAAATATTCTATTGACTATTGAGATGAATAAATTGAGACCCATTTAACTAAGTAAAGATTGGACTGTTTTTAAGATAATGAGCCCAATTTATGCCTTCTTCTTCTTCGTCCTCTTTACAAACGTAGGGGCTGAAAAAAAATTTTAAAGGCACCGCAACAAAGTACAGATCAATGGAAGTTGCAAAGCCACGTCGATCGTTTTAACGCCAATTTCGTTCCGACAATCTCGTTTCAGCCGATAAAATCAAGGTCGCAAAGAACTTATTAAGACATCGACAACTTCATACTAAAAGCAATTGATGATAGGTGAATGAGTATATTAAGTGTGTCGGGTGATGAGTATTATCTAATGTATGATAGAATAAAATCTTAAAGCGCCCTCTCACATGTGGCGTGGCGTGATTGGCCTAACACGTGAGATATGAATCAGGTAACGGCGAGCATAGATCGAACCCGCTCTGATACCATATTAAAAAATCGAAGACTTTATACTAAAACCAATTGGTGATAGATAATGGTTGGCTATTGAGTATATTAAGTGAGTCGGGTGAGGAGAATTATCTGATGTAGGATAGAATAGAAATCTCAACAGAATTCGAAATTTTGGCACGAAGGCCTCCGTTTCGTTTTCGACTCGACCGTTCCATGCGTTTTAGCGGTGATCCGGCAAACATGGATAAAAAACCAAAACTAAAATCGTTGAGAGGACATCTTGGTTACGATTTGGCCTATTCCGAAAACGTAATGGGTGGTTTTGAACCGTGAACTGTATACGTCTAATTAAATGTTCACATGGTTATGACATGTTGGCTGTTTACATAACCTAAGATGGACTCGCTCTGATCATCATTATGTTATCCTTACAACATATATACTTACCAAACAATTACTTGAAGGCAATCTAGAACAGAGACCAACTAAAGGAAAACAACGTGGAGGGAGGAATGAGATAAAACGAGCAGCAAATCATTCGAATACAAACACCATTACAATCAACAAAGTTAAAAAGCTAACATAATTAACCACTCAAACACAAACCGATCATCGAAAACATAGCCCTCCCCTAATCAAATGTTCTTCCTAGGCCTACCCCTCTTCTTACCCGACGAGTTCAGACCACCACCGCGACCACCACTGGCCGCCACCGCCACATTTTGCGGACCACCAGCCGCTGGTTCTGGACCCACCCTATTCTCCGCAGCATTCGGAAAACCAAACATAGGAGGCATCCACTTTGCACCGAACACACCGTTATTAGCGTCACCACCGCCGCCGCTGCCCTCCGCCACGAACCCCATCGGGAAGAACCCCCAACAGCAGTAGTAGGCTTCTGCTCCAGGCACCAGAGGTGGCATCGATGCGATCTGGCTAGCCGTGAAAGCCCTCTTACACTTGCCGTTGTCGCACCTCAGACAGCATCCAAGGTATGTTCTTGGAAACTCGAAGAGGTTGTAGCAGTAGGGACACGTCGTCCAAAAGCTTCCCAGTTCATCAGCAGCATTCATGTTATGATTGTTGATATCGATACCATTACGACCACCATTATTGATGTTGTTATTTCTAACACCACCACTGTTATTCTGGCCGCTCGCATTTGCATCGACGGCGCCGCCGCCAGAGGCCGATGCCTCGGAGTGTCTCCCGCTTCTGCGAACGGGCAATTTCTGATCTGACTTGCCCGAATTTCTAGGGTTCGTTTGATTTTTCCGCTGCTTTTTATTGCTATTGACTGCGACGAGATCGACCTTGACAAACTTGGAAACAAACTCGTTATCGTAGGCGGATTTCTTACCAGGATCGGACAAGACACCCCAAGCTTCGGACACGAGCCGAAACGCCGAGTCGGCGAAGGGGAACTTGTTCTTGTCTGGGTGCAGCAGAAGCGCTAGCCGCCGATACTGTTTCTTGATGAGGTCGGCGTCTTCGGTTCGCTGGGGGATCTGAAGGATGGAGTAAAATTCAGGCTGATTGCTGGCCGATTTCTTGTTCTCGGCGGCTAATAGGACGTCCGCGACCGCCAAGATCTGGTCGGAGCCGTCGAGCAGGGGCTCGGTTTCCTGAGCTAAGATGGCGAAGTCTCGCGAGCCGGTTAGGTCTCTGCTGCGGAGGAGCTTCTCCGCGACGCCTAAGAGACGCTCCGCCTCGGTTCGGCTCGTCGTGGTGTGGTGTTCCATTTCTTAATTTTCTTTATTTTTTTTTTGGGACTGTTGTCTGAAAATGGTGGTGTCAGAAGGAAATGCAAGTGGATTATGGTCTATGGATGCATTTAATGGGCCGGATTTCAATGGATATCCGAAAGCCCGAATTTATTTAGGCCTACGGCCCATTAAATCACCAGTTTACGATACGGTAATTTTTTTTTAAACAAAACCAATTTTATTAATGACAATCCGAATACAAAATATTAGCCACTCTTGAGAAAATGGGGGCAAATCATTCCCATTATGTAGGAATCATTGTAGGACGGATTTGATCATAATCTTCCGACTGGTTTGTGATAGTAATTTCTCGGACCATCCTCTTAACCTCCTCGAGACCCTATCGTGCAAGAAAGCAAAGACTTCTTTCTTATTTCTTCCCAACAATGACGGGAGGCCGAGATACACACTATGGTCAGCAGTTGCATGGACGTCTAGGATTGCATCGTATAAAGCTCGGGTATGATCATCGACGCAACGCGAGAAGGCTACCGTGGATTTAGCGAAGTTCACTTGTTGGCCCGCCCCGAGGCTTCTCCATATTCCACTAGAATTCTTTGGACCACCTCAAGCTCCTTGACCTTAGCTCGCGTAAAGATTAGAGTTTCATCGGCAAAGAAAAGGTGGGAAATCCGAGGTGCATTCTCAGCTTCGTGTAGGAGGCTACTAAAAAGCTTCCACACAAAATAAGAACAAGTATATGGTGATAGAAGATCTCCTTGACGGAGTCCTCTTTGAGGAATGTGACGAACAAAAGAAAAACAATTAAGCATAAAATAATACGATACAATAGGGATGGGCATTCGGGTTCAGGTTTTCAGGTTTTATCCTAATTTGATCGGATTTGGGCAATACGGATCGGGTAATTCGGATAATTTTTCAGGTATCGGATAATCTGATACCTGATAATTGTTGGTCGGGTTGGAATCGGGTAGTTTGGGTAACTGACGTGATTTTTTTAAAAAATTAATATTTTTAATTTGATATTTTAGTAATTTTATACGTTTAAATATTTATTTGAAAATTTATATCTCCATTGTGTGATGTTTAAGTTTTAAACATTTTATTCATTGATTTCTTATTATAATCGTATAATTAACAAGTGATCTTATATTATTAATATATTATATCATTATGTTATATACTCCTCTCACGATTATCTTGAAACTTTTTATAGTTTTGATAAATATTATATTTTATAAGTGATATTTGAAATATACTTGGATATTTTGACATATAAATTACATTATAATATTTTTATTTATTTTCAAAATTTAAAATTGGGTACCCGACGTCGGGTATCCGATTCGACCTATATCTGACAGATACCCGACATAGAAAATACCAATCATATATCGGGTCGGATTCAGGTAGTAAAAATTTCAGTCCGAATCAGAATTAACCGATATCTGATACCCGACTACCTGATCCGATGTCCACCTCTCACAAGAGATACACACCGCATAACTTGAGCTCCAATATTGTGATGAAAACCTAACTTACATAGTACGCTTTCAAATAAAGACCGATTGACTTTGTCAAACGCCTTATTCATGTCTAGTTTAAGGGAAATCCCCATGCCCACCACCCCTTGGTTGCTTCATAGCATGGTTAGTCTCAAACATAATCAAAATATTGTCTGTAATCAGTTGATTTCGAATAATAGGTGACTGATTATGAGAGATGATTAAGCCATGAAGGATTTGAGACGATTAGTTATACACTTAGAAGCGATACTATAAATGACATTATATAGGCTAATCGGATGAAACTGACTAGGGGTTTCGGAATAAAAAACTTTGGAATCAACACTACATGAGTACTATGAAGTAGAGGGAAAGAGATGTCATTATTTGAAAAATCACGGATAGATTTAGACGCATGCTCCCTACTACGTGCCAATATTATTGGTAAAAAATCGGTGAAAAAGCGTCATGACCCAGTGACTTATACGGATTCATACATGCGGGTACTTTGAATGTCATGAAAAGATAATAAGAACAACACATCGTGAGGTTCACACATCCTATGAAGGGAAAGTGTTCCTGCATTATCAACTCACAACCTAAGGATCTAGTTTTCAACAACGTAAGAAATTGCTCTCGTGTTCTTTGTAGACATTCCTTCGCCTAAACAATAGATAACGACTTATGGTTAACAACGTACTCGATAATAATCGACGTCTTTCAAGACTATAACATCAAACAAAAGTCCCGATGCCGAAAACTGCCCCGAAAATGCATAAAGATCATCAAATTAATCTTTGATATTGTTTGAAGATTATTTGAAACATAAACCAAGAGTAATTTCGAAATAATCCAACAAAATTACAGAAAAATTCATGTTTTGCAGCAGGGGCTTAAAAAATTCATCAAAAATCTAAGAATTATCGGATTGAGATAATTCATGTGTCTATGAATAGCTGAGAAAATTAGCTTTCAACAGAGACTAAGTTTGAATACATCGGAGCAATATAGCTACGTAAAAATTGGATTATACAGAAGCCGCATAAGAAGAATTTTTTTTATTTTTTATTTTCCAAAAACAGAAAGTTAAAGCAGAAACAATACAAGATCAGCTTGGAGTGTTTTTCATTTTTCTTCTGCTCTCACGTTCTATTTTTTTTTTCTTTCCTATTTGGTTCTACGTTGCTTAAAATGGTAAAGTGAAATAAGTTTATATGGACTGGGCTTCAAGATTTTGATTTTGAGCAAAACTATATTGAATAGGTGTTATATTTACCGAATCAATAAACACATTATGACATTTGTAAGTTATTTCTTATTGGGTAATTCTATTGGCACCCTCCCTTTTTTCTATTTGCACCCCCATAATTAATAAGTAAAACAAACTATTAAATACTTACCAATTTTTAAAGTAATTAAATAGTTAAATACTTACAAATTTGAAATCATTAAATACTTACCATTAAGCTAAACCAATTATAATTTCAAAGTGCATCATTTAAAATACGTAATTATTCAACAATTCAAATTGCATCCATTTCACCAATTTAAACCGCTTCAGCAAGGCAGTTTCAAACCACTATATCTGTGTTTATTTGATATTAATATATTAAATATTAAGTTTTAACTTATTTAAAGTTAATATAAAACTGCAGCGATTAATATAAGGAGTAAATAATTAGTGGTGTTCAATCGGTTTCGGTTTCGGTTCCTGTGGAATCGCCGGTTCCGGTTGCATCAAAATCTCAAACCATAATCGAACCGCGGTTAACCACGATTTGGAACCGTCGGTTCCATTTACAAACCGATTCTTCTTATTTTTTTTAATTTTTTTATTTTTTTCGTTCAAAATCGTCGGTTTTCCAACAGTCAGTAAATTATGGTCGTTGATCTCCAACGGCCACGAGATCTGAACCGTTAATAATTATTTTTCTATTTTTTATTTTAGAAAAAAACTGGCGGTTAACCACATATTTTCGGTTTTGAAAATATAAAAATCGAAATCAAACCCCTCCGGTTATAACCGAAACCATTGACTCCGGTTAACCGAACTGCTGACCACCGATTCGGTTCATATTTTTCAAGCCGTCTGAACATCTCTAAATATAATAAAAAATAAATTAAATATTATATCTATGTACCTTGGAAAAATAACTTAATTAATATTGTTGAATAACTCATGCATTTAATATTATTAAAAATAAATTATACAATAATTATTGTTGAATTCATGTAGTTATATAAATGTTTTTTTACAAATTTCATGTGTTTTGGGGGGTGTAAAGTGTGGGGTGTGAAGGGGGGTGTGAATAGTAGGACCCTTTCTTATTTTTATTGGGAGGGGTGAGCAAATGCGGATATCCAGAATTTCGGATATCCGAAATTCGGATATCCGGATTTTCGGATAGCTAAAAATAAACACCCCATCCGATCCGATTTTATTCGGATATCCGAAAATTGGATATCCGGTTTATTCGGATATTTAAAACCGGATATCCGCATCCGCTTTTTAAATTTAAAATTGAACTTTATTTTTTTATAATTGATTTTTTTTTTTTTAAAGTTGTGTATTTTTTCTATTTCTTACCCAATAAAAAAAATATATCACCTATTCTACACATAATAATTCATGCTAAACATAAACACGGTTAAAATATACTAATATGTTAAACGCACTTGGTACGTGTGCTCTAATTATTTTATAACTTAAGTCTTTTAATAAAAAAACATTTTTAATTTTAAATTTTTATTATTTATAAAAGAAAAATTGATTTGTGGGAATATAATTGAATTAAATAAAAATAAAAAGAGTAAAATTGTAATTAAAAATTATATACCAAATTATTTGATAAGTGATTATAATAGAGCGTTGAGAGTTTATAAATAGTATGTATATGATCTAAATTGCATCACAAGATGATACTCTATTAAAAATTCACACTATAATTCTCTCATTTTTCGTTCTTCTCTTTTCTTCACTTTCTTTTCTCTGGTTTTTCTTTCTTTTTTTTTTTTAATTTTATATTCACGTTTTTGCAAGAACAATATAAATTCTGTATATTGTATTGTGTCATAGTCCAATAATAAATGTTGGACCGCTTTTCCTTTTTTTTTTTCCTTTTGGGCCACATTTTTCTTTTTTTTTTTGGGCCATAATTTAATTTATTGTATTTTTAAAAATATAAAACCGGATACCGGATATCCGAATTTTAGGCCGAACACTATCCGCATCCGATCCGATTTGTTTTAAAATAAAGCGGATCGGATATCCGATCCGGTTTTTAAAACCGGATATCCGATTTTTCAGTTTTTTAAAACCGGATATCGGATCGGAATCCGATTTTCGGATATTTTTGCTCACCCCTATTTATTGGTATATTTTTATTGGTAAATTATTTTCTGAATTTTTTTAATTTTTTTTATCGGTGGAAGAAGAATAAGAATGTGTTGTACGACAAGTGTCATGCTCGAAAGCAAGCTGAAACAATCCATTATTCTCGAAAGTTGATTCATTTGGTAGTGAAAGTTGATAATGAGACCACTGATATGTTGGCAAAATTCATTATATAAGTTATATTAAACATATTTTGTGAAAAAGAAAATATAAAAAGTCAAATAAACATTCAAATTCGGATATTCAAATGATATTATCGAATCGAATTCGAATGTGATTCGAATAGTAATTGAATACGGATACGAATATCCGATCGGATAATCAAATACAAATGGAATATTGTATAATTCTGATGCGGGTGCGACCCCGCATCAACAAAATTTGTTTAAGTTACGTTTTGAAGGCTAAAACGTAAAAGATAAAAAGGGGACACCGATTTACGTGGTTCGGATTCGTGTGAATCCTACGTCCACGGGCCGCCGAACGATCTTTACTATTAACTGGAGAATATTACACACTCAAGCTCACGTTCTCTCAAGATTACAGTTGATAAGATAATGAACTAGAGAAGACGAAAAGAGAGAGAAACTGTGTGTGTTCTTGGTGTGGTAGTGTGTGTGTTCCCTCAGGTCTGTCGAGTAATGAATCACTCGTCTTGAATGAATCAGTCCTCCTCTATTTATTGGCCGCGTGCCTTCCGTACTGTGTCAAGGAGTAGGATACGACACTCTCTCTAAGGTGTGTCAGGGCGTGGGTCCCATGGCTGTACCTTCACGCCGTGGATATCCCTCTTATTAAGGATGTTCTCCAACACTCTTTGGACACGCGTCTTCAGTGTCGGCTGCAAAGACAATCAGAGCTCTGTAAGCCGCCGCATTTGTCAGAGATGTTACTTTCCAACCAGGCCTCTCCAGACTTCTCTGGACGCCAGAGGTGATGCTCGTTGTTCCCTCGCCAGAGATGGTCCACTCTATCTAGGCCTTTCGCAGACTCTTATTCGCCAACCGCGACTCGTCATAATCAGACCTTGTCGCCCTCCAGGATTGACACTTCTTTCTCATGTTCGCTTGGCCAGATGACCAGAAGGCAAAGGAGTCCAGCTCTGTCAGACTAGTCTCCTGCCAGGGTTGGATTCCAATTCTACCAGACCTTGTGTCTTGGTAGAGGTGGTCGAGTGCCAGGGAAGGATCCTAGATCTGCCAGTCCTTCTTTCCTTCATCAGGGAAGGCATATGCGTGCTCTGAGGTTCTACCCGTATCAAATTCTATCTGATTTGTTTGCAATAGGGGTGAAAGATAAGCTTAATCGGCTCATGAGCTGGATTAGTCGGCTAGACTGAAGCTCGGATCGAGCTCATAAAAATCGAGCCCGAGCTCTTTATTATCGAGCTCAAGCTCCACCTTAATCGTAAGTAATCGATAGTGAGCTTTTATTAATATATACTTTTTATTTTTAATGCTAATCGAGTTTGAGCCTCCTTTAAACTTAATTAATTATAATCGAGTTCGAACTCGAAAAAAAGAAGATCGACGAACTCGGTTCGGGCTCGTTTACCGGCCTAGTTTGCAACCCAAACTTACATGCACGAACAATTGATTTCACGCGAAATGAAATTCAGTTTTCTTCTGTTTTAGATATATCAAATTAATGCCAATGAGGCATTGGCCTAGTGGTCCAGGAGGAGGCCTTAAGGATTTGTGGGTTAGGTCGTGGGATCAAATCCCCCTCCACAATTGCTTGAGTAGTTCCTATGTGATTTATTTTCTATGATTATCGTTGTCAGGTGGGTTTAAGCCTCGCCAGATCTGTGTGGCGCAAAGCCCACCCCGGTATTTAGGGGTTATCTCATAGCCAGATCGAGTGGGGATACATTGGGACCGCAAAAAAAAAAAAAAATAAAAAAAAAAATCAAATTAATATCAAAATAATAATTAATATTAACAAAATAAAATAAAAAAATAATAATTAATATTAACAAAATAAAATAAAAATCATAAGAGCAAGTAGAGTATCACCTTCACCATTCACCACCCCTTTCGAAAGAACAAATATAAAGGGGAAAGTAATTCCTCAAGAATCAGTTTCACCGTAGGAAACGTTGGATCATTTCATCTTGCCGCTTCCACTTTGTCAGGTGCGTTACCTCTCCGTCAAGGAAAACCTGAGTTTGATGGCGTTGACCTTATTGTGTACCTTTTGTTACATCTAATATTTGGGGATTCTTCCATCTTTGATTTGTTAGATTCGATTGGCGATTCCTAGTGTCCAATTGAGTTTGTAATTAGAGGTGTCTGCATATGTCATGGTTGGTCATGACTCGCGCATGATTTTCGTTGATCAAATATCTTTTAACCTAGATTTGGGAGAGGAAGTTGTGTGATAATGCGTGGGTTTCATGGTTTTTTTTGCTGTATAATGCAATTTGCGTGTGAATTCGACTCATTGCAGGCGGTGAGGATGTCGACACCGGCGAAGAAGCGATTGATGAGAGATTTCAAGAGGCTGCAGCAGGATCCACCGGCTGGAATCAGTGGTGCACCATTCGACAACAATATCATGCTTTGGAACGCTGTTATCTTCGGGTAAATCTTCCTTTTTATTACTGATAATGGTGATTTGATGTTGAAGATGTTAAAACATATGTTTTTCTGCTGATTTTAATTTGAGTTTTTCGTTTGGGGAATTTACAGCCCGGATGACACGCCTTGGGATGGTGGTGAGGAGCATTCTTTACTTATCTGACATTATTTATCTATTTTAAATTTCGATTGAGGATTGGTTCTTTTACCTTTTTCTTTTAAGTTGTGACTCTGTGTTTGTCCTTTTGTGACTGAATGATTGCAGTTTACGTATTGGTTTATTATATGCCTTTAGTACGTTATTCTGGAGCAAACACCCTATGTTGATTTGACTTTGCAGTTTGATATTTTTGTCCAATATTGTTGAATTATCTTCAATATGTGGATTGCATGTTCGTTTTTTTTAGATGTGATTAGCTTCTGCTGTAAAAACAATTTTTTTTTTGGTGTATGTATTGGCAACACAGGCACAGTGACATTGGTATATTGTCATTTTGTGGTGTGTCATGGTAGAATGACAAAATTTTTTCCAACTTATGGGAAAGCCTTTTCTTTTTCTGTTATTTACTTCTCATTCTTTCCTTTATTCCCTCCTCATTTGCCATTCAAGTGATATCTGGGCTCTCTGAGCATTCTCATGTAAGTCTTCAGTTTTTAACCACAATTGGCTGTAATTATTTATTTATAGACATTTATATTGATGCTTTAATCATATCATTCTAACCTTTGCTCGAGGTAAAAAAAAAAAATGGTGCTTGTGTGAGTGTGTCTTTCATTCTTCTTGCCACCTAGATTAATCAATCATTGATTAGATAACCATGTTGGCTCTAGGTACGTTTAAATTGACACTGCAGTTCACAGAGGACTATCCAAACAAGCCCCCGACGGTGCGCTTTACCTCTCGAATGTTCCATCCCAACAGTAAGTTATTTGCCTTTTGT
Organism: Lindernia subracemosa; assembly: GCA_028392965.1. Classification (NCBI taxonomy): domain Eukaryota; kingdom Viridiplantae; phylum Streptophyta; class Magnoliopsida; order Lamiales; family Linderniaceae; genus Vandellia; species Vandellia subracemosa. The sequence goes on from JAQPCC010000105.1 coordinate 313,802, forward strand.
GTGCGTGTGTGTGTATAGTTTCGTCGCATTGATAAAATAAAAGTTAAGACTGATTTAAGATATTTCGATTCGCCATCTTCTTTTTGACATTCACTATGTTGAACTGATGATTTTAGGCCTCTGTCTTTAAGGTTTTCAATGAAATGAATAGTGTTCAGTAACCACGTGTATCCTGACCATTAGCAAAAAGGCAGTGGCGATAAATGTCCAAGTATCTTATAATCCTTTTACAATTTGTTCCTGAATCATGTATTTATTCTAGACTGAGTTAGGTTTTAGATTCATCAGTAGTATAAACTGGATAGAGCAAATAGATGAGAAGATGCCATTCTTAAGATTCTTATCGCAGGCATCTTTCTCGCAAAGAGTAAAATAGAACTAGTAACACATAGTTTACACATGCTTTTGGCTACAATGTTCTTTGTCGTTAGGAAAAATGTGTGATTGATCACAATATGTTTTTTTCTTTTTTTTTTCCATGACCAGTTTATGCAGACGGAAGCATATGCTTGGATATCCTGCAAAATCAGTGGAGTCCTATATATGACGTGGCTGCAATTCTTACATCTATTCAGGTACAGTTGACCAATAAAAGGATTAAATTTTCCATAATTGACGACATGGCTTCTCTTAATCTGTTAACTAGACTTGCTGCACGTCTGTAGATGTCGAATAAACCAATCTCTAGACGTTTTCTTCTTCTTCTTACAACACATGTTGAAGATGATTCAACATTCACTCTAGCTCAGTCTATTTTTTTTTTCTTTTGTCATTTATTACAATCATTTTCAGTCACTCCTCTGTGATCCAAACCCAAATTCACCGGCAAACTCTGAAGCTGCTCGGATGTTCAGTGAGAACAAGAGAGAATACAACAGGAAAGTACGTGAGGTCGTTGAACAGAGCTGGACTGCAGACTAAAGAAAAGATCTTTGTCATGGTATTACTCAGTTTGCTAGCTTCTCTATCCATAGATGATGATGGTCTTCGTTTCCTCTAAATGATTTGTTTGAATTTCATATTGTAAAAACAAAAAATGAGCTATATCTCCGAAGAACAAAGAAGTAGACTGAAAAAAAAAAGTACAAATTGACTCTGTTATATGTTTCCCTTGCTTGTTGGAGGGCTTTTAATGAAGTATAAATTCCTGGCAATTTGTGATGCATCCTTGGCTTGTATTTTGTATTAAATTGCATGAGAATTGATTATTGATGTTTTAAAAAAAAAGATGCTTGGAACATATATGTCTCAGTCCCATTTCGTGAAGTCATTAATGATTTATGCATGGTCGTTTGAATTTGAATCTGATCTTTTCGTTTTTTTGGTAGTAACGTTAAATTTGAGGACATATCATATCATAAAACCATAAACAGCTCACTTGTTTAGTAATAATGACTTTTTGGGGTTGGGACTTCGTTATCATTCTTTGCTTTATGGTATAATTATTGTTATTTGTTTGTTAGTTGTGAGGTTTCATATTCCTTTTGTTTAATTATTAGAATCTTGAAATTAAAGGGAGATTTTCAATTTTCTTTTTCTTTTTGCACAGAAGCTAGAATGTGATTTTTTTTTTCTTTCTAAAATTACACCTGATAATAGTAGGATACAAGCCATCCATCAATAATTGTGCAGTTGGGGTATTAGACCATCTCTAATCGAAAAATCCATTCTCAAATTCAAACTCATCCTCAAACTCAAAATGCAGTAATTCTTCTCCAACCATTAAACTCATTCTCAAACTTAAAGGAATATATTTGGAATATTCTCTTTCATACCAACTTTTACAAATTTTTAATGCTACCCACATATTTTATAACTTTTCATAACAATATTTTATTATTATATTACAAATATAAAAACAAATAAAAATTTAGTATGCAATTTTTAATAAATTAAAACAAATATAAGGACTTTTATACAAATAAAGACAACCTTTAATATATTATTATTTATTTTTTCATTTTTTATATGCTTTTTTTAATAATTAAAATAAATAAAAGGATTTATATGCAATTTTGAAAATACAAACGCATTTTCTAAGATAGAAACCCAAATATGCGTTGGAAGGAGGAGAGAGAAACAATATATCTCATTTTGAGTTTTGGTTTGCAGTATAATTGGACTACATTTACTGTATTTTTTAAGTTATGCAGTACAGTTGAAGTTGCTCTTAGGCATGATTTGTAGTGACTCTTAGTTTTTTTTTATTCAAATTTTAGATATTATTTTCTTTCAGTCTTCTTTATTTCAGTTTTTTTTTTACTCTATTGATAGAGATTTCTTTCATACTAGACGTTCCGAATATGTATTGAGATGACTTTACTTGACTATTTAGCCTCTTGTAAATCTTTTTGCTCATCTATAATTTAGTCAACCAATTAGGATGGTTTAAAACTTACGTATCCTAATTGAAAGGGGAAAGGTACATGTATGGTATGACATTTGCTTCTTTCTTTGTCTAATCATATACTTATACAATCAATCGTAGGATTTGATTTTCCTCTTTAATTTGCTTTTTCTTTTTTAATCTCTTCTCCTTCCTATATGTAATATTCGATGAGATTTAGATAGTTTTTTTCTTATGGCTATGTTCATAATTACTTTTTTTACAATTTTTTTTCTGGTATATAGTCAAAAAAATCAAGATTTTAGTGGAATATTCAAATAATCAAGATAAAAAACTTACAGATCTATAATCTTTTATGCAATTAAATAATCGTTGAGGAGATCTATAAAATTATAAAAGAAATAAAAGGGATAAGAAAGGTAGTTCTATTATGAAATAATTAAATGTGGATGTTTTAAATAATAATATTAGTTAAATTATTGATGATTTGGAAGTATTATATTAAATGATGATAATGTGATAAGATGATAAGATTAGTTGTTTAATTGAAGAGTTTGTATTTTAGTGTGATGTGTATAATTGTAATTAATGTGATTAGTTGTAATAGTGAATTATTAGTAGTATAAATAGGTGATTAGAGTTCATTGTAAATCACACAAAGTATTGAAATACTTAATCTCTCTCTAATCTCTCTCTCTTTATTATTATAAGCTATATTATCATTATAATCTTAATATAAGTATAATTATAATAAAATAATCTTAATATAATATTAATCACAATTAATATTTTTAACACGTTATCAGCACGACCGCTCTCCGTCGTCAAGATCAACCTCCGTCGAAGATCTCGTACGAGTTTAGTCGAGGTACGGTAATTTAATATTTAATTTATACTAATCATATATTAATTGTGATTAATTTAAAAATATATATTATAAAAGTATATTTTAAAAGTTTTATAACTAAACGCCAATACCCGAGTGGTTTCGCGGAATATCGTTCACTATAAGTGACGAGAGGTCCAGATTTCCATACCCCGTGGTGGTGTGTGGAATTTTTATTTACGATTTTTTTTTTATATATATTCACGTACACAACACCAAAAGCCCACGAGGTCTTGTGGTTATCCCCACCTCAGTAGCGGCATATTATTAATTTATTTATTGAGCAATATTGAAGTTATTATTGGATCGGACAGATTTTGGACAATGGACAAATTTTATTACCACAATCTTACCCGAGCTTGGATAATAATTATGAAATAATAAAGAACGCATTTTATGAAACTATACATATATTTTATCATTGATTTATATGTTATCTGATTATTATGTTCTTATTCATCTTATAGAATCATGTCGTTTTATACAAAGATGGATCTTCTGTTGCTTACTTTATTTACGGTGATCCTTACGGCTATGTGGATAATGTTTTTACCAATGTTTTTAAAATATAATTATTAATTATAATTTTTCTTTAATATTATAATTACTGAAATATATTTTATTTTGAAGGATGACGCTTTGTCCGATGTTTGATCTATTACTTATGATTATTATTACGGCGACAGTTATTTGGATGTGGATATCGTTTTTCATTAGAACTTTTACAAAAGAAGATATAAAAGAAGATTAATTATAATTTTTCCTTTTAATATTTTAATGATGATTTTATTTTTATGATATCAATATATTGAATTTGGCAAACTTTGATTTATCACTCTCGATTTTATACTTGCTAGTGATTTACGCAATTACTTCGGTATATTATAAAGCATTCACCACGTTCAGTCCATCGGATATAATACGAATAAATATCGTGAGAAAATGATCAGAAAATATTATGATGGATGAATGAAAAACATAAGTCCGACTAAATGATTATGTTGCATTCCCTGAAGTGAATGTATGCGCAAACAATAAAAGTGGTCGTGAACATTATATTTACCGTGGTTATTATTAATATTTCCCCCGAAGTGGACAACTAGTATATGATTGAGAAAGATGTATTGAGCAATATAAAGATTATTATATATTATCGTTGGTTATTATTCGCACCCAAAGATCCCGTTGATCTTTATAAAGAGCAATTAAAAGTGAAGTGTCGATGAAATTAAATTTTGCTCAAGATTACGATATTTCAGAAAATTGGTGCTAGATCCTATGCTCATTTGAATATTTTGGTTTTTGTTAAAGATCCAAATAAAGAAAACTGAAGTGTCGTTATAAATTTTATTTAAGCATTATTTATTTATTATTTTATCTTTATATATATAATTTTATTTTGACGCTTATTTATTTAATAATTCTAGTTATTATATATTTATCAATACAATGGATACAAGCATGTGCAATGGGGAGTTATGTCTTGCAGATTGTGCAACGACTAATACGATTCTAAGAAATAAGAAATATTTCTCCCATCTTGAAATGAAAGAAACAAGTGTTATCACTATATCGGGTAGCACAAATATAATTGAGGGCTCCGGAAGAGCCAATGTTATACTGCCCAGAGGGACAAGGCTAATAATTGATAATGCCTTATATTCTCCTAAGTCTCAAAGAAATTTATTGAGCTTTAAAGCTATTCGACATAATGGATATCACATTGAGACTGCAGAAAAGAGAAATATTGAATATTTGCACATTACAAAAGTGGTTTCGAATGATAAACGAGTTGTTGAAATATTACATTCATTTGACTCTGGATTGTATTATACGTATGTTAAAACAATTGAATCGCATGCTATCGTAAACCAGAAGTTTACTAATGATAATACATTTGTTGTTTGGCATGACCGGTTGGGCCATCCCGGTTCAATTATGATGCGGAGAATAATTCAAAATTCACGTGGACATTTAATGAAGAACCAGAAGATTCTTCAATCTAATGAATTATCATGTGCTGCTTGCTCTAAAGGGAAGTTGATTATTCGTCCATCACCAGTAAAAATAAAGAATGAATCCATAAGATTTTTGGAGCGTATACAAGGTGATATTTGTGGACCGATACATCCATCGTGTGGACCATTTAGATATTTCATGGTATTGATTGATGCATCAACTAGATGGTCTCATGTGTGTTTGTTATCACGGAATGTAGCTTTTGCGAGATTGCTTGCTCAGTTGATTCGATTAAGAGCACATTTTCCGGACTTTCCAATAAAGAAAATACGCCTTGATAATGCTGGTGAATTTACTTCCAAGGCATTTAATGAATATTGCATGTCTATTGGAATTGATGTTGAGCACCCCGTGCCACATGTACATACGCAAAACGGTCTTGCAGAATCGTTGATTAAAAGGCTGCAATTAATTGCAAGACCATTATTAATGAAGTCGAAACTTCATTCATCTTGTTGGGGACATGCTATATTACATGCAGCGGCACTAATCCGCATCAGGCCAACAAGTTATAACGATATCTCCCCGATACAAATGGTTTATGGTCAGGAACCAAATATTTCCCATCTGAGAATTTTTGGATGTGCGGTATATGTTCCAATTGCTCCACCACAACGCACTAAGATGGGACCTCAAAGGAGGTTGGGAATATATGTCGGATTTGAATCTCCATCGATAATAAAATATTTAGAACCTCTAACTGGAGATTTATTTACGGCTAGATTTGCCGATTGTCATTTCGATGAATCGAATTTTCCGACATTAGGGGGAGAAAAGAAACAGCTGGAAATGAGTATTAGTTGGAATGAATTATCGCTAAATCATTATGATCCTCGAACGAAAGAATGTGAACTAGAAGTTCAAAAGATAATTCATTTACAAGGATTAGCTAATCAACTGCCAGATAGCTTTACTGACCTTAAAAGAGTGACTAAGTCACATATACCAGCTGTTAATGCTCCTGCAAAAGTTAATGTTCCTGGAGAACATATAATGATCGAGCCTAAGCCACAACTAAAACGTGGTAGGCCCTCGGGTTCCAAAGATAAAAATCCTCGAAAAAGAAAAGGAGCAAATAATAAGAATGGTCCAGTCGAGGATTTATCGACTCTAGAAGAGTCAATGGGCATTAATGATTATGATAATGGAAATCAGGTACCTGAAATTTTTGAGAATAATGATAATGAAGAGATCTCAATAAATTATGCCCAAAATGGAATTAGATGGAACCGAGAAAAAGTCAACGTTGACAATAAATTCTCATTTAACGTAGCGCTACATGAAATGAATGAGATAAATGAGAATGAGGATCATGAACCAGGGTCTGTAAAAGAATGCAGACAAAGAAATGATTGGCCAAAATGGAAAGATGCAATCGAGGCAGAATTAAAATCACTTGAGAAACGAAAAGTTTTCGGACCTGTAGTCCGCATACCAGAAAATGTAAAGCCGGTTGGATATAAATGGGTTTTCATTAGAAAGAGAAATGAAAACGGTGAAATTGTGAGATACAAAGCACGGCTTGTTGCACAAGGCTTTTCACAACGACCTGGTATTGATTATGAGGAGACGTATTCTCCTGTGGTGGATGCAACTACTTTTCGTTATTTAATTAGTCTGGCAGTACGTGAAGGACTCGATATGCGTCTAATGGATGTTGTCACCGCTTATTTATATGGATCACTTGATAGTGATATATATATGAAACTTCCCGAGGGATTTCAGTTACCTGAAAATTCAGGGCCCCGAAATGAGTACTCAATCAAGCTAAATAAATCGCTTTATGGATTAAAGCAATCTGGGCGTATGTGGTATAATCGCCTAAGTGAATATTTATCGAAAGAGGGGTATAAAAATGATCAAACTTGCCCGTGCATATTTATGAAAAGATCTGGAAATGAATTTGTCATCATTTCAGTTTATGTTGATGATATTAACATAATTGGAACTCCTGAAGAGTTATCAAAAGCCGTTAATTGTTTGAAAAAAGAGTTTGAAATGAAAGATCTCGGTAAAACGAAATTTTGTCTTGGACTGCAAATTGAATATTTAAAGAATGGATATTCGTACATCAAGAGACTTATACGAAAAAGGTATTGAAAAGATTTTATATGGATAAAGCTCATCCATTGGATACTCCAATGATTGTTCGATCTTTAGATGTGAATAAAGATCCGTTTAGACCTTGCGAAAACGATGAAGAACTACTTGGTCCTGAAGTACCATATCTCAGTGCTATTGGAGCCCTAATGTATTTAACGAGTCATACGCGACCTGATATAGCGTTCGCTGTGAATCTATTGGCGAGATATAGTTCGTCACCGACTCGTAGACATTGGAATGGAATTAACGGATTTTTCGATACCTTCAAGGAACAACTGATATGGATTGTTCTATTCTAATGAATCAAAAACAGATTTGATTGGGTATGCAGATGCTGGTTTTCTATCTGACCCACATAATGCTCGATCGCAAACGGGCTATTTATTTACACATGGCGGAACCGCTATTTCATGGCGGTCAGTTAAACAAAGTTTAACGGCTACTTCTTCTAATCATGCGGAAATTTTAGCTATTCATGAAGCTAGCCGAGAATGTGTTTGGTTGCGATCGATAATTGAGCATATACAACAAACTAGTGGGCTAGTATCGAAAAAGTTACTTCCTACGATTTTATATGAAGATAATGCTGCATGCATTGCCCAATTAAAGGAAGGATATATTAAGGGAGATAGAACAAAGCATATTTCACCAAAATTTTTCTTTACACATGATTTAGAGAAAAATGGTGATATTGATGTACAACAAGTGCGATCAAGTGAAAATCTGGCAGATTTATTCACGAAAGCGCTTCCCCCAATAATTTTCAAAAGATTGGTATATTCAATTGGAGTTCGAAAACTTCGAGATCTTAAATGATGTCATCATCAGGGGGAGTAAATACGCGTTGCACTCTTTTTCCCTTCACTGAGGTTTTTCCCATGTGGTTTTCCCAGTAAGGTTTTTAATGAGGCAACAATCGAAAGCGTATCTAAAAGAATCATGTACTCTTTTTCCTTCATTAGGTTTTTATCCCATTGGGTTTTTCCTAATAAGGTTTTAACGAGGCATATTCTTTGAAAACATCCAAGGGGGAGTATTATGAAATAATTAAATGTGGATGTTTTAAATAATAATATTAGTTAAATTATTGATGATTTGGAAGTATTATATTAAATGATAATAATGTGATAAGATGATAAGATTAGGTGTTTAATTGAAGAGTTTGTATTTTAGTGTGAGGTGTATAATTGCAATTAATGTGATTAGTTGTAATAGTGAATTATTAGTAGTATAAATAGGTGATTAGAGTTCATTGTAAATCACACCAAGTATTGAAATACTTAATCTCTCTCTAATCTCTCTCTCTTTATTATTATAAGCTATATTATCATTATAATCTTAATATAAGTATAATTATAATAAAATAATCTTAATATAATATTAATCACGATTAATATTTTTATAACAAGTTGGTTTTTGTTCTTTCATAGCATTTTGTTTTCAAAAAATGTTGCAGAATAAATACTGATATTAATCACACGGCACACACACCAACTTTTAACTAAAAGCGACTGTACAACCACAACCCCTCGCTCACACACAACACGCTCCACTGTGTGTACGAATTGAGAGAAAACAGAGTGAAGAGAGTGAGACCTGAATAGGGGTCGGTTTTCCTTCTTGTAATTTTCTTTCTTCAATCTCAATCAATCATCTATCTCATTCGTGTTTCTGACATCTTGTTATATCATGTCTTTTTGGTGAAAGTTCGTTGCTTTGTTGTTTATCTTCGTCTATGACTTTGTTTGAATTGTGGGTTTCTTAATAATCCAATAACTCTGTTTTTAGTATTGTTATGGCGTGAAAGAGCTAGATCTGAGCTAACATTACGGTAGAACACACTTCAGTTTACTTATTTGTTCGCCCATAATTTGATACTGTTGTTGCCTGTGGGATTGTAATTGTTATCTTATCAGATCTCGGTGATGTATTGGGTGCTTTTGTTATCTTATGAATCATGGTGTTTATGCATGTGATAGTTCGGTTGAAGTTCATTTCAAGATAGAGAAAAAAAGTTGTATTAGTTTTGGTTGAGTTTTGTTCTTCATATCCAATTTCTTTGTTTTTGGGATACTTTTTCTGCACCATCTCTATTTAATCTGTGACTGGTTTTAACTAGAATTTGCGTCCATTGTTTTCTTGCGTTGAACTGCTCATCATTGACTACTTGGGAGGTAATTTTTGTTGATATGAACTGCAGGTGGTAAATTAACCTGTCGTCGATCATCTTTAGCGGTGGGCTGACATGGGGAAATCGGCGGGAAAATGGATAAAGACCGTTCTCTTTGGCAAGAAGCACGCTAAGTCAAAAGTGCGTGTTCTCTCTTGTTAGCTATTGCTCGGTTTAGCTTTTTTTTTTGCCTGATGATTGCGATTTTTTCTTCTTTCTCTGCCATGCCTTTTATGAGTTTGTAGTCCTTCAGGCTTCCTTGATACATGATCTTAAGAATGTAATGTAATGTGTTATTGCCATCACTTTTGATGTATAAGTTGGTATTTGTATAGGTCTTTACTCCGTTCTACACTGTGAGCATTGTTCTATGTCGCTGCTCTAACCCTTGTCATCTTAACTGCATATTATTCGATGCAGCTCGTCCACTTCAATTTCATATTTGAATTCCTTGAAAGACAAGTTATAATTTTTGTTGATATTCAAGTTTCTCAGTGATTAAGTGTTCTGAACGAAGCATTCAATGGCTTATGTTCCACAATAGTTCTGAGATTTCAATTTCCATGTGTGAAGCATGTTACACCTGACAAAAAGACTCCCGCCAAGAGTCCATTGGAGGATCCAGTTGCAAATGCGCCATTGACCGATAGAGGTACCGATAGCTTTGAGCTTGAGGACTCCTCTGTATCTCCCTGTGATGAAACTGCCTTAACTCTTGGAAGCCAAGGTGTGAATCCACCGAGCAATGTGGCTTCCATTCAACTGAGCGATGCTGAAATGATTAGGCAAGAGCAGGCCGCAACTACTGCGCAAGCTGCATTCAGAGGCTACTTGGTAATACTCTCTCTCTCTCTCTGTGTATGTATGTGCGTGTGACTCATGGTAATTGCCTTTGTGCACAGGCTCGCCGTGCTTTCCGCGCTCTTAAGGGCATCATAAGGCTGCAAGCTCTCATTCGTGGACACCTTGTAAGGAGGCAAGCTGTCGCCACTTTGTGTTGCATGCGAGCAATAGTTCAGTTGCAGGCATTGGCTCGTGGACGGAAGGTTAGACTCTCAGAAGCTGGGCTCATACCGCTCGAAAAGTCCACGCTTCAGGTTAAAAATAATAATAATAATATTAATTTGCTATATTCACCCGATTCGTCTGCATGTCTTAGTTGTTCCACTCTAGTTGGCCCATAGTTGTAAAGTTTTTCTGGTTAGATAATCGCAATTCTTTGCTAAACAAATCTGGTGCATTGACTCGTTTGACTGCTAATGATAAAATTTATATGTTCTCAGATAATAATACGGCAAGTAAATTTATATACTATACGTTGTATTTTCCAGGATGCTAATTCAATGGACAACGATGGACCAAACTCGCTTCTTCGTTTTGAGAAATTGGCAACAAATGCCTTTGTCCTCAAGGTACGTTCTTGTAAAAAAATTCAAGTAACTCTTATAAAATTAAACACTAATGTTTGCTTGCTGTCAGCTTATTACATCAGTCCCAAACGCTCTGCCTCGTGCACTGCAATACGATTACTCCGAACCAAATTCAGCTTCGAGCTGGCTCGCGCGTTGGTCTTTGTCTCGTTTCTGGGCATCCCAAGTGAGAACTAAAAGGAACATCAAACCAAAGCCTCAGAGAAAGCTAAGCGAGATCGAACAACCTGTTAAATCGGTAAGAACTATTCGAAAAGCTGTGACTAATGGGGAAAACAGTTCCTCAGCTTCTTTCGAAGCAGAAAAACTCAAACGCAACCCAAGGAAGGTAATGAGTACTAATCAGACCGAATTACCGCCACAAGACCAAGCCCAGAGGGAACTCGAAAGAGTCAAACACAATCTGAGGAAAGCTTCTTCTGTGTCAGCGTCTGAGAAGCCAGAGACATTACTACCCAAGAAGCCCCAGCCGAGCCAGAGTGTGGAAGCAGTAACACCTCTTGAAAATCAAAGCAATTCAGATCCTACTGTTGATAATGACGAGTGGGTCCTACCCGAAACTCACCTTGAAACAGCGGTGGATGTTATTACATCATGCGAATCTCCCGTTGACGCCCATTCTCTGGTCGGAAATGGCGGCTTAAAGGTTGTGGAAGATGAAAGTGCTAATATTGACTCAGGCGGCCGTAAGAGAAATTCACATCCTGCTAAGCAAGACTATGCTGGAAGCATCTCGCAGAAGTCTCCTCCATTGCCGAGTTATATGGCTGCCACTAAATCTGCTAACGCCAAGCTTCGAACCCACGGGTCTTCTAAGCTCGTTGAAGGTGGGGTGGAACAAGGTCATGTACAGCGCCGCCATTCTCTCCCGGTCCTGACCAGTGGAAAGCTAAGCTCGTTGTCACCGAGGATACAGCAGAAACCTACTCAAGCTGCTGCTACTAATGGGAGAAGAGGAAATAGGACTAATCCATCATTAACTGCCTCAGTAGATGGTTAGCACCTCAAATTCACCATTTTGATTCACTTTTGCCTTCAAGAAAACATAAAATTATTGCAAATTCATATGTTCCGTCCATTTTTTTTCAGACACAGTGATTCAACCTGGGTGGAGGAGGTGAGAATCAATGACGACAATCACATACAGAGTTCTTATGAGCTTAAGGCAAAACTCGAAAAGTCGGCGGAGTGTGATCTCATCTGTGTTTGTTTGTTTTCTTCTTCATTTCATTATATTATATATATGGAATTTGAGAGCTGATGATGAATGTACAGCCGTAGCCCGAAAATCCCATGTGGACTAAATGAACTTTGAGATTTGATTCACTGCAATAAATACCATCTTCTTCTTTCCATTTGGTCGTTGATCTTTAATCTGATTGTTACACTCAGAAAACAGACATGCAAGTGAAGCAGACACACCGTGAACGATGTGTCTTGCCTCAGTCCATTTGAACAATAATGCAATGCTTTGGCTAAATCTTAATATATTACCTTCCATCATCACAGCTATTATCTACCATTGATTCTGAGAGCCCACTGCAATAATTTGGACCTTAATTTAATTAAATATTTTATTTGTGTTATGTTTGCGATTACAATGTCTTTATACTCTAATCCATGAGTCTTACATATAAACTAACGCTGAGTTCCAAATTAAAACCAATTGGCAATAGAGTGTTATATATAGCCCAAATGCATATATATATATGCATATCACAATTGTTTCACTACTGCTACTGTTGCTGCTGCTACTACTTCTACTATCACCACTACCACTACTACCAATTCCTACGCATATTCTTACTCCTACTGCTACTGCTATTATTATTTTGATTTTAATAAGATTTAGTTGAGATTTTTTTGGATAGTAATATTTTAAATTTTCTTTAGTTTAAGTTTTCTTGTTATTTTCCACCACTATAAAGTGAGTGAAATAGTACAAGAAGATCATTGATCGGGTTTTAGGAAATTGGAGGGCCACAGTTTTCACTCCCGGTTTGACTATTGGGAAAGCTATTAGGGAATGATATTAGTTTGCTTTGTCTTTGTTTTCGTTCGTTAGGATTAATAAAAGCTCTACGGTTTTGATTTTCGTTTTAATCGTCTTCACAAACAAATTGGTTCGACCTGCCGCGCCATAACATTCACTTGTTCGCAGATCAGCGATTCGAAGGATTAGAAAAGACCATGGAGTTACTAAGTACTTCTTACACGCCACTCATGACGAAGATGCTAGCATTATTGAAGGCCCAAATACCACCAACCAAGTGTCGTTTGAGGAGTCAATAACACAGACCCGCCACTAGAGCACGGTGGGCAACTCTTTACCAGCGATGAATGACGCGTGGAACTCCCAAAGTTCAACGGTACAGATCCCCATGGTTGGTAAGCACAAGCCGATCAATTTTCCTCAATCAAATTCGGCATCTTAGTGGATCTAGTGTGCGATGATATACATGGATGAAATTCCGAAGCCTTGGATCCGATGGTTACTGAAACTCAACCTAACATAACGTGGGAGGTATTCAAGGAAATTGATCCACACTTTCGACAACCAACATTTGGGTCGTCCGGTGCAAAGTCTCGCTAATGTTCAGCAAACTGGTTCGATTGACGACTAACCAGTACACTTCTGCTCAAATAAAAAACTTTGTATGTTGAATGGCGACGAAGAGGATAACTTATGGGAGACGGAGATCGGCAAGCATCTATCATATACGCCAGCAATTTCCGAATTTTTTTCTGGAGGACCTATTTTTCGAGGGGTGGATAATTTTACGAGAGTTTTTATTATTATTATTATTACTTTTTTTTTTTAAAGCAAGTGACTATTTTATTTATGAAAGGTCAGAAGACATCAAGTTCGCTAAAGTCAGAAGACAATGCTATTATTACTGCAGGTCTTGCTCTGTCGAATCAGCATTAGGAGTCAAAGGCTCCTCGATGTCCAAGACATACTCCAATTTTTCCAATCTGAGGACGATCCTCAGATTTCTTAGCCAATCAACATAGTTTGGTCCCACCAAACAATGTTTTTCGAAAAGTACGAATAATGGATTTGTCATCGTATAATATAGAGTAGAAAATAAACTGCAGAAAGAAAAACAGATAGTTAGGATTTGAAGTGTTTAATCAGACTAAAATAGGACTTTAATTTTTCGTCTGACTCCCACTATTTTTCTCGAAATCCTGTCTCCCGTTAGGAATTTCGGAAACCTCGTTGAGTAGTTTCATAGTGGCGTTGATTGACCCGCACTGCATCAAACTAGCCTCAACTTAACAGTTTATTGGTATATTCGATCAGCCAGGTTCGTGTCCCACACGATTCTGTCACACAGAAGGTTCAACGAATTTGTCTCAGTCAGGGTCCCTCGGCCTGTAACTCAGACATCTTGGGAATGACTGTATAAGTGCTACCTATCAACGTCCTGCTAACCTTCCACTTTTGAGTGAACTTTGCCTCTGTAGGATAACACTTTGCGGGAGGACGAAGAGTGGTCGGTGAGCGGCATTATAAAAAATGCATCCAAAAACGTCCACGTCAAAGACGAGGGTTTTAGCGCCGTAACTCGGTCAACCGAAACCGTACCCCTAAGTCGTAACGTTTTTGGACTTGATAGAAGACAGGAGCCCCGCCCATTTACTCACTTGATATTTTAAAGTCTAAATTCGGGAGAATCCTCACAGATAAGAACGAGCACATTATGCACGATATCACGTTCGAAACCAACACGCACATAATAGACTTTAATAGTAAACCTAGTTTCAACCTATTAAAGTAAATGTGAAAGATCGGGGATATTTCTAGTTCTATCCTATTTGTACAAAAAGAAAAACTCTAAGTCTTCGGGCTTGTCTCGAACGGACACCTCGGCCACCGTCTTGTTCGTTCGTCTCGTCTCGATTGTCTTTCGTTCGGCCGTCAATCCTGTACTACTATAGCCTATGACGGGGGGATCTTTCCCTAAAACAACAAAGCCCGTCTTTCTAGAAAAACTGTAAAGTACAACCCGGGGGGGATCTTGTCACCCTTAACATATCACCCGGTAAAAACAGAACCTAATCCCCAATCAATCACCACGTTATTCATATATAACATGCATCACGACAATTATACACAGATCCGAGCCTAAATCCACATTTAGGCTTTTATCAGATTTGGGCCAGGCCCATTGGGCTTCGAGGCTTGACCGCGCAACCCTAGTTGCGACCGAGCCGGCACCGCCCTACGCGGCAAGACCAAGTGCCGCGCGTGCGTTGCGCGCACAGCCAGGCCAGCGCCGCGCGCGCTGTGCCGCGCGCGCCTGCCTCGCATGCCGCACGCTGCGGGCGCGGCCAGCCAGCGCCGCGCGCCCGTGCGGGCGGCTGCGCGCGGCCTGCCCTGTGCGCCGCACGCCTGCGCGCGCGGCCTTGCAGTGCCGCACGCCCATACACGCGGCCAGCCATGGGCCGCGCGCTGCGCGCGGCTCGTCAGCGCCGCGCGCCCATGCGTGCGGCCAGGCCTGGCCAGACCAGCGCCTACGCGTGGCCGGCCAGCGCCGCGCGCCCATGCGCGCGGTCAAGGCAGCGTGCCGCGCGCTCCACGCGCGCGGCCAGCTCTTCCAAAAGCTTTCGTTCGGGCTTCGTGGTCATAGTCCCGTGACTTAACCGAGCCTAAGGCTCTGATACCACTGTTGGGAATCCCCGTAGGGGCCCGAGGCCCTCGTTCCTTGAACGGCGGAATTTTAAAACTTTAAGGGATTCCCGCCTTTCCTTGAACCGCTCGGTAATAACACGAGAATATAAAACACGAAATAGAAAGGTTTCAGCCATTATACCTTGACGAATAACGATGAAGGTGGCTAGCTTCGAACCCTTCTAATCCCCGGGATGTCGTATCCCTCTCCTAGCACCTTTACGCGCACGAACGGGGCAAGAGCGTCACGCCGGCACCTTTACAACGTCACGACCGAACCTTGCTTGAGACGGCTAAGCCAAGGCTCGGGCAGCACCTCTTCACGCGCGGCCACCGAGAGCGAGAGAGAGAGAGAGATGAGATCGAGAGAGAGGGTGAAAAAGAAACCCTAGTTCTTCTTCTTTGCCTTTTTCGAAAAAATGACTTGGTTTTTTTTCAAAAACAAAACCCTATTTATACTAGGGGTATATGGCCGAAAATAGTAAATTGGGTGGAGAAAAATTCTCACCCACCTTTTCATACCAAGTCTCCTTTGCTTACTTGGTCTTTCTCTTTTGAATTCAAACTCAAATTCAAATTCAAATTAAATATTAAATAAATTAATATATATTCTATATTTAGTATATTTAAATATATTATATCCAATATTTAAATAATTTTCGAAATTATACTATATAATAAATCGAAAATTATATATATATCTAATATATATATCTTATTTAATTCCAAATTAAATATTATTATTTTTCTAAAACAATAATAAAGATTTAAATCACATTTAAATCATATACTAAATATTAAATATCCAATATAATATTTCCAAAATATTTCGTGAGGTGAAAAGACCATTTTGCCCCTCACTTGATTTAACCAAGTTTTCGGCCAAGCCCTAAACCCTAATCTCTCAATCCAGGCCCCAGCCTGCTCTATTCTCATATTGACGTTGTGTCGGTTGCCCTTTTTAAGCCCTACTCTCTTGGTTCGTCTCAACCGGCTCTGGGAGGAATTCAGGAGTTCAGTATTCACCTACCCAGCCCCGTGGTACCGAACCTATTCCGAGTTGAGTACGAATAGGTATTATTCACGAACCGACTATAGATTATCGTACTACGTATAAACCCTTTACGTTTGTCCCGATCGAGTGAAAGTCACGCGTAGTCGAACTTAAAGAACTCGACTCTATGATGTTCGTGTCGGTGACATTTACCAAAACTGCCCTCCACGACACTCGTGAGTCAGTTTTATGCTCTGGCCACAGGCTTAGGTAAATTCCCGCACATCGAAACTGCATAGGACGTTAACCTTGAATTTAATCAAGGCCGTAAATCCCGCTCCGCGGTTTAACCGGCAATCACGTCGAAAGGTCAAGACCGCATTTCGCCGCTGACCCATGCTACATGCAATTCGGGCCTAGCAAACTAGTGACAAATCAAGACCTTAAGACCAACCCCGAGTTAACCCTTTCGGTCTAAGGTTCACGTAGACTACTATAGTCAATCGATCGATCAGTGACTTTATCAGCGTGTGATCGTTCGATTACGAATCAGTGTCCAAATACAGACAATCCCCTGATTCGTCTTGTATCAATATCACGAGCTCCCACTTCCCAAGTGAATTGTTGGCACAACCATTTTGGACCCGTCGACAGACAAGTCGTACTCGTCAATCCAGTCACCCTACTGGAGACTAAGACTTGTGGACTTAATTTAATATTACAGTATGTCAGCTTACTGGTGCCTCCTCTCTGTCCCTACGGAATCAGTAACTGAACTGTAAATATTGGGGTTTTATTAATTCGTCTTATTACCCGACTGCAAGGTTAATTTATTTAGACGAAATAATAATCTGCCTTTGTATTGTTTGTTATGCTAAATCGACAATAAACAAACAATAATAATTTCATTATCAAATAATTCAATTACAAATGTTAAACACATCAAAATTACACAAATGCCCTCGTACTATCTAATCCTCGTACGGCATCTAGGGCATAAACCTCAACAATGGCAACAGACAAAAATTTGAGAGACAGAAAGACGAAGAAGGTCGCTCCGGAACGAGTGAAGAAGACAAATCTCTTGGTTCAGAAGAAGAAGCTACCTTCAAAGCATGTCTCTCCAGTTTCTAACTGTCTTAACTTTCCTAAGCGATTGTCTTGTAATATCGCAGACTGTAATTCTCTATTTTCCACCAAAACTCCTAGGAATTGTCCGAACTATTTTGATGCATTTCCACGTTCTCATTACAATCGATCTCGCAAAAAGGCGCATACTATCACTTCCTCCCTCTCTAATCCTGTATCACCTACGCGACATAGGCCATCGCGAAAAACAAAAAGGAAGAGATACGCCACACCCGAAAATGAGAACAAAAACAAACACAATAAAGAGCCCAAACGCAAGCAACTACGGATTCCTAAGTGTTTACTGCACCAAATAGGCAATAATCAAGTCTGGGTTCCTAAGTCAATCATCAATCAAACCGACTTGATACTTAATAAAACATCAATACTATTGGATCCATTTCCTGCCATGAATACTGGACCCGTCCTCAAACGGGTTCGTAAGCTAACCTAACTTGTCTTGCAGGTCCGTCATGTGTGGTACTTAGAATCAGGTTGCTCCTCACACATGACTGGAAATAAAGAACTGTTGAACAACTTCACCGAGGGCTATCTCGGAAAGGTCTACTTCGGAAACGGCGACTCTGCACCTATGCTAGGAACATGCAACCTTATCCATGACAGACTCACCATCAAGGGAGTATCGTATGTCGAAGGGCTAAGCTACAACCTATTCAGCATTGGACGTTTCTGTGACAAAGGATTTCAAGTTCTCTTCGAATCCAACAAGTGTAGCGTCATCGATGATAAAGGGTCAAACCTGCTCACTGGTCACAGAAAGACAAATCTCTACTCCATCGACCTGAAGACAATACGACCAACCTGCCTCATCTCTCGCGCATCTCTGCATCAGAATGATCTTTGGCATCAGCGGCTCTCACATCTCAACTTCAAGGATCTGAACAAGCTCCGCTCAGACAACTTGGTCAAAGGACTTCCCTCATTCAGATATCACAAAGAGCATCTTTGCTCGGCGTGCGAAATGGGAAAAATGAGGAAAGCATCCCATCACACCAAACACACAGCTTCGACCACAAGACCTCTTGAGCTTATTCATATGGACTTGTGCGGACCAATGCACACTCAGACTATCAATGGACGAAGATATGTATTGGTGATAGTGGACGACTTCTCGCGCTTCACTTGGACCAAGTTTCTCCGAACGAAAGACGAAACAGCAGACCTTATTATCGAATTTGTGAAGACAGTCCAGAACCTCTACCAGCTAAACATCCAGATAATCAGAACTGACAATGGGACTGAATTTAAGAACAGGAAACTCAGGGATTTTTATGCATCGCTAGGTATCACCCAACAGTTCTCAGCAGCGAAGACACCCCAACAAAATGGTGTTGTCGAGCGCAAAAACAGGACCCTGGTTGAGGCAACAAGAACTCTCCTAATCCATTCTGGACTACCGCACTTCTTGTGGGCTGAAGCACTAAACACATCATGCTTCACTCAGAATCGTGCATCGCTTCACAAGAGATTCAACCGAACTCCATACGAGATGATAAATCGCAGAGTGCCAGACGTCTCATTCCTCAGAGTCTTCGGATGCAAGTGCTATGTTGCCAACGAACGAGAAAATATGGGCAAACTTGACCCAAAGGCATTCGAGGGCGTACTTATAGGATACTCGACAAACTCCAAGACCTATCGAGTATACCTAAAAGAGAGAAGGACATGGAAAGCATCAACGTCACGTTTGACGAAGTAGATCAAGTGGCTTCTGTACCAATTAATCCAGAACCCGGACTTCTACGAGAGTTGACTAAAGATCAACCCAGCACCTCCTCAGTGGGCCCGTCTGCAAAGACCCATACCTCTAGCGACGCGGATCTTGATCTGCTGTTTGAGCACCTATGTCCAAGACCTCCGCTACCCACAACTACTGTTCCTTCTGAAGCCCCAGGCAATGATATCTCGCCTCCAACAATGGAAAATCTTCATATCGGAAACGATACTGAATCAACAGACACAGATATCATTGCTAGCTCAGAAGCCGACACCATTCCATCTATTGACTTTCAAGTTGAAGCATCTTCAGAAGAGATAGGATCCCAACCAGATCCGCCCATGGAACCACAACTCACACTGGATTTGGAAAATCCTACGGGTGAAGATACTGCTGAATCTTCACAAACGCACGCAAGAAAATGGACCCGGGCTCATCCGAATTCGCAAATTATTGGGGATCCCTCAAGTGGTGTCACAACTCGGGCTTCAACAATCAATGAAAGTCTCTACTCATGCTTCCTAAGTCAAAAGGAACCAACCAAAGTAGCTGACGCTCTCACCGATCCAGATTGGATTATGGCCATGCAGGAAGAAATCAGCCAATTTGAAAGGTTGAATGTCTGGAAACTAGTACCTAGACCGCAAGGGAAAACCATCATTGGTACTAAGTGGGTCTTCAAAAACAATAAGGATGAACAAGGGGTCGTGATCAGAAATAAGGCAAGACTAGTGGCGAAAGGATACAATCAACAGGAACGAATCGACTACGACGAGACCTATGCACCTGTCGCCAGAATTGAAGCCATCAGGATCTTCCTAGCCTTTGCCGCACTCAAAAACTTCACCGTATATCAAATGGACGTCAAAACTGCCTTCCTCAATGGAATTTTAAAGGAAGAGGTTTTCGTTTCCCAGCCTGAAGGTTTTGTGAGCAAAGACAACCCCGACTACGTGTACCGGTTGGACAAAGCTCTGTATGGACTCAAACAAGCACCTCGAGCATGGTATGAGGTCCTCTCTGATTTCCTCATTTCCTCCGGTTTCACGAAAGGGAAAATCGACACGACTCTCTTCACCAAAAGAAGCGGATCAGACATTATGCTAGTACAGATATATGTCGACGACATCATCTTTGGCTCGACGGACGCAAGACTCTGCAGAAACTTTGGAGATTTGATGAAGCAAAAGTTTGAAATGAGTTTGATGGGAGAGCTAAGTTTCTTATTAGGCCTTCAAGTCAAACAACTCCATGATGGAATCTTCATCAACCAGTCCAAGTACGTTCATGACAGCCTCAAGAAGTACAACTTGGACAACTCCAACACTGCCAGTACTCCTATGTCTCCTTCATGCAAACTAGATGCAGATACCTCAGGGAAACCCGTCAACCAAACCACGTATCGAGGCATGATAGGATCATTACTCTACCTCACGTCCAGTCGGCCAGATATTATGTTCGCGACATGTCTATGTGCACGCTTTCAAGCTGATCCAAAGGAATCCCACATGCTAGCAGTAAAGAGGATCTTCAAGTACCTCAAAGGAACCCCGGACCTCGGCCTATGGTACCCCAAGGACTCAGACTTCCGTCTTGTTGGCTACACGGATGCAAATTACGCGGGATGCAAGCTGGACAGAAAAGAACCTCCGGAACCACTCAATTTCTAGGGGGTAAACTCGTAAGCTGGTCATCTCGAAAGCAAAACTGCGTATCAACTTCTACAGCGGAGGCAGAATATGTCGCCGCTGCAAGTTGTTGCTCGCAAGTTTTGTGGATGAGAAGCCAGCTACGAGATTTGGCATTTCACTAAATAACATTCCCATTTTTAGCGACTCTAAGAGTGCAATAGCTATTACCTGTAATCCCGTACATCATTCACGCACAAAACATATAGACATTATGTATCACTATATTAAGGAATATGTGGAGCAAGGCACAATCGAAATGCATTTCGTAAACACCGAACTTCAACTTGCTGACCTATTCACGAAAGCATTGGATGAGAAACGATTCCAATTCCTCGTGTATAAGTTAGGCATGTTGAATCGGGATCCATAATCGATTGTGCCTCCAAGAACCTTATATAGTGTACATAGATGTCATTCATGATTTTCATTAACTCTTTTATGTTTTTGTAGTGTGCATAAATTGAGGGGGAGTTTCTTTACTTTATTCAGGGGGAGTGTTTGACAGATAGGCTTAAATTGAGGGGGAGTTTGGAATTTTAAAAAAAAAAAAAAATTTCAGTACAAAAATTCGCATATCATTAAGCATTTTGAAACTTTGAAAATACTAATTTTCGGGTAAAAAAAATACTTTTCGGGCCATCTTTAACTTTTCGGGCTTAACTTACACAATAATTTTTGTCCGAATTTTGACACGGCGAATTTTCCCCATTTGTGCCCGAATTCTCAAACACCCGAAAATACACAGTGAAAGTATTAAATATGCCAGAGCGCCCGAATTTCAGTATTCACTCTCCAAAACTCCCGAATCTTGCAAAGTACGACACGAAAACCTCCCCGATTTCAAAATCATAGCTCTCGCTTCTCAATCCCAAATCATTTTCTTTCAAAATTCCTGCAGTTACCCACTCCTATTTGGTAAGAACGAACTCATTTCTGCTACTCTTATCATGATTTTCGGTGTTTCTGCAGATATTCGCTGAAAAGAACTTTATCATTACGACGATTTTCGGGAGAAATTTGAATTTCTACCCGAAAATCCACTGTTGAAACAGTGTGATCGCCGAAACTCATTTACCCGAATTTTAAGTCGGCGAATTTTCACTGTAGACGATATCTGACTCTACCCGAATTTTACAAATACCCAATTTTTACTTTAAAACTTTCGGCGAAAATTTCACTGTTGCAAACACTTCCTTTCGCCCGAATTATACCCAATTTTCATTACACGAATTTTCACTTAGAATCGGAGACGGCTTTTCATTGAAATGTTGACTGTTTGACTTATTGACCGAAAATCAAATGCTTACCCGATTTTCAAACTTGCCCGAATTATACTTAGGCGAAAATTGACTTGCCCGAATTTTTAAAACGAAATCGCCGCTGATTTTCCCGAATTTAACACTCAATCGCAAATTTGCTAAGTCAATTTTTTTTTCTAAGTCCAAAAATCGCCTTTTAAGTCCATTCGAAAATTTTCACTAAGTCGAAAATATTACTAAGTACGAAATTTTTTGTCTAAAGTCCAAATCTCACAGTCTCTGCTTAAACTTATTTTTTTTCTTCTGGACTCTGAGACGCAATCGGGCAATATTAAGTTAATTATATGTTCTATGCGCTAACAACTTTTCTTATCTATTTCAGAACAAATATGGTGCGTACAATTGACGAGATCTTCCCACAAGCAAACTGGGCCCCACGTCTCCCGAATAACCTAGAACTAGACTTCGAGACGACAAATTGCCCCGATCCCATAATTTTACAAATCCTACGCAACCACCCCCTAAACACCGCCCTCACAATAACTGAGTCCGTCCCAGAAGTGTATGTTCAGCAATTCTGGGACACTCTTACCAATCCTACACCAAGACCAAATCCATCCACCCTCACCGCCCAAATAGACCGAACACCAGTAGCTCTCACTCAAACACTCATACGCTCCCTCTTCAACCTACCCTTCACCCTAAACTTCGACCCTCACCCCAGTGAAGAGGACCTCAAACGAGATTTCCTCTTCATGGGCTACAAACCAAATGTCCACAATACCATACACCTTACAGACTTCACCACCAAGGACATTCCCCAACCTTGGCGGACCCTCTTTCTTATAATCAATAAATGCCTCTCACCAAAGCACAGCGGTCCAGACAGATGCAACCGCAACATCCTCCTCGTCTTCCACGGCATCGTCTTCAACAAAAGATACGATGTCGTTCAACTCATATGGTCGGACATGCTGGACCAGCTGCGAAGATGGGACCTCCCCTCAACCAAAAAGGTTCTACCATATCTACGGTGGTTCCCGGTCTTCGTCAGGCACTTCATGGGCACGCTTCCCGAGATCGAGAGACGGGACCCTTCTGAAGGCTACAAACCGCCAAAGCTCGGCTCTCTCCAATCATCAAAGACGAAATTTGATAGAGAAGCGATGGCCATCCCCGACGACTTGCTGCGGCTAGCCGACTCCAACCACCCGATCGTCGCTGCCTACCTTCGAGAGCACGCGATTGAAGACATTCCTATGGTCCAACACATCCCAGTTGGACCTAACCCGGGAATTAGCCAACCTGTAGCCTCAAGTCTAGGTCTAGGAAGTGCCGCATCCCCCGCTCGCAAACAAAAGAAAACTTCCAAGCGGGATGACGTAAGCCGCCAACAGGAGCGTCGCAAGAAACAATGAAGCGACAGAGCTCCTCCACCCATCAGTCCACAAATCACCCGGACCGAACCCTTAGGTACAGGAGACGACCTTGTCGTTTTCCGAGTAGAAGTCGCGGCATCGGGTCCAACCGCGCACCTAACCGAGCCTAGCCACTCAACCATCTCTCAACAAATGGTTGTTTCACTTGCTCATGAGGAGCCTCGTATGCCATCACCTCCTCGCTCGGAGGAGGTTGATGTTGAAATAAACAGTCCCTTGCCTCAGACTGCACGCTTTTTTAGCACTTTAGGTCTATTGTACTCACCACCCATATTTTTTCCATTTTCTAGGACACATACACCTTTTACTGCACATCCAGATCTTGGTGATCTGGACAGAACGCTCTTCGATGTCTCCTGGCTGGATACCAGTCAGGGACAGAGCGGAAGTCCCTCAGCAGCCAACATAACTACAGCTGCTATGGGCCATCGAACCGAGTCCATCTCGGTTTCGATGCCAACGGTGAGCCTGAGTGGCCACGGTTCTTCGGTTATCATGACGACGAAACGCCTTCGTGGCTCCGTCCCGTCATTTTCCCGGTTCGTGATGGTGGCTAGCCTCGAGACCAGACTGGAGACTTTTGCTCAAACCATTGAAGACAGAATCCTCGGCAAAGTCTACCAGGTGCTCGAGGGTACATCACGCGACAAAGGCAAGGCCCCAGTCACTGAAGAACCAACTGCTGGGTCCCCTACGCACGAAACGCCAGCACCTACTACAGAACCCGGCCCATGGGATGTTCCAACCGAAGAACTCCACGACATCTTATTGGCCCGGCTTCAGAGCGCCACCCATCTTAACGAGCGGGAGCTGGAAATCAAACGTCGGCTTGAGACACCGCTCTCATGCCGTGGCGAGGCGGAGGCATCGGCTCGACCACGCGATGACCCAGAAGATGAGGGTCATCCCGAGGGGGAGAAAAGACGGAGCACGACGCTACAACCCCCGACGCAGCAGCTCACCCAAACTACATCCACTATCCAAACCACCCAAAAGGGGGCTTCTTCATCTCAAAAAGAAGCTTCCTCACCAGCCCACACTACCCCAGCCACTACAAGCCTCTCATCACCTCAATCCTCAGCCAGAAAAAGCCCACCCCTGCCTCATCAACCAGCTACTATCCAAAGTCCATCAGTTGACGAGCCAAGGACAATCGAAGAACTCTACAACCCTCATGATGCGGTTGAGAGATACATCCTTAATGAAGACTGGCTGCGTCAACCGACCACTCCCGAACTAACCAAGAGCTTAATGGAAAACGCCAGACACTTCCTGAAGAAGGCGACCATAAGTTTAGTTCGGATAGAGGAAGAGGAACTCGAGGAAGGCGAAGACTACAATGCCGAAATACCAGAACTTCCCGAGCTTCTCCAACACAGAGTGGTGGACGATCCTCCAATGAAATCCAGAATTGGAGAAGACCTGAACCTGCCTTGGAAGAATGCCAAGATCGTGGCACCATTCCAAGAAGAAATTCGTAAACGAATCTGGAGAAATGAGGATCAGCTCAAGAAGCTGAATGAGCTGGAGCTGAGGGGCATGACCCATCTCTCGGAACAAAGAGCCAACCTGTACCTGCTAAGTCTCCGTCGAAGACTTATGTTTGAGGGAAAAGGAAATGACCTGGAGGCTCTCCGAAGAGAAGAGAAGAAGAGGCCAAGGATTTCGAAGATGACGGGTGTTCGGACGGATTTCTTCTGCTCTATAGCCTTCCATATCTACCAAATTCAAAGACATGATGGAACAGTGGAAGAGCTAAATGAAGCAGATCTCACCTATCTCAGATCAGAAGACATCGACAGGATGGTCGGAACTTTCCAGATGATAGGCACCCTCCAGAACCCCAAATTCAAGCTGGGCTACAACACGCTGAAGAGATTCATGCTGCGCCAAATCAAATACGCTGCATCGCACGACCTTCAAATGGCGCTCAAAGCAACCTGAAGAAGGTGAATCTCACAAAGCCCTCCTTCGAAAGCCCCGAATCTGAAGATTTTGGTGAAGGCCACATCTTTGATGGAGAAGATCCATCAGTGGTCTACATCAACTATAAGGGCAACAAGAGGGTGATGAAGACGTCAGAGATTTCAAAGTTCTCCGACGGAACCCTCCTGATCATACGAGACAAATTGAAGAGAATCTTGGAGGGATTGAGTGCTGAGGAGTATGAAGTCCAAGCTAAGTTCGAGAAGATGATAGAGATAATATCTGACAAGTTTGGACATCGTAGATGGATACGTGCATACGAGTACAAATTAGGATTCAGAAGATCCGTCTACGAGCTGGTGAGACCCAAGAAAAAGAAGACGTCTAAGCGAAAACGACACTAAGGGGGAGATTGTTAGGAATCTTTTGTAGTGTCCTTTGATATTTATAAGTCTTGGGTCTATTTTGTAATTAGTAGTTTTGGGACTAGTTTGGGATTTTGTAATAGTTTTGGTAAGAGCCTTAATATACCAACAAATGTGGTATATAAGGCTCCATTTGCCCTTCTAGGATTTTTATCAAAAGAATTTCAAAAACAAGCCACCTTGTACTTTCAAAGTAAGAAACACACACTTTCACACACACTCAAGGTGTAGCTCGAGTTTTAGGTTTAATCCTTTCTTTTGATCCTTGTTTGGTAACAAGAGGACCAACATACTCAACTCGGGATCGGTTCGGTACCACGGGGCTGACTAGGTGAATACCGAACTCCTGGATTCCTCCCAGAGCCGGTTGAGACGAACCAAGAGAGTCGGGCTTAAAAAGGGCAACCGACACAACATCTATATGAGAATAGAGTAGGCTGGAGCCTGGATTGAGCGATTAGGGTTTGGGGCTTGCTCGAAACCCTAAATGGCCGAAAATGTGGTTAAATCGAGTGAGGGGCAAAATGGTCTTTTCACCTCACGAAATATTTTGGAAATATTATATTGGATATTTAATATTTAGTATATGATTTAAATGTGATTTAAATCTTTATTATTGTTTTAGAAAAATAATAATATTTAATTTGGAATTAAATAAAATATATATTAGATATATATATGATTTTCGATTTATTATATAGTATAATTTCGAAAATTATTAAATATATATATTAGATATTATATATTTAAATATACTAAATATAGAAATATATATTAATTTATTTTAATATTAATTTGAATTTGAATTTGAGTTCAAATTCAAAAGAGAGACCAAGTCAACCATACCAAGTAAAAGAGACCTGGTATGGCTTGGAGTGGGTGAGAAAATTTCTCCCCACTCTTTTCAAATAATTCGGCCAAGGCACATTATATATATAGGGTTTCATTTTCGAAAAAAACCGTAAGTGATTCTACGTCATTCTTGGCAAAAGAATTAAAAACTAGGGTTTTCTTTATACTTCTCTCTCTCTCTATCTCTCGTCCCTCTTTCTCTCGTGGTGCGGCGCGCGGCGCGTGGATGTGACAAGGAGAACTCGGCCGAGCTTTGGTCTAGCCGCCTCAAGCAAGCCTCGGCCGTGACGAGTGTAAGGTGCCGGCGTGACGCTCTTACCCCGTTCGTGCGCGTAAAGGTGCTAGGAGAGGGATACAACATCCCGGGGAATAGAAGGGTTCGAAGCTAGCCATCTCCTTTGGTTTTCGACAAGGTATTATGGCTTAAAACCCTTTCTTTCGTGTCTTACGTTCTCGTGTTAATACCGAGCGGTCCAAGGGAAGGCGGGAATCCCTAAAAGTTTTAAAATTCCGCCGTTCAAGGAACGAGGGCCTCGGAACCCTACCGGGATTCCCAACAGTGGTATCAGAGCCTTAGGCTCGGTTAAGTCACGAGACTATGACCACGAAGCCCGAAAAATTACTTTTGGAAAGGCTGGCCGCGCGCGGGGAGCGCTCAGCTCGCTGCCCTAAGCGCGCGGCGCCCGTACCCTGGCCGCGCGCAGTGCATGGCCTCGGGATATGGTCGTGCGCAGCGCGCGACCTCGGGACATGGCCGCGCACAGCGCGCGGGCCGGCCTGGCCCCGCGCATGGGCGCACGCCATGGGCATGGCCGCGCGGGCACGGACGCGCGGCACTTGAGGCAGGCCGCGCGCGCGGCATGCAGGCCTGGCCTGGCCGGGCGCGCGGCACTTGGTCGGGCCGCGTGGGCGGTGCAGGCTCGGTCGCGACTAGGGTCGCGCGGTCAAGCCTCGAAGCCCTATGGGCCTGGTCCAAATCTGATAACAGCCCAAATGTGGATTTAGGCTCGGATCTGTGTAAAATTATCGTGATGCATGTAATATTTGAATTACGTGGTGATTGATTAGGGATTAGGTTATGTTTTTTACCGGGTGATATGTTAAGGGTGACAAGGTCCCCCCCGGGTTGTACTTTATAGTTTTTCTAGAATGACGGGCTTTGTTGTTTTAGGGAAAGATCCCCCCGTCATAGGCTATAGTAGTACAGGAATGACGGCCGAACGAGAGACGATCGAGACGAGGACGAACGAACAAGACGGTGGCCGAGATGTCCGTTCGTGACAAGCCCGAAGACTTAGAGTTTTACTTTTTGTACAAATAGGATAGAACTAGAAATATCCCCGATCTTTCACATTTACTTTAATAGATTGAAACTAGGTTTACTATTAAAGTCTATTATGTGCGTGTTGGTTTCGAACGTGATATCGTGCATAATGTGCTCGTTCTTATCTGTGAGGATTCTCCCGAAGTTAGACTTTAAAATATCAAGTGAGTAAAGGGGCGGGGCTCCTGTCTTCTATCAAGTCAAAAAATGTTACGACATAGGGGTACGGTTTGGGTTGACCGAGTTACGGCGCTAAAACCCTCGTCTTTGACGTGAACGTATTTGGATGCATTTTTGATAATGCCGCTAGCCAACCACTCTTCGTCCTCTAACAAAGTGTTATCCTACGGAGGCGAAGTTCACTCAAAAGTGGAAGGTTTGCAGGACGTTGATAGGCAGCACTTGGACAGTCATTCCCAAGAAGTCTAAGTTACAGGCCGAGGGACCCTGACTGAGACAAATTCATTGAAACTTCTGTGTGACAGAATCGTGTGGGACACGAACCTGGCTGATCGAATATACCAATAAACTGTTAAGTTGAGGCTAGTTTGATGCAGTGCGGGTAAATCAATGCCACTATGAAACTACTCAACGAGGTTTCCAAAATTCCTAACGGGAGACAGGATTTCGAGAAAAATAGTGGGAGTCAGACGAACAATTAAAGTCATGGTTTAGTCTGATTATAAACACTTCAAATCCTAACTATCTGTTTTTCTTTCTGCAGTTTATTTTCTTCTCTATTTTATACGATGACAAACCCATTATCCGTACTTTTGGAAAAACATTCTTTGATGGGACCAAATTATGTTGATTGGCTAAGAAATCTGAGGATCGTCATCAGATTGGAAAAATTGGAGTATGTCTTGGACATCGAGGAGCCTTTGACTCCTAATGCTGATTCGACTGAACAAGACCTGCAGTTCCACGATAAGTGGGTTGAGGATGCTGGCAAGGTCCACTCCTACATGCTATCGGCTATGAGCCTAGAGCTGCAG
Organism: Lindernia subracemosa; assembly: GCA_028392965.1. Classification (NCBI taxonomy): domain Eukaryota; kingdom Viridiplantae; phylum Streptophyta; class Magnoliopsida; order Lamiales; family Linderniaceae; genus Vandellia; species Vandellia subracemosa. Next base: position 343,206 of record JAQPCC010000105.1, read on the forward strand.
CGTCAGCATGAGTTCATGAGTGTCAAAGAGATACAGATGCATTTAGCTGGGCTTTATGGTGAGTCGTCTAGGAGCGCTCGCTATGCCATCACGCATAGTCTTTTTAACACAAAGCTCGCAGAGGGTGGTGATATTCATGCTCATTTACTGAAGCTAAATGAGTATATGGAGCGATTGGATGCGCTGGCATTTGGTTTACCTCACGAGGTGAAGATCGACATCATACTGCAGTCCCTCCCACCGTCCTTCCACCAGTTCGTGGTGAACTGCAACCTGAACAATCGGGAGTATTCGATACCTGACCTGATAAATCAGTTGGTTGCAGTCAGTACTCAGTATCGCAGCGATAAGGGTAAGGGCAAGGAAGTGGCGCTTGTTGCGACTACTCGTTCCAAGGGGTCGAAGAAGAAGCCGAACAAGCACAGCGGGCCTAAGTGTAGAATCGCCAAGAAGGCGAAATCCAAGAAGGCTGTCAAGTCGGGCGCGAAGCCCACGGACAAGTGCCCCCAATGCCAGCAGCTGGGTCATTGGAAGCGCGACTGTCCTAAGCTGAAGGCGTCATCTGACGCTTCAGGTAAGCAATTAGTTTTCGAAGCTAATTGTTCGGTGTATTCTACTTCATGGATACTTGACTCAGGGGCTAGCTCCCACATTTGTGTTTTGAACCAGGGTCTGGAACGAAGTAGGAAGCTTCGAGCTGGTGAGGTCTCGATCAACGTCGGCAGCGGACATAGTGTTGCAGCAACGCACGTGGGATCGAAGACTTTGCTTTTCTCATCTTTGCATTCTTTAGAACTTTCTGATGTTTTGGTTTTGCCCAAGGGGCTTAAGAACATTGTTTCGATTCCTGTTTTGAGCAGACTTGGTTATGAGTTTCGATTTATTGATAATGTTTGCCAAATTTATTTTAGAAATGAAAACGTTGGAAAAGCGACGTTAATAAATGGTTTATATTACGTCAACCTAAGAGATAAGGTGGAAACTGTAAACGCAATTACCAACTCGTCGACGGGGTCGAACGAGCGATACATCTGGCACCTATGAATGGGTCACGCAGGGGAAGCGAAGATTGACAAGATGGAAAAGGACGGCCTGATTCGCACAGCGAAGTTAGGCCCGATTCCAACTTGCCAGTCTTGCATCCTAGGCAAAATGACCAAGTCCCCCTTCACAGGGACTTATGCTAGGGCCACAGAAGTATTGGGTTTAATCCACACTGATGTATGCGGACCGTTTAGAGTGACGGCCCGAGGTAATTGCCGCTACTTCATTACGTTTACGGACGATCAGTCCCGCTACGGGACTGTCTATTTGATGAGATAAAAGTCCGAAGCTCTTGAAATGTTCAAGGAGTATAAGGCGTTAGTGGAGAAGCAAACTGACAAGGTCATTAAAGCCGTTCGATCAGATCGAGGCGGCGAATATATGAGCCTTGATTTCGATGTATTTCTCAGAGAAAATGGCATCGTTATACAGTTCTCACCTCCCGGGATGCCACAATTAAATGGCGTAGCCGAGTGAAGAAACCCAACGCTTTTGGATATGGTTCGGTCAATGATGAGTTACACAGATCTCCCCATTTCGTTGTGGGGTTATGCTTTAGAGACAACAACCTATATCCTTAACAGGATACCTATCCGTTATGCCGACATGATCCCTTACGAAGCTTGGCATAATCGTAAGGCAAGCCTGAATCACATTAGGATTTGGGGTTGCCCCCCTTTGTGAAAAAGTTACAGGCAGACAAGTTAGAATCAAGGTCGATTATGGCCAGATTACTCGGATACCCCGAGGACTGAATGGGGTACTACTTTTACGTTCCAGACGAATACAAGGTGTTTGTCACTTTACGCGCCACCTTCATGGAAGAAGAGTTCATTAGCGAAGGCGGTAAAGGGCGTGAAATAACTCTTGGTGAGTTAAGCGACGAATCAACTCCAGTTGTTACAGAGTCGTTAGACGACGTTCCAGAAAACCCGGCTCAGCCGCAATTGCGCAGGTCCAGTAGAATATCTCAAATGCCTGAGAGATATGGTATGGTACACGTCGAGCATGGGGATGCTGCGATGGAGGGATGCGTCGGGGACGATCCCGTCACCTAGGACCAGGCAATTACCGGTACAGACTCCCTCAAGTGGCTTGAGGCTATGCAGGCCGAAATGGACTCTATGTATTCAAACCAAGTTTGGACACTTGTAGATCTACCCAACGGTTTTAGACCGATCGGGAACAAATAGATCTACAAGAAGAGGATTGGATCTGACGGACAGGTGGAAACGTACAAAGCTAGGCTTGTAGCGAAAGAGTATAGTCAAAAAGAGGGTATTGACTATGAGGAGACCTTTTTACCAGTCGCGATGATTAAGTCCATTCGCATCATGCTTGCGATAGCAGCATACTATGACTACGAGATCTGACAGATGGACGTAAAGATCGCGTTCCTGAATGGATTCCTCTAGGAGGAGATCTATATGGAACAACCCAAAGGTTTTACGTCAGATGTAGATGCTCAAAACGTATGCAAGCTGAATCGGTCCATCTATGGACTGAAACAAGCTTCAAGGAGTTTGAATCTTCGGTTCGATGAAGTAGTTAAGAACTACGGATTCATAAAGAACGAAGATGAGCCCTGTGTTTACAAGAAGGCCAGTGGGAGCAAGGTGTCGTTTCTAGTATTGTACGTAGATGATATCCTTTTGATAGGAAACGACATTGGGATGCTTTCAGAAGTCAAAGCTTGGCTTTCGACCGAATTTTCTATGAAAGACCTGGGAGAAGCGACCTATATTCTAGGAATACGCCTATTTAGAGATAGGGTGAAACGGTCAATTGGCTTATCCCAGGCTCTTTACTTAGATAAAGTCCTTAAAAGGTTTAAGATGGACGACTCTAAGAAAGGGTTCCTACCTATGAGGCATGAGATTCATCTCTCAAAGGCTATGTCTCCTCGTAACGAGGTACAAAGACAAGAGATGAGTGGAGTCCCCTATGCTTCAGCTGTGGGTAGCCTGATGTACGCGATGCTTTGCACGCGACCAGACATAGCGTACGCTGTGAGCGTAGTGAGTAGGTTTCATGCGAACCCTGGTAAGGAACTGGGCGGCAGTAAAGACGATGCAGCGGTACTCACGATATTCGCCCGAATCCTATGAGACATATGATGATGAACTAGAGTGCGATTTTTGTGGATGCTCACATCTCACTAGCCAATGCAAATACAATCAATACAAGCCTCAAGGATCGTGGTATGCTGGGCAAGTGGAAAATAATCACTTTCAAGCTTGTTATGCAGAAAACATACAAAACTGGGATGATCGGTATTACTCAGATGATGTCAACCATTCTGATTATCTCTCGGTTGATTACATTTCACCACCTCAAAAAGAGAAGGCAGCATGGGAGATAGCGCTCGAGAAGATGGCAATAATGCAAGGAGAGCAAAATCGTCAGCCACATGAGCGACTCCAGAATATAGAGACTACGATGCAGAATGTGATGGTCAAATTGGAAAAGCTAAAAAATACAGTATATGAACTTCCGTGTAACACCAAAACAAATCCAAGAGAGAATTTGGAAGACATTCAGATGAATTGTGAGACGGCGATAGATCTGGTGCTGGAACCAAATGATGTTGAAGATGAGATCGAGCAAGAAAAAGCCGATCAACCCGTAGAGGCTACTGTAGATCCCGTTCCAGTAAAGTCAAGTCATCTAGAAGTTATTGAGGATATTCTTATTCAAATGGAGTTGAAGGAAGAATCTGCATCAAATTGCACAACTCACAAGAAATAACCGAGCATATTCTCCCCAAAGATAAGACTCTGTCAAGATTGAGTGGTGCGATAGCTTTAGAGTTTTGGATTGCAAAACTAGTGATCATGTGACAAGACGTGAGGAATTCGCAGCATGTAATATTGTGGAGAAGAGAAAGATGGAGCCTGAGACTTTTGATCCGATTCTACGAGCTTTTATGAAGTCACCAGATCACTCAGCTGGCCTATTCGCGGAGGAATTCACTTAGACATCGATGATCATGGGTTTTGACATTATTTTGGATCCGAAAGTCGACCTATGGAGAGAATTTAAAGATTGCAACCACACGAAGCTATACCATTCTGAGATCAAACTTCTCTCCAAAAAGATGAAATCAAGATGTTCAGTAGTTCTACCGAACATGCAGATTCGTGGACATCACACAAACAGGAGTCAAGCTAATGACTATAAAATAGCGCTTCTTAGGAGGCAACCCAAGTACTATCGATGCATATATAATATTTTATATTTCAGTCCTACTTTATCATGTATTATATATCTAGAATTCGTTATCACGGGGTTCGTTTAGTCATATTTCCTCACATGATCGTCGCTAGTTTGGGGGTGGTCCGTCATAAAGAGGTAGCTCGTTTACTGTGGAGCAACCAAAGTCCTCTTACGTCCCACCTACATCGATCAACACATCATTCAGGGCAGTGTCACTTAAACTCTCTCTTTCCTTTAATTTTTACACATTGAGGACAATGTGATAATTAGTTTGGGGGTGGGGTGACACATGCTAGATTTATATGCTCACATGTTTAGGTATCGATGTATGTGATTGGTGAAAGTTGAGATTGGAACATCATTTGTGAAAGCTCCTATCCGTGATGAAAATTTAAAAAATTTTCTTGTGTCGTGATAAGATTCAGCGAGTTGAATGTGAAAGTCTGACATGTTATGTGTTTTGATATTAGCATGACTATCTGGCTACATTGATTGCTCTAGGAAGATAATGCGTATCATGATACACAAATCCAGCGTTATATGTGAGTTTTTGGGCCTTCAGAAATGATTATTAGAGCAACTCATTACATGCTCAATTTTTTTTTCATAACTGTCACACATGGACTGAATATTTTCGAACTTATTCTGTTATGCATGTCAACATTACTATGTGGATTTTATGCGCGAAAATGAGAAGGGCACCTAGGATTGAGTCACTGGCCTAAATATCTCCATGCCTTACATGTTTATCACTTAGTGAGCCCCTTTGAGCCTTATTTGACTTATTTGTTGATATGAAGCCTAGATATTAAGCCATGTTAGCCTCATTTAGCATTACTACCCGCTATCAACGTGTTATTTACTGATTGTTTGGTGGGAGATGAGCGAGAAATGCTACGTCGGTGCACAAAAAAAAAGCGAGCTATGAACTCCTCCCTCGATAATCTATCATCCTAAAAAGGATTGAAAGAAGAGGAGCATAGTATTTATATATATATATATATATATAAGGTACTAAGAACCCTTCCTGCGATAATCTCTCATTCTGAAAATAAGAGAAGAAGGGCTTAGACGACGAAAAAAAAAAAGAAGCAGAAAAAAAAAGAAAAGAAAAAAAAAAGAAAGCAGGGCTAAGAAATGAATAAGCACCGGCGTGAGCAAAGTGAGAAGAGTATGAGAAGAGCGATTCCGTGATTAATATGCTTGATTCTTTTAGCTCACTTATCCTATATGACATACCTCTTTAACCCGAGCCCCATTACAACCGTTGATAAAAGACCCTTTGATTCGTGCATAGCTTCTAACTAAGTGGTAGATGGTTATACGGATTCGGACTTCTAATCAGATGTGGATGACCGAGAGTCTACTTCGGGTTTTGTATATACGCTCAATGGTGGCGCAGTAACTTGGAAGAGTTCCAAGCAAAGCACGACTGCTGATTCCACCACTGAGGCGGAGTATATAGCGGCTTCAGAAGCTGCCAAGGAGGGTGTTTGGATACGCACGTTCTTAGAAGAACTGCAGGTGGTACGTAGCATAGTGGATCGCCCGTTACCATTGTGGTGCGATAATAGTGGAGCGATCGCACAAGGTAAGGAACCCCGTGCTGATAAGTTAGGATATTACGCGATTTTTATACCCGTAAATTTGCATATTTGGTCGTTATCTATTTAAATATTCTCGAATATCTTATGTTTGCATGTTATTTCTTATTTGATAGATATTGGAGCAAAAACGAGAAAAAACTGGGAGTTATGATCATTTTGGGAGTCTTGGGGGTCCTTTCGCAATTTTCAGGAGTATTGAAACAGCTTTGTAATTTATTAATTAGTGAAATATGGAAATGCTTTAAACATGGAAGGAGAAGATGAGAGAATAAAGTGCAAGATCCTTATTTTTTTAAAGCAAGAAGATGATATTTTCCATATCAAGGTTCAAGGATACACCCATGGAAAGAAGGATGTCATGCAATCTCCCATAAAAGGGCAGCTCTCAATCCTAATCTTACCCTGACGGCTGCCACCTCACACACGCTCAAGGCCACACACACGTAGAATTGGGGCAGAGCAACCAACCAACCACCTCACCCTCATACCACACGGCAGCAACGTCTCGGCCGCACGCTGCCTCACCTCACCAAGCAGCCACCATCAAGCACCTCACCTCAACTTAACTCATCACACGGCAGCCAACCACCTCCAAGCAGCCACCTCTCAACCACCAAGCAACCACCTCCAAGCAGCCGTGAGTGCATCACACACCTCACCCAAAGCAGCCACCATCCTCAAGCAGCCACCTCCCTTGAACAGCCACCATCATACGCTGCCATCGACACAGAGGGGCAACGAGCACAGCTGAGGGGCAGCGAGAAGATTTTGACGGCTTGCAAGGGGGTCTCTTCTTCCAAATCACGACGGAAAGCGCCGAGGCAACACGTGACAACATCGACACCCTGAGGGGAAGAATTCTATCTCTTTAATATTTCGTTTTCAACAATGTTTTCTTTTGATTCGTTGTTGATTTCGTTTATTAATATGCTAGGCTAAGATATTTTGTGATTAAGGCCGTGTTAGGCCGAATTATGACTACATATTAATGATATTCGTATTTTATTTAATCACATGAGTCATGTTATGTGTTCTTTGCTTGATTTTAATGCTTGTGTGTGCCTGATCAACATATGCATGATCTTTAATTGGTTTATGAGACGGACAAAGTGATTAGACCGATTAGAATAATAAGTATCGAACACCACTGCGTAAAACCGACCAGACATGGAATTCGGTTTCGTATGTGTGGTTTCTGAGATCTTAGGCGTCGAAAACGTCTAAACTCGGGGAATTTCATAGAGATTGAATGCATGCGTAGAAACTACAGTCATATAGACATATAGGGATTGGTTCTCTATCGCATAGGATTGCTATTGCGGGACAAACGAGTAGCGATTGTTTTAGGAAATTTTACCTGACTTAGATTCATGATTGATTAGATAGAATCGATTGAATGACGACGTATGAGTAATTTGTGCCGAGCATGTGTCTTGATCACGTTTTCGTTAATTGATTTCAAAAACGTTATCTTTATTTGCTTTTATTTCTTACTTGCTTTTTTATTTATCTCGCTGCAAATCAATCTTTAAAAAATTCATAAAAATTATCTTAGTCTAAATTAGGGTTGGGAATATTTTCTTAGAATTAATCGAGCTGTCTTCGTGGATCGATACTTGGACTTCGTCCGTTTTATTACTTGCACGACCTAGTACACTTGCTAGTATTCGAGCGTGTCACGTGCTCACAGTAAGTCCAAGCACATAGAGAGAAAATACCACGTGTTACGTGGGTTCGTTGAGAATTGCTCGATAGCCGTGCAGAAGATCGCCTCAGCAAAAAATTTGGCGGACCCGTTCACGAAGCCACTGTCTCAGGCAGTGCTAGATCGTCACCTCGATAAAATGGGGTTGAGATACTATAGCGCGTGACATTAGTGCAAGTGGGAGATTGTTGAGGTTTATGCCCTAGATGTCGTACGAGGATTAGATAGTACGAGGGCATTAGTGTAATTTTGATGTGTTTGACTTTTGTAATTGAATTATTTGATAGTGAAATTATTTTATTATTGTCGATTTGAGTTTTGACAAATAATACAAAGGCATATTATTACTTCGTCTAAATAAATTAATCTTGCAGTCGGGTAATAAGACGAATTAATAAAACCCCAATATTTACAGTTCAGTTACTGATTCTGTGGGGACAGAGAGGGGGCACCAGTAAGCTGACATACTGTAATATTAAATTAAGTCCACAAGTCTTAGTCTCCAGTAGGGTGACTGGATTGACGAGTATGACTTGTTTGTCGACGGGTCCAAAGTGGTTGTGCCAACCATTCACTTGGGAAGTGGGAGCTCGTGACATTGATACAAGACGAATAAGGGGATTGTCTGTATTTGGACACTGACTCGTAATCGAACGATCACACGCTGGTAAAGTCGCTGATCGATAGATTGACTATAGTAGTCTACGTGAACCTTAGACCGAAAGGGTTAACTCGGGGTTGGTCTTAAGGTCTTGATTAGTCACTAGTTTGCTAGGCCCGAATTGCATGAGGCATGGATCAGCGGCGAAATGCGGTCTTGACTTTTCAACGTGATTGCCGATTATACCGCTGAGCGGAATTTACGGCCTTGATTAAATTCAAGGTTAACGTCCTATGCAGTTTCAATGTGCGGGAATTTACCTAAGCCTCTGGCCAGAGCATATAACTGACTCACGAGGGTCGTGGAGGGCAGTTTGGTAAATGTCATCGACACGAACATCATAGAGTCGAGTCATGTAAGTTCGACTACGCGTGACTTTCACTCGACCGGGACAAACGTAAAGGGTTTATACGTAGTACGATAATCTATAGTCGGTTCGTGAATAATACCTATTCGTACTCAACTCGGGATCGGTTCGGTACCACGGGGCTGGCTAGGTGAATACCGAACTCCTGGATTCCTCCCAGAGCCGGTTGAGACGAACCAAGAGAGTCGGGCTTAAAAAGGGCAACCGACACAACGTCTATATGAGAATAGAGCAGGATGGGGCCTGGATTGAGAGATTAGGGTTTGGGGCTTGGCCGAAACCCTAAAAGGCCGAAAACGTGGTTAAATCGAGTGAGGGGCAAAATGGTCTTTTCACCTCACGAAATATTTTGGAAATATTATATTGGATATCTAATATTTAGTATATGATTTAAATGTGATTTAAATCTTTATTATTGTTTTAGAAAAATAATAATATTTAATTTGGAATTAAATAAAAAATATATATTAGATATATATATATATGATTTTTGATTTATTATATAGTATAATTTCGAAAATTATTAAATATATATATATATATATTAGATATTATAGATTTAAATATACTAAATATAGAAATATATATTAATTTATTTTAATATTAATTTGAATTTGAATTTGAGTTCAAATTCAAAAGAGAGACCAAGTCGACCATACCAAATAAAAGAGACTTGGTATGGTTTGGAGTGGGTGAGAAAATTTCTCCCCACTCTTCTCAAAGAATTCGGCCAAGGCACATTATATATATAGGGTTTCATTTTCGAAAAAAACCCTAAGTGATCCTATGTCATTCTTGGCAAAAGAATTAAAAACTAGGGTTTTCTTTATACTTCTCTCTCTATCTCTCGCCCCTCTTTCTCTCGTGATGCGGCGCGCGGCGCGTGGACGTGACAAGGAGAACTCGGCCGAGCTTTGGTCTAGCCGCCTCAAGCAAGCCTCGGCCGTGACGAGTGTGAGGTGCCGGCATGACGCTCTTGCCCCGTTCGTGCGCGTAAAGGTGCTAGGAGAGGGATACAACATCACGGGAAATAGAAGGGTTCGAAGCTAGCCATCTCCTTTGGTTTTCGACAAGGTATTATGGCTTAAAACCTTTTCTTTCGTGTCTTACGTTCTCGTGTTAATACCGAGCGGTCCAAGGGAAGGCGGGAATCCCTAAAAGTTTTAAAATTCCGCCGTTCAAGGAACGAGGGCCTCGGAACCCTACCGGGATTCCCAACAGTATCAGGCCTTGAGAATATTCCCTAAGAGACTGTTTGGCTGAGACATTAACCGCCACCCTTGTTTTGCAAGGAGCGCCAGATTAAAATGTCTAAGATCTCGAAAGCCCATTCCTCGTACGTCTTTTGCATTTGTTAATTTGTTACACGCAACTACTTGAATTAGATTTAGTTGAGATTTTTAGGGTAGAGATATTTTAAATTTCCTTTAATTTAGATTGTCTTGTTATTTTCCACCACTATAAAATTTAGTGGAATATCATACCAGAAGATCATTGATCGGATTTTAGGAAAGTGGAGGACCGGAGTTTTATCTCTCGGTTTCATTATTAGGAAAGTTATTACTTTGCTTTATCTTTGTTTCTCGTTCATTTGGATTAATAAAAGCTTTACGATTTCGATTTTCGTTTTTAGCACCGTCTTCACTCTAACAGTTTGACACCCAACAATCATCACCTCAAATACAAGATCACCAAATATGTATTCTCTTCAACGATAATCATCTTTGTACCGCCGCTTTCGTCCTATGGGACACGTAGCCTCACCACCATCAATGTCAGCCTCAAACACAAGACAACCAAACATGTCTTCTCTTCAACTATAATAATCTTAAACAGTTGTTTTCGCCCTACGAGTCATGTCGCCTTGACCACCATCAATGTCAGAAAGATTTTCGGCACAACAACAATCGTTGCAAGAATCGAGGATACATCACCCACCTGGTATTTGGGCTAAAACATCGCTCTAATTCTTGATCACATGTTCTTCCACGCGTACCACACCAATTGTTGGGATTTAATCGACCCACTCGATTCAAACCAATTCAAGATAGTTAAGACCCACAATATAAAATGCATAGACAAGTGAAAGACAAGAAATTTAACGTGGTTCTGATTCAATTCGATGTGAATTGACCGTACGTCCATACCAAAGAACGAACCCTTTATTGATCATTCCGAGTGTTTACAAGTTACAAGCTCTTGTGTCTTCCTCACATAGATAACAAGATAAAAAGGGTGTACTTACAGACTCATGTTATTGTGGATCAATCCCCATGTTCTAAGCTCATTGAGACTCTCAACTCTCTCAATGATTCTTTTCTCTATGATTCTCTCTCGAATGGCAGTGGATATTATATTTATATCCTGAAGAAAACTGATCAACACGATCGCCTTTCAACGTTAACCGTTTATTCAATCTAAAATAGAAATTGTCGCTGGTAACTTCAGCACTTGTGCTTCAAGACTTTATTCTCTGCTGCAAATACCAGATCAAAGTTCACTGAGAACTTGGCTTTGTACTTGACAAATTTCACATCAAAGCTAAATTCTTGTTCCTCATTCTCGGTCAGCAGCCTCGGCCTCTTTCATCCACATCTTTTTATCAATCTCAAGGCCACTTTGGTTTGCAACTGCTTCAGTTCTGTCTCTGTCTTTGCAACAGCTACCTTGGAATATTGCAGCTGATCTTCAAGTTCAAATCTCGAATATATCAGCAACATATCTCCAATTACAGCAACTCAGCCAGCACATGAACTTTTTAGGACCTGAAACATTGCTCGAAACCATGAAATCGGCCTACTCCTCATTTCGTTCAGCCCCATGTTTCTTACTCACATTCGGGAAGTGTTTCACTGTCCCAATCTTCTTGAGAATACGCATCTTCACTTCTAATGTCGTTTTCCTCCTCATATTGATCTCTTATTGATTCTTTTCGATTCTTTCCTACCTTACTATTCAATGTTAGTATTCTCGTGGGTAATTCAATCTCGTTTCCAGCAGAATCCTCGAGCGTGACGGTCGACGCTCACCACACCAATTGTATTCGTCCTATGGGACCTGATCACAATCAATATCAGGAAAGACTTTCAACACAAGACACCAAGATAGTGATGTCCAACCGCCGGTTTCAATTAACCGGCGGTTGACGGTTGGTCCTGGCCGGCCGGGGGCGGTCGACGTTTGGCCGCTCCCCGGTTACCGGTTGAACCGCCGGTTACCGCCGATTTTTTATTTTTTATTTTTTTTATTTTTTTATTTTTGTAATTCGGAGTTCGAACATTCGGTATTCAATGTTACATAATTTTTCGGTTTATTTTTCGATACCTTTCGAGTTTCGATACAGAACTTTAGATACAATACAAATTACAAAGTAACAAAAACAAGCATAGTCACAATAATATTTCGAAACCAACGAAATCGGTGTCGGGTAGGCGTCTGCTTTTGCAAAATTTGATCACGTTGACGTTGACTGAAAAAAAAATGCTTAAATTAGATAATTGTTTAGCGAAGCAGCATAACAAAAATTAATTAATGAATTAATGTTTAAAATTTGAATACTTATCTTTTTCGGGCTTCGTCGTCGGAATCGGCTTTTTATTATTATTTTTAAATCCGACGGCTATATTATTATATATATATTAAATATATTTTTATATAATTATTATATAAACCGCCGGTTGAACCGCCAAACTGGCGATTTGCGGTTTGGGAAAATCCCAAACCTCCCGGAACCGGCCTACCACGGATGCCGGTTCCGGTTGGTCGCCGGTTCCGGTTAATTTTGGGCCAGACTACACTGGTAGACTTCCCCACTCTACAAAACTCATCATCGCGTGCTTCGATTCTACACTCATTGCACTAATTGTGGGAAATAAGATCTCCCCCTATACCACTGAGTGTGCTCGATCCACGCTCCCCGCTTAAATTGTTGAGTAATCACGTTGGGAAATTTCGGCTTCCCTCCAAAATTACCGCCCAGAATCTACCTCCACTGGTTTAAAAGGGTGTGGGCCTCACATCGGTCTGCGGGCCCCACAACAAAATTCACCGTAACATCGGGATAAGTGAGACCCACGAGGCAGGGTGGGACCCACACAGAAATTACCACGGTAAAAATAAAATTACCGTACCACAAGGACATCAGAATTTAACGTGGAAAACCATCTGTTAACCAAGAGGGAAAAACCACCCGGACAACCAATGCCGTAGAAAATCCACTGTGAAAATATTACAACCACATAATGTTTCTTCTCTCACCTTAACCCGAAAACAACCCACGAAGATTTTACCTATTATTAACTTTAACTCTCACCCCACGAGAATTTTACCAGAGCTAAAAGTTAAACCACTATGTGTGTAACCTATCAGATCACCCGAGCCGATAGCCTCACAACCTCACCCTCTCCTCGAACTACATTTCTCAGTAATTCTCGAATGAGTTTGTTATAAAGCTTATTAAGATCTTCAACTATTTATAGATGCCTCCAACAATTCTGGACTACTTGAATCTTGTGGCTACAAACTGACCGCTTAGCACGATCCAGGATCCCATGAATAAAATAATATATAAATAATTAATAAGCAGACCCCCATCATTAATACGTTGGACCACATCACCAAATAGACTGGACCCATCAAATTAGACTCTTCTATTCAAGATTCCTTGCTTTGATCAAGTCTGGATTGATTTGTTCTAACTTGTGAAGAAATAATCTCTGAACGAAACAGGAAACTGAAATAAGAGATAGTGAAGTTGCTTTCTGATATTAAAATCTTCGTTGATCCAAAATGGCACCATAGACATTTAATTGTTAATTAAATAATAGTAACAAGTGTAATAATATCGATTGTGGCATAAATATATTATATTGAGTTAGTACTAACGCCCGCAAAATTGTAAATCTGGTCCGATGTTTTTTTTTTTATTTTTTTTTTTGAGATCCCTTTATGTTAGGATCGGGGACCGGTGTTAGAGGGGGGTGAATACACACCGGTCACTTTTTCAATATTTTCTCCTTTCAATGCGGTTTCACGTCCTGTTAGAGAGTGAAGCCGGTTTCCAATCTTCAGTTAAGCCAAGCATGTAATAGGTTGGTCTTTGACTGTGAACTAATCCACCGGTTTGTGTGTATGTGGGATCGACTAGTTTCGGTTCGTCCGGTTTAGGTGTATGACATTGGGTTAGGCATTTTGTCGAACCCCTTTGAATACTTGAGCTGCGTATTCTTGAGGGTATGTATAAGTGTTGGTTTGTAAAGTGAGGAACACGAACACCAAGTTTGTTTATGGAAGTTCGGAGCTCAATCTCCTACGTCTCCCCTTCTTCCCCGCAAGGAAGGTTCCACTAGAAGATTCGGTCACATGTACACTAGGTACAACCCTCTATAGTTAGACTCCCGCAAACTAAACTCCTAGCACTCAACCATAGTGCCCCGCAAGGTCACTATCTTCGATAGCTTTTTAAAGTCCATCGGTTCCCAATGATTGTAGGCCGCAACCTCACAATCCGCTCACATCTTTAGAGTCTATATGCTAAGACTATAAGCACTTGTTTTATGTCTTTGTGCGAAGACTACAAACACATAGTTTATCGTCTTTGTGTTAAGACTCTCACTCAACTAATCTATGTTGCTCATCTCTCTATTGTGTGAGTGAGGTGTGTGGACTTGAACATTGTTGCTCACTCTATCTTTTGTATATCACACAGTTGAGAAGAACTCTCTTGATTTTGTACTCTTTGCTCTTGTTCTCTCTTGGATCTCTCTTTGGATGTGTAGTTGTTTGCTCAAGGATCCATCCTTTTGCTTGCTGCCCTTCTTTCTTTATTTAAAGTCTCTCCTCTTGATATGGCCGTTAGACACATAAAAGTAGCTGTTGGAGGCTTCTGAAAAGGTTCTGACAGCATTGGGTAGTGTGCCATAAGCTTGTCTTGACTTGGTTCAAAAGCTGTCAGCATAACTTGCTTGTACATTGCTGCAGTAAGAGCTTGTACATTAGTTCAGGATCTGGTTGACCAGTCCAGGAACCGAGTTGACCAGTTCAGTAACCGAGTTGACCAGTCCAGGAACCGACCAGTCCAGGAACCGAACTGTCCAGTAACCGAGCTGTCAGTTCAGTAACCGACCAGTCTAGGAATCGGGTTGACCAATCAGTTGACCGACTCGGTTTTTCCTGCTAAGCTCATATTTGATATCCGTTTTTCGAACCGAGCTCATATGCGCACTTAGTAAATATGTTAGTAACACAAATAATAAGTTTTGTGTTTATCAAACTGGATTGCGTGGATATTTAAATCCAACAATCTCCCCCTTTTGATTAACACAAAACTTTAACATTAAGGCACATGTAAACTAACATATTTCTCCCCCTTTTTGTGATAATCAAAACCTTATTCTCTCTGTGACCGCATAATTTTCCCTTCTAGTAGAACATGGTGCTACCCAAAGGTGAAGTTAAAGCATATGTTAATATCGGTCCGGTTTATCATATGATTTCACAAATATTTTATAAGCTAAGATCACATATAAAAGGATTGGAATAAAATAAGAGCATGAGTTTAGTGTGTCAAACCGGGATATCTCAGTAAACTGAACTTCGGAGAATAAACTGCTTTTACTGAGGCATAAATGGGCAGCAGAATTTATACCATTGCGATCCCCTCCAAGTCTAGTTTGCAGCAGAATTTACGGACTTGAATTTGGATATCTGAGTGCAAAGTTATTCCAGTTCTCGCGAAGCTGCTGCATTCGACGAGATGCGACGAAAGGCTGAAATTCAACGAATAAACTGCTTTCATATGGGTAGAACTAAACGGTGAATTTTATATGGCTGCGATTGTCTATGAGTCTAGTTTTTGGCAAAATTTGCGGACTGAAATTTGGACATTTGAGCGCAAAGTTATCCCATTTCTCCCGTAGCTGCCTCAATCAGTCAGAAATTTTCAGCAATTATTCCTTTCATCGTCGTCTGCCTTGACCTCCCGATTTCTCTGCCTTGTATTCATCTGAGACTATCTTCCACTTTGGGGAACTCATTGAACCTGACCACCTGATCAGGATACCGTTTGCAAGTTGCATACCGGTCTGAGAATTCTGACTGGATTTGGATAGATTTTATCATGGGAGGGACTGTTCTGGCAGTAATGTCTTCAACTCTAATCGAGAGATTTGGTTCGCCCCTTCGAATTTTCGTCTAGACTGATTCGGTCCATATGCCCAGTTGATCAATATTTTCCAAGTCTGTCTTGTTGCCTTCGGTCTCTTAGTTCTGACCTCAGTCATGATCTTGACCTGTACTCTGACTGGCTTGGGCTCATTCTCATTTTCAAGCTCTGACATCATTCTCATTTTTCTTGTTGGCCCTAACAACCTTTTTAGCTAATTCCAGAATCTCGGTGGTCATGTAAATAGGAGCACAATTACTGATCTTCTCGGAATAAAGTCCCTTCTTCAGGTACCTTTCAATTCTTGGACCGAAAATACCAGATTGGCCTTTTCTAACAAGCAGATTTCTTCTTCATACGGTCATCTCTCCTTCCACATACCGCAACTGATTTTATATTTTGAGTTGACCCAGTCCGGTCAACAAATTTCTGTTCGGTCAACATGCTTCTTCTGGATTGGTTTCATTCTGGTATGTCCTGGAATCAGTAGTGAAATGGTTCCTATTGTTGTGCCTAAGCAAAATTGATCTCGTGGTACTACTACTCTCATTGGTATGTGATCAGATTTGAATAACGGTTGGAGTAGATAGATGCATGCTTGGTCGGATCAACTTTTGAGAACCTGAAGCATGCTTTCTAAGTATTAGAACTCGATGTCGGTTACACTCACTTCTCATCAGTTTTGACAGATCGACTTTTTGACCATTGTGGATCAGATTGACCCTTATCTGCTTTTTCACTTAATTATTTCAGTCAGACCGGTTCCTTCATGGCTGCTCTCAGTCCTCATAATGCTGTCAGATCCTCTTTTTTTTTTTTTTTTAAATGGTACCATAGATTTATTTTCAGCAGCCTTTTCCAGAGTTGTGTCTACTCTTCAGCTGTCTACTCGTCAGCCTCTTGTTGAGCCTTCAGTCTGATCGGTTGAAACCCAAAAATATTATGAACATATCGGTTCAGCCTTCAGTTTTGATCTGACTTGAACTGATGTGAACTGGTCTGAACTGATCAAAATGATCTGAACTGAAAAGACACTTGAAACTTGGGGTGCTGGATATCAGTTTGAAGTCACGGACTGGTTTGAAAGGCAGGTTCAACTTTCGATAGACCGGTTTATATATATAGGCTTCATGTAAACTGGTTTGACTGGTCAAACTGAAATCCCATTAATTTCATTGAGCTGTTGCAGAGCGTCAATGTTGGAACCGATTTTTCAGAAATAAACTCAATGTCGCAAGTTCCTTAGGCTGAAGTTTTGCTCTCTTAAAACCGGTTCGGTACACCCCAACTGAAATAAATGTTAAAGCACTGATAGCTTAAACTGGTTCAGTTCTGTCCAAATTCATTGAAAATGTCCGGCTCTCACACCAAAAAATCAGTTCAGTACGCACTAACTGATATTGTCTCAATCCAGCACTAATTCTTTAAAAACGAAATCAATTTCTTCCAAAAGGAGCAGTTTGGTAGGGGGACCTAGATTTTAGTCCGGTGACTCTTGGAGGTCTGAATTAATGAACGGAGTTATGGAGTCTGATTTGAAGTCGATTCACTATATGTGAATTCGGTCCAGACCTTAAATCTAACACCTTGGTATTCCTCCTTTGATTAGCTTGGAAGATCAGTGCGAGACATAATTAGTCTTGACAACTATTCTCACTTGGAGCCAGTTCAGTCCATAAAGTATCAGTCTGATCCTTTGATACATCGGTAATAGTATCTAAAACTGTCACGTCAAATGTTTCTTAGAGATTGATTCCACTCCGAAACTGAGTTCTCCTTTGCTGTTGTCCGGTCTGTCCTAAAAGTCAGTACTTATCCAGTCACTAGAGATAAAATAAGTCCACGAAATAATGTTTTTATGTCGGTAGCATCTGCGCTGTTATAACCCCAACTGGGTTGACCAAATAACTGTCATCGGTTATTGAGAAACCTCGCTACGGACTGAGATCAAGTTGCCCGTTTTCCAGAAGACCAAAAATTTTTTTTTATATATTCCCTGACGAAGTCAGCTCATCTTCCATTTTCTATCTCAAGGATTGCTCTACATCTTACAGGCTTCCGCACCTTTTTATTGCCATCGTCGTCATTTATGATGTACTTCTCGAAGGTCGACTTTTCTTTCGAGCTCCTGAATTTCGACGTCCTTGAATTCTCTGTCTCGTAGGAATTTCAGCAGTCTGGCTCTAGCTCTTGGATTGGTCTGATGACTTCCATTTGAGAGGTGATAGAGCACGACTGACCCATTTCAATACATGAACTGATTCAACCTTTTACTTCTGATCTGGAAACCGGTTTTATTACTTGAAACCGGTTTGCCCCAAAACTCAACTGTGAATGAGGGCAGTCAGACATAGTGTTTGACCTTGAGGATTGACTTTGAATGAGGACAATGAGAATCATGTTGACGATTATCAGAACCTCCAATCTCTTCTTGATTGAATCGGTTTGGTTTCGATTTAAAAGCTAGCATTGACCACTTGGCAGATGCTAAAGGTTGCTTGTGTCGGAAACTTCATTTCATGCTCCAAGCGGTTGCTCAATTCTCGAGACTGCTGCATTTCATCACTTCAGTTGCTGGTTACTAAGGTACTAAACTGGTTCCTGGCCAGTTTGACCTGTTGAAAATTTCTTCCACCGGGAAATTCGCGCGTCAGAATTCATTCTGGCAGTCTCTACTCAAACAGTCCTAACTTCCTCCATACTTAATATTTTTGAGTGCCGTAAATTTCCTTGGAAAGCAGACTTCTTGGGCTTTCTAATGTTGTTAGACATGTCTCGAAATTCCCAGCCAAAGAGAGCAGTTTATTACTTGAAGTCGACTGTTCGGCAGAAGTCTTTTTGTTGTCACACTGAGGATCAAACTGAGACGATGTACTGCATTTTCGACTGTCTCGCCAGTTGTCTTCAAGAGTGAACTCCACCGGTAGTTCTTGATTGGAAACCTCCCGCTCTGATACCACTTGTTAGGATCGGGGACCGGTGTTAGAGGGGGGATGAATACACACCGGTCACTTTTTCAATATTTTCTCCTTTCAATGCAGTTTCACGTCCGGTTAGAGAGTGAAGCCGGTTTCCAATCTTCAGTTAAGCCAAGCATGAAATAGGTTGGTCTTTGACTGTGAACTAATCCACCGGTTTGTGTGTATGTGGGATCGACTAGTTTCGGTTCGTCCGGTTTAGGTGTATGACATTGGGTTAGGCATTTTGTCGAACCCCTTTGAATACTTGAGCTGCGTATTCTTGAGGGTATGTATAAGTGTTGGTTTGTAAATTGAGAAACACGAACACCAAGTTTGTTTATGGAATTTCGGAGCTCAATCTCCTACGTCTCCCCTTCTTCCCCGCAAGGAAGGTTCCACTAGAAGATTCGGTCACATGTACACTAGGTACAACCCTCTATAGCTAGACTCCCGCAAACTGAACTCCTAGCACTCAACCATAGTGCCCCGCAAGGTCACTATCTTCGATAGCTTTTTAAAGTCCATCGGTTCCCAATGATTGTAGGCCGCAACCTCACAATCCGCTCACATCTTTAGAGTCTATATGCTAAGACTATAAGCACTTGTTTTATGTCTTTGTGCGAAGACTACAAACACATAGTTTATCGTCTTTGTGTTAAGACTCTCACTCAACTAATCTATGTCGCTCATCTCTCTATTGTGTGAGTGAGGTGTGTGGACTTGAACATTGTTGCTCACTCTA
The DNA here is from genome assembly GCA_028392965.1 of Lindernia subracemosa. Lineage (NCBI taxonomy): Eukaryota > Viridiplantae > Streptophyta > Magnoliopsida > Lamiales > Linderniaceae > Vandellia > Vandellia subracemosa. The sequence goes on from JAQPCC010000105.1 coordinate 362,670, forward strand.
TCTTTTGTATCCCACACACTTGAGAAGAACTATCTTGATTTTGTACTCTTTGCTCTTGTTCTTCTCTCTTGGATCTCTCTTTGGATGTGTAGTTGTTTGCTCAAGGATCCATCCTTTTGGTTGCTGCCCTTCTTTCTTTATTTAAACTCTCTCCTCTTGATATGGCCGTTAGACACATAAAAGTAGCTGTTGGAGGCTTCTGAAAAGGTTCTGACAGCATTGGGTAGTGTGCCATAAGCTTGTCTTGACTTGGTTCAAAAGCTGTCAGCATAACTTACTTGTACATTGCTGCAGTAAGAGCTTGTACATTAGTTCAGGATCTGGTTGACCAGTCCAGGAATCGAGTTGACCAGTTCAGTAACCGAGTTGACCAGTCCAGGAACCGAACTGTCCAGTAACCGAGCTGTCAGTTCAGTAACCGACCAGTCTAGGAACCGGGTTGACCAATCAGTTGACCGACTCGGTTTTTCCTGCTAAGCTCATATTTGATATCCGTTTTTCGAACCGAGCTCATCTGCGCACTTAGTAAATATGTTTAATAATGAGTTTTGTGTTTATCAAACTGGATTGCGTGGATATTTAAATCCAACACTTTATTTGATAACAGCAAAAATATATTACTAACTTGTTGATGGGAAATATTTGACATCAACAATCATAGCCTAAGTATGATTTCCAATTTTATGAAACGAATGGTGAGAGCGAAAATTGTCCACTTTGTCATTTTCTTTTATTTGATTATTAAGTGATTATTTACAAACCATTATGTCATTTGCTTTATTTGATTATTACGATTTTTAAGTGATCATTTACAAACCAGAAGAGACGTGACTAATCCATCATACGATGAATGCATTAACAGTTAACAGAAATCGTAATAAATTCTTAAATGATGAATACATAAGAAAAAGAAATAGTGTACTATGTCATAAAAAAAAAGTTGAATAATAAAAATATTGAAAGCTAAATTATTATATAATTATTATGAAACTTATAATATTAAAAAAAAAAAAAGATGAATTGATGGTACCCAGGCCATACCCTCCCTGCCCATTGCCATCTACCTCTAAGAACAAGAAGCAACAGATACTGGCCAAGGCGAAAGTTCAACCATAATCGCCTTGCATAGGGTAGGATGCTTAGCCCATTTCACGACTTCAAATATCCGCCTCCTAACATCATACGACCAGACAGAATCCATAAACTTCAGATACAAAATGTCCGAATCGAACCGATCGAAAACCAACGGCGTTATGTCATAAAGCCCGCCGCGGCGTGTGATCCTCATGTTCCCAGAATCGTTCGATAAGCACCACCTTCCCGAGGCGTAGTCTTCGAGAGCCCATAGCCTGAACCGAAGCGCAAACGTGCCATCGTCCGCCGCAACGGTGAAACACTGAAAATACCTCAACTTGCCCCCCGGCGCACCGCCGAGGAGGAAGCAGTCGCTCAGCCCGAGGCGAGACGAGACTTTAGGAGGCTTGACGATGCGCATACGATTAGGGTTTCCGTAGGGATCGTAAGCGATCACGAGCCCATCCTCGATTTCCCAGTGCAGGATTAGGTCAAGAGCCGTCGGGACTTCTCTCCTCATACCTCGAGTGGAGGCCTCACTACTCGAAAAATCAAAGTCGCCCCATTCGCGAGTTTCAGAAGCGTACACAATGGATCGTAGTAGGTATCTTCCGCCGGCGCTGCGAATCCAGAGGACGACTCTGAAGCTCTCGAGGACGCCGCATTCGACGCGGGCGACGAATCCCGCCCCCTTGCAATAATAGGCCCGCCGACGGACGAATTCGTGGGGCGGTGGGGGGAGGGGGATCACCTCTCGGGTTTTGGGGTTGCACACGTGGAAAAGATTGCACGAGACGTAGTGCCAAGAGTCGTCGCAGCTGGCCGAACCTAAGAGGATTAGCCCGTTGCTCGCTCCCAAGATTTTGTAGCTTTCGTACCAATGCAGTTTGCAATGAGAGGGAAGGGGGATTGTAGCAAACTTCCTTCTCCAGGGTTTATCCTTTCGCATGGAGTATCTCATGAAGGTTGCGCTTTGTGGATCATTGCGGTGTTCCATGCGTTGTTCGAGAGTAGCCCACGACGGCGAAGAATGAGAGAGATAGGTGCTGACGAAGAACGGGTCGGAAATAAGAGAAGCCCATTGCTTGCATACGAGTTTGCACCTAATCACAAACTTGGAAGGGAGTCGAATGAGTATATTCAGTAGGAGCAATTCATCTACATGAACAATTGCAATGCCATTGTTTTCTGATGATGATGATGATGATGATGATGATGAGTTTACACCATTGATATCAGTCCTGAGCAAGGAGACAACTTAGACGTTAAGATCTATTTTCCAAAGATAAATACAGTTAAAGCACATAAATCGCAGAAACAGAGCGCAGATCAATCGACCCCCCAATATATAAAGTGAAATAACAAATAGTCACGTCTATCAGAAAAAAAGCCCCCCATGAAAAAATTCAAAATTACCTTTGAAGGCTGGTGGGTCCATCGACGTCGTTTGTCACAGAGTCCGTCGATGATCGACGGCGAGTACTCCTCGACGGCCTCAATGCGTCTAATCTTCTCCGCTTGCGCGATCGGCCTGCTCCTTCTCGACGAGAACCGACTGTTAAGAAGTGAAATATACGCATTTTCAGATTAAAGACAGAAAAACAAAGTCGATTATACAACTTCGACCTGCAGTTTTGCCCTATAAATAATATATGTAGGGCTGAAGACGACAAATGAAGCAAATAAGGGGCTTTGAGTTATCCAGCCCATAAGTTTGTTCGTTGTTTTCGCCATTGAATGAGACCGAATCAGTTCAGAGTTAGGGTTGGGCTTACCAAAGCATTATTAAATCAATTTTAACTCTTGTTGAATTTTCCGATTATTATGCTGTGTTTAGTTTGTAAGGCTGCGTTTAGTTCGTCGGATAAGGCAAGATAAATGGTCATTTATACAATGTTATCTTGTTCACTTCCTAAAACGTATTATGGATAAAGCCCGGGATAATTCTAAACCCGCTATAATAATCCAATAAACACTAGATAAGTTATCTCAAAGGGTTGGCCAAGATTATTTATCCAATCCACACTATAACATAGTAATGACAACAATACCCTTTGAAATGACAATTCCACCAAATCATAAAATCATTATTATTTTATGTGCATTGTATGATAAAAACAAATAAACATACCTAATTTATTCTTTGTTTCATGGCGATTAAAATGATATCCATATCTTATATTTTTCAATATTCATAAGAATTGATCTTTTTAATATTAAAATTTTATTTCTGACGAGGTTAGAATAGTAAATAACAAGCTAATTTAACATATTTAATTCTTATCTTGTTAGGTAAACAAGATAATAATCTAATCCAATACAATGCTTAAATGGAAACTGAACAAGATATATCAAAATATATTATCTTAAGATAAATTATATCTCATTTTCTTATGTTGCAAACTAAACGCCGCCTAAGATAAGAAATGGAAATATAATTTTATCTTGAGATAATAATCTAGGTTTTTTTATTAGTTATACTGTTCAGTTGTCATTTATCATTGTATTGGATTCAATTACTATCTTGTTTACCTACCAAGATAAGAATAATATTATCTTAAGTTAATACAATTAATTTACCATTCTAACCCTGCCTTCAAGAATTGATTCACTGCCAAAATAAAAAACACAAATAAATCAGTTGTAGTTCTGTATAGATACCATCGAATCTCACCCAAACAAGATACATGATGAATCACCAAGCAAGAATTCTGTCCCAAATTGGCCTATTGAAACCAACAGTTAGCGTCTGTTCCATGTTTGCATCTCACCTTTCGAATTGGCCTCCGTTACAGATAAAAAACTGCAGCTCGCACAAGAGAAAACCAAAAAAGCGAATACAATTCCTCTCCATATCTCGATTAGAAAAAAAAAAAGAAAAAAAAAAAGAAAATGAGATAAATTTATAATGGGGGCTAACAAAAAGAAAAGCCCATTATATTTTTTAAGTGGTATTGTTCTCCGATTCCCTTATGAGCTGCAAAGAGAAATCGCCGTTGATATCATCATCATCTCGATCATCTTTCTGTTGTTGTGTTATCTCTTTGCTTTCTTCTTTACCATCTAATCCCGATTACAAACTCCTCAAATTTGTTGTCTTCAAATAGGTCGATCTTTGGTTCCTCAGCTGGTTTAGCTTGCTCACTCGACATCTTCGAAGCTGTATGTTAAACTTGGTAATTCACATGTATCTCACATCCATTAATTCGGAAGAGATTGACTAGTATATAAGTTAGTGGGTCACTCCACCTATCACCAATTAGTTTTAGGATGGAAGCCCACAACTTATGCGGTCAACTCTCCTCCTATGTGGGCCCGTGTGCGTAGGCTCGAGAACGAATTTAACATAGTACCAGAGCAGGAAGATCCTAGTGGGTCGTGAGGTTCGAAAAGAGCGGCGTTCCTCACCCGACTCTAATTGAAAAAAATATATATATACGGCGGGTTCGAAAAAAGAGTGGCGTTCCCGTCCGATTAAAAAAAAAAAAAGTGGGATTTCATGTGGGGGGGAGTGTTAAACTTGGTAATTCACATGTATCTCATATCGATTAATTCGGGAGAGATTGACTGGTATATAAGTTGGTGGGTAACTCCAGCTATCACCAATTATTGGTTTTAGGATGGAAGCCCACAACTTATGCGGTCAACTTTCCTCCTATGTGGGCCCGTGTGCGTAGGCTCGAGAACGAATTTAACATGGGAGAGATTGAGAATATCCTAGTGGGTCGTGAGGTTCGAAAAGAGCGGCGTTCCTCACCCGACTCTAATTGAAAAAAAAATATATATACGGCGAGTTCGAAAAAAGAGTAGCGTTCCCGTCCGATTAAAAAAAAAATGGGATTACATGTGAGGGGGAAGTGTTAAACTTGGTAATTCACATGTATCCCACATCGATTAATCGGGAGAGATTGACTAGTATATAAGTTGGTGGGTCACTCCACCTATCACCAATGGTTTTAGGATGGAAGTCCACAACTTATGCGGTCAACTCTCCTCCTATGTGGGCCCGTGTGCGTAGGTCCGATAACGAATTTAACATTGTACGACCTTAAAACCCTAAAATCTTTGCCGTGAGGAAGACTATTCCCCCCAAAAAAAATTTACCAGTAAAGTGTCTCACGGCTGGCTCATGTTCGAACAAGAGCACAGATGTTCGTCAAAGCTTTCAAAGGGAAACGCAGCTAGGATTTAATTTATGAGGGGTTTTTTGGTCATTTCGCAATTAGTAACATCGGTTGGATAAATTATCTTGCCCACCCCTGTTGGATTAATTATATTGGATTTGATAGTTTATAGTAGCGGGTCTATTATTTATCACGGGCTTTATACAAATTGATATTTTTAAACTGAACAGTATTATAATAGATAAATTGAGCTTTATCTTGTTATATCTAACAAAGTAAACGGGGCCGTTGAATATCGTGTCTTGGGTGGGTAACGTAGCGAATGAATAGATTTTTATTTTTTTTTATTGGATTCGAGATTCTATTCAAATTCGAAATATTTGAAAATCGAGTTCGAATAAAAGTAGATTTATTATTTGAATGATAGTCGAATACGAGTACAAATATTATAATATTCAATTCGAATATTTGATTCGAATAATTAAATATTTGTATTAGTATAATTATTATTATTCAATAATAATTATTTATTTAAATACAATATATTATAATTAAAAATATATTTAAAATAATTCAATATTTTTTAAAAAATAATATTTATGATTTCATAGATATTTAAATATAATTCACTTTTTAAATATAGCTATTTGCAGTTCAAAAGGGATGTCGAGAAGTTATTATGGAGGGTGATTGTCAGATAATTATCGAAAGCTTAAGGAACATAAGCACCGAATCGACGAAAATTGGCCCGATCATGCACGATTGGATCCAATTGATAAACTGCATTTCTACTTTAAGTTTTTCTTTCGTTAAGCGCAATTTTAATAAGGTTGCTTATTACTTAGCTAAGTCAATGGAGTATAATGGAGAAGAATCTTCGCCTCTGAATCAATCGATGGCTAATTTAATATACTCGGACCTGATTCAGTTATTATATAAGGGTCTTTCTTTGAAAAAAATAAATAAATTTTATGAAAAGATATAAAAAAATAATAAATAATATTTTTTAATATATATTCGAATATTCAATTCGAATATATAGTCGAATCGAATACAAATCGATCTTAGAGTTCAAATGGAATTCGAATTCGAATAATTGATTTGATAACCGAATACAAATAGAATATGGTGATAATCAACTCGATTCGATTCGTTTGCACCCCTAGGATGAGGTGGAAGATTAGTTGAGCTGGCTTGAGTAAAGTTCGGCTCGAGTTCGTGAAAATTGAGCTCGAGCTCATGTATATAGAGCTCGAGCTCGGCTCGTGAACATTTTATTTTTAATTTTTTTTTAATTTTTTATAATCTTCTATTAAAAAGCTAGAGTTTAGCGAGCTTTGTGAGCTCGAACTCGAGCTCCGTTAGCTTTAATCGAGCTCGAGCTTGAGCTGAAAAGCTCGACGAGCTTCGTGAGCTCGAGTTCGTGTTCGAGCTCCGTTAACTTGAATCGAGCTCGAACTCGAGCCCAAAAATGCCGAGCTCGGCTCGTTTACACCCCTATTTGGGTGTCTAATGATAACGATTTTATATTTTATTTTAGAGATTGTGAGTTCAAATCCACTCCAACCAAATTTTCTATTATAGGCCTTCTATAAGTCCAATTATAATACCTTTACGCCCAAATATAACTCATCAAAAAGTTGATCATCATACCTCATATAAAGTGTTATTTCCTTCAATATTTTTGGTTTAATTGGTACTAATTTAAGTTCATCTCCACACTTTTTTTTTTTGTTTGATTGTACTAAATATAAGTTGATCTCTTGCAACAAGAATAATGCTATTCCCTCTGCACTTTTTTTATTTTTTATTTTTCTGATTGTATTGATTTTAACAATATATTATTCTGATCATATATTTCTTATATTTCAATTAGAAAATCTATTACAATTTAATAACTTTTTCAAAGAAAGATGGCAAAATATTTATCTTCAAGGTATTACATGGGCAGCTAAAACCCGGCGGGTGTAATAGACCAAACCAACGAGGACCAGCCAGCCCATTGCTTGCTCTCATGACGCCATACTTCCTCTGCCAATTCTATTTGCGGGTGCAAAGGAGGTAATATTTTTGTATAGTAAAGTTCATCTTCTTGAAACATTACATCCCTAGAAATATGTAAAATTTTTCATTTTTTGGATCATAACATTTGTATCCATTTTTCTGAGATGGGTATACTAAGAAGGTAGTTTTTATCGAATTTGTGTCTAATTCATTATGTTTTTATGTGTATAAAGGATGTACTTCCAAACACTAATGTTTGTTTGCTTTCAGCTTATTACATCAGTCCCAAACGTTGTGCCGCTTGCTCTGCAGTACGATTACTCCGAACCAAATTCAGCTTCGAGCTGGCTCGAGCGTTGGTCTTTGTCTCTTTTCTGGGCGTCCCAAGTGAGAACTAAAAGGAACATCAAACCAAAGCCTCAGAGAAAGCTAAGCGGGGTGGAACAACCTGTTAAATCGGTAAGAACACTCGGACGGCGGCCGTGACTTATGGGGAAAGTAGAGCCTCAGCCTCGTTATTTTCATTTTTCACCCCAAAATCTTTTAAAAATTGTTACCTCTTTCACCATGGTTATCTCAAATCAGCTAAATAATTTCCATAATTATATTTCAACTATTATTCCTTTTTTAACAATTATTTATTAACAAAATTAATAAAAAAAAAATGGAGAGGGTAGAAGTCCCTCCAGAAAAAAGCTAACTTTATAAAACTTTTCTTTTGATAAATGGAAGTTGACGGTGTCGGAGCATACTCAACAGTTTGGAGCACACACAACCTTTCTTATTGCAACTGATTGTTGTCTACATTTAATGGCATAGTTTTAATTCGCCTTGTTCTTGAAAGTTCAGTTTTCAATTTTGCGGAATTAAGTAAAATTCAGTTTTTGTAACGCTATATTCGGGTGACAATTTAATCAGAGCTGGTAATCACACAATTTATGATCAAGCTCCAAAAGATAGTTAGTAGTTCACGTGGTATTTAATTGGATACGATGTTAACTCATTTGCGTGAAATTAACGGAGTGCATAGTAGTTAGTGGCGCACGGCGCACTATGGAGCGAAGCTTCGCTGGAGCCATGGCACATTAACGAAGTACGTCGCAATTGATAATATTTAAAATAAAAATATATAAGATGCATATTCTCATCTCTAACCGTTCTGTTACCCAACCCAACACAAACTAACTATCAATGTAACATTGACTTTGATTGAACTTCGAATCCTAGCCTATACCAATAGTTATCCAACCCATTTTTCAAACAGCCACTGCTGTTGAACTGACCAAACTTAAGGCTGATTCATGATCAAAACATCTGCGGATATACGCATATGTAGTTTCATGTATGAATGCGTTTGTGCCCTTGAAAACTATGAATTTAGATGCAGCCTTCACACGGTTATCAAATCTCTGCGATCTTTCGTGATGAATTTACAGTCACACAAGGACTAGTGTTTCATTTAACACGATCAAGACTGAGATCAAGCACTAGTTAAGGCCCAACGAGAGGCTCATTGTCTTGCAGCGAGCCATGGGCAACGCGCCACGGCGCCAAATGGTGCCAGGCTCTCGCCATGGGCCATTGACTGCTATGCGCGATCGTAGAACAAACGATGCTATAACAAGGCATCAATATGTACCTCACCAAGAAGCTTTCAATCTTGTTGAAGTAAAAGTCGTCATAAACCGCTAGGTAGATAGGAATGAAAAACTGACATGCAAATGAAAGGTTGAAGAACTCACAAAGTCATGGAAAGCTTGTATAAATTCATCAAGTGTAGAAGGCCCATGCCCCAGAATGTAAGCAAATGTGACAATGAACTTCCACGCCTGAAAGCATCCATAATTAGAAGTCTAAAGTAAATTTGAAAGAAGAAAAGCGGCCACAAACTTTCTTATAAATCAAAAAGGTTCAATAACGCTGCGACGGAAGAACCAAAAATTCATAATACCATCAGGAGGTTCCCAGCATGTTCCTCCGAATCAAGCCAAGGTTGAATGGCAAATGGTTTTCTCAACTGCAAAGTCTTCGGAGGAAATTCACATAGAGATTCTGAAAACAAAAAGGTAACGATAAGAAACCAAGACACGAGCAATGCTACGGGAGGAATGGAGAAACTATGAATAGCAGCTTATCCTAAAACCAAATAACCACCAAATATTAGATGCTGCGCAAACCAAAATTGGAAAAAAAAAATAACGAAACAAATTAATTACGGAATGCGCTTGCATACTGAAATCAACACCAACCTCGGAATAAATCCTGATTTTGCAAAGTATCATGATCCAGCGACACAATAGACGGCAACCCTTTTCGATGCTCGTCTTATCTGCTTTCTCCTTGCAAAGAGATAAAGAAACATAAAATCATGTCAAATTAGGGGTGTGCGTGGTGCGATTTTGGGCGGTTTTTTCCCGCAAATTCACACCGATTGACATATGCACTTTTCAGAAAGAAAAAAATAATCTTAAATTGCGGTTTTGAAAAATAAAATCACACCTGCAGTTTCGAGCAGTTGCAGTGTGGTGTTGCGGTGTTTAACATATACAAGTAAAATAAAAATATTTTATCGAATAATACTATCATTATTACTTAACGAGTCTGTGATCAAATTGAGATACAATACAGATGCTACGATAAAGAATTATCCACCATGGAACCAAAGAAATTTATTTGCATCTTACGTGCCTCCTGTATTTGCAAATTCCACTGGCATTCCAAACAAGGTTGGCAATTGTGCTATTGAAAAGGTGTTAGTATTTGATACAACTATATGCTTTGATTCTGAAGAGTCTTCTCAGGTCGCAGTTCAATGATATTGTATAGAAGTAACTAAAAGATCTTATTTTGTGAAAACTAATACTCAGAACATGTGGGAGGTGTGTTGTCCACAAGAGAAAGGAATACAACCTTGCGATTGGAGAATTGGAGGTATATTGAAGAAAAAATCACAAGTTTGGAAGTACTCTTTGTACGAAAGGAAGCATAAATATTATATTAGTAGTTTTAATTTCATTACCAAGAACAAACATAGACTAAATAGCCCAACGAGTTCTGTTTGGTAAATAGAGTTGATGGGGTTATATAGTTGAAGAGTTGATGGGGCTATATAGTTTGAGGGAAGTTGATGAAATTTCCACCCTTAATAAAATAAAAGAGCAACAAACAATAATTTAAAAACCTTTTTTTTTTAACGGAATGGTGCCATACATCAATCGTGTGGGTGTGCATCGATCGGTATCATGTGTCGGTCGGCGTATGAGGTCCAACCCTGGAAGCTATAAGCCCGAAATCATCGAGGCAATAGCAGCACGATCGGCCATTATGCTTGCATGCACTAACGGATGGAACGATGTCAATATTAAAGGCGATTGCGTATGAGCCCTCTGAAGATGCTCGACTCACAAGTCCAAGATTCGGGATGGTTGTCGTTATTTAGTTCGATTAGATCATGCTAAAGAAAATGTAATCACATAACTCATTATTTAGCTAAAACACTAGGTTTATAATGCTGAGGGACGAGGAGCTCCATCCCAAGCCATGCCTGACTTATCTTCCGATATTCATTACTGAAGTCGTTTTTTGCCCGTAAAAAAAAAAAGAATTGGATGACTGCTAAATTAGAAATTATATTGATTTTTTATGCGAGATGAAATACACGTCCAAAAAGTGCACGTGATGTAATAAATATCGAAACATTCGTGCCGAACTTAACGACCGTATAACGAAAATAAATACGTAATAAAACTAGCGCAACGCGCAAGAAACTCACCCGATTTCTGACGAAAAACATATTGACTAAATAAAAATAATATACATCACATGTAATAGAACGTCCAACAATGCAACAACGATAAATGCACCAAAAGCTCAATTTGGTAGGTTGTGGTAATAATAATTGCATGGCAGAGGAAAACGTTGCAGTCACAAAGCCTTGTTCTAGGGTTCACTGGAAACCCTCCGAAGATGAAAAGCTAAGAGCCCATGTGGCTTCTCATGGCCCGCAGAATTGGAACCTCATAGCTCAAGAGCTTGATGGAAGATCAGGTACATACATACATATATATATATATATATATACATCTATATATCATCTCTCGCTCTAAATATATATAAATTGAAAAGTTAAGAATTGCGCAGGTAAGAACTGCGGACTGAGGTGGCGCAATCAACTCGACCCGAACATCAACAAGAACCCTTTCGACGAAGAAGAGGAGGAGAGACTAATGGAGGCCCAGAGAACTTACGGCAACAAGTGGGCTTTCATTTCGAAGCTTTTCCCAGGTCGAACCGATAATGCGGTGAAGAACCATTGGCATGTTATGAAGGCTCGAAGAAAATACAAGGAACACAAATCTAGTGCTAGCGAAGAAGAAACTGATGCGCCGAATCTCAACAATGCAGCAGCACTCCGCGCACTACCTGCAAGTGATCAATCTCAGGCGCAGGTTTCTTGTTTGAATCATGTTAGCAGTCGTTTTGAGAGAAGCGTGGACGACACTGCTGAAGAAGACAAGCCAAAAAATGTAATTGTCTATCGGAGGAAGAGGAAGAAGCTCGCAAAGGAGAACTCTGGCGAGACTTCGGCACCTGAGAAGGAGAAGGCATATGCTGGTGTTGAAGAAGCGGGAAGGGTTGATGAGTTGGCATGAGTGACGTGGCCATTAGTTCTTACATGTTTTTTTTTTTTTTTTTTTTTTTACTGTCTTCTTCTGAGAGTTGGATTATGTTATTTGGGATATTTTCTAGGGTCTTTAAGATGTATTGGTGTTCATGTTTCGAAATATCGATTTGATTATCTTTTTTACTTTTTCAACAATAACTCGCTTTTCCATTTCAAAACACAAAGTTACAAATGCTAAACAATCCAAAAAGGTCTCTACGGTAATAAATGACAAGCGACATTCGGAAGAGACAAAAGTTCCCATTAAGAGAAAAAGGAACCGAGATTTACTAATAAAAGAAAGTAAAACAAGTCCATTCAAAGTTTGGACCAAAAGAACTATACCTTACTACAGATCAGCCTAAAACTCCATAGGAGTGGCTATTAAACCCAAACCTACCGTGTTTTTCACTTTCTTCCTTCTTCAACTTCAACTCTTGTTTCTTCGAGAGTGACACTCCCACTTAAACTCCCAAACAGGGAGGAAAAAAAAAATAAAAAACAGAAGAAAGCAGATAACACACAATCAACAAGAATAAGAAACAAAAGTGAGCAATAAGATCGATGATATTTGAGCTGCTCTTATTTCTTTCCTAACATTTACTGTTGTCCCAAATTGATAGTGATTTTTATTTCAAGACTGAAACAAGAACAAGGGTCAAGGCCATATACAACCCATAACACGAAAAAATAGTTAATTTTACACAAAAATACGTTGCTACAGTGTTTTTACTCCAACGTGTTGACTCTATTTTCTACACTAAATAGAATATTCTATACATATTCCTATTCATTATTATTATAATTAATTTATACAAACATTTAAATTATGCCTAAAAAATTATTTTTATTTATATTTATATTATAGAAAAGAATTAATAATTTATTTTTATAATTAACATATTACTATATTTTTAATTTTTTTATATATAATTAAAATAAGTTTTAAACTTAAAAAGAAAAATAAAAATAATAATAAAACGTAACGCAATATTTATGTTGATAAATAGCGATACACTAAATATAGAGTAACATTATTCATCAACCCATAAATAGTGTTGAATTCACAATTGCATTGGAACAAAAATATACTTATTTTTGTGTTTTACACAAAATTAGACCACCCATTGGAGTTCCTCTAAGTAACCCAAGAGTTCTCTCGAGCGACATTGAGAATACTAGTGGTGAAAGAAGTTCAATATAAGTGCACGAATAACTAAAACTTTTACGACTACCTAATCGTAAACTCCACAACATCAGATATGTCGTAGATTAAAATTTTTCGCCCATGAATTTTGAGCGTATACCCGATAATAGTCATATCTTAGTTGTGTTGAAGCCGTATCTTTTGATCGAAATTCCACCCATCCATCGCCGAAACCCCATATAGGGGAAGAAGACCACCAAAAAGGGCAAGCAAACTCAAAACAATTGGAGTCAGTGGCTCCCACACAGGGTGATGAAAGAAAAAAAAAATGCAAGGAAGAACAACAAAGTCGAAAAAAGAAGAAAAAAGCTTCCCCAACCTCCGCTAATTGAGAAAGGGAGATGATTTTAAATTTTTATTTGGTTTTTTATGTGTTGTATGTAGAGGGGAGGAGAAATACTAGTTAGTTAGAGAGGAAAATTGCTTCGGAATTTTTTTTAGTTATTGTACTAGAATTTTGCTAATTAGATCGGGATATCAAATATGCACAATCTATGTTGTATGGGCAAAATTATAACCTTTCTCGCTTTTTATAGTGGTTTTCGATTTAAGACATTAAATTTCATAGCTACAAAAAATAGCCCACTAAGATATGTATGATTTCAGCCATTAAATTTCATATGTCACAACAAATTTGTGTCTTTGAACTTTTTTCCGACTCTGATATCCTACTTGACTTTGGAATATTTTTCAGTCACTGGACCACTGATTTGGAGTACGAAGATGTAGGATTTGTGACATATTTTGTCAAAAAAAAAAAAAGAATCGAAGACCCAGATTTATTCCGACACATGAATTTAGCGAACTATTTTTTGTAATTATCAAATATAATAGCATAAAATAAAAAATCAGTATACTTAGTATATTTAGAGCCAAATTTATAATTTTGCCACGAATGTATGAATTTTTATCTCTTACATGTCATATTTCAATCGGAAAAGCCATCAAGAACTTTAGGAATATCGTAGTCATCTCTTGAGTGCTTCTACAGCTCGTGTAGGTTTTGTTAAATTTTAATATATTACCATGCCTTTGGCTTGTAATAAAAGAGAGTTAACATACAAATGCAATATCAAGATATAATAGAAGATTGAAATTAATAAAAGAAAAAAAAAAATAAAGTGAGAGAAACATGGGAAAGTAATATGCCTGATATATAAAATCAATCAATGAATAAGATCTTTATAGGAAAAAAAAATGATTGACACTAATCTAAATCGAACTATCTTCCATTAACCTTACAAATTCACTGAAGTTAATCCTACCATCACCATCTTCATCGAATGCTCTTATCATCGTCCGACAGTTCTCAGCTCCAAAACCCTCTTTCAAACTCAAATCACACATAACTTTCTGCAGCTCTTCTCCATCAATAAATCCATCTTTGTTATGGTCAAACACATCAAAGGCTTCCCTCACTTCATCCAAGCTCGGATTCTTATTTCCTTCGAAAACATCGTAAAGATCAACGTCGGCGAGATCATCTTCTTTAACAGCGCCGGACATTAACCCCAAGCTTCTAAAAACCAACTCAACATCTCCTCTGTGCAGTATCTTCCGATCATCATTAACTACGCTACTTCTCCCTGATTTTTCCCTCAAGGGCTCATCGAACTGATGATCATCGTTTGTTATTGACTGGTATGATTTGAGCTGCCTGAACAAAAGACTGTAAATCCTTTTCCTGCCAAGAAATAGTATGCTGAGAAAGAGAAGTTGGCCCAATCCCATGATCGAGAAAAGGAGTTTGATGCTGTTTAAGACTACATGGACGTTCAAGAATGGGAACTGAATCATAAAACTAGAAGAAGACATGATTATAATCTTGTTGACAATAAGGTTTATGGTGATGCTTATTAGTAATAACAATATGATTGTTTGGAAATGCTGAGGGAATTGTCCCCATATATATATATATGTATATATTTTTATGTATGCGCGTTTGATTTGGAAGGCTCAGATGTGATTTCAATTCAAAGTTGAGGAAGTCTCTTGGGGGCTGCTAAGAAATATTAAAATATTCTTTGTAGAAAAAGATGTGGTGGTCAATTCATCGCATGGAAGTAGACTGGGAAGTTTCTTTGTGATGCAAATATATTGTTAGGACAGCTTGGAAGGTTTGGTCTAGGGAAGGTTAGTCTTTATTTACGACTTCTGATTTTCCTTTATGGGTACCACTGGTAAGTGGAAGATGTTTGTAGGTTTCAGATTTAACATCCAACGAATTTGAACTTGAGAATTAAGATCGATTGACTCACCTTTGTAATTAGCGCGCGGAAGCAATAGGTAATCATCAATCAATCTTCAATTAATCCAATAGCTTTCTCTACAAGCAATCCATATACCTCTCTACAATTAAGCCTAATCTATTTTGACAGAGAGAGAGATATTCTAAATGAGAGAAAGCCTCGCGTAAGGTATCTCAAGTTTTCTCAAGTTGTGTGTAAAATACACAACTTGCCCTATATATACCAAAGCAGTCCCTATATTATCATAAACTACAATTTGGTCCCTAGACAAAGATAACATGACATTTGAGCACTAGAAATGGATTCCTAACAATCTCCCCATTAGTGTTCAAATGTCATTGGAGCGCCAATAGTCTTTGTCTCTAATGATCTTCAGTCTTCATCATCGATTGAACACAAGAATGGATTCCTAACAATCTCCCCCTTTGTGTTCAATTGTGGATTAGACACGTTCTTCGTTGCTGCTTGAAGAAAAGGTTGAGGGCTTCTGGAGAATCTTCTTTCTCCCCCTATGTACATGCTCCCCCTTTTTCTTCTTTGCAACCTTGAATTTTTTTTTTTATCACCTTCTTGCATAGATCAGAGTTGTGTAGATCTAAGGACATTGATTATTCGTTTATTCTCGTGCCATGGAGAGAGGTCGTGTTTGTTGTGGTTCAGCACGTGCGTTGTAAGCTTGGCTTCTTTAATGATGTCACGTGCTTTGCCTCCTTGAGATACTTCTCCCCCTCATGGCGATTCAATTGTATCGTCATGCCTACGGATCAAGGTGATTCCTCGTGTAAGCGCGGAGCGTGTTGATGTTGAAGTCCGGATGAAGTAACCTGAAAACGGGACCGACGACCAATCATCGTGAGACATCCCTAGATGTCACTCTTGGTCGTTGATGCAAAGTCACAAAGACTTGCATTTGAAGGGACTACGGGGCCACATAGGCAACCCGTTGACATCGTTCTAGAGTCGTGCTCCAGAAGATGGCCTGCTACCGTTGTTGTTTTGATGTTGCAACGGCAGGACTTCCTTCTGATCATAGAAGCACATTTGTCAGAAATGTGTCTACAGAAGTTCGGGCTAGGTCACATAGACCTGCATAGTATGTGTAAAAATAATGTATGTGTCCTAAAAAAAATAGAAAACTTTTTAGGCTATGGGACACACTAGACGTTTAAGTGCATAGAATAAAGTCAGTGGTGTGGGGCTGTGGACCACTTAGTTCAATATCTCCCGCTTCCAAGTGAAACGGTGATAGCATATGCGGTTCCCCGTGAGATATTGAAACACTTGTCTTTAGGGAGACAAATGAGTAGCTAGGAAGGGTTGTACATGCGCCTTTGGACCCGATGAGGCGTCTTCTACCCGGGATCTGAAAAATCAGTCATGTACCTATAATGGTTATGGCCCGGATAGTTTGTGGTTGAGGTGTAATGATTATATCGTGATTCGCTCAAAACCCTCACATACACTCGGGGTTGTTCCTGGGATAGGTACAGTTTGGGATTAACTGAACCATGGGAACAGGTATGTGAACACCTCTTTTTGTGTCTTTGCGCTTTTTGGGTTGAGGTAGCACTCCCCGTCAAAGTACGAAAGTTGTCTTCAGGGCATTCTCTCTTTGAAGCTCTTGCGCCTTTTTAGGTAACTTTCCCCCTAAAATGGTGCGCTTGTAACAATATGATGCCCCTGCTCCCCCTAAATAGATTCGCTTTTTGAGGATTGCATATTACAAAGATCAAGCGCCCTTTATGCATGGAGTAACACTCCCCCTTAAATGTGCCTTCTGCACTCATAAGTATCACTCCCCCTAAACCATATACGCTTGTTATATGAGAACTATAGGAATGTGCTCTTTTGAAGTTCATGCGCCTTGTCTATCTGTCTATCCACTCCCCATCTAAATATATAAAGAATGTAAAGATGACATAGACAAATTTTTAGGTACTAAGAATGATACATTAGACTTCCTTTGAAACTCAATACTAAAGATGAAGTCTAATATCTAGGACAGTAATGTACCTATTTTGACAATGAAATTCAAGATTTTTTTTTTTTTTTTTTTTTTTTTTTTTTTGGTCTTCTTTTTCTTTTTCTTTCTTTTTTTTTTATTTTGATGGCCTTCCTTTTTTCTTTTTTTTTTTCTTTTTTTCATCTCTTTTTCAGGCCTATATATATTTATATATATATATATATTTATATATGTATATATTTTCTTTTTAAAGGAATTGGCGAAAACAAAAAAAACTTATAATGTGGCGAAAACAATTAGCGAAAAGAAAAGGTTCTCGCTAAAAAATTCGCTTAGTGTTGGCGAAAAGTAAAAGTTTTCGCTAAAAATGTTTTCGCTGAAATAGTTAGCGAAAAGTTTGAGGTTTTCGCTAGACTTTTCAGCGAAAAGTTTTTTTTTTTATTATTTATTATTAATTTTTTTTATTATACCTATATATATATAAAAAAAAAATGGCGAAAACAGTTAGCAAAAAGAGAAGGTTTTCGCTTAAAACTGTTTTCGCTGAAATAGTGAGCGAAAAGTTAGCGAAAAGGTTTTTTTTTTTTTTTTTTTTTTTTTTTTTTTTTTTTTTTTTGTAAAATCTAAAAAAAATATTTATTTATATAGTATGATTGCTCACATTTCATACCGATCACGGGTGTGGAGCAATCTCGAATACCACACGTGTCGGGAATCTTGTGCGATTGCTCATCATTGCATACCGACCATACATGTGGAGCAATCGTCGTCTATTTACCATGTATGATCGGGAATTGGTGGTTGCCTGCAGCTCATATCGATTATGCGTGTGAAGCAACCCGATGACCTACGCATAATCGGGATCCTGCAAAACAAATTAGCGGGACTTTGGTACCCATTTTTGGACGGGTCCTCCCTGATTAGCAGTAATCTTATAACTCTCATAAGGTTCAAATTTGGAATTAAAATTAGCAGATAAAGTAGTCATAGGAAGCCACGTTTGTTTAGGACTACTTATTTCCATTTCTAGCTTAGGTTTCCAAATTTGTACCGTTCTGAAATTATCATTTTTAGCACGGGTGAATGTGTGTCTATTGTTAGTTGAGAAAATTTTCTCTTTCGCCAGTCGTTGAAGATGTTTTTCAGATTTGACTTTGACTGGGTACTTGAGATAGGAATACGAACTAATAGAATCAATAGCATTCAATATAGAATTGTCGTATTTCCTATTAGGAAGAATCACATCATTCACATAGGTGTTTTCATAAAATGAGTTACTTTTATTTGTCAGACAATTATTATTTTTGGATATTTCAGTTTTAGAAAAAAAATGTAGAATTGTCTGTTTTAATATTTGTAGCTTCTTTCTTTATTCTTTCTTTCTTTATCTTTTGAATGACTTTAGAAATTACCTTTTTAGAAATAGAGGAGGAAACATTTTCGCTTGTTTTGATAAAAAATGATTTATCTTCCTCAATTCTTTCTTTCTTGATAGCTTTAGTCATTCGTGGTGTTTTCTTATTATGTTTTGGAGATATGTCTTTTAATGGTTCGCTTTTAACAGAGTAAGAAGTTGAGGTTGCGCCTATTTTGTAGGAATTTTTGAGAAATGGATTCTCCTTTTGAAGTTCATCAATTTTAGCTTGAAACCCTTTTTGCTGCGATTCCAGAAGAGAATTTAACTCGGCAATTTTGCGTTCGGTTTCTGGATTTTCACAATTAAATTCGGGTTTTATAGTTTGTATAGAATGTTCCTTTTTGATAGGCATTGTCTCATTTGTTTGAGTGGATTTATTTTGAGACAATTTTAGCTCAGTTTCTTTCTTTGCAATAAGTATTTCGAGTTCTTTATTTTTAATGCGTAATTTATTGCATTCTTCTGAAAGACATTTATTCTGAGCTTGATGATTTTTAATTTCTTCTTTATAGGCAGCTATGTTTGTTATTAATTCAGATATATTCGGTCCATAATTTTCTGCCTTAGATAGCAAACTAGTAATCTCATCTTTAGCATTGGTCAATTGATATTCAAGACTAGCTTCGATTTCTAAATGTTTTCTTAACTCACGCTCGTTATTAGCTAGCCTAGCTTCTAATTTTCGGACCATTTCGTTATTTGTGGATGAGAATTTTTGTTGAACTGTTTGCTTTTCTTCCTCATATGTATTAAGGCTCTTTTTAAGTTCACAGACTTTTATTTCATAACGTCCTAATTTTAGTTCAAGGTCTGTGATTTTATCTTGTGCATTTGTTAAAAGACATTGAAGACTAGACTCGTTAAGTAAATGTTTTCTAAGAACACGTTCGTTGTTAACTAGTCTATCTTCGAGTCTTTTAATTGTTAGTTCATGAGAGCTCATATATGTTTCCATTTTTTTTTTATCTTTTCAGTTCAAACCAATTTAAAGTTCGAATTATAATTGGTATAGAATGTTGGATATTTTAATTTTGACTAAAAATATGTTGGATGGTATATTGATCGTCTTGTTTTGTTGATTAAAAAAAAATATTGACTTAAAGTCTTAGCTATGTTTTCGTATTGAAATAATTTTCGGAAGTTTTAGGTATCAAATATTTTTTTTTTAAAATGATTTTAAAAAAACTTGTACTGAGAATAATTTTTTTTTTTTTTTTTTTTTTTTTTTTTGCTACCTAAAACCGTCGAAAGCATTGTGAACAGTATGTGGCGAAAACTTTCGAGGTTTTCGCTGCAACAGTATAGTGAAAAGATTTAAGTTTTCCCTGCCCACTGTTTTCGCTAGGTGTGAACTTTTCGCTAAGATATGTAGCGAAAAGTTTAGGTTTTCGCTAGTTGTCTGGCGAAAAATGTTAAGTTTTCGCTGAACACAGTGGCGAAAAGTATTAGTTTTTCGCTATGTGGCGAAAAAGTTTAGGTTTTCGCTATGTGAAGTGGCGAAAAGTTCTTTACTTTTCGCTGAAACAGTATTCTTAGCGAAAAGTTTTGAGGTTTTCGCTAAAGGAAGTGGCGAAAAGTTTCAGGTTTTTGCTCAAACAGTAAATTGCGAAAAGATTTAAGTTTTCGCTAGGTATGAACTTTTCGCTAAGAAATGTAGCGAAAAGTTTAGGTTTTCGCTAAAATGAAGTTTTCGCTGGAAAGATTAGCGAAAAGTCCTAAGTTTTCGCTGAAACAGTATGTAGCGAAAAGCTTTGAGGTTTTCGCTAAGTGGCGAAAAGATTAGGTTTTCGCTAAGTTGTGAAATCTAAAACTTTTCGTGTGAACAGTGTTTGGCGAAAAGTTTTAAGTTTTCGCTGGCCACTGGTTTCCCTAGGAATGAACTTTTCGCTAAGAAATGTAGCGAAAAGTTTAGGTTTTCGCTGAGTGTCTGGCGAAAACTTTTGAGGTTTTCGCTGAAAACAGTATATGGCGAAAAGCTTTAAGGTTTTCGCCAATAAATCTAGCGAAAACTGGTTTTCGCTGAAAGGGTTTGGTTTTCGCTAATAAGTCAAATCAGCTAAAAAACACGTAATTAAACAAGTAAACATCGATTTGACTAAAAAAAAACTCTAGTTTTTGTAGCGAAAACCGCTGTTCATGTAGCGAAAACACTGTTCAACTGGCGAAAACCGCTGTTCTTGTGGCGAAAACCACTGTTCTTGTGGCGAAAAACACTGAAATGTTCTGATTTTTCACTCAAATCCTAATTTCTGCTTAATCAGAACATAATTATCGAACAATAGGCATCGACGCAGCTTACCTATCACTCGATTAACACAATTAACACTGGATTAACACAAAAATCAGGAGAACATCAGATAGCACAGTGTCGAACCAACGTCACTTCAAACACCAGCGATTCAACTCAAATCAGCAAATTAAGCTCAATCAAAGCAGATTTAACACAGAATCAACAAACAAGTTTGCTCTGATACCAATTGTAGGTTCCAGATTTAACATCCAACGAATTTGAACTTGAGAATTAAGATCAATTGACTCACCTTTGTAATTAGCGCGCGGAAGCAATAGGTAATCATCAATCAATCTTCAATTAATCCAATAGCTTTCTCTACAAGCAATCCATATACCTCTCTACAATTAAGCCTAATCTATTTTGACAGAGAGAGAGATATTCTAAATGAGAGAAAGCCTCACGTAAGGTATCTCAAGTTTTCTCAAGTTGTGTGTAAAATACACAACTTGCCCTATATATACCAAAGCATACTTTGGTATATATCACATCAGTCCCTATATTATCATAAACTACAATTTGGTCCATAGACAAAGATAACATGACATTTGAGCACTAGAAATGGATTCCTAACAATCTCCCCCTTAGTGTTCAAATGTCATTGGAGCGCCAATAGTCTTTGTCTCTAATGATCTTCAGTCTTCATCATCGATTGAACACAAGAATGGATTCCTAACAATGTTTAATGTGGAATTTTATTTATTTATTTAATCATCTAGTAAGCCATCGTTGGAAAATTTTGACTTTTCATTATTGTTTTCTTTTGTGGCTCGAATTATTAATCTATACTATTTATTATGCGGGACTGTGGGATAAAAACTGTCAATTTTGGTATCTAGTTAAAGGTCGAACTTTAGAATTAATAATTCATAGAGCTCGAGCTTGAGCCTGTTGGAAAAACTTTGGGTATATATGCCGGACGAGAGTAATTAATGTATAGATTTCGAGGATCGTGATAACACAATTTTCTTAAAACAGATTTGTGTCCTCCCGAGTGTGCAAGAGGATCGTAGACAATTGTTTTCCGAATGTACAAGTAGACTTACAAGCGAACGGAACTATAAGACGAACACTGAGAGAAAGCTTATACTGAATCGAATTTTTCTCTAACAATGATTTTCGATATGTCTTTGAAATGAAAAATGACACATCTATTTATTGGTGAACGATAACCATTCAAATGACTCAAATACATCGAACGGATATTATTTAATTCATTCACTATGAATTCAATACGTTAATGTATTTCATTAATTTATCCGAATGAATATATTTAATTCATTCAAATGAATTTAAATAGTCAAATGAATCTTATTTAATAAATTGAATTGACTTAAGTCAATGAAATTAGCTAGACATAAATTCATTAGGTTAAACGAATTCGACAATTCACATTCAATTCCATAAATAAATATCATTTATTTCTAACAGAGCCGTAGCTTACTATAAAATTTTTCGAGTTCGATCCCAATCATATAAAATGAACGAAGATCGACTCGTTTACACCACTAATTATTACTGCCTTAAAATTTTCTTCCAAGCTCGTTCCGGCGTCCGTTTCCGTTTTGCAAACCATGCTCCCATCTGCTCAGCCAATTGATACTCTAATGGAATATTTGTACATTAAGAAACTTATACGAAAAATGTATTCAAAAGATATTATATGGATAAAGCTCATCCATTAGATACTTCAATGACTGTTCGATCTTTAAACGTTAATAAATATCCGTTTAGACCTCGTAAAAATGATAAAGAACTATTTGGTTATGGAATACCACGTCTCATTGCTATTAGAGCCTATCTTATGAGTCATATGCGATCTGATATAACGTTCTTTGTAAAATTCTTGTTAAGATACAGTTCTTCGCCGACTCGTAGGCATTGGACTACAGTTAAAAGTATATTTCGGTACCTTGATGGAACACCTGATATGAGATTGTTTTATTCTAATAAATCGAAAGCAGATTTAATTGGATATGCAGATGCTGGTATTCTATCCGACCAACACAATGCTTGATCGCGAACGAATTATTTATTTACGTATGGTGAACCGGTATTTCAGGGCGATCGCTAAACAAAGTCCAATGGCTACCTCATCTAATCATGCAGAAATTTTAGCTATTCATGAAGGTAGCGGAGAATGTGTTTGGTTACGGTCGATAATTAAACATATACGGAAAACTTGTAGTTTATTATCTGAAAATTACTTTTAACGATCTTATATGAAGATAACACGACATGTATTGTTTTATTAAAGGAACGATATATTAAAGGGGAGATAATAAAATATATTTCACCAAAATTATTTTTTACACATAATTTAGAGAAAATTAGTGATATTGATGTACATCAAGTGCGATCAAGTGAAAATCTTGCAGATTTATTTACGAATTCATTTCCCCTATAATTCAAACGATTCATACATTCAATTGAAGTTCGGCGAACTTTGAGATGATATTATCACTAAGGTGAGTAAATACACGTCACTTATTTTTTCCTTCACTGATGTTTTTTCCATGAGATTACATGAATAAGGTTTTTAATAAGGCAACAACTAAAACCGTTTCCAAAGAATTATGTACTATCGTTCCTTCACTAGGTTTTTAGGTCGCCAAATTTATAGTAAGATTTTAACGAGACATTATTTCGAAACATCCAATGCAAAGTATTACGAATTAACGAATTATGTTGATTTTTTAAATAAAGATTAGTTGAATTATTGATTGATTATTGTATTAAATATTGATAATATATGTTGGATATTATTATATTAAGATATTAATAGGATATTTTGGATCTTGATTAAATTGTAGTTTGAGATTAGTCGTAATATTAAATATTGAGTAGTATAAATAGATTATTAAAATTATTGTAAAGCACACCAAAGTATTGAATAAAATTCATATTTTATATCTCTAAAATATTTCTCGCTATAATT
Organism: Lindernia subracemosa; assembly: GCA_028392965.1. Taxonomy (NCBI): domain Eukaryota; kingdom Viridiplantae; phylum Streptophyta; class Magnoliopsida; order Lamiales; family Linderniaceae; genus Vandellia; species Vandellia subracemosa. The sequence goes on from JAQPCC010000105.1 coordinate 386,599, forward strand.
ATAAGCTTATATTATTATAATAATATCGTGATATTTTCTTAATATAAGCATAATAATATCATAATTAATCTTAATATAATAATTAATCATAATTAATAATACGTTTGCAATCTAAATATAATACTTAATCATAATTAATTATACGATTTTCGACCTTAGAAATACTTAGATTGTGATTATATTCATCGGAAAATTCTAAGGAGTTAATATTGATTTAATACGTTTGATAAGCCGAAGCTTAACTCGGCGAAAAAAATAAACAAACCTTATGAGCTGAATAACACAAAAGCCCATATCTATACTATATATTAAGAGAGAGCACCCTATAGTGACTACCATCAATTTAATTTGGTATGGCACAATAAATTACCATTTTACCCTTAGTTTTCAAATTTATTTCAATTATATCCCAAAAATCATATTTTAATATATATAAAAATAATTTACAATTAAAATTAATATTATGATTTGATATTATAAAAATAATTTTATATTTTATTTATATTTTAAGCACACGCATCGAGTTTGCGAAAAATACTAGTTTGCTTAATTTGTCATCTTCAGCCAATCATATATTATTTATAGGGCAAAACTGCTAATAGAGCCGTCGGTGGTTTTCAAAATCGATCATCGAAGTTGTTAGGATCGGTTAAGGTGTTTAGAGGGGGGTGAATAAACACTGGCTTATTTTTCGGTTTGTGCGGTTTCTGGTGTGACTGGTGAGTGGTAACCGGTTTGTAAGTTACAGTGTTTGTGGATTTGAGTGCGCGGAATTGTTTCTGGAAGTTCGGAGCAAAGTCTCATACGTCTCCCCTTCTTCCCCTCAAAGAATGATATCACTATCAACCGGTTTTACACGTTACAAGGAGCACTCTACTCACTAACAGTAACCTACCAAAGCTAATGCTACATAGACAGTTGTATACAAACAATCCACCTAAAACTTCAACAGCTTTTTAAAGTCCGTTGAGTACAAATCTCTCAAACTCTTAATCGCTCGAAATGGATAGTTGAGAGAGAACTTCTGAGAATGAATGATTGTGCTTGAGTTGTGTTGTTGATCGTTCAAAAGTTGTCTTCAGTCTTCACGCTTTGAGGTATTTATACTTGGTGTAGATTTGAGCCGTTGTGTGAAGACTGACCAGCTTCCAGACATTATTAAATGTCGTTTCCTGAAATAGGCTGGTTTCAGAACCTGGTTCAGGTTCTCTGCACACTGCGCCTTTCACCAAAATGGGCATATATCAGGCCAACGTCTCTTTGGTCACAGCCTTGACTTAAATGCATTTGTACTGCATTGTTTCTCCTTAATCGAAGCATATTTGAATTTGGCTTCTGGCTCCTGGTTTGATGTTGAGTTCCCGACTCTTAAGTGTAAATCACCAGTCGCCACAGCCTGAGCATCGGGTGCCTGACTTGAGAACTGGTTTCTGGTTCCTTAAGCGTTCTTGATCAGATGCTCTGTCAGTTCCTTATTTTATCATGCGCTTGTTTAAGTTTTGTTCACCGAAACTATTTAAGTTTAAGGGTTCTGAATTCCTTAATAATTTCCCCCTTTTCGGTGACTGCCAAAACTTAAATAAGAGTAACTGGAAGAAGAATTTTTCATTAATCAGGGAAGTTACAGACTAGTCTATTACATGAGAAATGTAAAGGAACTAGTCTATTTCTTCCTTGATCGTCTCCTATCTTCCTTCTTCTTCCTCTCAAGCTGGGCCTGGGCCGTTAGGAGCTTCTGCTGCTTCTTGTTATGCATGCAAATGAGCTCCTGGAGCTGCTGTTCTGTTAGGTTGCATGCAATTGACCTCAAGGATTGAGGGTTGTATATTCGCTCCAAAGGCAGAAGGTCCTTACCCGTTCTCAGAGAGGAATCCATTTTGGGCAGATCCTCATCCGGTAGCAGTGCCGCTTCTTGTTGTTGTCTGTCTTGGGTTTCTGGCACATACCGGATCGTGGACATTTGGTTTGGTCTCTGAGTCGGGCTTGGTTCAGGCGCTGAAGCTTGTTTTGACGGCTGCTGCTGCTGCTTCCCCTTCGCACTTTCCCCCTTTTTGGCAGCACCGGGGGCTCCTGATGCGGTCAGATGCTCAACTATGACTGCCAGCTGAGCCTTGACTGCTGTCAGATCCTCCCGGATCGTCTCTTCAATGCCTCTTAGATCTGTGCGGATATCATTTTGATTATCGATGAGCTTGTCGCACCATCTCTTAAATTCAGTGCGCATGGCGACTTGCTCTGCATAGACCTTCTCCGACTTTGTCCGCACATTCTTGGCCAGTAACTCCAGAGTTCTGACCTTAGTATCAGTCATGGTCTGACTGACCATGAAGTCTTCGAGGCGGCGCTGGAGCATCAAAAGTGAGCCGGTATTAGAAGAACCGGGCGCTTCACTTGGTCAGAGCAGCTTTGCCACCTCTTCAAAAGGGATTGTGGCAATGGGCGTGGGGCAGGGAACCGGCTTAGATTCTGTTGCCGGTAATAGCAGTGGTGTAGCAGACTGAAAAATCGGACCAGAAGGCAAAATTGGAGATGGTGGAGCAGTTGCTAAGTCCTTAGAAGTTCCGGAAGAAGCTGCTTGTTCTTCAAGTAGTGGACTGCTCCTTTCCAGCTCAACTGGTCCTTGAAGCAGAAGGGACTGAGATACTTCTGGCAAAGTAATTTCCGGTTCTTTTAAAATTCCGGAAGATCCTGCTCCAGGTGAGGACCCGATCGGTTGCATTTGAACTTCGGTGATTTGCTCAGTCCGATCAGGTTCGAAGGATACTGAAGGATCGGCAGGATCTGATGGGTGAGCCTGAGCAGACTTGGACTGATCAGTTGGTTGGAAGCTGGAGGAGTCTGGAAACTGACGTCCCAGCTTATTGAACTCGATTCTATACAAGTCCTCCAGCTTTAGTCGTTCCACTTCAAGGCTGGCCAAGATTGCTCGATCAGAAGCTGCTGTAGGAGAGACAAGGTCGAAGTTTTGTTCTCTCGTATTCAGATTCTGGACCAGAAACGTCAGGCATAGATGTAGCCTGTATAGATTTCTTGACTGCAGCAAGACTTCGACTTCGTCGATTTCCATGCTCTGCATCAGAAAATCCTCCGTTTTTCTGGCAGCCGCCATCAGATCCTTCTTAATGCGCTTTTTGAGGGGTGTGAGTCAAACAGTTCTCCACTCCTCATAATTCTCCATCAGGTGATCTGTTTGGGCGCAAACATCCTTCAGCGTCAGCTCCACCCCTATTGCCACATCATTGGCCTGAACGGAAAGCATGTCGATAGCAACCGCCTTCCCTTTTCCTTTATCGCTTGTTGAAGCGACTGGAGCCGATGAAGCAGCTGGTTCCCGGATGACAATACCGGTTGCTTTTGGGCGTTCAGCTGCTTGAAGAGGAACCGGGGCAGTTGATTCAGGTATCGGCGTGGCCTTCATTGTCGGTTCAAGCCCCAAATCCAGGTCGGTGATGATGTTGGATATCACTGTATCCAGATTCGGCATCTCAGCACCCGATTTTATCCCTGCTCTTCGTCTGCTGTCTCTGGTTGTTCAGGGATCAGTTCCTCCGGTTGTTGGCTCATTGTTGGACTGGGAGCTCCTTGGTGCATTTTTTCAGGCTCCGCTTCAGCACCGGAAGCTATCATCGCCAAGGTCTCTTCTTCTCCAGAAACCGTTATTTGAACTTCAGCCTCTTTTTCAGTAGGGGCTGCAGCAGATTCCGCCGGCTTCTTTTCCTTCTTATCTTTCTTCTTCGTTTTCTATTTTTCTTCTTTCATCTTCTTTTCTGTCTTCTTCTCTTTTTCTTTCTTCTCCTTCTTTTTAGGCTCAGCCTCTACTGATGCAGAGGTTTTCTTCTCCGTTTTCTGCTTTTTCTTTTTCTGACCCTCATCAGTTGGGTCAGTTGCTTGTCTCTTGCTGGCGACTTTTGTATCAGACACCACTTGAGTGGCCAAAAATTGTCTGATAGATTCTGTAGTGATGAGTTTAGCTCAAGAGATTGGTTGAACCGATTCCAGTCTGCCCAACTTCTCATTTATTATACTTGTAATATGGGGCACAAAATTCTTGAACTGTCGGTCTCTGGCCCGGACTACATTGAGCAATGCCCGAAAAATCACCTTGCCCCAATTTACGGCCAGACCCATCATAATGGTCGTCATCGCCTGGATCTTTTCCGTGGTTAAAACATCGAAAGATCCTCCTTTGCCAAGAACGGACTTTGCCACCACATCGTGCATGAGCCGATATGCCGGTTTAAGTGCCGTTCTTTTATCGGATTCCTTGAATCCATCGATGGTGGTAGCAAAAATACCTGCTCCCTTTCGCCTCATATCAGCATCGATCTCTGAAAGGGACCCGGCTCCTGACGTGGGTAAATGGAAGAAGGTTGAAAACCATTCTTCGTTGAAGGAGATAAGTTTCCCTTTGATGGTGGCGCTTATAACCCCGTCAGTGATCACGGCAGATTCGAAAAACTCTTCAACCTCCGCCGTCGCGACCTCTGGCGCGCAACCTAAGAACGGTCGGAGCCCACTGTGTTGAAGGGCTAGAAGAAATCGACCGACATCAGCGTCTGTCGACGTGATCGGCTCATCAAAGTAAACGTGGATGATGTTCTTGAAGAGTGCGCTTTTTGATGTGGCCATTTGAGAGAGGAAAATGAGTTTGATCGAGAGAGAGTTTTAGGGTTTTGGGAGGGTTTAAGTTGCAGAGAGTGAAAGTAAAATGAAGAAGATGATCGGACTTGGTTTATAAGTAAGGGTGTGATGTGATTTTTTCTCTCTCCTCCGTTTTCCCGCGCACTGTATCAGTACTGTAGCTCATAGCATGTCCTTTCAGCATTAATGTCACGCAGTCCTCTGTACCGTCAGTTACCTATATTAATGCAATATTTTTGTTAAAGTGTAGGCAACTGGTTAAGACAATATGCACAGTCAGTTCTGATTAAGACTTACATCAAAATCAGTACTAACTCTTTGTTGTGCTGTCTTAACTTCGTTCCCCCTTACTTTATCCACTTCTGTATCGGTTACTGAGATATATCTAATAAACCGAGTGCATTACGAAAGTAGATGAACTTAGCTTCCGGCAGGGGCTTGGTGAATATGTCGGCAACTTGTTGATTGGTGGCTATGTACTCCAGTCTGATATCCTTGTTGAGCACGTGATCCCTGATGAAGTGGTGTCTGATCTCAATGTGCTTGGTCCTGGAGTGTAGCACCGGGTTCTGGGAGATGGCTATGGCACTGGTGTTGTCGCAGTAGATAGGAGTCTCTGTCTCGGTTATTCCATAATCCTTAAGTTGATGCTGAATCCATAAGATTTGAGAGCAGCAACTGCCTGCGGCCAGATACTCAGCTTCTGCGGTTGAAGTCGCAATCGAAGTCTGCTTCTTACTGAACCAAGAGATCAGCCGGTCACCAAGAAACTGGCAGGTACCACTGGTGCTTCGTCTGTCGATTTTGCATCCAGCATAATCAGCATCGGTATATCCTCTGAGAGAAAGGCTTGAATCCTTCGGACACCACAGTCCAACATTTGTGGTTCCTTTGATATACTTGATGATTCTTTTTGCTGCAGTGAAGTGGCTCAATCTAGGATCTGCCTGAAACCGGGCACATAGATACACGCTATACATTATATCTGGTCGACTGGCGGTAAGGTACAGCAGTGACCCTATCAGTCCCCGATACTTGATTACATCTATACGTGGTCCATCTTCATCCTTGTCCAATTTGATCGAACAACTCATCGGGGTAGTTGCTTCCGAGCATTTGTCCATCCCGAATCTGCTCAGAAGGTCCTTAGCGTATTTGCTTTGATTGATGAAGGTTCCTGATTCCAGCTGTCTGACTTGAAGTCCTAGAAAGAAAGTAAGTTCCCCCATCATGCTCATCTCGAACTTGTCCTTCATCAATTTTGCGAACTTATCGTAGAGTTTCTGATTTGTCGAGCCGAAGATGATGTCATCCACGTAGATCTGGACAATCAGTAAATGTTCCTTATTTGTGTATCAGAACAGAGTCTTGTCAATAGTTCCTACTTCAAATTCGTGATCAGTCAGGAACTTAGTCAGAGTGTCATACCAAGCTCTTGGCGCCTGCTTCAGACCATATAGGGTCTTCTTTAGTCTGTAGACATGGTTCGGAAACTCGTGATTATCGAACCCAGGTGGTTGTGCTACATACACTTCTTCTGTCAAGAGTCAATTGAGGAAGGCACTCTTGACATCCATTTGATACACCTTGATCTCTTTTGAAGTAGCGTAGGCTAGGAAGATTCTGATCGCTTCGAGTCGAGCAACTGGTGCAAAAGTCTCGTCGTAGTCTATTCCTTCTTCTTGTCGGTACCCCTGAGCTACTAGACGAGCTTTGTTCCTTACCACAAGTCCCTCTTCATTAGCTTTATTCTTGAATACCCATTTAGTTCCAATAACCGTTTGGTTAGGTCTTGGAACCAGGTACCAGACTTCATTTCTCTCAAACTGGTTGAGCTCTTCTTGCATTGCGTCAATCCAGTGACTGTCCTTCAATGCTTCTTCAACCTTGGTTGGTTGGACTTGAGAGATGAAGGCATAGCTGAAGAGATTCTGCATTGACTGCCTTCTGGTCTTCATTGGAGCATCTGCTTCTCCAATAATCAGCTGTCGAGGGTGATTCAGCTTGGTTCTATTCCATTTTATATGTTCCCCCTCAGCTGATGCATTTCCTTCTTGAGAGGGAGTTGCCTGATTTGGTTCAGGCCCTTCAGCGGCTTCTGGTTGACACCCAGTTTTTTCAACTGGTATATCCAGTAACTCAGTATCTGGTTCTTCACTGGTCTTTTCCCGACTATTTTCAGCTGGAAGCTCCTCATCGCTGGAGTCGTTCAAGTTTGTCTCTTCAAGCTGATTGCTTAGTCGGTTGATGTTTCTGGGCGTCTGATCTTCCATGGCTGATTCTTCAAATACCACGTGTGTTGATTCTTCAACTGACAGCGTCTTGCAGTTGAACACTCGGTAGGCTTTGCTAACATCAGAATATCCCAGAAAGAATCTTTTTTTTGCCCTTGCATCGAACGCTGAAAGATGGTACTTCCCATTGTTGTGAATGACGCATCTGCTTCCAAATGTTTTGAAGTACCCGACTGATGGGATATTCCCGGTCCATACTTCATATGGAGTCTTTCCTTGCATTTTGCAGATCATGGACCGGTTCTTTGTGTAGCAGGCCGTGTTGATTGCTTCTGCCCAGAATTTCTGAGAGATATCTGCATCGGCTAGCATGGTTCTGGCAGCTTCTTTGAGCGTCCGGTTTCTTCTTTCGGCTAGACCATTCTGCTGCGGTGTCCTGGCGGCAGATAACTCATGACGTATGCCATGGTTCTCAAGAAATTCGGTTAGCACATGGTTAATGAATTCAGTACCCCGGTCACTACGGATTCTATTTATTTTCTCACTACGTTCGTTCTGAATCCTTTTAAAAAGCTTTATTAGGTTTAAAGACGTTTGATCCTTTGATTTTAAAAATATGACCCATGTGTACCTAGAAAAATCATCTATAACAACTAGAGTGTACCTGGTTCCCCCTAAGCTGGTTACCAATATGGGTTCGAAGAGATCCATATGCAGTAAATCCAGGCACCAGTTGGACCCAGTACACCCTTTGTTTTTAAAGGTTGATCTGATATGTTTTCCTAGTAGACATGCGGTACAAAGTTTGTCTTTCGAAAAGTTTATTTTTGGCAAACCTTTGACCAGATCATTTTTCAGAAGTACTGAAATTGTTTTAAAATTTAAATGGTTTAAACGCTTATGACATAGCCAGCATCTAAAATCTTTGGCCAGAAGACACGTTGGTGAAGGTACCGATTGGTCTTCCCAACGCACCTTGTAGGTTCCTCCGATTCTGATTCCGGTTAGGACAGTTTGACCAGAGGGATCTTTTACACAACATTTATTCTTTTCAAAAGATACGTTAAAATTGTTTTCACATAATTGACTGACACTTATTAAATTGTAGTGCAAATTCTGTACCAGATGCACATTTTTTAGGGTAAGGTTACCGTGAGTAATTACTCCCTTCCCAATTATTTTACCTTTACCGTTATCACCAAAGGTGATGGTAGGTCCGGTGTGCCGCTTCAGGTTCTTGAGCAGCTTATGGTTTCCAGTCATGTGCTGGCAGCAACCGCTGTCCAGATACCATTCCGACTGGTTCAGTTCCTCTTTATATATCTGCAAAAAATATATATATATACATATTTAGGTACCCAACTTTACTTGGGTCCCGGGTGAATCAGACTCTTTGGTACCCAGATCTGGAAGATTCGAACTGTTCTCCCGGTTCTAGGTTCTATCAGAAACCTAATGGGCTGGTACCTGTTCCTATTTCCTAGGCCCTTACTATTTCTTGGATAATGGTTGTAAGGTCCTTTACCGGTAGTACTACCATTCCAGTTGCTACGTTTTGGGTTGGATCTTCTAGGTGCAATCTTTTGATTCCTACGTTCTCCAGCCCTAGAGGGTTCTGCTCTATTTGAGTACCCTATTCCGTTTCTATTGGACTGTCTGGGACTAAGTTTACTTGTTTCAGCTGGCATTCTTACTGAGTTCATTACTCCCTTATCTATGACCTTCTCAGGAGCAGAGGTTGGGATGCTAGAAGGAATGAACTTAATGCTATTGGCTTTGTTAGATCTGGCAGCTATGACTGGTGACTGATTTTCAAAGCCTGGTCCTGACCTATTGGTCCCGTACCTCATAATCCTCTGAAGACAATCAATCTTCCTAGAGGAATCAGTCCAGGACTAGATGGTTGCACTCATCCTAGCATTTTCTGCTACTCTCTCTTCGGTTGCTTTCTTTAAATTTTCATTTTCGGCCCGAAGTAATCTGATTTCCTCAGTTACATCATCGGACAGTATGTTTTCTTTTTGAGCTTCCTGGTTACCCTTCAGCTCAAGTTCCTTGATTCTTAGGATGAATTGCTTGTATTCAGCAGTCATATCACTGAGAGCTACTAGCAGTTCTTCCTTAGTAAGATCGGATGAAAATAAATCGGTTACCTCATCCTCCGATCGGTCAGCCATTAGACACTTAATTTCTTCGTTGTCGCTGTCCGACTCTTCAGAAGTGCTTGCTTCTGAGTCGGAATCCGCCCATGTGGTTCTGCTGTCAGCCACCAGAACCTTGTGTCCCTTCTTCTTATATTTTTTGATTTCCTTCCCCTTACCCGTCTTGGGTTGTCTGCACTCCGATGCGAAATGTCCCATCCTGCCACAGTTAAAGCAGGAGACATCAGATTCGTTAGCGTCAGGAGATGTTTTCTTACCAATTCGAAGATTCTGATCTTTTCTCAAGAATCTTCCGAATTTCTTTACGAAGAGAGACATAGCCTCTCCACACAGTTCCTCAGCAGTCTTGGATGCAGGTGCTTCAGGTGCTACCAGTGCCTTGACCGGTTGCTCGACGACGACTTCTTCCATACGCGTCTGAAGTTCAAACTCGTATGCCTTGAGATCGGCGAAGAGATTGTGTAGCTGCATCTGGTTAAGGTCCTTTGACTCCCGCATGGCCATTGTCTTTACGGCCCACTCTCTGGGCAGTGCCTTCATGACTTTTATTGCGACGTCTCTTTTGTTCATAGTTCTGCCAAGAGCAGTCAAGTCGCCGATGATGCTGTAAAATCGTTTTTCAAACTCAGCCATCGTTTCTCCGGCCTTCATCTTGATAGTGTCATACTTCTGAACGGCCACAACGAGCTTGTTTTCTCTGGTGGAGTCGTTTCCTTCACAAATCTGACATAGAGTTGTCCAGACTTCACCTGACGTTTTACACAGCATCACGTGTCTGAAGGTTTCAAGGTCAAGGGTCTTGAATATGATGTCCTTGGCCACGCTGTCCAAGTTCATCAGCTTCTTTTCTGTAGGAGTCCAGTCGCTCCTTGGTTTTGGATGGTTTTGGAATCGTCTGAGGCAAGGACTGGTCTGCTGCATGATCTGGATTAATCTTTGTAAGCTTGGGAGGCCCCGAAACAATAATGTCCCACATGTCTTCATCGTGCGCAGTGAGGTGAGTTTCCATTCGAATCTTCCATTCAAGGAAGTTTTCCTGGTTGAACATGAGAAGCTTGTTTGAGGCACTCATGATTCATGCTCTGATACCACTTGTTAGATCGGTTAAGGTGTTTAGAGGGGGGGGGGGTGAATAAACACTGGCTTATTTTTCGATTTGTGCGGTTTCTGGTATGACTGGTGAGTGGTAACCGGTTTGTAAGTTGCAGTGTTTGTGGATTTGAGTGCGCGGAATTGTTTCTGGAAGTTCGGAGCAAAGTCTCCTACGTCTCCCCTTCTTCCCCTCAAGGAAGGATATCACTAGCAACCGGTTTTACACGTTACAAGGAGCACTCTACTCACTAATAGTAACCTACCAAAGCTAATGCTACACAGGCAGTTGTATACAAACAATCCACCTAAAACTTCAACAGCTTTTTAAAGTCCGTTGAGTACAAATCTCTCAAACTCTTAATCGCTCGAAATGGATAGTTGAGAGAGAACTTCTGAGAATGAATGGTTGTGCTTGAGTTGTGTTGTTGATCGTTCAAACGTTGTCTTCGGTCTTCACGCTCTGAGGTATTTATACTTGGTGTAGATTTGAGCCGTTGTGTGAAGACTGACCAGCTTCCAGACATTATTAAATGTCGTTTCCTGAAATAGGCTGGTTTCAGAACCTGGTTCAGGTTCTCTGCAGACTGCACCTTTCACCAAAATGGGCATATATCAGGCCAGCGTCTCTTTGGTCGCAGCCTTGACTTAAATGCATTTGTACTGCATTGTTTCTCCTTAATCGATGCATATTTGAATTTGGCTTCTGGCTCCTGGTTTGATGTTGAGTTCCTGACTCTTAAGTGTAAATCACCAGTCGCCACAGCCTGAGCATCGGGTGCCTGACTTGAGAACTGGTTTCTGGTTCCTTAAGCGTTCTTGATCAGATGCTCTGTCAGTTCCTTATTTTATTAGGCGCTTGTTTAAGTTTTGTTCACCGAAACTATTTAAGTTTAAGGGTTTTGAATTCCTTAACAGAAGTTGTATTTTTCTCTTCTCTAATCTGAAAAATGCGTAAATTTCAGTACTTACCAGTCGGTTCTCGTCGAGAAGGATCAGGCTGTTCGCGCAAGCGAAGAAGAAGATCAGATGCATCGAAGAGGTCGAGGAGTCGTAGGCGTCGATCGTCGACGGACGCTGTGACAAAGAACGTCCATGGACCCAACGGCTTTCAGAGGTATTTTGGTTTTTTTTTTCTTCTATGGAGCTTTATCATGATAGATGGGTCATGGTAGTGCCTTTGAATGGGACTATTTCTTATATTTGTATCAATGTTCTCTCGCTCTGTTTATTAGCGATTTTGTGTTTTGATTGTATTTAGCTTACTTTTATTTATAGATCTGAGCCGTCTTCTTGCTCAGGACTGATATCATCATCGATGGTCGAAACTCATCATCAGACAACAATGGTGGGATTTTTGCTCATATGGATGAATTGCTCCTCCAGAATATACTCAGTCGACTCCCTTCCAGGTTTGTGATTAGGTGCAAACTCGTATGCAAGCAATGGGCTTCTCTGATTTCCGAACCCTTCTTCGCCCGCGCCTATCTCTCCCATTCCCCGCCGTCGTGGGCTGCTCTCGAACGACACATGGGCCATGATACAAATCGACAAACCGCAACATTCATGCGATACTCCATGCGAAAAGAAAAATCCTCGAGATGGGTGTTTGCTAAGATCCCCCTTCCTTGTAATCTCGAACCGCTGTGGCCCGAAAACTACAGCATACTAGGAGCGAGCAACGGGCTAATCCTCTTCGGTTTGGTCAACCGCGAGTCCTACTGGCTCCACATCACGTCCGATACTCTCTACGTCTGCAATCCCAAGACCCGAGAGCTGATTCCCCTCTCCCCGCTGCCCCCCGAATTCCACACTCGGCGGGTCCATCGCGAGGGGTCGGGATTCGTCGCCCGCGTCGAATGCTGCGTACTCGAGAGCTTCAGGGTCGTCCTCTGGATGCACGGCGGCGAAACCGATTGCCTACTGTCCGTCGTGTATGCTTCCGAGACTCGCAAGTGGGGCCGGTTTGGTTTTCCGAGTGAGGCCGCCGACCGATACATCTCGAAGAGAATCCCGACCGCTTTTGACGGAATCCTACACTGGGACGCTGAGGACGGCTGTGTGGTGGCTTACGATCCCTACGAAAACCCTAATCACATTCAGGTCATTGAGCCGCCTAGAGTCGAGTCTGGCTTCAACGACCTGGCCGACCGCTGCCTTGTCGGGAGTGCGTCGGCGAGCAAGGAGTTGAGGTATGTTGAATGTTTCGTCTTCGCGGTGGAGGGAGATGGGTTTGTGGTTTGGCTCAGGCTGTGGGTTCTCAAGGACTACGCCTCGGGAAAATGGAGCTTATTGCGGGAATCTGCTTGCAGGAGGAGGGTCTTGTGCAATGGCGTTAGCTTCCCCCGCGCCGCGCTTTCTGAGATGAAGCCGTTGTCTTTATCAGAAATCAGCAAAATCGCCATTTTAATTTCTCTGCAACGTTCAGCCAAGGCTCCACCTTGATTCATCATCTCAACTCTGTTGGTCCTCCTGCTTCTTTAGCAGCTTCGAGCATTGAAAGAAACCTTGTCAACTCCAAATGAGATTGAAATCTCCCATTTGGAATCAACTTGGCCCTTCGAGCTCGTTCGCTTCATCTCCCATGAAGTTCTAATCTTTCTAGCTTTTTGCAGATCCATTTGCAGCCCCTCAAGCCATTCTTATCTGTCTCTTTCACATGTGATACCTTAGCATCGATCTGTGAAAACTCAGATACAGCTTCACTCGAGATTCTATCTAAATTTTCTTCAGGTGTTTCGACCTGAATCTCTTCATCTTCTGAGCCCTCAGGTGTTGGCCTCGCATATGGCCTGGAAATCCTCTTTCTCCTTGGTGAAATCTCATCCACCTCGTGCTCAGAAAACTCACTTGTAGAGCTCACTTTGTCCATACTTATTTCTGCAAATTCTGTCACATGTGAGCCAACTATAGGTTTTGCAGCTGTTGTCTCCACCTCAAGATGAGGTCTCTGTGGATTCTCTTCCACCATATTCAAGCCACAACATTCCCTAGTATCACTGGGCTTGCTTGTCTCCACGGGACAACCCTCCAATACATAAATTCCATGCCTTCGAAAACAGCTCATAATCAACTTGTTCTGCTTCAAGATTCTGATTTTTCTAGCCGCAGTTTGGGTGATGTACCCTCTTGTATCCAAAGCTCCAATGGATATTAGGTCCTTCTCAACTCAACAATGTACCTAACATCCTTTAGCACCCCTACAACGCCAGACTTCAGCCTTAAACGAACTGAACCGCGCCCAAAAACTTGACAGCTTTTACCATCCGCACACTTCATGCTTTCTTGGTCCGTTTCCTGGAAATCTTGCATCCATTCCTTATTGCACGTAACATGGAAGCTACACCCCGAGTCAAGGATCCATTCCTTACTCTCTTCATGCCCGAATACGTTCAAGATTTCTTCAAATTCATAATCATCGGAAACAAAATCAGCAGCAACATTCTTCATACCTCTATTCGATTGATTTCTTGACATCTTGGGGCAATTTCTTCGAGTGTGGCCCTCTTCTTGACAGCGCCAGCACTTCACAGGACTCCTAGGCTCACCCCTTTCCTTTCCCTTGCCATTTTTCTACCAAGAATTCGACTTGTTCTTTGCAAACATCAACTCTTGCGACGGTTTAACGATCCTCTTCGGATAATTCTTCGCTGAATCAATTTAGTTCTCAATGTTGTCGATTTTGAACTAATTTGGTCCTTCCGTCACGATAAACGTCAATTTTAACATAAATATCACGCGAGCCTCAGCTGCATCAGAATTTTCCACAATTCTGAAACTTTCTTTGCTTTGAGCTCAATGCTGACAGTACGTCTTCGAGTTTCAGAGCCTCCCGGCCATACAACAAGGCCTCCTTGAAGTGCTCGTAGCTTCTTGGAAGATCACATAACAGAAGAAGCGCTTGATCTTCATCTTTCATTATCTCGTCAGTATTCTCAAGATCAAGTATCATTTTCGAAATTTATCAATCTGTTGTTCCATCGGCTCTTCTTCTTGCATTTGGAACCTATAAAGCGCCTGCTTTAGATACAGCCTCTTGGCCAGAGACTTGGTCATATAGAGAGCATCAAGTTTCTTCCAAACTTCCTCAGTCGTCTCTTCTTTAGCCACCTTATGCAGCACTTGTCTGATAAACACATAATCAACGTGTTATATGCCCTCTCGCGAATCTTCTTCTTCAGAGTATCCGCCATATCTTTTGGCTCCATCTCGACCTCAGGCTTGAGAGCCTCTTCAAGCCCCTTCTCAGTCAACACGGCCTTCATCTTTTTCTTCCACAGGCCAAAATCGTTATGCCCATTGAAAACATCCATTTCAAATCGAGTTGCCACAATCTTCTTGTCACGCGTCGTTCCACGTTCACCGCACCAATTGTTGAAATTTCGGCACCCCTCGATCCCTAACTTGTTGTTGTTTAACGTGGATATGATAAACGAATCAAGAAGATCGATCTTGATGATGATCGAACCCAAAAACAGCAGAGAAAACAGAAAATCAGAACACAAAAATTACGTAGTTCGGCCTCAACTTTAGGCCTACGTCCACGGACCAACAGAGCCTTTTATTCAAAATGAAAAGAAGGGTTTACAAGATTGCCACATCCTCTACAACGTTTGTGTTTACTACTCTTTCTAACTCTCACTCTACAGAAAGATACAAGCTCTCAAAGATACCCACTCGAAACACAAGTATCTGATATATATATATAGCATAATATAACAGCTTTTAACCGTTGGAAGCTTCATTGCTTGTACCTTGATTTTTATAAGTTGTACTGTGCGTTCTTCACTTGACTTATAAAAGTGCTCAGCAACTTTACATTTGAATCTTGGCCCTTTGATCACCTTCCCGCCACGATCAACGTTTGATATTCAATCTCAGTGGTTTAAACCTCAGCCCTTCGATCAGGCGCCAACGATCCAACGGCTCATGTTTAATCTGGCGTTTTATTGCAGCAGAACAAGTTCCTTCCATCATTGATCATCCAAGCTTCATCTTTGATCCATTCAGCGCTTCCCAACATAACTCATCCTTGAAGTATATAATCTGGTGACATACAGTTCATATTATATAGAATAATAATCATTTATAACACAATTAAAATAATTAAATCAAGCTTTTAATTATAGCAGCCGCTATCAGAATCAAACGTAGATAATAGCTGTGAAAGCCTCGCTCTCACTGTGATCGTTATCTTCTTTACGTAGATTTCTGATGTTAGCTGCTGCAAGTCTCTTGATGATCAGCTCACTACATATATTTAATTTCTTTTTCTTTCTCTGTCTTTATTGATGATAAATAGGGTTTCTCATAATACATGCATGAGTAATGATTAAATTTAATATTTAAGAAAATGAATGCTACATAGAATGTATGTAAATTTCAGATTGTAATGAGCTAAATGTATACGCAGCACTGGAAGATCACTACTGTCCTATCCATCTTGATAGACCAACCCAACTCGTTAGATTTTCGACACGTCATCAAAAATTGTAGGTTCCAGATTTAACATCCAACGAATTAAGATTAACTTGAACTTGAGAATTAAGATCGATTGACTCACCTTATTAGATACGCGCGGAAGACATGAAGGAGATAATCAATCAATCTTCATTTAATCACTTGACTTTCTCTACAAGCAATCCAATTCCCTCTCTACAATGAACCCTAGACTACTATAATGGTGAGAGAGATTTTTTAGATGAGAGAAAGTCTCGCTTGCTATCTCAAGTTTTCTCAAGTTATGTGTAAAAAACACACACGTGCCCTATATATACCAAAGCATACTTTGGTATATTACACATCAGTCCCTATATTATCATAAACTACAATTTGGTCCCTAGACAAAGATAACATGACATTTGAGCACTAGAAATGGATTCCTAACAAAAATCCAAATTGTCGACGATATGTCGAAAATCTAACGCAGTTAAGTTACTATCGAAGTGAAGGAAGAATTGACTGCATTGCAATTATTATAAGCATACTGTAAGTTTAACATGGTTTACGAAATACAATCAAACATATAAGTTTCATGATCTTTAAATAATATGATTCTCATATTATACAAGATTAGGATAAAAAATACTTATCTTGATTCATCATGATAATTCGAAGAAGATACGAACAATGTTTCTCTTCTTTTAACACTTTAATCTTTATTTATTTTTTGCTGGATGAAAATGGTATGCGTGAATGTGTCAAAAAGAGGATCAATTATCGATGTATGTTTTCTCTTTTGACCAATAAGAGTTTAGCATTTAATAACTAATCTATTAAACCTCATTAAAAAGTGTAAATATGCTTAATATATTTAGTGGGTTACTTACATATAAGAAAACGTGGATCTTAACCAACGTTCTCCCACTTGGCTCACTTAATATATATATGTATATATACTTTATCACGTAATATATACTTTATTGTTTAATAATCATAATTTGCACAATATGCATATTTTAAGCTAAATTCCTTCATAAATTGATGATTCTGTTAATCATTATTAAGTTTGATACTAATAAGATTTATGCTATTGTTGCGACAGGGTCCCTTTCATGTAGCACAATATCAGTTTTACACTCAATATGATGGTAATGAGATATACCTTAATGGTCCAACATTAATGTCTCAATTATAGACTCATCATGTTCCGTTAATTCTTTTATGTATATACAATCGATAATTAAAAACAATAAACAAAATATATATACATACAGACTGGACGTGAAGATACAATGTATCATTTCCGTGTGACTTGTAATTTTTTCCCCATCATTTCTTCTTTAGAATGATCAGGCTACACTTGCTAGAGGTCCGTTCTCGTCGAGGAAGAGCAAATAAAGTGAGGCCGTCAAGGAGGAGTCGGCGCCGATCATCGGCAGGCAACCTTCGGAGGTATTTTTAATTCATTAATTGGGGTTTCTTTCTCCTATTTGGTTTCTCTCTTTGCCTTTGAATTATCTATTTAACTGAAAAAATAGATCTTCATAAATGGGCTGTCGTTTTTTGCCAGGACTGATATCGATGGTGGAAGCTCATCATCTGAGATCAATGGGACTATTAACGTAGATTATATTCCTGAATGGCTCCTACTGAATATACTCATTCGACTCCCTTCCAAGTTTGTGGTTAGGTGCAAACTCGTCTCCAAGCGATGGGCTTCTCTGATTTCCGACCCTTTGTTCGTCCATAGCTATCTCTCCCATTCTCCATCGTCGTCGTGGACCGTCGTGGACGGCTCGTTGGAACGAAAAAATTCAGAAAAACTAACCCTCAAAGAATACTCCATGCCCAATGGCACATGCTCAAGGCAAGACTTCGGTGAGCTCCACATGCCTACCATTTGCAAACAGAATTGGGGCGAGAGCGTCTATGTTTTGGCGGCAAGCAGCGGGCTGGCGCTGGTCACCATCATGCTCAGCCACTTCTATGTGTGCAATCCCGTCACCCGAGAGCTGATTCCCCTCTCTCCGCTGCCGCGCAAATTTCGCTATGTCCATTGGCGCAGAATCTCGGGATTCGTCGCTCGCGTGGAGAACGCCGTAATCAAGAGCTTCCGAGTTGTTCTGTTGTGGCCCGACATGTAGAATGAATGCATGCGATCGATTGTGTACGCTTCCGAAACTCGAGAGTGGACCCATTTTCCGTTTTACGGAGAGGTCTCCACAAAATATATCCCGGGAAAACGGGCCACAGTTCTTAATGAAATCTTACACTGGGATTGCAAGGATGGTTCTATCATCACATTCGATCCCTACCAAAACTGTATTCGCATCATCACGCCTCCTGAAGACACGGACTTGGGCCACGGATGGGGCCTCGGGACGGGCGATCTCTGCATGTGCGACGCGTCGGGTGGGAAATTGAGATATGTAGAGATGTGCGCTTTTATGGGAATTAATAGTGACATCGTGGTTCAGTTCAAGCTGTGGGTCCTCGAAGACTACGCCTTGGGTGTGTGGCGCATGTCGCACCAGTCGGACGACATGATTATCCCTAGTGGTGGCTTGGGCGTGCCTTCTCCCTCATATTGGGAGCTGTTTCCTTTGTTTTTCATCCGTTTGATTCGGACATTCTGTATCTGACGTTGCAGAATTGTCTCGTGTCGTATGATGTTAGGTGCGGGAAGTTTGAGCCCATGCAAGAGGCTCCCAGAGGGGAGGTCTTTGCGCTTGAGATTTCGCCTTGGCCGATATCTATTGCGCCATGTTCTTCGGGGACCTAATACATGAGAGGTGCTGTTGTTAGTCTTAATCTTATTGTTATAAGTAGCAACAGCAAAAACAACCTTAGTATCTACATATTTGTGACGATGTTTGTTGGATTTTTGAGAGAAAGATTGTGTTTTGTGGTGTTCTTCAAGATGCATGCTGATATAGCGAGGCTATATATATACTGAAGAGCGCTATATAATATGAAAATATCTCGGTTTTCATCATTTACGATCACCTTAATGCATGTTAAATTTACATTTTTCAGAACTCAACTAACCGTTTCAGATTCGTTCATTCGCCTTTAAAACTTAGCTAATTAATTGCCAAGTGCGATTTTCCGCAGCACGGCATTAAAGACAAACGTTAAAGCACGTCCATGTTTGTACGCCGCTAATACTATTGTGGTTGACACACATCAGCGCGCCGATAAATCTTTAACTAACCAGTTCAAAATCGGAGATCTCCTAAGTGATATCACTTTGGTCGACCGGTAAGTAATCTTGGAACTTGAGGAAGGAGTTTGTTTAACAATTAATCTGTTTCAGATTTTTATGCTGATAGAACTGCCATTTTGGTTTATTACCTTGTACGGTAATCGAATATGGCTTAGTAGGTTAGTCGTGATCTCGTTTATTCTCTTAATAAGATCTACCTATCGATCATTCTTACAGGTTCTTGCGAGCGCGGGCGGTGGTGCTGCTGTTGTGAATTCTGGGACTTCGTTGGGTGTTGGTCCAAACGTACGTAATTGATACTTCTTGTTCTTACCATTCTCAGTTAAATACCCGGAAATGTATACGTTTCTGTTAGAGTGAAGACCGAAAAATAATTTTCTTTTTAATGCGAAAGTAGAAGGGTCTTTATTTATACTGATAAAGGGGAACGAAGAAATAACATATAGCCAAGTTCTCACCTAAACCAAATACGAAATAAAACCTTACTACCCAAAGCCTAATGAACGACCCTAATATATATATATATATATATATATATGCTAGTATAAGATCCTAATATATCTCAACAACCCTTTTAGCATTATCTCAACTAATGATCATATTCAAATTGGCTCTTTTTGAAGGCCCGAGCTCGTGTGGTCTGATATCCTCCTTAATGGGCCACCTCGTATAACATCTAACATTACCATCGTTTCGAAAAACAGCCTTGGCCCGAAGGCGGAAATCTGGTTATGAGCGACGTAGCTCCTCTGCTCCATGATCGAGGTTGCATCTTCTTCCAGTTGGTCACACCATTTATTGAGAAGTTTTCGAACTTGTCAATGATCGTCCAATGGGACTCTAGCATTTCTTCGGGTTGCATGCCTGGGTCAACGCCAATAAGCAGCAGTGAGATCGGCTGTCAAGCTCGAATGACATCGTTGATTTTGCTTAGTTGAGTTTAATGTCACCCAACGTTCAAAGCCAATCTACTCCGAGAAACACGTCGGTGACTCCTACTTCGAAAATGAACAAATTGCAGTCAATTTGGCAGGTGCTCAACTGTAACCGCACCTCACGACAGACCCCTAATAGTGGTTTGGATTTTCCATTTCTCAATTGTACCTGAAAGTTCGCTACAACTTAATTTGGAAACGCTCCACAAATGATGGCAAAATAAAATTGTGACTCGCCCACTATCTATTATAATTATAACTTCGACTTGATAGATGAGCCCAAAAAAATTCAGTGTACGCAGTTCAGAAGTGCCACCTAGTGCGGATGATGGCTGTGTCAACATCGTCAAATTATATGAGGTATTCATCGCATTCATCCCGTCTAAGAAATCATCGGTCTCAAACTCCTCTAGTTCTGTGAGTTCCGTTGCGAACTTGAGTTCATTTCTCGCTTTCGATGAGCATACAAAATTCCTTTCTTGGATATACGTGTTGACCCTTAACATAAGGTTGATGACAACGGAAATAAAGACCCTTCTCTATCGGATCATATAGTTAACGATCCGAAAAGACCGTTGACGTGGAATAGTAGCGGGTTGCATAGTGTTGTTCCGAATGTGGAGCAGAACATGACGGTCCACGGAGTGAGTCTCTCATGTCATCGTGGGTAGGTTGTGAGAATAGTGTGTGGTTTGCGTGGGAGAGACCGGCAGAGCTGTGCGTTCGGGCAACTCGGCGAGCGGTTGAACATAATGACACAGTCTTCATGTCGTTGTCTCACCAGTTGTCGCTCAACGCCATGTACAATTTCAAAAGCATTTTCTACTGAATACGGGTTTAACACCGACACTTCGTCTCTAAGGGTTGTGTGCATACCCTTCAAGAAGAAATCCAAGTGCTAATTGTTAGAATGGCTATAATCAGAATATTTGATCCTGCTGGAAATTGATATAACTGTATTCATTCTGTAATAGAGATATGTCTGAACGTATACATCAGCCTATTATAGGTAAACACAGAGACATAATACATTAACCCACTATTGCATAATAATAGGAATAACTGTAACGACACTAACACAATACTAACTTTACTAACACAATACTAACTTTACGACACTAACAATCAGTTTATTCAACAATCCTTCCCTTAAACTGATAGTTAGACAGCTTCAGCTAACGTGCAAACTCCAAGTAGCTTCCTCAATCTTGTAAATGAATCCAGCTTTAAAGCTTTTGTAAATAGATCAGCAACTTGATCTTTGCTTCTGCAATAAACAAGATCAATAATTCCAGCTTTCACCAAGAAGTGAAATCGTACGTTGATGTGTTTACTTCTTCCATGCATCACAGGATTATTGGATAACTTTATTGCTGAAATATTGTCACAGTAGATAATAGTTGCTCCACTTTGCTTGAACCGAATAAATTCAAGAATCCTTCGTAAACAGATTGATTGGCATGCACCTGTAGCTGCTGCTACAAATTCAGCCTCCGTCGCTGAGAGCGTGACAATAGGTTGTTTCTTTGAAGACCAAGAAATGGCAGTCGATCCCAGCATAAATACGTAGCCGGACGTACTCTTTCGATCATCCAAGTCTCCAGCATAGTCACTATCCGTAAAACCATACAAATCTGGATTTTCACATCTCTTATAAAAAAGACCATAATCGATAGTACCTTGCAAGTATCGAAAAATGCGCTTTGCTGCCATGAGATGCAACTCTGTAGGGCATTCCATAAATCTGCTGATTAGACGCATTATATCGGGTCTTGTCGAAGTTAAATGCATCAGACTCCCGACAATCTGCTTGTAAAGTGTGATGTCAACTTCATTGCTTCCTTCTGGTTTCTTCACAAGCTTCATACCACATTCGGTTGGAGATTTTACAGCATTGCAATTTGATAAGTGGATTTTACGATATAATTTATACTCCGTTTAAGCACATTATCGGTTGATATTAATATAAATTTCTTCGAATACTATGCTTTTACGTTTATATTGCATATTCGACAAATATTGGAGAAATCGAACTACAACCGGAAATATTCGGACTTGGAAAGAATCGAGGATCGTTAAGCCAGCCCGATAATCATTAGGCCCAAATCATATTGGGATTGACCCATTTATTAGCAAACCAAGCAAAACATAGAGACACACGCATACATTCACGCTGCTAAGAGAAGGAAAATGAAGAGAGGAGACCCACAAGCACACACACCGCAGCGCACACAAAGAAAAAAAGAGCTCACGATCACCATCACGCACAAGGCTCAAGGTAGAAATTCAATCCACGCATGCTAGAGCAGCCTCAAGAAAGACTTGAGCTTCACTTACATCATCTATAAAAAGTGACCTGAATAGTCAAGGCCATAGACTCAGCCACTACCTCCCAGCTTCAACCTCACGCTTGCAGAAAAATCAGAGAAGGAGACGACCGTGTGTAAACTGAGAGCTGCAGGGGAGTATAGGCTGTGAACGGGTGGCGACGGTCGAGCTAGGTGGTAGACGGGGGGCTGGAAGCGAGGGCAGCACAGCAACGAGCGTAGCTGGTGTCTGAAGCCTGTGAACAAGAGCAGCGTAGCAGCGAGATATAGCGAGCTAGCTGCAGGTGTGTAAGAGGTGACTGTGAACGGATAAAGCTGCGACGGGGCTAAGAACAGAGGGCTGCGGCTGTGCTGAGAATGTGGGCAGCAGCAACGATAACCAGCGGGCGTAGCAAGGGGCAGCGAAAAGGAGCATAGAGAAGTTCACACACCCAACTCGCCCACCACCTGTTCGACAAAATTCCTCAGCGAAGAACGGGGATTAACTTCGAAGCCGAATTCAGGGAAGCATTTATGATATCTTCGATGTTAATTATGTTCTTTGTTGTGATCATGATGAGTGGCTAAATCCCGTAGTATCTGAGATTAGATGAACCCTAGCGAGATCGTACGTATGTTTTAAGTGTTGTTGTTTTGCTATTATTATGACTCGGTTATGAATTATGATATTATTTTGATTATGTCTATGTGGTCAAGATAATTTTTGGAAAATCGTAAGCTACGCTCGAGAGAGGGGCTGACGATTAGACCACTCGTAAACGAGCTGAATAAACCCATCACTAGAGATAGGTTGAACTACCCCGTCGGATTAGAGTCTCTAATAGCGGGACTCATCGTGTTTAATGCGATCTTCGGTTAAGTAGTTAGGGAAGCTTGCCCAGCTAGTTAATTCGTAGATTAGTTGTTTACGATTATTGTATGGTAAGGCGCAGTTTCGTCAGCTATATAAACTCGTACGCATGTTGTAGGAATATTCACGGTCTAATAGATAGCTAAAATCTCATTACATTTGTCACTCATTTCGGTCGAACTAGGGGGATTCGAAGTCTCAAATACGTTCGCTTTCATAAGGTCGTCCCAACCTCGTTATTTTGTCAAACTTTTATTTTTGTGTTTATCGTTAATCTTTATTTTATATTTTTATCAAATCAGAAAAATATTTTACTAGGAGATTTAAACGACGTTTTTCTAAAGCATATAGTTTCCTTGGGTTCGATACTCGAATATTTGCCATTTATATGCTATTTTCGATAGGTACACTTGTCTGTTGAGCGTAGGATAGTTTGACGATATTCGTTTTATATTTATTACTCGATCCGCTCGATCACAATTCTTCAACTGAAATCTGTCCAAAATCTCTCGAACATACTTCTTTTGAGTAATGAAAATACCGTGCTCGGATTGATTCACTTCAATACCCAAAAAATAATGCATCTTTCCAAGGTCCGTCATATCGAATTCAACCATCATCGACCTTTTAAACTCTTCAAACATAGGGATATCATTCCCCGTAAACATAAGATCATCAACGTATAAACACACAATAAGTATTCCCTTGTCACAAGTTCTAACATAAAGTGTATGTTCGTACGGGCATCTCTGAAAATTGTTTTTTCTGAAAATAAGCGTCTATACGACTATACCAAGCTCGTGGAGCTTGTTTTAATCCATATAGCGCCTTTTTCAGTTTGTAAACTTTCTGCTTGAAAACAGAAATAACATAGCCAGGAGGTTGATCGATATATACCTCTTCCTCCAAGTCTCCATGTAGAAAAGCAGATTTGACGTCTAGCTGAAAAATAGACCACGAGTTCTGGGCAGCGATCGCAAGAACTGATATGATGGTATCATGTCGTGTAACAGGTGCAAAAACTTCTTTATAATCAACTCCATACTCCTGTTTGTAACCTTTGGCCACCAGACGCGCTTTATGTTTTTCAACTTCACCGTTTTCTTTCAGCTTTGTCTTGTAGATCCATTTTACTCCAATAGATTTCTGCCCTTTCGGAAGTTCGGTCAATTGCCAAAGTTTTATTCTTTTGGATGGAAGCTATCTCAGCATCCATTGCTTTTTGCCGTTTTGATTCTTTGACAGCAGCTTCAAACGTTGTTGGATCGCAGTCTGAATAAAGAGCAAAGTGATTAATCAAATCATCATGCTGATTAATTCCAGATACCTCAAAATCAGACATCCACGCCGGCCTTCTTCGAGCACGTAGAGACCGTGCATTTTCTGCTCCAGATTCTTGTTCTGCTGCTGCCCCTGAAATTTCAGAATCCTGAAATGTACTGTTTTGTGAATTACCGAGTGACGTGGCTGCTGGAACGAAATTCTGTTCTCCTTGATCACCATCATCGCAATTCTCATCATCAAAACTTGTCGCTACTTGCTGTTTCACAGAAATTTCAGACCACTGCCATGTCCTCTCTTCATCAAAAATAACATCACGACTAACAATAATCTTCTTGCTGCTAGGATTATAAAGTTTGTATGCTTTAGATTGATCACTAACACCAAGAAATATACACTTTTCACCTTTGTTGTCGAGCTTTTTCCGCCTTTCATTTGGAATATGTGCATATGCTATGCACCCAAATATTCTGAAATGATCAACAACTAGTTTTCTCCCGCTCCAAGCCTCCTCGGGAGTCATATCTCGAACAGAAAATATCGGGCTTCTGTTTAATACATAAACACTCCATTTGACAGCTTCGGGCCAGAAATTCTTCGGAACTTTACAGTGGTCTAACATGCTGCGTACCAAGTTCATGATCGTTCGATTTTTCCTCTCACAAACTCCGTTTTGCTGAGGCGAATATGCTGCAGTAAACTGCCTCTTGATCCCGTTATTTCTGCAAAAATCTGCAAATTCTTGCGAGCTATATTCACCTCCACGATCGCTACGAAGAACCTTTATCACAGGGCCGCATTCTTTCTCAACTAGTGATTTGAAGACCTTAAAAACAGCAAAGGCCTCACTTTTTTTCCTGCAAGAAGTATGTCCACGTTTTCCGACTAATCATCGATAAATGGGATAAAATACCTTTTACCTCCGTTAGAATTTGGATTTATTGGTCCGCACAAATCAGAAGGGACCAATTCCAGCACTTCTCTCGCTCGACATGACTTTCCATGTGGAAAAGAATGCTGGGGTTGTTTGCCAACAGCACAATGCTCACATAATTAAGGAGGAATTATTTGGGGAAGACCGATCACCATGCATTTCTGTTGCAGCGTCTTTATAGCCTCCAATACTCCTTTGATCTTAAGAAGTTTTCCATCAGCATGCTCCAATGCTCGTAATGACCATCAGACCGTGGGATGGCGGGCTGTACGAAACTTTCTGAAGCCATTTATTGCTCTGATACCACTGTTAGAGAATGGCTATAATCAGAATATTTGTTCGTGCTGGAAATTGATATAACTGTTGGAATTATATAGAAACTGTATTCTGTAATAGAGATATGTCTGAACGTATACATCAGCCTATTATAGGTAAACACAGAGACATAATACATTAACCCACTATTGCATAATAATAGGAATAACTGTAACGACACTAACACAATACTAAGACCATCTCCGTACCCCAAAACTCAAAAAATGGGGTAAAATGGTCCCAACCGTACTTGAAACTCAAACTCAAAATGAGTTTTTTGACTTTCACTCTCCTATATAAATCCATTTTTGCGTTTGAACTCATTTTTTGGGTTTGTACTTTTATAATTGCTTTAGAGACCTTTATTTATTTTTAATTACTAAATCAACCATAAATAAAAATAAAATAATAAATAAAAATATATTGCTTAGTTATTTATTAATAATTAAGATATATAATATCTTATTATTTATTTTTTATATTTCATTTATATATAATACAAAAATTAAATATTATTTTGTAAAGTTATTAAATATGTATGTAGAATTGAAAAGTTACAAAAATTGGTGTGGAAGTGAATATTACGAGAATATACTTTTGAGTTTGAGAATGAATTTAATGGTTGTGAATGAATTACTGCATTTTGAGTTTGAGAATGAGTTTGAGTTTTAGAATGCGTTTTTCGGTGGGAGATGCGACACTAACAATCAGTTTATTCAACACTAATAGGTTGGGATATCGGACAGATACGACACCAGCGAATAAACTCGGGAAAATAATCATCAATTGGCCTAGTTTTTTGAACGCCAGTGAGACGTTGCACCGGATGGCCTACATGTTGGTTGTCGAAAGTATCAATCTATTTTCGGGCGAAAACATCCGACGTGATATTAGGTTGAGCTTTATTTAACCATCTGATCTAATGCTTTGCATTGTCCTCCAATGCATATCATTACACATGAGATTCACTGAGCCGTCGGAGTTTGATTTAGGAAAACACACTGATCGGCTTGTGCTAACCATTCATCAGGATCCGTGCCAAGAGTCGCCCACCTTGGCATTGATACCGGTGGCGGCTATGGTGTTAGTGACTCCCAATTTGGTGGTCTTTGGGCCTTGATAATGCTAATATTTCCTTCATCTGTATCGCGAGTTGGGCGTGGGAAGTGCTTAGTGACTCCACGATCTTCTCTAACCCTTCAAAATGAACGAGTCATGGCGCAACAGGTCGGACTAATTTGTTAGAATACAGACCGAAAAATGCCGTTTTTTTTATTTAAATGCGAAAGTGAAAGAGTTATTATTTATACTGATAAGGTTTGTCCTTCATCTTTCTCGAAGTCTAACTTATACTAAAAGACAATACTAAGACTAATGTGAACTAATCTATCTTCTTGGATTATGTTAACGAATTTGGGGTTAATTAGGGGGCCAACTTAAAATTAGGTATTTTTTTAGTATATATAAATTAATTATTTTTACTGTAAAAGCCGCCTGTGTGCCTCTTCATAAACATTTACCAGCTTGTGATTTTAGAATGTGAACGAAAACTTCACTTTTATATGTACTCAAAATCAATCAACTTCACAATATGCGATGTTAATATTACGGTAATTCTATTCGCACCCCTTTTTTTCTATTTATAATAAAAACTCGCTCATAAACATGCGCTGTTAACGTCCCCAAATCTTGTTGTTCGCCGCTATTTGTTCCCAATCCTCGCGATATTAAGCAATTTTAATTGGATTAATTTTGCTTTCTCATTTTTTTGTTCTAAGGTTCAATTTTTTATCCCACTCCGATTAATTTCTAAATGTAATGCTGAAGGAATTATTGTGTACTTAAAGATTACCTTCCAAATCTCGTAAAAGCAAAAGAAATATGCACCTTCCGGTTCCACTAATTAATTATGAAGGAATAGAATGAAATTATTTTGCTAATGATTTTTGAATTCAGTAATGGTAAAAGAAAGGCTCATTTATTACTGAAAAACTCCATTTTAATGGCATTAAATTTTATAATCTGAAACAAGTAATATTAATCATTGTGGACATGTACAAATTAAATGGTCTTTATTTTCATTAAAATTGATACCATCTCAAAAAAGGTAAAACAGTAAATAAATTTGAAGCAGCCCAACTGACTCATGGAATGGACTCATTCTATGTTCAGCATCAGCCTGTATATAAAGAGATTGGACGAGCAGATACACTATATCATTTCAGAGTCAACCTTGTAATAATTTTCCCATCATTTCTTCTTCAAAATGCACAGACTGCACTTGTTAGCGGTCCGTTCTCATCGAGGAAGGGCAGATAAAGCAAGGCCGTCGAGGAGGAGTCGGCGTCGATCGTCGGCAGGCAACCTTCGGAGGTATTTTTAATTCGTTAATTGGGGTTTCTTTCTACGTGAGGGTTACATTCTATTTGGTCGCTCTCTGTGTTTGAATTATATACTTAACTGAAAAATAGATATTGACATCTCGGTTTTCTTTCTTGGTCAGGACTGATATCGATGGTGGAAGCTCATCATCTGAGATCAATGGGACTGTTCACGTAGATTATATTCCTGAATGGCTCCTACTGAATATACTCATTCGACTCCCTTCCAAGTTTGTGGTTAGGTGCAAACTCGTCTCCAAGCGATGGGCTTCTCTGATTTCCGACCCTTTGTTCGTCCATAGCTATCTCTCCCATTCTCCATCGTCGTCGTGGACGGCTCGTTGGAACGAAAAAATTCAGAAAAACTAACCCTCAAAGAATACTCCATGCCCAATGGCACATGCTCAAGGCAAGACTTCGGTGAGCTCCACATGCCTACCATTTGCAAACAGAATTGGGGCGAGAGCGTCTATGTTTTGGCGGCAAGCAGCGGGCTGGCGCTGGTCACCATCATGCTCAGCCACTTCTATGTGTGCAATCCCGTCACCCGAGAGCTGATTCCCCTCTCTCCGCTGCCGCGCAAATTTCGCTATGTCCATTGGCGCAGAATCTCGGGATTCGTCGCTCGAGTGGAGAACGCCGTACTCAAGAGCTTCCGAGTTGTTCTGCTGTGGCCAGACTCAATAGGGGTGCCAATTGGCCTTGGGTGTGTGGCGCATGTTGCACCAGTCGGACGACATGATTATCCCTAGTGGCGGCTTGGGCGTGCCTCTTCCCCCATATTGGGAGCTGTTTTCTTTGTTTTTCCATCCGTTTCATTCGGGCGTTCTGTATCTGACGTTGCAGAACTGTCTCGTGTCATATGATGTTAGGAGCGGGAAGTTTGAGCCCATGCAAGAGGCTCCTATAGGGGATTCCTTTGCGCTTGAGATTTCGCCTTGGCCGATATCTATTGCGCAATGTCATCGGGCACCTAATACATGAGAGGTGCTGTTGTTTGTCTTAATCTTATTGTTATAAGTGGAACTCGCAGAAAGAATGTTAGTATCTATATATTTGCGACGATGTTTGTTGTAATACAATGTATGATCTTGGATTTTCAAGAGAAATGGAATTCTTCAAGATGCATGATGATATGGTGAGGCTATATATACCATCACCTAAATGCTGGTTAAATTGAATTAACCATTTCAGATCCGATCGATTGCCTTTAAAACGTATAGCTACTTAATTTGCAAGGGCGATTATCCGCAACGCGGCATTAACGACAAACGTTAAAGCACGTTCATGTTTGTGCGCTGCGAAATTACTGTTGTGATTGACACACAACAGTGCGCAATGAACACAGTCTCATATGTGCCTTGTTCATGTTATTGTCATTACATAAAAAAAGAAATGCGCGCAAAAAAAAAAAAATCAAACCAACAAATGGAAGCTGTTAATGTCCTGAAATCTCATCATTTATTGTTGATCCGGCGCTGATTCTTGATTCACTGTGTCTGAAACTCATGGAAGCACTTCTCAGATCACCGCCACCTCTTCTCTTTTTATCTTTCAATCCCAAAAACGTTCCTCGGAGCCCCGTTTTCAGACACATCGCCCATATCATCTTCTACAAGGCACAATCGAAGGGCTCCAATCTGCAAAAGCTCGACTAAAGATCTTCTCGAAACTCGAAAACCTTGATTTTCACGTCCCTTGCGGGTTCGATCCGCAAGGAGACAAGCCACGGTTCGACGTGATTAGAGTGAGGCTGAGACACCTCAGGTCAGCCGGCCCGTCCTCTCTTACAAAGAAGTCAAGCAGCGTATTGGTGGCGAGGCTGATACACCTCGGGATCAGAGTGAGAACCGTGTTGTAGGACGAGAAGTGTCTGAGCCCTATGGGCGGCCCGTTGCCTAAGATCCCGCAGAGCATCATGGCGATAGGTGGGAACTCGGGGACAGTTCACCCGCCGACGGGCTACACCGTGGCTCAGACCATGGGATCCTTATTACTGGCACGGTTTGCTATCGTCGAGGCTGTCTTGCGGGGAGCTTGCGAGGCTGGCTTGCTATTGTTCGGACGTTATTCGGGCCTTTCTAGGCTTGATTTCGTGACCAAAGTGCCTGTGACGACCCTCATTTTCTAATTAAGATTAGTGGCGGATTTCCGCAACGAAAGCCGCGGAAGACCCATTTTACAAAACAACTTTTTCGTAAAATAAAATATATTATAGTAAATACGGGTTACAAAGTCGTATATTTACAAAGGCCGTAGCCCCAAAATATCAAAATGCCCTAACGCCGCTCCACAGGTCTTCATCCATGTACAACCGTGCCCTCAAAAGTCCGTGGAGTCACCGCCATCAGCCCACCTCAGTAGCGACGTACCTCGACGTCGGACTCGATAGTACCTACAACACGTAAACACTGAGCTACCGCTCAGTAGGTGAAAATATGCATGAATGCAGCGTGCGCTCAATCATCATCCCAGATATCTCACAATAAATGTACGCTCGACTTTTACCTCTCACTTCATCCTACCATATCTCAACACAGGGCCCTAGGCTAGACTCGACACCTCGCGCGCCCAATAAAAGTCACGGTAGCCCACTCTGGACGTCCACGCCAGGTTGCTCCTTCCGCGAAAATACCATAAAAGACGGTTTTACACCTCGGAACGTTCACGCCCGAGTAGACAGATCGATCACGCATGTCTGCCGTCAGGTGTCATGTGAGTACTAACCTTGATTCCTCTACGAACCATCAATCAAAGTAATCACGATATACCCCGCTCATCAATACATCGAAGCGTTACCGTATCAACACGGTACTCATCTCTCACACTGGTAT
The DNA here is from genome assembly GCA_028392965.1 of Lindernia subracemosa. Lineage (NCBI taxonomy): Eukaryota > Viridiplantae > Streptophyta > Magnoliopsida > Lamiales > Linderniaceae > Vandellia > Vandellia subracemosa. The sequence goes on from JAQPCC010000105.1 coordinate 417,250, forward strand.
GAAATGCATGTGTGTTATGCAAATGAAATGCCACAGTACCAATTAAAATTACCTTCCCCGAAAATATTATTTTGAAAACTTTTAATCGAGCGTTAGAATAGACTATGCCCGTTGGACTCGGAATATTTTTCTCAACCAATGATGTAAAAATAATTTTTCTCCAAAAGACATTTTTCTTTTTTTTTTTAAACCCGAAAGTTGCTGCCCGAAAGTGTGTTTATATTTCAAAAGTCTTTGGGCCCGAATCTCTTTTAAAAGTCCGAAAATCTTTACTCGAAAAAGAAAGCTCACGCCGAAAGTTCAGGGCCCGAAAATAGGGTCAATGCCCGAAAGTTTTAGGCCCGAATATCGAATCAACGCCCGAAAATCCTTTTAAATTGTAGGGCCCGAAAATTGGAAATTCGCCGAGTTTATGTAAAAGATCCGATTTTTTTGAAATTCGCCTGACTCAAAAATTTATTTAAAAGACCCGAAAATAGCTTCAAGGCCCGAATTTCATTCATGCCCGAAATTATTCATAGGCCCGAAAACTTATACCTACCCGAATTTATATTAATTCCTGGCTACAGTACTATGCCCGAAAATTATTCAAACGCCCGAATAACATCTATCCGAAAATACCCAAGTATTTAAAACTTGTTCTAATACCGAAAACATTCCTAACTCATTCGAATCCCATGTAAATACATATACAACACGTAACATATATAAACATCACATAGATTCAAACCAAAATCCGGGTTTTTAACGCATATAACCACCCGAAAATCCACCTAATCGTCATGTAAATCACATAAGATCATAAAAACACGTTATCACATAAAACACATAATATTTACGTGTTGTAGATGAAAGATTTCACCTACCTCACGTCCGAAAAATTCGATTTGTTAATGATCTCTTAAGCTGGCCGAAAATTCCTTTGTTCTTGGTGAAGTTTTCCTTCCTTTTTGTTATGTAACTTTTCCTTTCTTTGTTTATAAGGGTTTTCTCTTAATGAAATGTTTAGATATACATGGGAGGAACTTGGAAATCGTGATTGATAAGATGGCAAGCAGGTGACAAAGAGGTGACGAGTTTTTTCTCTTAGGCTAAGAAATGTCTTGCCCGAAAATTATTTGGGCTTCGCCCGAATTTTACTTTGTCATTACCCGAATTCTTCCCTTTGTTCTTACCCGAATTTTGGCCTCTTTTGTTTTCTAGTACTTATCATAATTCGGGTGTTCCTATTATTATTCATACTCTTCATCCGAGTTTTCGAATTCTTCATCTAAATAATATATCAAACTTTTCTAATTATAATGCTAATTACATTATAAATCCCGTATTAAATTTTACGGGTATTACATCCTCCCCCCCTTAAAAGAATTTCGTCCCCGAAATTATGCCGACTGGAATAATTCGGGATAGCGATTCCTCATATCGTCCTCTCGCTCCCAAGGGGCTTCTTCAATTGATTGATTCCGCCACAGTATTTTAACTAATGGAATACTTTTATTCCGAAGTCGCTTTACTTCTTGCATCAAAATCTCTACTGGTCTTTCTTCGTAACTTAAGTCCGGCCTCAACTGTTGATAAAGAAATTCATTCTTGATCACATGACTCGAGTCCGCGACGTATTTTCGTAGCGTTGATATGTGAAAAACATCGTGGACTTGTGATAATGAAATTGGTAATTCCAGTTGGTAAGCGACCTCGCCAACTCGTCTGAGTATTCTGAAAGGGCCAATGTACCTCGGGCTCAGCTTGCCCTTTCGTCCGAATCGCTTTACGCCTTTCATCGGGGATATCTTCAAAAATACCCAGTCGTCCTCTGTGAATTCCAATGGTCGTCGTCTTTGGTCCGCGTAACTTTTCTGTCGACTCTGAGCCATTCGCATCCTTTCCCGAATCTTTGCTATGGCTTCCGTCATTTCTCGTATCATGTCGGGGCCTAATAATGTTCGTTCGCCGATTTCATCCCAATGTACCGGAGATCGGCAGTTACGCCCGTATAAGGCCTCGTACGGGGCCATCCCAATCGTAGCATGGTAGCTATTATTATAAGAGAATTCGATCAACGGCAAATATTTGCTCCAATTTCCCTTGAAGTCTAGCACGCACGCCCGTAACATATCTTCAAGGGTTTGGATAGTCCGTTCGGATTGCCCGTCAGTTTGAGGATGGTATGCGGTACAGAATGATAGCCTAGTCCCCATTGCTTTCTGGAAGCTCTTCCAGAAATTGGACAGGAATCTCGAATCTCGATCCGAGACGATTGATGTCGGAATCCCGTGGAGTCGAATTATCTCCTGAATGTACAATTCCGCGTAACGTTCCATAGAGAAAGTCGAACTAATTGGTAGGAAGTGAGCTGACTTGGTTAGACGATCGACAATCACCCAAATGGCGTCGTGGCCTTTTACAGTCTTCGGTAATCCGACGACAAAATCCATCGTAATGTGGTCCCACTTCCATTCGGGAATTGGTAGGGGTTGTAAGGTCCCTGCCGGTCTTTGGTGTTCCGCCTTAACCTGCTGACATGTCATGCATTGGTTTACGAATGCTGCGATGTCCTTCTTCATTCCCGGCCACCAATACGTTATTCGCAAATCTCGATACATCTTAGTAGCACCTGGGTGTACCGAGTATGTTGTAGTATGCGCCTCCGTCATTATGGTTCGTCGCAGTTCCTCGTCATTAGGCACATATAGGCGATTCTTGTATTGTAAACTCCCGTCTCCTTTTATTTCGAAGTCGGATGGTACTTTTTCTGGTTGCGCGCCTTTTACTTTCATATAGAGTTTGTCTTCTTCTTGTGCCCTTCTAATCCGTTTTAACAATGTAGGTTGAAGGGTTAGTGCAGCTAGCCTCGTCTCGACTTCGCCCAAATTAACTACTTCCACTCCAAGTCTGTATAATTCTGCGCTTACAGTTTTTTGGCTCAGAGCATCGGCGACTACGTTTGCTTTGCCTGGGTGATAATTGATCGAGCAGTCGTAGTCTTTAACAAGTTCTAGCCAACGTTGCTGCCTCATATTCAACTCCTTTTGGGTGAAGAAGTACTTAAGGCTCTTGTGGTCCGTATAAATTTCGCATCTTTCTCCGTAAAGGTAGTGCCGCCAAATCTTCAGAGCGAAAACTACCGCTGCAAGTTCCAGATCGTGGGTTGGGTAATTCTTCTCGTACTCTTTCAACTGTCGAGAAGCATACGCGATGACTTTCCCATTTTGCATTAGCACGCATCCCAAGCCATTCTTCGAGGCGTCGCTATAAACCGAGAACCCTCCGGTGCCTGATGGTATTGTCAGAATTGGGGCCGACGTAAGTCTTTTCTTCAACTCCTGGAAGCTCTGTTCACACGGCTCTGTCCATTTGAATGGAACATTCTTCCTTGTCAAGTTCGTCAATGTCGAGGCAATGCTGGAGAAATTGGCTATGAACTTACGGTAATATCCCGCAAGTCCTAAGAAACTCCAAACTTCGGTAGGGGTAGTGGGACGTGGCCAATTATTCACTGCTTCTATCTTACTGGGATCCACCGAGATTCCATTTCCAGAAATGACGTGTCCCAGAAAGGCCACTTGCTCTAGCCAGAATTCTCACTTCTTTAATTTGGCGTAGAGCTGTTTCTCCCGCATAATTCCTAAGACAGTTCGTAGATGGATTGCGTGTTCTTCTTTCGTCTTAGAATATATGAGAATATCGTCGATGAAGACGATAACAAAGTGATCCAGAAAGTCTTTGAAAACCCGATTCATCAGGTCCATAAAAGCGGCTGGTGCATTTGTCAGCCCGAAAGGCATGACCAAAAACTCGTAATGGCCGTACCTCGTGCTGAACGCGGTTTTCGGAAAATCTGACTCCCTGATTTTTAGTTGATGGTATCCCGAACGGAGGTCGATTTTCGAGAATACCGTAGCACCTTGCAATTGGTCGAATAAATCGTCAATCCTCGGCAATGGATATTTATTCTTGATTGTGATTTTATTCAGCTCTCTGTAGTCGATGCACAGCCTCATCGATCCATCCTTCTTCCGCACAAAAAGAACCGGCGCTCCCCACGGTGAGAAGCTGGGCTGAATGAACCCCTTTTGCAACAGTTCCTCCAACTGTTCTTTCAACTCTCGTAGTTCATTAGGCGCTAGACGGTAAGGGGCTTTAGAGATTGGGGCTGCTCCTGGCAACAGATCTATCGTGAACTGTATTTCTCGATCAGGGGGTAACCCCGGGAGATCATCGGGAAATACATCAGCGTATTCGTTGACTATTGGCACGTGTTTTAGTTCTGGAGGAGGTAACTCATCTGCTTTCACCGCGTATACTAGAAAAGACTCACAACCTGACCTCAGAAGTCGTTGAGCCTTTAAAGCAGAAATTCGAGGGATACTGTTCTGATTTGCCTTACCCAAAAAAGTGAATACCTCTTCCTCGGGTAATTGGAATCTTACTATCTTTCTATTACAGTCAATGATGGCTCCATATCTTGAAAGCCAATCCATCCCGAAGATAACATCTTAGTCGTTCATCGGGATTACGATCAAATCGACTCTCAACTTTCTACCATCTATGGTCACGGAGCTTCCTTCCAACACTTGATTAGTGCGTGTCGGATCACCGTGTGGTAAAAATTGGTAATTCGGTCGGTACATACCTAAATTGTTGCCTAACTGAATTACCATTTGTTTTATTTTATCTTCAAAATCGAACACCGAAGCGAAATGGCTTGTACCGATTTTCAGTTTTTTTGGTCGGTACGATCGATATACGGAATTGTGCATACTCGTAGTAGCCCAACCTTTTTTTTTATATATGTATTTCTTTTGCAATAATTGAATATTATTGTACAAACCGGTGGTTAGTTTGTATTACAACACACTGACTACAATAGACTCAACAGCACTCCTCACCTTAACAGTAATATTTTTATTTATTTTTTCAAAATGTTTAAAAGAACGAAATACATAAATTTATATAATACGAAGCCTTTCATGAATTGATTTATTTCTTTAGATTCTCACAATTAATATCATTTCTCCGTATTTTTTCTTTCCAAGCAGGGGCGGATCTAGCATAGGGCCCGAGGGGGCCACGGCCCCCGCGAAAATTTTCGGGATTTTTAGTATTATGTACATAGAATATTTTTTTAAATTTATCTATAGTCTTCATTGTATTAAAACTGAAAATCAACTTGGTATAATGGTTAGTTAGTAGTTTTATTACTTGACGGACTTGGGTTCAATTCAGCCCAATAGCATCTTTCTATTACTTTTAACTACATTTCTTTATCTTTTTAACTTTTATTAAATTAAGTCTTAACGATTATGTTAGATCAACTTTTTAACTTTTATTAAATTGAAGTCTTAACGATTATGTTAGATCAAGTTAATTTCTCATGACTTATTACAATTGTTTAAGTCTATATTTAATATTTAATTTAATTCTATTTACACATTTTCTAATTATTTTCATATCTTTTTGTTTTTAGCTCAAAATTTAAAGTTATAATTATCTGTTTAGTTATTTCGCTTTTTGATTATTTAAAAGTCAAATTAGTATTATAGTTTATCTTTGCACGATACGTTATTTGTGTTATTTTATTCACTATTTTCTTTATATCTTATATACTATGCAAATATAGTTTGCTTAATATTCATTACACCTGTCCATTTTCAGTTTAAACAATATTAATTAAAAAATAAATATAAAAATATTATAAAAAACTACCCACTCACACATTCTCACTTACAATTGGTATCTATTTTTTTTAATTGTAATAGATGTATAAAAAAACAAATTAATAAAAAAAACAAAAAAAAAAACTACCCACTATCACAGTGATTGAAAAAAAACTGCTTTTAGCAATATAGACGATCAGTCATGAAAACATTGTTAAGATACATTATTAAAACTCATGCTAAACATTGTTAAAATACATAATTAAAACTCGTGCATTGCACGGGAACAAAACTAATTATATTATTATATTACTGTTATATCAACAAAAAGCTATCTTCGCAATATCAGTATTGTGACGTGTTGTCGTTGTTCGAGCTACGTCATAGGAAGAGGGCGAATGAAAATCAATTTTCTACCTTGACCTCATCACCCTCCGACCAAAAATTCCTGGATCCGCCCCTGTTTCCAAGTGGGACGTAATAATTGAACAGTCACATCTTATGGGACGATTAATGTGAAAACCTCTGGAGCAAATATCCAAAAGAGGATGACGATCGAAACTCTCTTCGAGCTATATATACACCTCAAATGCCACCCACATAGCACAAACACGCTAGGTTTGTGTCGTGGAGCTAGGTTTTGATATGTTCATTGTTCATCGATCGGAAAAATGGAGATAAATGAGTTGTCCATTTGGCCCTGTCTATTTCTTGGTTTGTTACATCCTCTGGCTCTTTATTGCTCGAATATTCGGCGGAACCGTAATGTCTGTTGAATGACCACTTACCTAAACGTTTATGCTTGGGTGCACATCATATTTTTAATTTTATATATTTATTCTAACAATGTCCTTATTTAGGATAACATCAACTTGTTAACTAATCTAATAACGAATTCTCCGCAAGCACTGGCAATGCGCTACGGGACAATTAACTTTGCATTTGACCCAATTTAGTGCGTCAAACGCCGTTTTGGCGCATATACGTGGCAATATATCATTCAAATCCAACTCTTTTTTTTTTTTTGGCGCGAGTCTGCGCATTGATGCACATGTAAATGACGTTGCACCGACCGGCAAGAGGCTGAGATAGAATGATGAGGTGATGAGATTTGTGGGAAGCGCCACCTAAAGCAAAAGAGGTATGTATGTATGTATATCAAAGCTAGTATATTTTTTTGTTTTCACTAATTTAATGGTAATTTGAATCGTTTATTGATGTTAGCCTGCGGAAAGTAGTCAAGTAAAGAGGCATAGAGGCAGGTCGAGAAAAGGAAGTCTCCTTCATCCTAGTTTAGTTTCTGTTCTTGGTCATCTCAGTGTTTCTGATCTGTGCAGTGAATATATTGTGGAATTTTTATTTTTATTTTTTATATTTTATTAGTGCAAAATTTCATAGATTTATTTATAATTCCATATGTTTTTTTTTATCGCCTCGGAATTTTATTTGATTCTGCAAATAAAAAGCGCGGCAGACAAATAAGTGCACAAAACCCTACGTACAGCCTTGTTCTAGCCTATATTTTTGGAAGAGTATTGATGATCCGAGCTCGACGTCGTTATTCTGTTTTTGTGTGCTCACCTTGTCGGTGTAGTTGTTCGTTTGTGTTATTGGTTTGGTGATTACCTCGAAACATTTTCGGGAGGTGAGATCGTTGTATCCATTAAAAAGTATAGTCAATTGTTTCATTGGATGAGAGATCGATCCCGTGATTTTGCCGTTTTGGGTTTCCACGTTAAAAGCGTTGGTGCTATTTTCATTTCCGATATTTTTCGTTTTCGTTTAATCATCAAAACGTTGTTCTCGTGATTTTTACCCCCAACATAGGCGGTGTGGCTCGGATTTTGCTACGGCTTCGTCCGTCGCTATTTGAACTTCTTTTAGTAGTGTTCGTATTAATTTTAATATATTGATTGCTTGACGAGCGAGATAATACATGCACATATCTCTTTTTTATCGTAACTGAAACTTGAAAAAAAAAAATACTCAAGTAAAAAGATTCTATAATGGTGCCATGGGCGAAATAAAATGAGATGCGAATACAATTTGAATTTGATTATATTCAGCTTATAGTAATAGAAGAAGAAGAAGAAAATCAAGCGTAATTAATATTGATTCAATAGTCTTTTCGAGTGTATGTGAAAGTATAACATTTTGATATTTATAGTTTAGATGCAAAAGATTCGATTTTTTGTTTTTGTTTTTTTTTTTCTTTTTTTTTTTTGTTAAAAGTAAAATATATGATTTCCAGAAATATATATAAACATTCTCTCCTGCGCTAGTGCTTTTCTCTCAAATTTGAGGGTTTCTTTTCTCTCTTCTTTTCCAGAAATATATATAATCTCGTAGTGATTTCCAAATAGCTCATAGCAAATTTCCCGGTGATATAATTCCTATAATATAGTCGGCCTTTTCTTTTCTGTTCTTCCCTATATTCTGCTTTTTTGTCAAATTTTTCTTTTTTTTTCTATTACCTTTTTCTGTCCTGTTTGTTTTCTTTGATTGTATTCTCTTGTTAGGTACAGGCGTAAGGGGTGGCTGGAATTCGGATCCTTCAGTCGTACGGGGTTTACTTGGGGCACTATTAGATTTAATGGAATCAAAGGATCTTGAATTGACGGAGGATGAGTTACGCAACCTCTCGATCTTGGATGACTGTCAGCCAAGAAAAGATCAACCTAGGGTATTCCCAGTAGTAGGGCGGATTTTGTCCCGCAGATCCTTCAATTTTGCAGCATTGCAACAAACCCTAGAGTCCTCTTTCCGTCCGGGCCGTGGTATGAATATGTATCATTTGGGAGAATCGCGGTTTATAGTCGAACTAAATCACGATATCGATCGTCGTGGAATACTCAACAACTCGCCTTGGGCTTTTGAAAAACAGACCATAGTATTGGAAAACTTGGAGGAAGACGTAGATCCTCGTTCAGTCGACTTATCTTGGTGTCAGTTCTGCGTTCAAGTCCACGACTTACCTCATTGGGCTCGCTCGGAATCAGTCTTGAAGGATATAGGTAACGACCTTGGCCAGTTTGTAGAAGTTGGCGAGTTTGAGAAGTCTACCTGGTCTCCGCTCGTCAAGCTGAAAGTGCGGATAGATACTCGAAAGCCCTTAAGGCGCATTATGAAAATCAAAGGGCGCGACCACGACGAGGAAATAATCAAATTTAAATATGAAAGGTTACAAAACTTCTGCTATTATTGTGGAATGCGATCATACTCAGTATGGGGAGAAATTTCAAAATCTTGTTACAAACCTTCCGTATGACTCATCTCTACGAATATCACGGGCCAACCCTACTATGCAACGGATAGCCGGATCTTCTATTACTCGACCTCGGATCAACCGTTCCACAAGATGGACCTGGACCCACTCTCACCAATCAACCTAACAATCCCGCGGCAGCCAACATCCCAGGAGAAAGGAGAGTCAAATATACCCAAAATACCTGATGCAACCTTCTCTAAATCTCCTCATAAACCTGCCCAACCGAGAAAGGAGTTACGACCATTATTAGTAAAAGAAATGGTATGGAAAAATGCCCTAGTTCGAACCTGAACCCCCAACTGTTTGCTAAGTGTTCTGCTAGATCACCTCCCAAACCTAAGGTCCCAAAGCTCAAACCAGATCAACCCTCCTGTTCCAATGACTCACCAACCCTTAGCCCTCAACAAAACCCTAGCTACAATCGAAACCCTAGAAAGGCTATTATATACATCCCATATACTCCGACGACCTCTCTCCCCCAAATTCCAAACAACACCACCCTGATACCCATTCAACAACTCCTCGAGCAATATGGGAATGAACCCAAACCAAACATAACCACTTCCTATATGCCCCAAATAACCCCTAAGGCATGATGCGCCGGGACACCGATTAAACCCTCTAGAAACAAGCCCCCCACCTTCAAATGCCGGTTAAATCAGAACATAACCATCCCTGCTAGACCCGAGACCAGGTGGACTTGCGAGGATCAATGCGAAAACATTATACGTGAGGCGTAGGCAAAAACAGAGGATCAACAGCATGTCAAGATCTGGACAGCATTAGAAATTAGTCGTCTTCTACTCTCGAGATGGAATAAACGACACTACCAAGGGGCTACCGAGAAACTTGAAAAACTCAAAGAGGAAATTTCACGCCTACGTAAGGGCTTAGTCACAGTTGTTGTTAAAGATGAGGAGAAGATGTTGCTTCGGGAATATAATAACATCCGACACCAAGAGGAGCTGTATTGGAGGCAACAGAGCAAAATCACTTGGTTACGAGAGGGCGATCAGAATACCAAATTCTTCCACCGTAGTGCATCAGCCCAACGTCGAACCAATCAGATCAAACGCATTAGAGATAATAGAGGTTGTTGGTGTAATACGTATGAGGATATACAGGGTGCGATTAATGTATTTTTCACGGAGTTTTTTCGGTCCAAAATGTCCCTTCTGAAATCGAAGTTGCTACCCAAGTAATTACCTCGAAAGTCATTGAAAAGATGAATGAAGCCCTCCTTCGACAGTATACGGCAGAGTAGCAGGTATGTTTTCTTATAAATCCCCAAGCCCGGATGTGTTTTCGCCTGTATTTTATAAAAATATATTGGCATATTGTAGGAAAGGAATCCTCCCGAACTATTCTTGATTTTTTAAACTATGGTATATGGCATCCTGAACTTCATGATACACATATCGTCCTTATACCGAAATGCCCTAACCCGGAGAACCTAACCCAATTCCGCCCTTTTAGCTTGTGTAACGTCTTGTATCGTATAGCATCCAAATGCATTACCAATAGACTCAAAACTTTTATGGACTCCATCATATCCCCCTCCCAATCGGCTTTTATACCTAATCGTCTAATCATTGATAATGTCCTTATTGCTTTGAAGACTAACAATGCTATGAAGGAGCAACGGAGTGGACGAAAGGGCTCGATGGCCCTTAAACTAGACATGATCAAAGCGTACAATTGGGTTGAATGGCCTTTCTTGGAACATGTATTGTGTAAATTGGAATTTCATACTAATATTATTTCCCAATTCATGCGGTGTGTTTTCTCAGTGGGTTATTCTTTTATTCTTAACTGGAACCAATTTCGATGTATCACCCCTCAGAGGGGTTTATGCCAGGGGGACCCGTTATATCCCCGTATTTATTCCTTTTCTGTGCCGAGGCTTTTAGTAGTTTACTACAAGTAGCGGAGAATACTAAAACTATTACGGGTGTTCGAGTTTGTCGTGGTGCCCCGAGCATTTCTCACTTACTATTTGCCGACGACACTGCCATATTTATGAGAGCTCGTGTGAGTGAAGCCCTGGAAATAAAAGCGAATCTTGGAGGTGCACGGTAATGCGTCCGGGCAGGAGGTTAACTACAATAAATCATCGATTTCTTTTTCTCCCAATGTAGATAGCAGGCTCCGTCAATCATGCTGCCATGCGATAGGAATCCAGCAAGGAACTACTCAAAAAAGTGGGCAGCGAAGTAACTAATGAATCTCAGGGAGAAGCTAAGTGGACATGCCCGCCGCATGGATTGGTGAAGCTGAACTTCGACGGAACTATACATAAGGAACGAAGTGGTGCCTCAATTGGAGTGGTGGCTAGAGAGGAATATGGTGTCATGCATTGGTTGGTGTTTGAGATTTTTTCCATGAAATTTCGTGCCCGAGGCTATTGAAGCACTAGCAGCTAGGTTAGCTGTCAAGTTTGCTCGTGGGAAGGAATGGCGGCACATTATTGTGGAAGGGGACTGCCAAAAGTTGATAAAACTGCTCTCGGCGAAAGACATAAACTCTGCATCGGAAGGCTGTGTTATCGGGGATTGTTTAGCGTATGTGTCTTCTTTTGAGTCATGTGATTTTCATTTTGTTAGAAGACATTGCAATAGAGTCGCTCACTATATAGCCAAATCACTTGGTTGCGAATGCGATGGTGAAGGCCAGTCACTCCCATCCCATCCCAAGCTATGGCTGAGATATTATTTTCGGATATTCATTAATATAATCCGTTTATTTAAAAAAAAAAAGAAATATATATAAACAAAGAAGTAAACTTCGATTATGAATATTAGTAAATATTCGGCTTTTAAAGTGAAAACTTAATAAACTACAGCGCTCTGAGGATGACAACATGGTTAAGCCAACCAGGCCACATAATAATATAATCTAGTAATATAGTTCACATTATATAGATTAATATTAGTAACATAATTAAAATAATTAAATCAAGCTTCTAATTATAGCAGCCTGAGGGCTATCAGAATCAATGGTAGATAAAAGCTGTGAAAGCCTCTCACTGAGATCATCAACCTCTTTCTGTAGATTTTTTATATAGCAGCAAGTCTCTTGAAGCACCTTATTAGCTGATGCCTGGTCAAACTCAATTTTGAATTTTCTAATGCATTACTTGTTAGAACATAACATAGCCAATACACACATGCAATATTTCATATTGATGATTATCCCACAACATATATATAATATTCTTTCTCTATGTCTATAGTGATGATAAATAGGGTTTTTCATCATACATGCATGACTCATTATCAAGTTTAATATTTAATAAAATGAATGCTACGTAGAACATATGTGAATTTGTTCTTGTAATTAGCTTAATTTATACAAACCCTTGCAATTATGTGTTGGTTTATATTTTTTAAAGTGGACATATATCTATAAATTTATATATATATATATATATGTATATGTATATTATACCTTGTTTGGGCGCCTAGTGTTGCGAATTTCAGGAAGTAGTTGGTGTAATTTGGAGAGAAGATCAATAATCTGATCATCGCTTATTCTGGAACTTCCACTTGATCTTCTTCCGGACATTATTATATGAAATTTAATTTTATAATTATATGTAAGCTCTAAGTTATTATTGGGCAAAAAATGTGAAAGATGAAAGCAGACAGAGTACTATAATGCAGAAAGGTAGTTCGGTACAGTACATAAAAGAAAGGAAGAAGACGACGACATGGGTAGCTATTTATAACAATCTGATTGACATTCTAGTCTATATGTGTTTATAATTTAATACATAAACGGTATAAGAAAAAAAAAAAAAAAATGATAGAGGAAAATGAAAGGTAAGGACAGCATTTGAGAGAAAGCTGCAGAATCAATATTCATAGTTCGTATGGATTTGGGACGAGACATAGAAGTTAAGGAGATTTGTCTCGCTGGAAGTTCAGGTCGTTTCCTAATGAATAGTAAGGCACAAATTTGCTTTACACTGAATTTTAGTCGGAGCCTGAAGACTACGATCACGTTGTGTGGTGATGTCTTATGACAGACGAAAAATAAAAGAAAGATAGAAAGCTGCAGTAATATTTTTTCTTTTGAGATTCATTAAGAAAATATTCAATATAATGAATATATATGCGTTCTCATGTTGCATTAATTCTGTGTACCATACATATACGAGGAAACAGAAGCTCCCAGAAGGGAAGAAACAAGATAGATGAAAGTAAAAAACAATGAAAATGCAAAAAGAAGAAGAAAATGGGATGGTTTCCTCCCCATCCTTAACACAATAATGGATAAGACTTAGGAAAATATTGGATTTTGTGATTAGGGTTTTTTTATTTTAAGTGAGAAGGGAGATTATATTTTTTGAGAGAGAAGGTTCTTGCGTGTCAAAAAATGTATAATGCATAGAATGAATATATATATATATATATATATGATGGATTGCTCGTGACCACTGGAACAAAATGTGAAACTATGGTGTTCAAAGATGATTTTAGTAGTTGATAGTTCGATATTTTTCCTAATAATTCAGCTACGTCCAAATATTCTTATACTTCTAATTTCGACATCACATATAAAATTTGACACAAACACTAAATAATATATAATTATTGTTCAATATCTATATAGTTTTTCTTAATTATTGTAATGTGATTATAATTGTACTAACAAGACGGGGCCATCATGTGCATCTCTCAATATACAATACCATGTGGTCATTGGACACTTATGACCCTTCATTGCACACACACCTCTAGCAAATGCAATTTCTGTGCAACACACATTTCTGATTAATACGAGGTATGGAATGTAATTTTCTTACTGTGTGAAACTTCGAGGAAACTTACACTGATATAGATATTTATGCTTTTTTTTTTTCTCGCAACTTTTAAGTTGTGGATAGTTGGAGAAATGTGCAACTCAACATTTTTATTATGAAACCTAATAAACAAATTTATTGTTATAATAAATATATTAATGCGTCTCGATAAATATGGTTTTAAACTTAAGGACGATAAAATTCAAAATGGTCCTCAATTTTTATCCTATGGACCAATTTAATTCTCGATGTTTCACCTGAACTAATTTAGTCCCCAATGTTGTCGATTTTGGACCAATTTGGGCCTTCCGTCACGATAAATGTAAATTTTAACGGAAATGATCTCACACATGCCTCGCAATAAATTATGTCTGGATCGATAAAATTGAAATGGTTACTGAAATTAGGGCATGCAACTAAAAATTTCTCCTTTAAAATCCGAATATGATCTCTAGATCGTTTGCTTCGTCGAGCTTCATTGATAGTGGAAGAAAACAATACGAACCTCCAAATCCTGCAAATATTCCAAAATTCGATGGTTTAGTGTGGGGCACGTGTGAGATTTCCGTTAAAATTGACGGAAGGACCAAATTGGTCCAAAATCGACAACATTGAGGACTAAATTGGTTCATATGAAACATCGTGGGCTAAATTGGTCCATTAGGGTAAACATTGGAGACCATTTGGGTTTTATCCCAACTTATGGAAATGTATCAATGGATTTACAAACTTTAGATATCTTGAATTCGGTATTTGTCGATATCCTTTACCATTTGTTCGTGGTTGATATTGGTCATAAATCCAAAATTATTTAGTATGAAATCAAGGAATTCCACAAAAATATTAGATTAAGGTAATAACGATACGTTATAATAGTTCAACGAGATAAAATGAAAGAAAAGTTTTGTTAAGGTGGAAAAATGAAAGTTCACACAAACATTCAAATAAGAAATTTATGTCGGAAAATAAAATTATTAAACTTAAATTGCAACATTACTAAATTTACATTTTGTGGGATAAGCACACAATGCTATTAATCGTTTGGTTGCGGCAATATCGGCAACTTACACAAATGAGCAAACAGTTTGTACCGACATATCTTGATGAAGTATATAATTCAAGACCTCTTAGTCTCTTACACGGTTCAACTATAAGTTATAGCAGCATATCATGTTGGTTGGGTTTAAATATTGAGTATATCGGTTTCGTGAGTACTTTGTTGATGAATTTCAAAGTTCATCTAAGATATGATTTTCTAAAATAGATCTGTCTAATTTCGAATATGCAAGAGGAACTTCCACAATTGTTTCCCACTATTGGAAGGAAATGCAAAGTCTAATTTGCATGAAGTAACTTGACCGGCAAACTGGAATGTAAGATAAACAATGAGAGAAGGCTGTAACACTTTGAATTCTGTGTTTTTTTTATTTGTATTCCGTGTTTCAAAATGAAAATGAAACCTGAACACATCAATTGAAACAACTTTTTAAATTACGATAGTAGTTTATTTAATTCATTCACTATAAATTCACATATTTCACTAATTCATTTAAATAACTTGAATTCATTCAAACATGCTTAATTACTGAATCATATTTAATTTGAAGAAAGAATTGATTCAATATTCATATGAATTAAATAACCAAATAAATTTATTTAGTTTAGTCAGCCGATGTAGTTAATCATAAATACATTTGAATTAACCATGTTAAGCGAATTTCAATAACTCACATTAAACCTATATATAAATTCACATTTACTTCCGACACATCATACAATTTTTTTTTAAAGTGTTTAATATAAAATGAAAATTTTTATACATATTAGTATTTTGGTAAAGCTAAAGAATAATCAGATTTAATCATTTAGCAACGTCGCTGGGTACGATAGTTGCTAAACTCGAACGCAATATATTAAATGTGGGACTTACTTAACTGTTCCACCAAAGTATAGTCCCTCAATTAATTGCTTTCCTTCCTTATTGGAGACATTGCCACGAGACTATGTGGCAAGTTTCATTGTCGAAAAAATCATGCCACCGCGACCAATCATAATCTGACACGTGGAATTATTGTTGAGCAAAAACAGTCTTATTACTAAACACAAGCAAGAAAAATAAACGGTAATGCTTGCTTGTGTCGAGACCCTCCTTTATTAGTCACATGTCATGCAAATAATTAATTTTTCGGTGGCCCCATAAACAAATGTGGAGGACATATAATTTGTTGTAAATTTTTTTTTTTTCAAGTATTATTCATAATGAATAAGTTGTAGAGATGCTAATACGTTGCTAAATATTGATTGAGAGTACCTCCCAAATTAACATAGAAGCACAAATTATTCTAAATTAATTGGTATTAGAATAAGTAGTCTATTTTTTTTTTTTTTACGACACAAGGTATCCCACATTCAATCGGATATAGGTTTATGCCACACAGGGATTAGACTAATCCTCGGGTGAATATGTCTCAAATTCACCCACCATTATAGTCATTATAATCAAAACCATGACCTAAGGGATGTATAATGTCACCCCCAAGCCATTAGGCCAACTCCATGTGGATGGATAATTAGTCTATTAAACTTATAATTACATGGAGACTGCAAACTTAGGCAAAATTATAAATTTGGATCACTAAATATACTCGATTTTGATTTTGGATCAATATATATGGTAATTGCACAAGTAAGTCACTTACAAACAGTAGCCAAATACATGAAAATATCCTAAGTCAGCATGAATTTCAACTAATTTTGTTCGATGAAGGACCGAAGAGCCAAATCTGTTCTGAATATGAAGTTAGTGACATATTTTTTGCAATTATCAAATATAGTAAAAAAAATATTAAAACGGATATATTCAAATATTGTTGGAAATAAAGTATATAAAATTAAATTATGATATACTCCCTGATAGATCAAACCGGTAAACAAACCAGTTAAAGGTTTTGGCGGTTAACAAAACATCCTAAAGAAAATCGGTCCGTGGAACCAGTCACATACCGATTACGTACCAGTCTTGAAGACAAGATCAGATACCGATCACGCTGAAGCAAAAAGATCAGACCGGTTTCTATGCAACGATCACCAATCCAAAAGTACCGTTGAAGATTCAAATATCAAGAAGGTACAAGAGATCTTCAGTACAGCAGTAAAAGATCAAAGCAAGGTCAAGACTTGCACAAAAAAAGACACGAAGACAATACTGCTGATACTTGGCGCTAGACTGCAACTTTGCCAAAAGAGGAAAGATCATCAATGCGATCTACGCAGCCATTTAATGAAGATGGCCCATACCCATACAACGGTCACAAGTTTAAGAGACGAGTATAAATACGAGCCTCTCAACATTCGTGATGGGTGCGAAGAACACAACGAAAATTCAAATTTACAAGCATTCAAATCAAAGATCAAGTCAAGTCGAGCTGAGTTAGTTTTGTATTGCTGTGATAGTTCTTCACAATACCGGACTGTAATAAGCTGGTATAGTTAGGTGGACTGTAAAAAGATGCCTAAGTTTGTTTTGCTAGGAGTTTAGTTAGCTGAGTATAACTAGCGAGTTATAGCTGTGTAAGTCTAGCTAAGGAAGATTGTATACCGGTGTGTATAAACCGAGTCTTCTAGTGATACTTTCCTGCTGGGAAGAAAGGGAGACGTAGGAGATTTTAACTCCGAACTTCCATAAACAAGTTCTCTCTACTCACAAACCGAAATACACACACGACACCAGTTCACCACTCGAACCGGTTTGAATTCCGCGCCAACCGGTCAATGAAGGTTCAGTAAGCGAGAAATTGTCAAGTGTTTATTCACCCCCATCTAAACACAAACACCGGTCCTAACAAGTGGTATCAGAGCAGGTTTACTGAATCAGAGCTGAAAATATGAATGACAACAAGCTACCGATGTTTAGCAGAGAGAACTTCCTTGGGTGGAAGATAAGAATGGAAACTTATCTTACAGCTCAAGATGACGACATGTGGGAGATTATCAATGAAGGACCACCAACCCTCATGATGATCAACCCCAATGTTGCAGTCAACCCAACCGCTCCTCAAGAAATTCCTAAGACAAGAAAAGACTGGACACCTGCTGAGAAAAAGCTGATGAATCTCGACAACGTGGCCAGAAACGCCATTTTCAGAATGCTTGATGATGGAATATTCAATCAAGTCATGTTGTGCAAAACCGCCAAAGAGATCTGGTCTAAACTATGCCAGATCTGCGAGGGAAATGACTCAACGAGGGAGAACAAACTCGTCGTTGCAGTCCAAAAGTATGACATGGTAAGGATGAATGCCGGCGAGACAATGACGGCCTTTGAGGAACGATTCAGCAGCATCGTCAACGAACTAAGGTCCCTTGGAAGAGAGCTGGAAAATAGAGATCTAGCCATCAAAGTAATGAAGGCGCTTCCAAGGGAATGGGACGTTAAGACAATGGCTATGAGGGAGTCCAAGGACTTGAACAAGATGATGCTGCACGACCTGTTCGCTGACCTGAAAGCCTACGAATTCGAGCTACAAACTCGTATGGAGGAAAGCACAGTAACTGAACCGGTCAAAGCACTAGCGGCTGCTGAAGGGCCATCTAAGGCTGCAGAAGGCGTGGCTGAGGAAGCAATGGCTCTGCTGACCAGAAAATTTGGGAGATTCTTGAAAAAGAATCAAAATAATTATCAAAAGTTTAATAAGGTTAGCAAAGAAAATGATGATACTGATGCATGCTTTAATTGTGGCAGGAATGACCACTATGCTGCTGACTGCCCAAGACCAAGGAAGGACAAGGGCAAAGAAAAGAAGGGAGATCGGGAGAAGAAGTTCCGGTACAAGAAGAAGTCCAAGGCTTTGCTTGCTGAGGACAAGTCAAAATGGGCTGAGACCGACTCAGATGAGTCTAGCTCAGAAGAAGAAAGCGATGAAGAAGTGGCATGTTTGATGGCCAACATAGAAGAAGAAGAGTTCGACTTCTTCTCACCCGAGTTCTCTAAGGAAGAACTGGCCCAGGCACTACAAGAACTGACGCTCGAGTACAGAATACTCTCGAGTAAAGTGAAGGGCAAGGTCACTAAAGTTTCAACCGAAGAGACTGCTCAGGAGAAGGAAAAACTGGCCTCTAAAGTTGCTCAATTGGAGGCTGAAAATCTCAAGCTACAAGGAGTTGTAGCCACTAGACCGATTCATCAAGGAAGACTGACTGTCTTCAGAAAATAATGAGGTATGATAGAGATCGCACCGGTCTGGGATATAGCAGCCTCGCAACTATAGAACCAAGTACCAGTCCATCAACATCAACATCAACTACAAACAGCGCCCCTCCTTGCACACAGCCAAAGGTAATAACCTTTGTTAAAGCTTCCTATCAAATTAACGAACCGGTTAAGGAAGTGAGCCAGAATAGAGCCGGACTTGGGTACAAAATCCAGCGCTTACCGGAAGTACCCAACCGAGAGGGTAGAACAAATCAGCTAAGAAACAAGCTGAATAAGCCGGTATCTCAGGTCAGATATAGGACACCCTATAGGCCTAATGATAGGATAATCCAGGAAATAGCACAAAACTGGACCTATCAGAGACCCCACAAGCAAAGGGGGAATGGACCACAGAAGCCGGTATCCAGAACTGAAAACTGGACTCACCCAAGACACAATACCAATCGGTATCGGTCAAAGGGTATAGTCAAAAGGCCACGATACCTTATTAATCCAGAAACTGGAAAATCCGTAACGATCATCCAAGTTTGGATACCGAAGGGTTTAATCCCATCTGGACCCAAATAAGTGGGGACCAAAATCTTTCTTTTTCTTTTGCAGGAAAACACAGAGGGAACTCAGGAGATCAAGCTGGTATCTGGATAGTGGCTGCTGCAGGCACATGATCGGAAATGAAAAGCTGTTGACCGGGATAAAGCCGTGTTCCAGCATTACAGTCACATTTGGAGACAACGGTAAAGGTAAGACCGTGGGCAAGGGTAAGGTTGTCCATGGAAACCTAACTCTTCGAAATGTCTACTTAGTAAAAAATTTGCACTACAACGTAATTAGCGTAAGTCAACTGAGTGATGCCGGTTTTCAAATCATTTTTCAAAAGGATAATTGTTTGGTAAAAGACCAACTTGACCGAACCATACTATCTGGAACTTGAACCGACGGTACCTACACAGTATGCTGGGCAGAGCAAAATGCACCTAGTACTATGTGTCTGGTGACCGAAGAGTCCAAAAGTTGGTTATGGCACAAGCGGTTGAACCATCTAAATTTCAAAACTATTTCAGTACTGATCAAAAATGACTTAGTAACTGGTTTACCCAAACTGACTTTCTATAAGGACAAGGTATGTTCAGCTTGTCAACTAGGAAAACAGATTAGATCCACTTTTAAAAGCAAGGGTAATGTTAGCTCAAACCGATGTCTGAACTTACTGCATATGGATCTTTTCGGTCTCATATCAGTGGTTAGCATTGGTGGCGCCAAGTATACCCTTGTAGTAATTGATGATTTTTCAAGATATACATGGGTAACCCCTTTAAAATCTATGGATCAAACTGCCTCAGTTTTAATAAAACTATTCAAAAGAATACAAAATGAGAACGACAGTAAGATTAACATGATAAGAAGCGATAGGGGAACCAAATTTTTAAATACTACCCTAACCAGTTATCTTGAGGACCATGTCATACGTCATGAGTTATCTGCTACCAGGACACCGCAGCAAAATGGAGTAGCTGAACGATGCAACCGAACTTTAAAGGAAGCAGCACGGACTATGTTAGCAGACGCAGACATTTCACAGAAATTCTGGGCAGAAGCGATCAACACAGCCTGCTACACTCAAAACCGGTCTATGATATGCAAGAGCAGTGGAAAGACTCCATACGAAATCTGGACCGGCAATGTGGCATACATTGGCTACTTCAGGACGTTCGGAAGCAGATGCTACATCCACAACAACGGAAAGAACCATCTAGCTGCTTTCGAGCAACGAGCCGATAAAGGTTTCTTCCTCGGATATTCTTCAGTCAGCAAGGCATATCGGGTTTTCAACTGTAAGACACTGACTGT
Organism: Lindernia subracemosa; assembly: GCA_028392965.1. Taxonomy (NCBI): domain Eukaryota; kingdom Viridiplantae; phylum Streptophyta; class Magnoliopsida; order Lamiales; family Linderniaceae; genus Vandellia; species Vandellia subracemosa. The sequence continues at coordinate 438,039 of JAQPCC010000105.1, forward strand.
AGAAGAATCTGCTCATGTGGTGTTTGAAGAACTGCAAGCAGAAATCGATACGCCCAGAAATATCAACCAGTTAAGCAATCAGCTGGAGATTTCAAATCTCGAAGAGTCAAGCGACGATGAAAAACTGGTCGGAAGTCAGTATCAACCGGAAGACGCTCAAGAAGCGACAGAAGAACCAGTTATCGAAATAATCCCAGAACCCCCAACTGAAGAAACTCCAGTACCCATTCAGAACACTGGTGAACCAAGAGGAACTAAATCAATTCGAAAGGAATGAAGTTTGGAGCTTAGTTCCAAGACCGACTCAAACGGTAATAGGTACGAAATGGGTCTTCAAAAACAAACTAAATGAAGAAGGTTTGGTTGTAAGAAACAAAGCCCGACTGGTTGCTCAAGGGTTCAGGCAAGAAGAAGGAATTGACTATGACGAGACCTTCGCACCAGTCGCAAGGTTGGAAGCCATTCGGCTGTTCTTAGCTTATGCCGCTTACAAAGACTTCAAGGTCTATCAGATGGATGTTAAGAGTGCCTTTCTAAATGGACTCTTATCTGAAGAAGTCTATGTGGCTCAGCCTCCAGGATTTGAAGATCATGATCATCCTGATTATATATACCGATTAAAGAAGGCCTTGTATGGACTGAAACAAGTGCCTCGTGCGTGGTACGAAACATTGTCAAAATTCTTGACCGAACATGACTTCCAGATTGGGTCAGTTGACAAGACACTGTTTCGATATACTAAGGGGGAACACCTGCTCATCGTACAAATCTATGTCGATGATATCATATTCGGCTCAACAAATCCTAAGCTCTGCAAGAAGTTCTCTAAATTAATGCAAGATAAGTTTGAGATGAGCATGATGGGTGAGCTATCCTTTTTCTTGGGACTGCAAGTCAAACAACTGGAGCATGGAATCTTCATTAGTCAACCCAAGTATACAAAGGAGCTAATAAAGAAATTTGGAATGGAGAACTGCGCACCGGCATCCACTCCCATGAGCGCATCAGTCAAACTGGACAAGGATGAGAAAGGAATACCGGTTGAAGTAACTAAATACCGAGGCTTAATCGGTTCGCTTCTCTATCTGACTGCAAGCCGACCGGACATCATGTACAGTGTCGGTCTATGTGCAAGATTCCAGTCAGACCCAGAAATGAGCCATTATGCCGCAGCAAAGAGGATACTGAAATACCTATCAAAGACGATCAACGTAAGTCTGTGGTATCCAAAGGATTCCAGCTTCTCTCTGTTAGGATACACAGATGCAGACTATGCAGGGTGCAAGATTGATCGACGAAGTACAAGCGGGACGTGCCAGTTTCTTGGAGATAGGCTAATATCATGGTTCAGCAAGAAGCAAACGTCAATAGCTACCTCTACTGATGAAGCTGAGTATCTAGCAGCTGGAAGCTGTTGCTCACAGATCTTGTGGATGCAACATCAGTTGAAAGACTATGGGATAGAAGAAACAGATAATTCCATCTTCTGTGATAACACAAGTGCGATTGTCATCACTCATAATCCGGTTCTACATTCAAGGACCAAGCATATTGAGATCCGGCACCACTTTATCAGAGATCATGTGCAGAACAAGAGGGTGAAATTGGAGCACATTTCTACCGAGCAACAAGTGGCAGATATCTTCACCAAACCGCTACCTGAAGCTAAGTTCCTCTATCTCAGAAATGCACTTGGTCTACTTGATATGCAATAAGTAGATCAATACATAAAGTCAGGGGGAACATAGTTAGAATTGCACCGAGAAAAGGTCAGTTCATATTTGGTGCAAACCGATTTGAACTAGCTGTGCATATGATTCTAACCGGTTACCCCAAACCTTACATCAAAAAGCATTTATAAAAGCATCGCATCTTACTTTCCTAACCGGATTTTTTTTCTTGACTGTTTAACCAGAAAAGGCCCTCGGTTTCATCCAAAACCGATTTATACATATACAGATACAGTATCATATCAATCCAGTCTATACCAAAAGTCCGGTATCTAAAAACTGGTCTTTGTTTCTCAGTCAATCCGGTATTCTCGTTTACATTTAAAGCGTGCTTTAATGCTGACATCTTATTCCTTGTACAAAAACGTTAAGGAATACTGACGGTCGCGCAGAGATAGCTAGAGGTCGTGACAGGACAGCTATAAAAGTGCAATCGCCATTACTGCATTTAATGCAAAGTAGGGGTAAACAGGGAATTTCACCTCAAATAGTACAGTATCCCGCCCAAAAGGACAGTCTCTCACTATAACACCTCACCATCGTCCTCATTCGATCAAAACTCTCTGCAAATCATTATCCAAAACCCTCTCAAAACCCTAGAACTCTCAAAGCTTTCTGATTATTGAAATGGCCTCGTCTAAGATCGATCTCACTCGTGCCGCTCTTCAAGTCGACTTCCTTGATGCCCTTCGAACCACTGACGAAGATCTGCTCAGGATGCTCAATGGACTGGTCGACTCCGGCCTAGATGTGTTTCTGGGCTGCACCACAGCCATCCACACCACAGAGGTGACGGAGTTCTTCACCACGGCGGTGGTGGTGGATGATGCCATCCACACGGTCGTCAGGGGTCAAACCATCCAGATCACCCAAGACCAGTTCGCTGCTACCTTTCATCTTCCCAAGCATGGCTTGTCCAGTCTCTCAAGTATTGAAGACCGGCGGAAGATGAAGGCAATGAAGAGGATGTCTCTGACCGGTGAGACAATCAAGGAGTCAGCAAAGCGCACCACCCTCAAGCCTGCATACCGGTTGCTGTACGATATTGTGGCTAAAGCCATTTTAGGCAAGGGTGGGTCTTTTGATGTTCTCACCTCAGAGAAGCTGGGAGCAATGATGGCGATCCTAGACGGAATCAACGTGAACTGGGCCACCATCATTTTCAATGGGCTAAAGACGATCGTAAATAGCCCCAACCGCCGGTTCAAGAACTTCGCCCCTCAAATTTCATACTTTTTGGGCGAACTGCTAAAGGAAGGGAGCGGAACAGAGGAGTTGGGACCAGCCAAAGTGGTTGATATGGGGATGATCAACCAGTTGCTGACCGGTCCAGTCACTCCAACAAAGGGGAAGAAAAGAACGTCAACCGAGACTGACCCTTCTGACTAACCTCAAAAGAAGGCAGTCACAAAACCTCAGCCCCTAAAGAAAACTGCTCTCAAACCGGCCAAGACAGAAAAGAAGCGCCGGAAATTGGTACAACAGTCTTCTTCAGAGTCTGACCAGCCTGCAGTCAAGGTGGTCAAGAAGCGTACCAAATCGGACACAATTAAGCCGGTTGAGACCCAGTCCAATCCCACACCGGTCCAAGCAAATCCCCAGGAGCATCAACCGGCTCCAACGATTTTGGAATCGGTCATTGAGCCTACGCCACCAATGGAATCGGAAGTGGTCATCACAATTATCGCCACTGCTCCCGAAGAATCAGTGGCTCAGACCGTAGCAGCAGAGATTCCCAATGAAGAACCGGTGACCACACTACCAGTTCGGAGGGATCCTATAACCGGTGTGGCTATTTCTGGCGAAGCTTCTGTACAGACCAAAAATAAGAAGCCACTAAGTCCAGTACGGGAAAATACTGTAGAGACCGCCCTGGAGCTTACCTTGGCGGAAATAGGAGAGAGAATTGCTAAGCTGCTCTACGATTTTGATGAGTGGCTAGCAGTTAGATGTACCCCGTACAGTTCTAAGGTCCCGACCGCCAAAATATCAGCAGCAAAGAAGACTGAAGCACTGCTGATGAGAAGGCTCAAGATAGATTCGGTCTGGGATCTTCTTCATTCAAGGGAACTGTACCGGATTCATCTGACCATACCGGCCCTACTGGAATACATACAAATAAGGCAGAATGGGTTGAAGAAGGACGACACACTGCCACTTGAGATGAAGATCATTAGTCGGCTCGAACGTGAATACTCCAGTCTGGTGCTACGACACAATCAGCTGTCTCCATCAGATCTTATCTTCACCGGCCCTTCATCATCGAAAGTGGGCAGTCTAGGATCTGAAGCGCCAATCCAACTTATCACCCAAGAAGCCGAGACTGCTCGTAATGCAGCTTCTACCGGCTATAACTTGTATGTTCTGGCGGAATTAGAGAAGGAGGTTTACTGCATTGCTCGAGAAGCCCAACTCGAAGCAGAATGCGCTGCCTACAGACCATCACTAGAACTGGCTACTCTATCTCAACTGGAGGATGAAGTTCTAAGTATTGCTCGAACAGTTCGAGTCGAAGCAGCGCAAACCCCCTCGCCCGATCCCAAACCGGTTACGCCGCATCACGAACCGGTTGTGTCACCCTTAACCGTTGCGGTTCTCAACCCAAAGCCAAGTCCAATAATGGATGAAGAAATCCCAGAAACAAGTCTGTCATCTCCTCCAAGAGTTCAAACCAGTCCACCGGCCCAGTCTTCCCCTCTTTCAATGGGAGGTACCAATCAGCCTAATAATTCGGTACCCACCACGGAGGCCTCGTTTCAACGGATCAACCGGAAACTTCATCAACAAGAATTGATAACGAAGGCCTTCTATGATGATGTCAAAGGGCACATGAAGCAACTGACTGCTGATCAGTCAGAGCTCAGAGCTGATATACAAAACGCCGAAACTAACCTTAAGGCTCAGCTCAACGCCATGTCTCATTAGTTAACTGAGATCGTGACCCATCTCTCCAATCTTTCCGGTCCGGTCTCAGGTGGTGACAAAAAGGGGGAAAGTTCAAAGAAACATCACCGGTCTACACATGGTTCCAAAAGCAGCTCGCGGCAGTCCTCCCCACCTAGAGCAAACACTATGTCAACACTGAGGGTGCTGCAAACCGATGCGGTTCGGTCCAGGCAAGAAGAGATCTTAATACCGGATGATACACTGCCTACTCTGGGATGTGTAAGACAGATCCAGCCTCATCCGACTGAGAAGATCTACAATCCTCAAACCTTGAGGTCGATCGCGTGCAATCTAACGTCAGACCAGTTGAGCCATCTGACTGTTATGCACGATCAAAAGAGCAAGCACCTTGCCTTGGCCAAAGTCCAAAAGGAATTGGATAAAGCTGCTAAGGAGAAACCGGGAAAAGACCAATGATGAACTGTATGGACTAGATAGGACTGGAGGGATAAGAACTTGTAATAGATTGTAAATTCAAAATCTTTTTGAATAAAACATTCTTTACAGTCTCTGTTTCCTTTAAGTTTTGTCAACCACCAAAAAGGGAGAAATTGATAGATCAAACCGGTAAACAAACCAGTTAAAGGTTTTGGCGGTTAACAAAACATCCTAAAGGAAATCGGTCCGTGGAACCAGTCACATATCGTTTACGTACCAGTCTTGAAGACAAGATCAGATACCGGTCACGCTGAAGCAAAAAGATCAGACCGGTTTCTATGCAACGATCACCAATCCAAAAGTACCGTTGAAGATTCAAATATCAAGAAGGTACAAGAGATCTTCAGTACAGCAGTAAAAGATCAAAGTAAGGTCAAGACTTGCACAAAAGAAGACATGAAGACAATATTGCTGATACTTGGCGCTAGACTGCAACTTTGCCAAAAGAGGAAAGATCATCAATGCGATCTGCGCAGCCATTTAATGAAGATGGCACACACCCATACAACGGTCACAAGTTCAAGAGACGAGTATAAATACGAGCCTCTCAACATTCGTGATGGGTGCGAAGAACACAACGAAAATTCAAATTTACAAGCATTCAAATCAAAGATCAAGTCAAGTCGAGCTGAGTTAGCTTTGTATTGCTTTGATAGTTCTTCACAATACCGGACTGTAATAAGCTGGTATAGTTAGGTGGACTGTAAAAAGCTGCTTAAGCTTGTTCTGCTAGGAGTTTAGTTAGCTGAGTATAACTAGCGAGTTATAGCTGTGTAAGTCTAGCTAAGGAAGGTTGTATACCGGTGTGTATAAACCGAGTCTTCTAATGATACCTTCCTGCTGGGAAGAAGGGGAGACGTAGGAGATTTTAACTCCGAACTTCCATAAACAAGTTCTCTCTACTCACAAACCGAAATACACACACGACACCAGTTCACCACTCGAACCGGTTTGAATTCCGCGTCAACCGGTCAGTGAAGGTTCAGTAAGCGAGAAATTGTCAAGTGTTTATTCACCCCCCCCCCCCCCCCCCCCCCCCCCCCTCTAAACACAAACACCGGTCCTAACACTCCCTTTACCCATAAGCTTTTAAGTAAATTGATCATTTAACATGGTATCACAACCTAGTCTAAATGAGGTCATTGTTCTCACCATCAAATTAAGAAAATCATACGTCTAAGGCTGGATAAGAATAAAATCAGCCTAGAAGTGAGCGGACAAGTTAGAAAAAAAAAGTATATAAAATTATAATATAATACACTCCCTTTATCCTTAAACTTTTAGGTGGAGATCAAATTTATAATTTCTTTCATTTGACTTATCAACCTGTTTCAAACTTAGGATATCTGTTGGGGAATCCACATCAACATTTGTTTGAATATAACTCTGGCCAAAACCTAAACTCATGCACTTACATCACGACTCACTAGCACCATTGTGGAATATTGAGTTGAGTTTTAAGAACTCATTCAAAACTTACTATTCTATCATATTCATCAACTGGGTAACAACCTAACTCCATTGAGATGTTGAAACATAAGTAAAAAAAAATATCATTTTGCTTATGTGTCAATATCTCATGGAGTTGGGTAGATGTACCATTAATAGGGTAGTGGTGATCCAAAACTTATTCGGATGAGGTCGGGCAGGGACAAACTTAGGAGATGATTTGAGGGGAGGTAAAAAAAAAAAATCAAATAATTCAACAAACTTAGGAGATGATTTGAGGGGAGGTAAAAAAAAAACTCAAATAATCCAAAGACGAATTAATATAATAATACGTAAAATAAAATTGCTTTACAAATTAAAGTTATTTTTTGAGTCTATATTTTGAAATCTATGTATGATATCATCATTATTATTATTATTATAAAGAAATATTAGTTTTCGACATAAGTCAAATGATTTAATATTGACAGCTATGATGCTTTGTTCATCGGGTCTTTAGTTTTCCTTTTGAAATATTTTTATTTTCTAAGATAAAGTCCAGTATAAATTATTAATAATAAAGCCATATATAACTTATATCACATATTTCAGTAAGTTAGTTTATATTTAGGCTTGTTCTATTTTATAGGGCTTTCAATTAATAACGTGCCGAAAACATGAAACCAAACATGATATAGTGTGTTATTAGTTATATTATCTAGTCTAATATTATATAGCAAACGGGCCCGAGTATTAGAGTTGACACTAAAATTGTGGTGAAAATATGAGTTTCAATAAATGATGTGTCTATGAAATCTCAAACTCATACCTTATGACCCCTCAATTCAAAGAGAAATGAACCTATATAATATATTGGCTAATTAAATTTTATTAGCACCCATAAAGACGATATTGTATATGGGCTTTTTATGTTGATTCTTTTTTTTTTCAAAGGGCTTTTTATGTTGATTCAGCTTGTAATAATATTCATTTTGAATTGAGTCAAATGAATGGGTCAATTATGAATGCAGCCCTCCGTCTGATTGACCGGCAATTGTCTACTTGACTCTTCTGTTTCCTTCTTTTTTTTTTATTTAATTTTTTGTAAGAAAACGATAATTTTATTCATATTATGAATTGGATAAAATTTTATCATTTAATCAATAAATAAAACTAATGAAGAATATAAATGAATAACAAAAAAGATACATATACTAGAATCCATATATAAGAGCAACATATAATAATAATAATAATAATAATGATAATAACTAAAATATATCCTTAGAAAGTTACATATTAAAATTTAACAAAATAAAAAAGTCTCGAAAACTAATATCCAACAAAGCTACTGTATTAAAAAAAAGTCGATCATTTAAATCAACCATATAAGTTTCATGAATCACTATTCGAGTTTTCTAACTCTATTTCATTTTCTTCGTCCATGTCATTATCATCATTATGGCGTCGTCTGGTTAGTAGATATCCATATCTCCGTCACTCTCATCAAAACCAAACTCATGTTCATCTTCATCGATGGTGAGTCTACTAACGCGAGATGTAGTAGGTGTCTTAGATTGAGATACAGATATGCCTTTGGCGTACATCTTGAAATAGATGCTTTAGATGTAGACCTAAAAGAATATGTCGGTTCATCAACTTCATATGCTTGTGCAACATCGCACCAAATCAAACCATCATCAAGAATAAGATCATCATCTTTATTGTCATCGTTGTCCAATGTACCAAACCTACACTCACTACAGTCAACAATTTTATCTAACTCAATTGGATATATCTTATCAAGCACATCATACCTACGCCTCAAAGTATTAACAAAAATACAAATTATACCAATAATATCTCTGTGAGTAATTGGAGTGATAAGGATGAATTTACTCACATTAATTGGAGTGATAAGGAATTTCGTAAATTATGGAGTGATAAGGATGAATTTACTCACATTAACAATCCAATCAGTGGAGATATTTTAGCTGATGATGTATTTCAAAGTACAATAACTTCAGCTCAAGATGGTAATCCGATACTTGTTAGCTTTGATGCACCGACACTTGCTGTAATTATTTGTACCACATCTTTCTCACACAATCCTTTTAACATACTTATGAAATAGCCCAAAGAGCTTTTCATCTATTTGTCTAAATGACAATGCATTGAAAAACTCTGTGAAACCGTTTTCTCTTGGGTTATTGACCAAGACGTCTTCATCAAATGTCCGTTCTTCGCATCATTCCATCCATCAGCCATTAACGTATGTACTTCATGACTTTTAAGAAGTCCTTTAGTGCCTTCAACTCTTTATTTAGACAGACAAATCGTATTTCGTGATAAGTTGGGGGTTTCATGACAAGACTCAAACTATGCAACGAACAACTCAATACCACTTATGAAGGAATTTCAATGTTAATTACAAAAGCACACTAAGGACTTCTTAAGAGTCATGAAGAACAGACATTAATGGTTGAGGGATGGAATGACGCGAAGAACAGACATTTGATGAACGTCTTAGTCAATAACCCAAGAGGAAACCGTTTCACAGAGTTATTCGATGTATTGTCATTTAGACAAATATGAAAAGCTCTTTGGGCTATTTCACAAGTATGTTAAATAATCCTTTTTTTTTTTTTTTGTTACAAAATTTATGTTGTATAGTCTATAATAAACTTATTTTGTGTCCCATGGATGACCTAGAGGTTGAGGGGTATATTGTTACTCTCTTTGTCACGAGCTCAAACCACATGACTTATATTGTTGGTAAAATTGAGACATTTTAACCTGTTCAGAAAATTAGTCCTAACCTCGAAGTGTATGGCGTCAGTCCTTACGGGAATACCTTCGCAAAAAAAAGACCTTATTTTGTACCTCACTAAGTCCATAGCCCAATTCAAACTTTGGCCCACATAAGCCTAAGCATAGATTCTTCTATTTCTTTTTTTTTTTCGATCAGGTAGATATATCCACACAATGCCATCGTAGTTCTCACATTCCGACTATGTTCAGTTTGAATCAGATCCGAACCTCATCGTCGGCTATTGGACGAACACGCCAGCGGGACTAATCCTCCCTGGTCTCCATAAAACCCATTCCAAAATCCTATAAACTACGATAGTAGGAATCGAACCTCTGAAAACCGATTCTCTATTTCTGTCATCATTTATCGTAATGTTGACCAGCCACGTGGTTCCATGCTTCCATATACTCAGACCCAAGCCAATCCACACGACGACGTCATCTATCCAGCCTCTTAAATTACAGAAGTACCCTCCGTTCTTTCCCATATTTAAAAACTTCTACACAAGGACTGTTTGGTAATTTTTTATTACTAATGCCCGCGAGATGCTTATGCGAGCGAGGCTGGTGAGGGGAGGGGAAGACGCTCGCCACACGACCTCGCGTGTAAGTTAAAACTCCTCTGTGCCATTAGCTACCTCGATTCATTTGCTGCGCGTCTCATTACCTAAAATTCTTGATAAATTTGGCGTTGAATCACTCTCCGTCAGCCTGAATTTTTTTTCCTGAACTATTATTGTAAAACGTCGATTTGAAGTTTAAGTGTATATGAGCTCCGATTCAGCTGATTCGGGCAGTGATCGTGCTGAAGCATCTACGAGGTTGGTTTCTTCTTCTTCGTCGTCCTGTTTTATTGGCTTTTTGCTTATTTATTTTGTCAATTTCACAATTGTTCGTTGGGCTTCTCTCTAATTCGACCTTGTATTGGTTATCCGCCTGTAATTGGAATTTAGATGTTACCTTTACTGTGGTGATGGATGATAATGGTTGAGTTTCCTTAATTCGGATATATGAAGAATCAACCCCCTTGATTTTGGTGTTTGATTATTACAGGCTTGGTGTGTTGCAGTGATATCCCTGAGGTTTTGTTCATATCAACTGCTCTTTGAAAAATGATTTGTCTTTCGATTTTGGCAGGTCAAGCCCTAGCAAGAAAAGCATCGGAAAAGTCCCGAGGAAAACTCGTAAAGCTGCAAGGGAGAAGCAAAAGCGAGACCACATGAACGAACTGTTCTCCGAGCTCGGAGAAGCTCTTGGTACAAGTCTTAATAAGATTGGGTGATGATCGGCGTATGTATACTGTTTTAAGCCAGATATACAGATTTGAGCTGATAATGTATGTATGCGATGATGTTTATAGATCTCGATCATCCAAACAATGGGAAGGCCTCTGTACTAAGAGAGAGCATACGAATCCTCGGAGACCTAATCAATCAAGTGGACGTTCTGAAGAAGGAGAATGTTGCTCTTTTGTCCGAATCCCATTATGTAAGTAAAGCCCTATTCTTGCCATCTTTTAATTTCTAAGCTTCGCGAGTTTAATATGGTATTGCGTGATATATGAAAAACGAACTCTGTGTTCATTATCAAGAGACATTTCACCTACTGTCGATTGAGTTTTCATAGAGCTTAAAACCTTACGATCACCACAATGTTACACTATGCTATTCCATCTTGTCGAAGGAATACAATATTGTCTGCGATTGTTTTAGTATCTTGCTTATACAGAATATAAAGTTAGCTACCCAATGGAAGATTTACAGTAGCTGTGAGACTCTTCATTCTGTCGCTGTTAGTTCATATATTTTAAAGTTCCAACGTAATTTCTTTCTGTGCAATTCTTGTTCCTACAGACCACGAGCGAGAGGGACGAACTCTTGGAAGAAACATCCGCTCTGGGCGTGCAAATCAAGAACCTACAAGGTGAAATAGATGGGAGAACGAACCTCTCGGGCTCAGACATTCCTCAAACTCAAACCTATTCGACCACACAGCAACCACTGGAGAGTCACGTTTTTATCAGCCACGCATCACAGCCATCGAACCCTGTAATAACTTCCCTATACGTCGTGCCCTCTAATAATCCCGTCCCCTACCGTGCAGCAAACAGTGCGCCTGAAGCTGAGGTGCCATGCAAGCCACAACCTCGTTACCCATCTTCCTCCGACTCGTGGACATACCGCATTCTTAACAGGCAGGCCGGCGTGGTTGAGGACTCTTGATTAAGTTGTGTTTTTAGGGCAGGTACTTAGAGTGGAATGTTGGAAAATGTCATTGTCTAGTTATGATCTTAGACTTGAAACCTAATATGCGCTTAGGTATAAAAACTTCTGACATCAAACATAGAAGAAAAAATCTTCAATTTCTTGCGCAGGATCCAACGTATACTAAACATTTAATATTATTATTGTTGTAAAATATTATAATTATTAAATATTGTATGAATGTTCAACATTTTTTTGTACATATATCATTGTGGGGTTTACAATGTGATTGTATTGTACATATATCATTGTGGGGTTTACAATGTGATTGTATTGGGATACCCTCTTACAACAAAAAAAAAAAAAAAAAAAAACACAAATAAAATATTATCTCAAAGGATTCTTAATTAATATAAAATCGTATCTACCATTCTTAATAATAAAATAATCACATCTAACTTTCTTAACTTTAATTCTTAACTCAACTATCAATCTTCGACCACCATTCTAAATGATATACATTTACATATTTATTTTTAATATTTCATAAGAATTATTGCATGTACTAGACAATAATTTTTTGCGTTCGTTGTATATGCACTTGCTGTAATATTCGATTGTACAACCTTCACGAAACTTAATATTCTTATTTTGAAGGTGTTATGGACCTATGTTTTAGTTTATAAAGGAAGGGCTAACATAAAATCCAATATATACTGTCAGCCCAAATTTCAATAGATTATTATATATATAATAAAATAAAAAGACAAATGAAATAAAAGTCTCACCTGCATTCATACGCTACGCCTACTAAATCATTAAGTTTTAAGCACATCATCTCCTAAGTTGTATTTTATGACACGTCTTATTCTTACCAATTTCAAATCATTCATATTATCGTGATTTCATCGTGATATGTTTTACCAGTTAGAAATAGTCTTCCTAATTAGCTTCAACATCTCCATAACTGGTGAAAAACGCTGTTGTTTTCATGGTTGGAATTGGGACATATCTTTTATTTAAAAATTAAAATTAAAAATTTAATTTTCCTTCACGAGCCTAAGATTCTCTGTAATATGGTCCCAAATATTGATAATTATCTCTAAAAAAAAAAGATGGGTTGGGTTGGGTTGGGTTGGTGAGAAGCAACGTGCTTCACCTTCCATTAACTTTCTTTATAACGAACGCGTTTATGATCCCCATTAAGTTATGGTTTTATGGGTGCAAATTATAAATTTGGTTTTTAAGTACCTTTTTTTTTTCCGGGACACTGTATATAATAATTGCAAAATATTTCATTAACTTCCAAACAAATTTGATTATCCGACCTTTTCTCGGAAAAAAATTAGCCGGAAATCCTACTTGACTCTTGAAGCAGAATACATATTATCCATTTGGCTGCTGATTTGTTATACAACCAAGTATGATTTCCTAAAAAAAGGGAAAAAAAATCTAATTTTATTCCGATATAAGTTATTAACAAGACAAATCGGCAGCCAGGTGGGTAAAAAGTATTCCCCATCACCAGTCAAGTAGTACTTTTCCAACTAATTTTGTCGGAAAAATGATCAGTTACTCAAACGATGAAGTTATCGACTTACTTTTGCACTTATTAAATATAGCGGCCGAAGATAAAAAAAAAAACCGGGATACTTAACAACCCGAATATGTTGTAAGTTTTTAAGATGAAACAACCAAGATAATTATATTGTTTTAACTATTTTTGCACCTTTTCTATTTATCTCAAGCAGTAAGTAACCCTCAATTATAACAGTTTATGGATTATCTTTAATATTATTAATAAAAAAAATACTAACTTGTTGATTAAAGATAATTATTATTTGACGGCACTAAGCAAAAGGAATGCCGATTTGCAGTTAGTGCACTATCTTCATATCACCTTTACCTGTTCTATTGACTCAGTTAAAGAGAGACTTTATTAGTTAGCTGTAATTTATTACCTACTTCTAGTGAGATCCACAACGGTTGCTTCTAAAGCCTAAGTTCGTTATTCCCTCACATCAACTGATATTTTCTACAAACTTAATTTATAAACCCTAATTTTCTTTTAATTCTATCCCACATGTGGATAATTCTTTTCATCCGATTCACCTAATAAACTCAATAGGCTCCTTCACCTATTACCAATTGATTTTAGGTTGAAACCCTCAATTTTTAATATGGTATCAGAGCGGGTTCGATCTGCTGTCTCAACACGCCCCCTCACGTGTGGCGTGACTGGCCTAACATGTGGACATATGAATTGGGTGACGGTGGGCAATGATCGAACCCGCTCTGATACCATATTAAGAAATCGAGGCCTTCATCCTAAAGCAATTGGGGATAGGTGAAGGAGCCTCTTGAGTATATTAGGTAAATCGGGTGAGGAGAATTATTCGATGTGGGATAGAATAGAAATCTCAACATGCGCACTCACGTGTGGCGTGACTGGCCTAATCTGTGGACATGAATTGGGTGACGGTGAGCAAAGATCAAATCCGCTCTGATATCGTATTAACGAAGCCCTCGATTTCTAATATATTCATTAACAAAAAATAAAAAGGGCCTTTCTTTCAAACAACTAGACTCCATCTCTTTTCTAATTTGTTTTTTTTTAGATAGAATATTGCCTGTTGTGTATATAGCACCAACATCCCCTCATTGCAATCATGGGGTCTGACATACATTATGTAATTTTATCACACACACACATATATATCTATATATATATGTATAGATATAATTTTTTGAGGGAAAGAATGTGCAATAGACAGCAATGACAGGAAAGATATATATAGTTTTGGTCACGAGGCGATCGCATTCAACAATGCATGTGTTTTTTTGTATATGGAGCTCGTACATGTGCCCATAGAGATGGGTCCAATGTGTGTTCAACTAAAAATTTCATTTAAAAGCATGTGGAAAAAAGTACATCGAATATTCATATATAATATATATTGATAAACATACATATGTATATATTATATATACGTAGAACATGCTCACAACATACACATATATAACGCAGTGGAATGGAAGGTCACAATATAGGTAGAGTTGATATGTCCCACATATCTTTGATAACCCAACTGCTACCTATTAGATAAATGAAACTTGAGAGTTTCATGTAAACTTTGATTGGCATTATGTATGGAGTAACATCTTTGATTTAAAGATATGAGTAAAAATATTCAATGTATGATATATTCTATTTTCCTAATACGCTCCATCTTACATGTGACATGATTAAAAAAACAAACATGTTACAATCATCTCAGCCATACGAGCTAATTTTCGGTGCAGCGGACCCGATTGAGTTACACCATAGCTAAAATATTTGTGTAAGTAAAGATCATATTTTTACGTGGAAACTCCCTCGGCAAAAACCAACGACAAATAAGAAGAATCTCACTATATAGAAAATATAGGAGTTAAAAGAGAAAAACCCTCAATATCTCTATTTATAACTGAAAAAAATAATAAAAAAAAAACCTCACAAACTCTATTTCTTTGATTCTCTCTATTTCTATGTTTCCTCTCTTTCTCTTGGATGCTTTTCTCTACTCTTGATCGTAGCCTATTTATAGGCATAGGTAATAATTAATTAAGACTAAAATATTATTTTATATTATAAATTCTCCTCGCGATTTACGACGGATAATATCCAGATCCCACACACTCTTATACCATGAACATTTCATTTTGGAAAATCGGCCAAATATGGTATGCCATCTTTTTTTTAAAAAAATTTGGCCGTGTTAGCATCGGTTATAGTGTTTAGATGGCGATGAATAAACACTTATTACCTTTGCGTATTGAAACTAGTATCTGTTTTATAACTCAGTCTTCTCAAGTACGGAAGTGACTTGATTGAACCTCTAGTTTATTAGTTTGTGTGTTCATGTGTATATTTTAGAGGGAATACATTAGTTGTTTACGAATGTTCCAAGATGTCAACGAAAATAAATCCTTGGTTTTTCTTGCCTTAATTTGAACACTGAAAACAAACATACGCAAGAAAATATTAAAAGAAATAATAATAAATAAACTTATGGCATACCAATGAAACACGATTACGATTTCCAATTAGAAAAACGATTACCACTAATATTTCAAGTCATATATTATTTATTCTTAATTTAAGACAACCTAGCATACAATGGCATGAATGTGTTACAGCGAATACATTCTGTATTTGATTCCCTTTTTCTATCATTATTTTTTCAGGTCCAGAACAAAAGATATTATATTATCACTCTTAAAACACAGTGCTTATTTCTAATCATATCGAGAAATAAACAGCTAAGCACTCTTTGCAATAAAGAGATAGCACAATTTGGCCGAACACTTTTCCAAAGAGGACGTTGAGCTATCAACTCACAACTGCCACTAACATAGATTCACCACATCCATTTCAAGAAAGCATAAAACAATAGTGTTTTTGCTTATATTTACCTTTCGGAGAATGATAAGAAAAAAAAAAGAGAGAATAATATTTATATTTCATATTTATATGCAATAAAATGAGAAAAAAAAACACTATTACGATTCGTGTGTGTCGGACACGACACGTACACATTGTTTTGTATATGTATATATAATATTTATATATAAAATACATTCAAGAAAAAAAAACACTTCACACTTGTCGACTAAAGATTGCAAGACCTAAAACATGGTGACTTTGGAAATCAACATGATTTTAAATTAAAGTATTGTTTTCGCAATAAGCTGGTAAAAGCGTATTATTATTGATTATAAATAAGCCTCTTAGGGTTAGGGTTTCTTGCCCTTTGCTCACAACCACAAGCACTTATAACAACGCAAAACATTCCCACTTGTATCAGAAATAGGTAATAAAATGAAGAATCGGCAAGGGGTCTTGAAGCGAACACCATCGATAACGTCAGAAGGAGACGAATCAAGAAACTCGCCATCGTCTTTCAACTCCTCTTCCGCCGTGAGAACGGTGCGGTACGGTGAGTGCCAGAAGAATCAGGCGGCGGAAGTGGGGGGATACGCTGTGGATGGGTGCACGGAGTTTATGCCTTGCGGTGAAGAAGGGACCAATGAGGCGATGACGTGCGCCGCTTGTGGGTGCCATCGAAGCTTCCACAGGAGAGAAGTGGTGACAGATGTCGCCTGTTGAGGATGGCTGGCAATAATCACCTTACAGAGATTGTGCCAAGTGTATGTATGTATCTATGCATATGTGTCCGTGTGTGCGTGTGAATTATTGGCTCGTTTGAATTTCTTGTTTTTTCACATTGCTTCGTGAGAAGTTATTGTGTTGATTAACCGTTTGGATTATTGCTCTTCCTTTATATTTCGTTATTTTTTTCCTTACATTGGATTGCCCTTGCAATAAAATTACCCATGCTATACCATCACTATATATTTGTATGAATATTGTATATAAGTGTTTACATATATATTGTGTGTGTGGCTCCACGTATAGAGGTGTTCGTATGGTTCGAAGAAATTGAATCTGTCGGTCAATAGTTCGGTTAACTGCAGTCAAACGTTTGGGTATAGGGTCCGGTTTGGTTAGGCCAACCCTGAACCGGCGGTTGACGGTTTGAGCCGTAAGTTTTGACCTATATTTTATTTCTCTTTAATTTTTTGCTTGTAAAGAAATTCGATTGAAGACCATAACTGTCGGTTTGAATCGGAACCTATGGTTCCAAACCCTAACCGTAATATTGTCTACCACGGTTAGTTTACGGTTCCACCAATTTCTTCAATTGGAATCGTGGTGAGCACCTCCATCCATGTATTCTCATGTGACATGGAAAAGTGAGCTTGGGGGAACAAACCTTTAGGTAAAGGTTAATTTTGATTTGGTATATGTCATATCTGTAAGGCGATAAAATTTCATGGCTTTCCAATATATGCAATAATTGATTGTTCTATCGCAAATGAGAGGATAAAAATAGTTTAATTTTGACATATACACAAATATGAATACTCAAAATGGAAAAGAATAGTGAAAGATTATTGGGCAGCCTATCATTGATTATAACTTATATGATAACGCATATTATTCATCGTTTATAAAAGTATTCGGTTAGCTCTTTATTGAACTAATCCAACGAGAAAGAAAATGGACTAGTGATGGATTCTCAAGCATGAAGTGATACGTTAGTAACCATTTAAGGTAACTAAATAGATGCATTCTCTAGTAGTCGTCGGGTCGGTTTTTCTTGGTTCGGATACGTTCAAATTCAAGCTAAATGGTTTCATATAATGCTAACGGAATCCAACCCGACAAAGAATGACATGCAATTTGCCGGTTTTCGGGATCAATTAAAAATTATTATTTTTGTTTTAAGAATTTATTGATAATTATTAACATATATTATTTTACATAAAATTATGATAATTTAATAGATTACGAGAAATAAAATAAGAAAAGTGAACTATCACTGGGATGAATTAATGCAATATATTGGTGTAATAAAGATTTGAAACTTGGCCTTTCAACAATTCAAATTTAAATCACTCCAAATGGTATTAATAATATTTTATGAGCACCTTTTTATTAAGGGTAAATTATGTTATACTACTGAAATGTACATTACTATTCTATGCTTTTTTATTGTGCAAAACTCCTTTATATTGTCTAAAACTTAGCACCGTACTCCAATGGTGTCGAAACATAACATTGTACCCCTCAATTAGGGGATGTAAATGACAAGGAATGCATGATTAAATAAACCACGAAGGTGTTTTATGCTATTTACAAACCAGAAGGATTTTTATTTTTATTTGTTAAACTACGGATGAATTATATGCAATTTAGCCTTTTATTAATGGCGTGGACCTATACTATAAATTCCGATTTTTTTTTTCCCAATCATAAATTAAAGAGCTAATGAAATATTTCTTAAGAAATAATAACGACTCCATCGAATAAATAAGTTCAAATAATAAAAACGTAAATCCAGTCGAAACATTAACCGACTTTTTCAGCTAAAAGGTAACAATAATAACGAAATCATAAAAACTAAATAAATTGAATCGCTGCGGAATAATCCATTCATAAGTGTTCTTCGTACATCTTTTTCCCAGACCTTCGTGCCCGTCGAATTTATCTAAGCCTCCTTACCTAAAAACGTATCTGTAATATCTACCAGTTTAAAAACCTCCGAAAATGATCTCTTTGGTTTGTAAGAGTTCATCGATGAATGAAATATTGCCTTTCTACGTCAATTATATAAAATTTGCGACTAATCTTATATGTAAACGTAAATCACTCGAATGTGACATCACTTAAACTCATGCACAAATCTGTAGGCATAACTTTCGCATATCACATAAGCATAGCTTTCATGTCCTGAATTTTATCACGCAAACATAACGTTCAACTTTTGTGATTTTCTGTTGGGAATTCCAGACGCACCGGAATTCATTCCAAGATTCGTCACGAAAACATGAACATGAGAAAATAAGAACACAAAGATTTAACGTGAAAAACCATCTGTTAGAAGAGGAACTAACCACCAGGGCTAATGAGGCCGCAGAAAATTAACTATGTAAAACATACAATGACACAATTCTTCTAATCTCGCCTACTCCCAAACCCGAAAACCAACAACCCGAAAATAATTCTACCTGCTAACCCAAACTCTCATCAGAATGGAATTTTCTTAGAGTTAATTGTGAACACAAATTAAGTTTCTACCGTTGTTGTTGTGGATAAACTAGAGGGTATAGTTCTATCTGTATAGGAAAGATAACTCACATGCCTTCATTTTTCAATCGGTGCGGGATAAAGACAAAGGAAAAAACATGGGATTAAGCCTACATTTTCATCTTATGATCGTATTGAGCTCAGAATATGTACAAATAATATGTATTGAATAGTACGAATGAATCGCCAATGAGGCATTGGTCTAGTGGTCAAGGAGGAGGCCTTAATTATTTGTGGGTTAGGTCGTGGAATCGAATTTTCCCTCCCACAGTTCATTGAGTAGTCCCCATGGGATTTATTTACCATGACTATCGTTGTCAGGTGTTTGGGACGTATTCATCTGACCCCGAGGATTAGTCCCACCACTAGAGTGTGTGGCGCAATTAAGCCTCCACCAGGTCTGTGGCGCAAAGCTCACGCCGGTATTTAGCGGTTAGCCCATAATCAGGTCGAGTGGGAATACCTTGGGACAACAACAAAAAAAAAAAATAGTACGAATGAATCGATGTCATATTAGGCATGTTTAAACTCCAAACTTTGTAGGCCCAACCCAGTATATCTATCCAAAACCAAGTAAACAAAATGGGCCTTCACTTTCTACAACATATTCTGAATTGGGCTACAACATAAATGTTGCGGTTACATTTACAAAATATCACCTTTCATTGTCTTCCAGCGTAGTTTAAATATTTAGGTTGTACTAGACCTGGCCAATGGCACGATTTGACCCGGAACCGCCCTGTACCCGCACCGTGGTTCCGAACCGCAGTGAAACAGTTTCCGGAGCCGGCACCTGCACACTTGTAGTGTGTCGTGCCGGTTCCGGCATTTCGCAACCGTGGAACGGCGGCACCAGAACCGGAACCGCAACAGCTATTATAGCCTTTGTAATTTTTTTTAGCATTTTGGTCATTTGGACGGCTTCACTACAAAAATAATAAACTTCAGTCACAACCTTTTTTGTCACTATATGTAGTAAAATTGTCCTATAATAAGCTAGTGATGACTTTACATGTTGTCACTGTGTCGTGGCTATAGATATTGTCACTAAATACTTTAGTGACGACTTGCACATACTCGTCACTATAAATCAAAGCTTTTAGCCACGTGAGGTTCCCGTCACTATAAAGTGATTCTTTAGTGACATGCTGTTCTCGCCACTATAATCTAACCTTTTAGCCTCAAATCAATTTTGTCACTAATTAACCTTTTAGTCACGCACTTTATTGTCACTATAAATTAACCTTTTAATCACGTCGCTATAATTAATATTGTCCCGTGACCCGAGACCCGACCCGACCAAGCTTTTAAAGACCCGAGACCAGGCACGACCCGCCCCGCCTTGGGTCCGGACCATCCCCGAGTCAAACCCGCTATATTTATTTTTCTTTTTTTTTAAATTCAAATGTAGAAATATGCAATGGGTGGGGTTCGAACCTTTTAGGTTCAAATCAATTTTGTCACTATAAATTAACCTTTTAGTCACGCACTTTATTGCCTTTTAATCACGCGCTTTATTGTCGCTATAATTAATATTGTCCCGTGACCCGAGACCTGACCCGACCAAGCTTTTAAAGACCCGAGACCAGGCCCGACCCGCCTTGGGTCCGGACCATCCCCGAGTCGAACCCGCTATATTTATTTTTCTTTTTTTTTTTTTAAATTCAAATGTAGAAATATACAATGTGGTGTGGGGTTCGAACCCACAACCTACCCTTCTGCATACTAGAACCTAACCATTGAGCCAAAGAATATTTTGTTAACAATTCTAATATTGATATATTTAATGTATATAAAAATATATTTATATATTATTCTATATATTTTCGGGTCGGGTTTCAGGCGGGGTTGGCCAGACCCGGGACTCATTCGGAACCCGGCCGAATTTATCTGGAAGTCGCCCCGAGATCCGAAGAGTAGTCACAAAATCCGGTTCCTTCGGGGCGGGTCCGAACTGCCCCATTGCTATCTCTACTATAATTCATAGATATATTAAAAATAATTTAAACAAATAGATAAATTAACAATAATAATTTGTCTTTAATAGTCGGTGGTAACAATTAGTAATTAGAGATAATTTTATTAATTTCGTTCACCATTAGTGACAGTAGACCTCGACACAATATACTTATACTAATTAGTGATAACTTAAAAATATCAATAATTTTATTATTTTTTTAGCGATGATATCATGTTGATACTAAAATATTTCTATATATAATTAGGCGACGACAATTAAAATTATCACTATTTTGGCTTGCATTAGTGACAACATTCATTTTACACAATAGGACTCCAAGATTTTAGTGTCAACTAGTAGTGACATGAGATAATATTGTCACTTTTGCTCATCATTAGTGACAACATGCTGATTTCTGTCACTAGGCTCTTCAATTAGTGACATCATATTTTTTGTCACTATATCTATATTTATAGTGATGACATAATTGTTACCACTAAGAAAGTTGTCATTATAAATAACATTTTTTGTAGTGCTTGTCACCTTTGCTCGACCCTAGCTGTGGTATTGATGTTTTTGATATTTTTTCGAGCATGGAGCTGGTGTTGAAGCGGCGGATAACGTAATCGAAGTTTTGAACGGTAGCTCACGCAGTACGGGGGATCTTAAGAAAGTTGAAGCCGAAGAAGAGTAAAGCGTCTGCAACGTCTAGAGCTAGCTCAAATGAGATCCAACTCTTTTGGGCCATAACTTCCAAACACCCGAAGACTTTGATGTTTTGGAATAGTGGAAGACGAACACTAGGGTTTATCTGACGCTAGCGACCATGACACGAGATTTTCTTCCCGTGCAAGCTTCGAGTATCGCTTCGGAGACCGCATTCTCCACCTCAGGTTGAATTATTGGAGATCGATGAACGAGGCTTAATCCGACTTTCCTTGCGATGCTAACATTATTGAAAGATTGGTTTTTGACTGAATCGAAGAACCGAAAGGAGAATGCAATCGACGAGTTCCAAGCTTGAAGCTCCGCTCCGATGAAGAGGCGAATAGAATAGTTATTGATAATTAAGGATATTGGAGTATAATTTTTTTATGTAATTTTTGCAATGTTTTTTTTTATTTTTTGTAATTTAATAATTTTTTTTATTTTTATGTAATTTCTTTTATCTTTCAATAAAATATTTTGAATTTTTTTTAAATAATATAAAAAAAATTAAACACGACGAACCGGTCCGGAACCGCAGCCGGCTCCAGATCCGGTTCCGAGCCGATTCCCAGGAATATGGTCGGGATCCTGAACCAGAACCGGACCCTTTACTCCGGTGGAATCGCCGGAACCGCGACTCGCAGGAACCGGCCCGCAGCTCGTTTGACCATGTTAGGTTATACTAATTAGTAGAAGAAATATTACTAAATTTGTTTTAAGGGTTATCCTACCATCAACTTTGATCTATTTGCAATTTCTAACTAAAAATTTTAACAATTACATTCATCATCTTTTTAAATTTTACAGTAGAATAAAATGGTACCTATTTTCGAGACGTTCATGGCTGCGTGGCAACTGAAAAACATGCGTATAGCTGGAAAGTATGGTTGAAAAAAATATCAACTTTTTACAAGAAATATCTTTTAAAGTGTCCAACAAAGTAGTCCAAATACTCAAATTATTTTTGAAAGTATCTCTTATTTGGTTCACTATTGCGTTTTATTCGAAAGTGATATATTTGAAGTATGCTGGTGAGAGTATATAATCATCGTAGATTCTTTTTCATCAGGGCCTCTTGTGTCGCATCAGGCTTCAAATCAAATGCTTGGAACTATTCAAATGTCTTCTATATGTTTCCTCGATTTTCACTTCTGAGTACTACGACCTCTCTTTATATATTCCGTTTGTTATCACATATAAGCCCATATAATATAAATAATATAAGATAATATCATGTTTGTTTTCTCTAATTCCAGCTAGCCCGAAATTAAATCACATGCCCGACACAAATAAACTGAGTTAAATGACTTATATTAATTATCTTGAGCTTTATATTAAATAGTTAATCTTGGGCTTTTATATTTATCTTATAACCAAACAGGCCCAATTAATATTCTCCCATTTTTAGTCTCCAATCCTATATCACTTAGCTATTAGTACATATGATTGATATTAGTTTGGTAAATTATTGAATAAATTTTCGTACGTTGATATATTATTTATATATATTAATAAATAATATCTCGATGTGTATGTTAAAGATCAAGAATTAAGACTAATTCTAATTAATAATAGTTTTGCTGATTGAATAAACAAAATTTGGAATAAAACCGCTAAACAAACGAAATCGGTATGAAACAGAGACTGAAGTTGGTGTGGACAGACCGACATACGGAATCAGGATCGGACCGAAGATTGAAGACCTCAACACTAAAGAAACGGACTGGACCAAGACTAAACTAAAACCAAAGCTTAGAACCGAACTAATCAACCTGGAATACTTTGGTTTCATCGATGTCGATCTGTATGGACAACAGAACCGAACATCTAATCAAAGAAGACCGAACTAAGACTCAAGCGGAATAAGAAGATCAAAATTTGAATCCGAATCAAGACGATTTTAATTAAAGATGCAGTTTAAAGATACTTTCATGTTGGGTGTCAAACCCAAGTCCCATATCGAATATTGAAGAATTGTGACCTCCTTATAAGCTTGTGTGCTACTCCCTCTATTGTCAATTGGTTTTAGAGTGGAACCTCACAGAGCTTATAGGGTTGAGCATTCGGGATTGATTCGATCATTATAAATGGTGCGGTGAGCGTGGATCGAATGCGTGATTAGGAAATCAAGGATCAAGAATCAAGCAACCGAATGAGAGCCCAAGTACTATGTGGATGATGTCTCTCGGCCCTTGCAATAACGATTGTGTGGATTACGATGGAAAGCTCTGAGAGCAGATCAATTTGGTTTGGATGATTATTATTGAAGGAGAGATCCATAAGGTGGTCTTGAACTTGAGGAAAGGATTGTTGGGTGTCAAATTCAAGTCACACATCAGATAATTTGAAGAATTATGACCTCCTAATAAGCTTGTGAACCGCTCTCTCTATTGTCAATTGGTTTTAGAGTAAAACCCAACAATTGCTTATAGAGTTAGATTTCAGGATTGATTCGATCCTTACAGTTCAACTTGGAATTTATCTACTCGTGTATAAAACACAAAGCCCGAAGAACAAACGCAAAGGGAATCAACCTTGGCATTTTGAGTAATTGTATTTAATGCAAGTTCAGGAGTGGGACTAAAGATTATTTGTCTCCATCCAAGCAATAGCCATTTTCAGGTCCTCAAGTATAATTTTAGGAGTTCATACGGAAGAACCACTTTTTCACAATTCAAAAAGAAGACATGCCTGGAATCAAAGTGAGAAGTAATAAGAAGCTCAGAAACCTTAGACTCCATTATACAACTAGCTATGTGATTGTATGGTCAAGCGTGGAACTGTGAAAGTTTATGTTGTGATATTCCAATGGATTTAAACAAGATGTTGAAGCAAATGACTTCAAAAAGTAGCTGAGGTAGAATCTATGAGTCTAGTTAGAGAGGTCTAGCTAGGTGAATTGTACAACGGCGTTGTAAACAAAGTCTTCTAGTGAGAATCCTTCCTTACGGGGAAGAAGGGAAGACATAGAGGGAGTTAACCTTCGATCTTCCAGAAATAGCATTCATACAAACTTATTTCAACACACATACATTGGTTCACAGTTGGGAGCTAGATATCTTCCGCATTTAAGCCTCACTGATCGATTGAAAATTGGTAACCAGTTCAAACCGAATCGTTTAACATTACAGACCAAAAAGCGCACAAAAATAATAGTGTAGTTATTCACCACACCCTCTAACCGCACAGACTAGTCCTAACAGTGTATACGCGTAAT
Organism: Lindernia subracemosa; assembly: GCA_028392965.1. Classification (NCBI taxonomy): domain Eukaryota; kingdom Viridiplantae; phylum Streptophyta; class Magnoliopsida; order Lamiales; family Linderniaceae; genus Vandellia; species Vandellia subracemosa. The sequence continues at coordinate 463,174 of JAQPCC010000105.1, forward strand.
GCAAAACTGGTTTTATTGTCGAGGCTATCATTGGACGCTATGACATATGATCCCACTCACGGTGCTTACGGAATACGACAATCGTTTTCAAAGATATAACGAGAAACCTCTCCTACTACGAGCATGCCAAACTGCAAGACCAACGAATTTATTAGATTCTTTTCGGACTCTTGGATGAATTTTGAATATCAATTATACTAAATATATTTCACGACGAGACACGGAAGAAAAAACGGTATTGCTATGACTTTCTAGGATTCCAAAGAATGATCGAGGTGTATGAAATGATAAAATGACAATTCCTATTCATTCATGTGGGCTAAAATCTACTGAAATTTTGTGAATAATCATGATTAGTGACAATCTTTCACATTTTAAAAGATATAACTTCTGGCTCTAACCAACCTTTAGTTACTAGCAATTTTTTTTATGTCTTTTATCAATAAAATTTTTCTTTTTAAAGTTTCCAACCTAAATTATGTTAGCAATTGGTTAGTATGACCGTATATTTTCTAGAATCGTGTATTGAAATTCACTTTCCAAATACAATATTTGGACACTATTGCTCGAGTTACACCAAATCTATCACAGGATAAGACTAGAGAAAATTTGTCGTTTGTATGAATTCTAAGTGATTGCGTTTAGTGTTTCGATGCTTATTTATAACCCAAAATATAACTAGTTGTGTCCATTCATAAGCATGGATGACTCTCCAAAGATGATGTCCTTTAAAATAGACACATCTTTCGGGTGGTGATGCCTCTTCGGGTGTTCTATGACCGCTACTAGGGGCGCTACCACCATCTTTTCAGCAGGACCGCCACTAGGGGCGCTGTCACTAGACCTCGCTAAGGGCGCCGTCCTTAGGATTCCCGCAAGGGGCTATGCCCCATGATTTTAAATAGACACATTTTTTCAGCGGGACCACCACTAGGGGCGCTGCCCTTAGGACGCAAAGGGCGCTGCCACCTTGACCTCGCATGTGTTTCGAAATAAAACGATTTACAAGTATGCACCCCGCACCTCTTAACTCGTGTTTTATTTCATAATTACACTAAAATATACAACAAATTATGATGGCATGTAGCATTTACATATTCATAAATATGGTACGTTAGCTTAGATTCTCTGGTAAATATCAGACAAGCATCTCACAGTTAAACTGCCTTAATTTGTTCGTGACTTGCTTTTCACTGTTCATGTGACAGTCGTCTCTTCTCTCCTTCGATTGGCTTCATATAACGTTTACATATGTTGACTTTGAGATTCCATAATTGCCATTGTGACCTTCTTTATAGGCTCTACGTGCATGCATAGTTCATTTCATGGGGCATATTGTGCGATAAAGGGCTCTTCACTTTTCCAGGAGTTGTCTATTCATCACGTTTTTTTTATTAATGTGCGTTGCTATTTAGTTTTAAGTAATGTTGATATTTAAAGAATTGAATGATGAAGAACATTGGGAGAAGTGGGCATTAAATATATTAAGGATGCTAACAACTATATTTTTAAAGTACCGGCCATAAACACTGTTGATTTTTGTAAAATAAAAATCTTGTAATAAGCTTCGAACTGTTTTCTAGTTGACCACAACGGTAAAATTGCTATTTAATTCCGATGTTACTCAGTCCCTAGATCGTATGATAGTAATATTGCCGTATTTAATAATTCCAATAATTGAGTAGATGGGAAGAAAATGTCCTTTTGTTTTCTGCAAGTGGATATATATCTAACTGCACTTTTATTCCGAATGGTGACAGAAATTGACCATTTCAACTGCTTTGTATTACTTCAAATATGAGTTTAATAGCCACTAATACGAAGTTTAAGGATGGATTTTTAGTAGGTTCTTTGGTTCTTCTTATTGTAATTTTGAAAACACTTTTTTTTTCAGTTTTTGTTTTCTCCAAGAAGCTTAGTCTTCTTTTTAGACGTATTTTGTCCTCTTTAAAAGTTGTGTTTTTTTTACTGGCAATTGTAATTTGATCAAATTGGCTTTGTGAGCTATTTAGACCGATTGTATTTTTCATGACAAGCCATCTCTTCCGATAACAAAAAAAATGAAAAATCTGATAATGTATGGAATACAGCTATGATGAATTTATTGTTTGCAAATGTTAACATAAATTATATAAATATTAAAATATAGATATCGTAGATCAGATGAAATTGTCACTTCAATAATACAAACGTACATTTTAATTCATTCTTCAAAAATAGAAAAAAGAAAAAAAAACAAAAACCTAGATATAAAGCCATAAACATTACACAATCACTGTCTTTTGTACATACATATGGCTTCAAATCAACAAGCTACAAAGTAAGATACATCGTCATCAGACACATGATTAGATTAATTATTATTACACAATATTAGCATTATTATCATTGCCATGCCCATCTTGCAGCTTGTTTTGTTCTCTATCAATCCTATTGCTCTTCTTCTTCCTAAGTCTAACGGAGAACGAAGGCCTCGGCGTTAGGGCATGGACGGGCTTGTCCGAAACCTTTCGTATAACGCTGTAAGCCCACGACCCGAGCAACGTCCCGCAAACTGGTCCCACGAAGTAGACCCAAATGCCTTTGAAGTAATTGCTCGCAATTGCCGGACCCAGCGTTCGAGCCGGGTTCATTGACCCGCCCGACACTGGCCTGCAAAACATCATTTGTATACAGTTCAAGAAAAAAAAAAACATTTTTTGTCCAATAATTGAGATTAAATGAATTTAATTAAAATACACTTACCCCGCCAAGATCGAAGTGATGCATACTGCTGAACCAACGGCCAAACCTGCAAGCTCTCCTACCTAAAGAGAACATATGTAGCAAATATAATGTATAGCAAGATTCTTAAATTTCTCCCCCACTATTCTCTTATATCATAAAAAGGGTTTCTTTTTTTTTTTTTCTAATTTTTTCGTTGAATTTATACGGAATCCTCACAGCTTTGGTATCAGTTGCTACTGCTGAAGTTACAAACATCATGGAAAAAGTGACCACAATTTCCATGACAAGGGCTTGTAGGTCTGTCCCAGAAGGCGCAGTGGTGCCTAAATGTTTTATGGGATGCAATAAAATGCGTAAGGTGAAGCTCGCCAATGCCGAGCCTGTGAACTGGGCTGCGGCGTAGATTGGTACCTATGATCAAAATTCAATCGATTCATTAGTATCCTCGAATGTTTAAGCATAATAATACTTAGGACAATGGCCATAATGTATGTTGTGATATTTTTTTGGAATAAAATGATGATATTGATGACGGAGGGTGTTGGCCGTTGTGTGTCTCTATTAACCATATGCTAAAATATATTCCTTTCTATCCATAGGAAGAATATCTAATTTATTGCAACATGCAAATAAATAATCAAACATCATGTAACATTAAATGTTTTCGGCCGTGGACCTAACAAGACGTGATATAATTCATGTGCTCCGCCAAAATCAACAGCTAGTTGTTCAATTATTAGATAGTTTCATTTTTTATTTTATTTTATTTTTTTGTTATTTTCTAGATAATTCTTCCTTTGGTTGGCTCCCAAATACAAACGAACAAAACTAACTCAATCGTAAATGTCACCACAAACCCTTGTTAATACACAAGTTGATTGTACCAAAGGCAACTATCGTCAATTAATTAATTAGGTTAACGTTAATATCAGTGTCGAGACTAAGAAAAATATCGAACCAACGACGACATATTCATTACAAACAAGCAACTAACTATGCAAATCATTGTATACAAACTTTAGTTATGCTCTTCCTTAACATATTTGTATAATTTACTACTTTTTATGTTCATACTATGTGTAAACTTAAAGAATCGTTAAAATCCTACCTGATTCCATGGAAAATGCCTCACGGCGGCAAAGGCCGTAGTAACGGCGGGGTTCATATGAGCGCCCGAGATGTGACCGACGGAGTATATCATTACCGTCACGATGAGCCCGCCGGCCACCGATGCTCCGAGCCTTGAAATCCGAGTCTCGTCGGAAGCGCTTATTGCAGCGGCCCCACATGTCACAAACACCAGTAAATAGGTTGCAATAATTTCAGACATCACCTGCAATATACATATATATATATATATATATATTAAAGCCCATATTGGCACATGCATGCTAGTTCATGGAAATCAAGTTTGTTCTTAATACCTTCTTAAGAAAATCAGTTGGGTAGTTGGTTCGATAGTGCTTGTCGAAGAAGGTAATAAGAGGCATGTTCGATTTGGGATTTCCCACCGACACAAGACCTTCTGCGTTGGTCATGATGTCCTCACTCAATGGACTACTATTCTCCATCTATAAATATCGATTATTTCAAGAATAACAATGAGAGAGAGAGAGAGAGAGAGATTAAGTGTTGTAAAGAGATGAAAATGAAGTGATTTGTAGGAGGACGATGCTCATGCAGGGAGGATTATATAGTGACAACGTTAGGAGGAGTTTAGAAGTGTATGTATATCTAAATCGTATTACGCATTAAAAGAAATGTATTATTGAGATTGTGGGTCCTTATCTTAGGCTTCTCTTTTCAGCTTTTAATTTATTGGGATATTTACCGGATAAAAAATATCATATTTTATTGTGGGGCATAGTTAGAAATGTTAATAGTTGATTTTCCATAAGGAAAAAAAAAAATGAAATTAACTTCAATACTTATAGATGCCTTCGGTTCATGTGGCACCAAAAATCATCAAAATGCCTATTCATTCGATCGTCATAACAAGTTTTTAAAAGTCAAGTAGCTAATCGCTTTTTAATATACTATACATGCCTTTCTTAATTTATTTTTTTCATTACTGTCGGTACTTTTATATGTTTCTGTATATAAAATTAATAATATTATCTCGCTCACTCAAAAACCTCTCTACACAAAAGAACCCTAATTTGTTTTCTTTTCCGTTGACGGCCACAGATCTACTGCCACCATGGTCGCCAGCCGGTCGAGTTGGAGCACTCATCATCTATTTTATTCTCTTTCACAATTTTCTTATTATATATTCTATATTTTATTCATTCTGTCGTGCAAGTTTTCTTTCTCTCGTATGAGAGTTTTTCTTCTCTCGTATTAGAGTCTTTCTCTTTGAATAAGAGTTTGCAATGGTCTTAAAAATAGATCTGAGAAATGGACATTGTGCAGACATCGATGATTCAACAATGGAGTTATGGATCTTAATTGGATAATATCAAAAGTGTTTAAAGAAGATATTGCAATTGATGATACTATTTAATGAAGGGATTGTAAGTGGTGATACTAGTTTATTTATCTTTTTTTTTATTGTTCCATCGTATTCTTTCACAGTGTTGTTTATTGATTCCATTATAAAATTTTGTCTAATTAATATTATTGAATAAAATTATCATTTTGCTAAAAAAAATGCATATAATATTAATAATATTAATTGTGAAAGCTAGTGTTGAATATGTCCTCAAAATAATAGTATCTAACGCACGGCTGTTACGAGATTCTATCAACTATTTCCTAAAATAAAACGACAAATATTTGATCAAAGTTCTCTTATATCCATAATTAATTGTTTGATCATAATAAAATTAAGTTACACATATATTTAAGACGATGGTAAAATTGTAAATGCACAAGCTATTCATTTTTGAAACTATCAAAACGACTTCTATTTGAAAAAAAAAAAAAAAACTAAAGTAAATTCTATTTACAATCAGGGGAGTAATAAACTAGTCTATTTAGTTTCCAGTTTTATAATTAATATTTTATCGTTTTTCAATGAGATTGTTAGAATATTTTAGTCTTTCATAGTCTAATTAAACTAGCAAGTACTTAGTTGCATATATACAACAACATGCATGTTGTTGGTGATTGGTGTAAATTCTTATGGTAAATAAATGGTCTGATAGTTTATAATTCTTAATGTATAATATAGTATAATATATATATATATATATATATATATATATATTGATCTTATCGGTGGATTTTGACTTTTGCACAGTGCCACTGTTACATCGTTTTACCAAGATCTGGCAAATACAGTCCAATGTTAGTGCACTTTTTCTAAATCACAAACATAGTGCCATTGGCTCTTCTAACATCATTTTCAGTTGAGATAAGAAAAGTTTATCAAATGCGAATCATTTGGCTCTTAAAAATGTCAACTTGTATGCTAGCAATGTGAGTAGATGTGTTGAATGGTTCGCAGAAATCAGAATCCAAGCGAACTGAACCGTAATCGACTTCTGTTGGCCAAATCGAAACAGTAGTTTTCACGTTTCGGTTACAGTTTTTGAAAAATCAAAACCGTACAACTGGCAGTTTAATACCGCTTGAAATTCGAGTTTGTTATTTAATTTAAAAAATGAAAAAAAAAATTTGGAGGGGGAAAATTTTGCCATAAATATACGGATTTGACGTCGAGATTCAACACAACATGGTCTCTCTCTCTCTCTCTCCTCAAAACTCGAATTTCTCCCCACAATCTCTTGAATTTCTCCCGAAACCCTCTCAAACCTATTCCAAATCTTCCTCAAACTAAAACTTGAAACAAAACCTTGTTGAAAAAATTACGAAAAAATAACAAGTGAGCGTGGATCATCATCTCGTTTTATAATAACACAAAAAAACATCCAATGATCCCTGAGTCCGAACCACCACGTGGTCTCAATGATAATGACGATGAGAACTTTACGTTGGAAATTCTGAATGATTGGAGCGTGAACGACACCATTCTAGAGGAATTTTTAGGTTTAAGCGATGATACTGCCGATCTGAATCCCGGGCCGAGGCGGAAACCCAAAGGCCATCAAACCAAAGAGAGCCAAACTCAAGGTATTCAAGGCAAAGGTCAACGACAATTGGAGAAGACGCTTAAATTGACATCTTTTTATTCATATTAAGAAGATAACGAAGCCGTCCAATTTCGGTGAAATGGAGGCAGTTCGCTTATTATTATCGACAGAGATACACGTTTGGAAGGTGGATGATACAGAACTTACATAACCCACATAACGAGAAGGGATCTAGACAAATTTGGAAATGAACGATCGTAAATGCTACACAAATTTATGTCTTCGCAAGGTGAGGAAGGTACATCATCTTTATTTAAATATTCCAAAGCTATGCATAGAATAATTTTGGCAAAATTTGTGTGTGCGGAGCATTTTTCTTTAACCTTTGCCGAAGATAATTTGTATTACTCAACTTAGTTTTAATCCCGGTAATAAATCAATTTCACAATCTTAAGTTTTTCGCAATATTTGCAAATTGTTGGTCAATACAAGTATGAGTTACTTGAACTGTTTTCAAAACTAACGAACAAAGTTTCATTTTGCTCGATAATTTGGAGAGATGATCTTGGCACTCATCATTACATGGGTTTAACAAATCATTGGATTGACGAGACATTGACATTGCTGTTAAGGAATCCAGAACCCATAACGTAAATGGTTTCGATGACCAAAACTTAAACAAGCGCCCGATAATAAGGAACTGACAAACGGTCTCTGGTCAAGAACGCTTAAGGAACCTTAAACCAGTTCAGTATCCGGTTACCAGAAGCTCAATGGCGACTGGTGAAATACGCTTAAGAGTCAGGAACTCAGCACCAAACCAGGAGCCAGAAGCCAAATTCAAATATGCATCGATTAAGGAGAACAATGCAGTACAAATGCATTTAAGTCAAGGCTACGACCAAAGAGACGTTGGCCTGATGCATGCCTATTTTGGTGAAAGACGCAGTCTGCAGAGAACCTGAACCAGATTCTGAAACCAGCCCATTTCAGGAAACGACATTTAATAATGTCTGGAAGCTGGTCAGTCTTCTCACAACGGCTCAAATCTACACCAAGTATAAATACCTCAGAGCGTGAAGACTGAAGATAACTTTTGAACTCTTGAAAAATACAACTCAGAAGTAGAGTTACAAGTAGAGTTACAACTCAGAACTCTTGAAAAATACAACTCAATCTCAGAAGTTCTCTCTCACAAGTTCATCACGAGCGATTAGATAAGTGAGAGATTTGTACTCAACGGACTTTAAAAAGCTGTTGAAGTTTTATGTGGATTGTTCTTATACAACTGCCTTTGTTGCATTAGCTTTGGTAGGTTACAGTTAGTGAGTAGAGTGCTCAGTGTAACTTGTAAAACCAGTTGCTAGTGATATCCTTCCTTGAGGGGAAGAAGGGGAGACGTAGGAGACTTTGCTCCGAACTTCCAGAAACAACTTTGCGCGCTCAATACACAAACACTGCATTCAACAAACCGGTTACCACTCACAAACAACCAATAACCACCTACACCAGAAACCCAGAAACCGAAAAATTAGCCAGTGTTCGTTCACCCCCCCTTTAAACACAGTAACCGATCCTAACAAGTGGTATCAGAGCAGGAATCATGAGTGCCTCAAACAAGCTTTCCATGTTCAACCAGGAAAACTTCCTTGAATGGAAGATTCAGATGGAAACTCATCTCACTGCGCACGACGAAGACATGTGGGACATTATTGTTTCGGGGCCTCCCAAGCTTACACAGATTAATATAGCCCATGGAGCAGACCAGTCCCTGCCTTAAACGATTCCAAAACCCAGGAGTGACTGGACTCCTGCTGAGAAGAAACTGATGAACCTGGACAGCGTGGCCAAGGATATCATATTCAAGACTCTGGATCTTGAAACCTTCAGACATGTGATGCTGTGTAAAACGGCTAGTGAAGTCTGGACAACGCTATGCTAAATCTGCGAAGGAAACGACTCCACCAGAGAGAATAAGCTCATCGTGGCCGTACAGAAATATGACTCAATCAAAATGAAGGCCGGGGAAACGATGGCTGAATTCTAAAAACATTTCAACAGCATCATCAGCGAACTGACTTCTCTTGGGAGAACTATGAATAAAAGAGATGTCGCTATAAAAGTCATGAAGGCACTGCCCAGGGAATGGGACGTGAAGACGATGGCCATGCGGGAGTCTAAGGACCTGAGCCAGATGCAGCTACACAACCTCTTTGCCGACCTCAAGGCATACGAGTTTGAACTAAAAACACGTATGGAGGAAGTGGTGGTCGAACAACCGGTCAAGGCACTGGTAGCGCCTGAAGCTCCTGCAGCCAAGACTGCTGAGGATCTCTGTGGAGAAGCTATGTCTCTCTTGGTAAAGAAATTCGGAAGATTCATGAGAAATGATCAGAATCTCCGGATAGGTAAGAAGCAATCCCCTGATACTAACGAATCTGACCTTTCCTGTTTTAACTGTGGCAGGAAAGGACATTTTGCATCTGAATGCAGACAACCCAAGAAGGGTAAGCGGAAAGAAGTGAAAAAATACAAGAAAAAGGGCCACAAGGTACTGGTGGCTGACAGCAGAACCACATGGGCGGATTCCGACTCAGAAGCGAGCACTTCTGAAGAGTCGGACAACGATGATGGAGAAATCAGGTGCCTGATGGCAGATAGGTCAGATGATGAGGTAACTGACTTGTTTTCATCTGATCTTACTAAGGAAGAGTTATTAATTGCTCTTAGTGATATGGCTGCTGAGTATAAGCAGTTCATCTTAAGAATCAAGGAGCTTGAGCTGAAGGGTAACCAGGAAGTTCAAGTAGAAAGCAGAGTGCCCAATGATGTAGCTGAGGAAATCAGATTACTTAGGGCTGAAAACGAAAGTCTGAAGAAAGCAACCATAGAGAAAGTGGCAGAGAACGCCATGATGAATGCTATCATTCAATCCTGGACGGACTCCTCAAGAAAGATAGATTGCAGTCAAGGGATAATGAGATACGGAAAAGATAGGTCAGGATTAGGCTTTGAAAATCAGTCACTAAACCTAACAGCTAGACCTGAAAAATCCAATAGCATCCAATTCATCCCCTCTAGCATTCCTACATTAGCTCCTGATAAGGTAGCAGAAAAGAGAATAATTCCTGTAAGAAAATTCCCTGAGCCAGCTCGACCAATTCTTAGGCAGCCTAACCGAAAAGGCATAGGCTATTCAGAAAGAGCAGAATCCTCTAGAGCTAGGGAACGTAGGAATCCAGGAACTACACCTAGGAGATCCTACCCACCACAACGAAGAAACTGGAACAATAACATGTCCAGTAAAAGTTCATATACCTCAAATTCTAGAAATCACAAGGGTCTTAGGAAATAGAAATAGGAATCAAGCACCTAGGTTCCTGATAGATCCTAGAATTGGAAGAACTATTAGGTTCTTTCAGATCTGGATACCTAAGAGTCTGATTCACCCAGGACCCAAGTAACGTTGGGTACCTAAATATGTATATATATATATATATATTTCTTACAGGTATACAAAAAGGAACTGGACCAGTCGGAATGGTATCTGGACAGCGGTTGCTGCCATCACATGACTGGAAACCATCAGTTGCTCAGGAACCTGAAGCAACATTCCGGACCAACCATTACCTTTGGTGACAATGGTAAAGGTAAAACAATAGGGAAGGGAGTGATTACTCACGGTAACCTTACCCTGAAAGACGTACACTTAGTACAAAATTTACATTATAACTTAATTAGTGTCAGTCAGTTATGTGAAAATAATTTTAATGTATCTTTCGAAAAGAATAAATGTTGTATTAAAAACTCCTCTGGTCAAACTGTCCTAACCGGAACCAGAATCGGAGGAACCTATAAGGTGCGTTGGAAAGACCAATCGGTACCTTCACCAACATACCTTTTAGCCAAAGATTCTAGATGCTGGTTGTGGCATAAACGTTTAAATCATTTAAACTTTAAAACAATTTCAGTACTTTTGAAAAATGATTTGGTCAAAGGTTTACCGAAAATAAATTTTTCAAAAGACAAAGTATGTACCGCATGTCAACTAGGAAAACAGATCAGGTCAACTTTTAAAAACAAAGGGTGTACCGGGTCCAACCGGTGCCTCGACTTACTGCATATGGATCTCTTCGGACCCATATCAGTCACCAGCTTAAGGGGAACCAGGTACACTCTAGTTGTTATAGATGATTTTTCTAGATATACATGGGTCATATTTTTAAAGTCAAAAGATCAAACGCCTTTGAATCTTATAAAACTTTTTAAAAGAATTCAGAACGAACGAAATGAGAAAATAAATAGAATTCGTAGTGACCGATGTACCGAATTTATTAATCATGTGCTAACCGAATTTCTTGGGAACTATGGTATACGCCATGAGTTATCTGTCGCCAGGACACCGCAGCAAAATGGTTTAGCCGAAAGAAAAAACCGGACGCTCAAAGAGGCTGCCAGAACCATGCTAGCCGATGCAGATATCTCTCAGAAATTTTGGACTGAAGCAATTAACACGGCGTGCTACACACAGAACCGGTCCATGATCTGCAAGATGCAAGGAAAAACGTCATATGAAGTATGGACCGGGAATATCCCATCAGTCGGGTACTTCAAGACCTTCGGGAGCAGATGCTTCATTCACAATAATGGGAAGTACCATCTCTCAGCTTTCGATGCAAGGGCTGAAAAGGGATTCTTTCTGGGATATTCAGATATGAGCAAAGCCTATCAGGTGTTCAACTGCAAGACGCTGTCAGTTGAAGAATCAGCTCACGTGGTGTTTGAAGAATCAGCCATGGAAGATCAGACGCCCAGAAATATCAACCGACTAAGCAATCAGCTCGAAGAAACACATCTAAATGATTATAGTGATGAGGAGCTCCCGGTTGAGAATAGTCGAGAAAGGCTCACTGAAGCACTCGATACTGAATTACTGGAGATACCAGTTGAAGAAATTGGATGTCAACCAGAAGCCGCTGAAATCCCAGTAGAACCAGTAACTCCAGAGGATACTGGATATGAAGAGAGCAACTCAAATGACCAGGAACCTACTGCAGGGTCTGAACCAAATCAAGCAATTTCTTCTCAAGAAGGAAATGCATCAGCTGAGGGGGAACATATAAAATGGAATAGAACAAGGCTAAATCACCCTCGACAGCTGATTATTGGGGAAACAGACGCTCCAATGAAGACTAGAAGGCAGTCAATGCAGAATCTCTTCAGCTATGTCTTCATCTCTCAAGTCCAACCAACCAAGGTTGAAGAAGCATTGAAGGATAGTCACTGGATTGACGCAGTGCAAGAAGAGCTCAACCAGTTTGAAAGAAATGAAGTCTGGTACCTGGTTCCAAGACCAAACCAAACGGTCATTGACACCAAATGGGTATTCAAGAATAAAGCTAATGAAGAGGGACTGGTGGTAAGGAACAAAGCTCGTTCTGTAGCTCAAGGGTACCGACAAGAAGAAGGAATAGACTATGACGAGACCTTTGCACCAGTTGCTCGACTCGAAGCAATCAGAATCTTCCTAGCTTATGCTGCTTCAAGAGACATCAAGGTGTATCAAATGATGTCAAGAGTGCCTTCCTGAATGGACTCTTGACTGAAGAAGTGTATGTAGCACAACCACCTGGGTTCGAGAATCACGAGTTTCCGAACCATGTCTACAGACTAAAGAAGGCTCTATATGGTCTGAAGCAGGCGCCAAGAGCTTGGTACGACACCCTAACTAAGTTCCTGACTGATCACGGATTTGAAGTAGGAACTATTGACAAGACCCTATTTCGGTTCACTAAGAAGGAGCACCTACTGATTGTCCAGATCTACGTCGATGACATCATCTTCGGCTCAACAAATCAGAAACTCTGCGATAAGTTCGCAAATTTGATGAAGGACAAGTTCGAAATAAGCATGATGGGGGAACTGACCTTCTTTCTAGGACTTCAAGTCAGACAGCTGGAATCAGGAACCTTCATCAATCAAGGCAAATATGCTAAGGATCTTCTGAGCAGATTCGAGATGGATAAATGCTCAGAAGCTACAACTCCCATGAGTGCGTCTATCAAACTGGATAAGGACGAGGAAGGACCACGCATAGATGTGACCAAATATCGGGGACTGATAGGGTCACTATTGTACCTTACAGCTAGTCGACCAGATATAATGTATAGCGTGTGTCTATGTGCTCGGTTCCAGGCAGATCCTCGATTGAGCCACTTCACAGCAGCTAAAAGAATTCTCAAATATATCAAAGGAACCACAAATGTTGGACTGTGGTATCCGAAGGATTCAAGCCTTTCTCTCAGAGGATATACCGATGATGATTATGCTGGATGCAAAATCGACAGATGAAGCACCAGTGGTACCTGCCAGTTTCTTGGTGACCGGCTGATCTCTTGGTTCAGTAAGAAGCAGACTTCGATTGCGACTTCAACCGCAGAAGCTGAGTATCTGGCCGCAGGCAGTTGCTGCTCTCAAATCTTATGGATTCAGCATCAACTAAAGGACTATGGGATAACAGAGACGGAGACTCCCATCTACTGCGATAATACAAGTGCCATAGCAATCTCCCAGAACCCAGTGCTTCACTCCAGGACCAAGCACATCGAGATCAGGCACCACTTCATCAGGGACCACGTGCTCAACAAGGACATCAAACTGGAGTACATAGCCACCAATCAGCAAGTAGCCGACATATTCACCAAGCCCCTGCCAGAAGCTAAGTTCATCTACTTTCGTAATGCACTCGGTTTATTAGATATATCTCAGTAACCGATACGGAAGTGGATAAAGTGAGGGGGAACGGAGTTAAGACAGCACAACAAAGGGATGGTACTAATTTCGATGAAAATCTTAATCAGAACTGACTGTGCATATTGTCTTAACCAGTTGCCTACACTTTAACAAAAATTTTGCATTAATATAGGTGTTTCTTTCTTCAACCGGAACTTCTTTCAAAAGGCTATTTACCTATTATTTTCGAAATCGGTCTAATCAATAGACTCTGCCCTGTTTCTTTCGAAGTCACTAAAAGACCAGTCACCATTTATGCATATAATATTCTATCAGTTACTAAGCTGAAATAAGAGTATATCTCTATATCTCATTCGGGTACCTCTTTTCGGAATCTCTCCAAAAAGAGTACAAAATTATCCGATTTCTCTTAACCGGTACCTTACTTGTCTTTTAGCCTATACCGGTTTCGTTCTTATTTAATATACACCTTAAATGCATACATTCAAAAGCATGGTACGTCAGCAACATGTTTAAGGTAACTGACGGTACAGAGGACTGCGTGAAATTAATGCTGAAAGGACAGGCTATGTGCTACAGTACAGATACAGTGAGCGGGAAAACGAAGAGGAGAGAGAAACGTCTTTTCACTGCCTTACTTAAAACCCAAGCCATCAACTTTATCGTCTCCATTTCATCACTATCTCTCTGCAAATCAAAAACCTCCCAAAAACCCTAACAGCTCAAATCGTCCTTCAACACTCATCCTCTCTCAAGATGGCCACATCCAAGAGTTTCCTCTTCAAGAACATTATCCATATCCTTTACGACGAACCTATAACGTCAGATGATACTGATGTCGGCCGATTTCTTCTTGTCCTTCAACACAGCGGGCTCCGACCATTTTTGGGATGCGCAGCAGAGGTGGCGACGGCGGAGGTGGAAGAGTTCTTTGAATCGGCGGTGATTACTGACGGAATCATCAGTGCCACCGTCAAAGGCAGTCTCATCACATTCAACGAAGAATGGTTTGCAACGTTCTTCAATCTGCCCACGACTGGAGCCACGTCCCTATCGGAAATTGACTCAGATATGTGAAGGAAAGGTGCCGGTATCTTTGCTGTATCGATTGAAGGTTTCAAAGAGTCTGATAAGAGAACAGCACTGAAGCCGGCATATCGGTTGCTTCATGACTTGGTGGCAAAGTCAATTTTAGGGAAGGGAGGATCCTTCGATGTTTTGATGACAGAAAAGGTCCAGGCAATGACGGCCATAATGATGGGTCTGGCCGTGAATTGGGGCAAGGTGGTTTTTGGGGCACTGCTCAATGTAGTCCGGGCCAGAGACCGGCAATTCAAGAATTTCGTGCCTCAAATCACCTGTCTAATAAAGGAGAAGTTAGGGCGACTGGAGTCAGTACAGCCAGTGTCTGGGGCCAAACTGCTTACAACCGAGTCGATACGGCAGTTCCTGGCCATTCAAGTGGTGTCCGACACAAAACAGGCTGGGAAAAGGCAAGCTTCAGACCCGGTCGAAGAGGGTCCTGAAAAGAAAAAGCAGAAGAAGGAGAAGAAAGCCTCTGCTTCAGTAGAGGCTGAGCCTAAAGAGAAGGAGAAGAAAGAAAAAGAAAAGGAAAAGAAGGCAGAAAAGAAGAAGAAGAAAGAAGAAAAGGAGAAAAAGCAGAAAGATAAGGAAAAGAAGCAGGCGGGATCTGCTGCAGCCTCTACTGAAAAGGAGGCTGAAGTTCAAATAATGGCTTCTGGAGGAGAAGCAGAGACTTTGGCGATGATAGCTTCCGGTGCTGAAGCGGAGCCTGAAGAAATGCACCAAGGAGCTCCGAGTCCAACTATGAGCCAACAACCGGAGGATCTGGTCCCTGAACAATCAGAAGCTGCTGAAGAATTGCAGGGATCAGAATCGGGTACCGAGATGCCGAACTTGGATACGGTGATATCCAACATCATCATGGACCCGGTCTTGGGGCTTGAACCGACGTTGGAGGACACGTCCGTGCCTGAATCTACCGCCCCATTTCCTTCTCAATTAGCTGAACGACCTAGATCAACCAGCATCATCATTCGTGAGCCGGTTGCCTCTTTTTTGGCTCAAGTCGCCACGCAGAGCGACAAAGGGAAAGGCAAGGTAGCCGTTCTAGAGATGCATGTGCCCTCTTCAAATGACGTAGACATGGGAGTGGAGCTGACGCTGAAGGATGTTTGCGCCCGAACAGATCAACTTATGGAAGAATATGAGGAGTGGAGAGCTGTCCGTCTTACCCCTCTCAAAAAGCGCATTAAGAAGGATCTGATGGCGGCTGCCAGAAAAACAGAGGACTTTTTTATGAAGAGCATGGAAATCGATGATGTCGAAGTCCTTCTGCAATCAAGCGACTTATTCAGGCTACATCTATGCCTGACATTTCTGGTCCATAATCTGAACACCAGAGAACAAAATTTCGACCTGGTCTCTCCTACAGCAGCATCTGATCGAGCGATTTTGGCCAGACTTGAAGTAGAACGACTCAAGCTGGAGGACTTGTATAGAGTTGAGTTTAATAAGCTGGGACATCAGTTTCCAGAATCCTCCAGTTTTCAACCAACTGATCAGTCCAAGTCTGCGCAAGCTCAACCATCAGATCTCGCCAATCCTTCAGTATCCTCCGAACCTGATCGGACTGAGCAAATCGCTGAAGTCCAAATGCAACTGATCAGGTCCCCATCTGCAGCAGGAACTTCCGGGATTTTCAAAGACCCGGAAGTTGTTTTGACTACTGAGTCTCCACCACATTTACTTCAAGGACCCACAGAGATGGAAAGAAGTAGTCCACAGATTGAAGAACAAGCAGCTTCTTCAGGGATGTCAAAAGACTTGGTGTCTGCTTCCACATCTCCGATTTTCTATTCGGGTCAAGTTTTTCAGTCTGCTACGCCACTGCTGCTACCGGCACCAGAACCTAAGTCGGTCCCTTGCCCCACACCCATTGCCACTCTGCCCTTTGAAGAAGTGGCGAAAAGTCTCCGACCCAGTGACTCGACAACTCCGCAAGGATCAGGGTCGGTCACCATGCTTCAGCGCCGCATTGAGGACTTTATGGTCACCCAGACAATGACTGATAACAAAGTCAAGAATCTAGAAATCTTGGCCAAAAATGCGCGGACGAAATCGGAACTGGTCTATGCCGAGCAAGTCGCCACACGAAAAGAACTCAAGAAATGGTGCGACAAGCTCGATGAAAACCAGAATCTACTCCGCACTGTTTTAAGGGGCGTAGAAGAGACTATCCGGGAGGACCTGACGGCGGTCAAAGCTCAACTAGCAGTGATAGTTGAGCACCTGGGATCATCCGGAGCCCCCGGTACTGCCAAAAAGGGGGAAAGTGCGAAAGGAAAGCAGCAGCAGCAGCCGTCCAGACAAGCCTCAGTGCCCGATCCGAGCCCGCCTCAGAGACCGAATCAAATGTCCACCATCCGGTATGCGCCAGAAGATCAAGACAGACAACAGCAAGAAACGGCATTGCTACCGGATGAGGACCTACCTAAAATGGACTCATCTCTGAGAACGGGCAAGGAGCTTCTGCCCCTGGAGCGAATATACAACCCTCAATCTCTGAGGACGATTGCATGCAATTTGACGGAACAGCAGCTCCATGAGCTCATTTGCATGCATGACAAGAAGCAGCAGAAGCTCCTGAGGGCCAAGGCCCAGCTTGAGAGGAAGAAGAAGGAAGATAAGGGACGATCAAGGAAGAAATAGACTAGTTCCTTTGCATTTGTACTAGTCTGTAACTTCCCTGATTAATGAAAAAGATTCTTCTTCCAGTTACTCTATTTAAGTTTTGGCAGTCACCGAAAAGGGGAAAATTATTAAGGAATTCAGAACCCATAACGTAAATGGTTTCGGTGACCAAAACTTAAACAAGCGCCCGATAACAAGAAACTGACAAACGGTCTCTGGTCAAGAACGCTTAAGGAACCTTAAACCAGTTCAGCATCCGGTTACCAGAAGCTCAAGGGAATGGCGACTGGTGAAATACGCTTAAGAGTCAGGAACTCAGCACCAAACCAGGAGCCAGAAGCCAAATTCAAATATGCATCGATTAAGGAGAACAATGCAATACAAATGCATTTAAGTCAAGGCTGCGACCAAAGAGACGTTGGCCTGATGCATGCCTATTTTGGTGAAAGGCGCAGTCTGCAGAGAACCTGAACCAGGTTCTGAAACCAGCCCATTTCAGGAAACGATATTTAATAATGTCTGGAAGCTGGTCAGTCTTCACACAACGGCTCAAATCTACACCAAGTATAAATACCTCAGAGCGTGAAGACTGAAGATAACTTTTGAACTCTTGAAAAATACAACTCAAGCACAATCATTCAATCTCAGAAGTTCTCTCTCACAAGTTCATCGCGAGCGATTAGATAAGTGAGAGATTTGTACTCAACGGACTTTAAAAAGCTGTTGAAGTTTTAGGTGGATTGTTCTTATACAACTGCATTTGTTGCATTAGCTTTGGTAGGTTACAGTTAGTGAGTAGAGTGCTCAGTGTAACTTGTAAAACCAGTTGCTAGTGATATCCTTCCTTGAGGGAAAGAATGGGAGACGTAGGAGGCTTTGCTCCGAACTTCCAGAAACAACTTTGCGCGCTCAATACACAAACACTGCACTCGACAAACCGGTTACCACTCACAAACAACCAATAACCACCTACACCAGAAACCCAGAAACCGAAAAATTAGCCAGTGTTTATTCACCCCCCTCTAAACATAGTAACCGATCCTAACAATTGCAAAATCGTTTAATCGTTTGACATTGAGTGCACTGCCCCAAATATTGCACAAACGAATTGCACTATTTTACAGGAATATGGCTTGATTTGGGTTCAAAAAAATTTTCGATTGATTTTGACAATATACTAGTTTAGGACATTTTATCAAAATTTGTCAACCTTCATCTGGTGTCATTTTTTCATACTAGAGAGATGTGTGTGTGTGTGTGTCATATTTTGAATGTATATGCTTAAGATGGTTTAGATGCATTGAAAGAAAATGTCAAGCCCATTCGAGATATGATTTATATTTTAGTCAGAAAATGGTCTAGATATTGTAAATGCATGACCGTTAATCCACAGAATTTCTCACTTGTGTCGAACAGTTGGATTCAACATATAAATTGTTAATGATTGATATAAATATAGGAAAACATTATGTGATTATTTTTTTCTGTGATTCTCGAGCATAACAGTGTTTTCGTCTCCTTGGGATGCATGTTACGATTTATTACAAATATTATGGACTTTCAAAGATGCTACCAAGCAATTTTTGAGTGTTTATTATTCGACTTCAAATTTTTGGGTGTCCTCAAAATAATAGTATCTAACGCACGGCTGTTACGAGATTCTATCAACTATTTCCTAAAATAAAACGACAAATATTTGATCAAAGTTCTCTTATATCCATAATTAATTGTTTGATCATAATAAAATTAAGTTACACATATATTTAAGACGATGGTAAAATTGTAAATGCACAAGCTATTCATTTTTGAAACTATCAAAACGACTTCTATTTGAAAAAAAAAAAAAAAACTAAAGTAAATTCTATTTACAATCAGGGGAGTAATAAACTAGTCTATTTAGTTTCCAGTTTTATAATTAATATTTTATCGTTTTTCAATGAGATTGTTAGAATATTTTAGTCTTTCATAGTCTAATTAAACTAGCAAGTACTTAGTTGCATATATACAACAGCATGCATGTTGTTGGTGATTGGTGTAAATTCTTATGGTAAATAAATGGTCTGATAGTTTATAATTCTTAATGTATAATATAGTATAATATATATATATATATATATATATATATATATATATATATATATATATATTGATCTTATCGGTGGATTTTGACTTTTGCACAGTGCCACTGTTACATCGTTTTACCAAGATCTGGCAAATACAGTCCAATGTTAGTGCACTTTTTCTAAATCACAAACATAGTGCCATTGGCTCTTCTAACATCATTTTCAGTTGAGATAAGAAAAGTTTATCAAATGCGAATCATTTGGCTCTTAAAAATGTCAACTTGTATGCTAGCAATGTGAGTAGATGTGTTGAATGGTTCGCAGAAATCAGAATCCAAGCGAACTGAACCGTAATCGACTTCTGTTGGCCAAATCGAAACAGTAGTTTTCACGTTTCGGTTACAGTTTTTGAAAAATCAAAACCGTACAACTGGCAGTTTAATACCGCTTGAAATTCGAGTTTGTTATTTAATTTAAAAAAATGAAAAAAAAAATTTGGAGGGGGAAAATTTTGCCATAAATATACGGATTTGACGTCGAGATTCAACACAACATGGTCTCTCTCTCTCTCTCTCCTCAAAACTCGAATTTCTCCCCACAATCTCTTGAATTTCTCCCGAAACCCTCTCAAACCTATTCCAAATCTTCCTCAAACTAAAACTTGAAACAAAACCTTGTTGAAAAAATTACGAAAAAATAACAAGTGAGCGTGGATCATCATCTCGTTTTATAATAACACAAAAAAACATCCAATGATCCCTGAGTCCGAACCACCACGTGGTCTCAATGATAATGACGATGAGAACTTTACGTTGGAAATTCCGAATGATTGGAGCGTGAACGACACCATTCTAGAGGAATTTTTAGGTTTAAGCGATGATACTGCCGATCTGAATCCCGGGCCGAGGCGGAAACCCAAAGGCCATCAAACCAAAGAGAGCCAAACTCAAGGTATTCAAGGCAAAGGTCAACGACAATTGGAGAAGACGCTTAAATTGACATCTTTTTTATTCATATTAAGAAGATAACGAAGCCGTCCAATTTCGGTGAAATGGAGGCAGTTCGCTTATTATTATCGACAGAGATACACGTTTGGAAGGTGGATGATACAGAACTTACATAACCCACATAACGAGAAGGGATCTAGACAAATTTGGAAATGAACGATCGTAAATGCTACACAAATTTATGTCTTCGCAAGGTGAGGAAGGTACATCATCTTTATTTAAATATTCCAAAGCTATGCATAGAATAATTTTGGCAAAATTTGTGTGTGCGGAGCATTTTTCTTTAACCTTTGCCGAAGATAATTTGTATTACTCAACTTAGTTTTAATCCCGGTAATAAATCAATTTCACAATCTTAAGTTTTTCGCAATATTTGCAAATTGTTGGTCAATACAAGTATGAGTTACTTGAACTGTTTTCAAAACTAACGAACAAAGTTTCATTTTGCTCGATTATTTGGAGAGATCATCTTGGCACTCATCATTACATGGGTTTAACAAATCATTGGATTGACGAGACATTGACATTGTAAAATCGTTTAATCGTTTCACATTGAGTGCACTGCCCCAAATATTGCACAAACAAATTGCACTATTTTACAAGAATATGGCTTGATTTGGGTTCAAAAAACTTTTCGACTGATTTTGACAATATACTAGTTTAGGACATTTTATCAAAATTTGTCAACCTTCATCTGGTGTCATTTTTTCATACTAGAGAGATGTGTGTGTGTGTGTGTCATATTTTGAATGTATATGCTTCAGATGGTTTAGATGCATTGAAAGAAAATGTCAAGCCCATTCGAGATATGATTTATATTTTAGTTAGAAAATGGTCTAGATATTGTAAATGCATGACCATTAATCCACAGAATTTCTCACTTGTGTCGAACCGTTGGATTCAACATATAAATTGTTAATGATTGATATAAATATAGGAAAACAATATGTGATTATTTTTTTCTGTGATTCTCGAGCATAACAGTGCTTTCGTCTTCTTGGGATGCATGTTACGATTTATTACAAATATTATGGACTTTCAAAGATGCTACCAAGCAATTTTTGGGTGTTTATTATTCGGCTTCAAATTTTGGTTTTACATGATCGTGTTAAAATTTCTATTATTTATTAAAAATATTCTCCATGTCCAATAGTGTGTCAATAAGTTCATAATATAAAAACGAAATGGTTGAAATAATTTTTTTTCATTCCTGATGTATTATGAGTAGCTAAGCTTTTAGATCCTAGAGAGTTGTGATGCAAGTTATGTGACTTTGAAGACACTAAGAGGCCGAGGCCAAACCCGATTACTATTGCCAATGGAGTGACAAAGTTTTTGTTCGAGATTTCTTCGAAAAACAAGACTATTTGGAGACAATAAGACAGATACATTTCCATCTCAAGGTATATGTTGTTTATTTTTAATTATCCAAAATTTTAAAAATAATTTCTAATATTTTTAAATTTAATAGGCAGAGATGAAGGTAGTTCAGGATAGGGTTATGATCCAATAATCGCACAACTTCAAAACATATACGACGACGCGAGAGCACAAAAATGGCCAAGGGGTTAATGTTGTGGAAGTCTGTATGCCAAGATGGAAACGTATTTGGGCTCATTCTTCAACTACAAGTTAGAGGAGTTCAACATTTTGAAGTGGTGCTTTAAGAAGACGAATGTCTTTTTTTTTATGATGTCAATGATTGCGAAGGAGTAGCATGTCCCGCCTCAAACGTATCTGTATAGCAAATAATTAGTGTTGGAGGCTACGTAATTTCAAGATGTTCGAGAGTAACAATCGAAAATCTAGAATACCGATGTATGTTTGATGACTGAACGAGGGCCTAAGCACGAAAATAAGAACCGAAATTTGACAATTCTGGCGAAGAATGACATATATACGACTATTCATCATGCACAAACGCTAATGAAAGCGATTGAGGTAAGTAATAAGGTGAGAGATTGTGTTGGCTTTGAATCCTATACGAGGATACATTGGCAACTTTTTAAGAGTTCAAGCTCAAATTTATCCTATTTTTTTTCCTTCTGACTTTGTAATGCCCGAACAATACCTCTCCAACCTCTCTCTAAAAAAACCTAGATCTAAAAGCCTAACTCCCCCTTTCTCCATTAAGTGAGATTGGGGAGCTCGTTTGTTCTTGTTCCTTCCTGCTCGTGATGCATTTTTTTTCTACTCTCTTTGCTTCGTATGTCTCACTGTTTGAGAGCTTTTCTCTGTGTGATTGTGTTGGGATAACTCTTGATTTTAAAAAAAAATTCAAAAATTATATGTTGATCGAAGTTGAATTTTATATCAAGTTTACACAATAGCGTCTATGTGAAAAAGAAAAGTCTCACTGTTGGTGCTCAAACTTTGAAATGTGCCATTTTGGTTCTTCAACTTTGCAAAATCATTCATTTTTTGTTCCTTTACCGGTTCGTCAGGTCAAAGAACCAAAAATGAAAGGTTTTACAAAGTTTAGGAACCAAAACGGCACATTTGAAAATTTGAGCACCAACAGTGAGACGTTAGTATAGTATAAGCACCAAATTTGATGTTTACTCTAATAATAATAATAATAATAATAATAATAATAATAATAATAATAATAATAATAATAATAATAATTAAAACACTGCATATTAGGTCAATGCCATATTTTATACTAGCACTTGTACTAAATATATCAATATATATAATATAATTGTAATTTAAAATATTTAATAGATGAAATTATAATTTAAAATTTAATTATATATTATTTTTGGTATTTATAAAGATTAAATTAATTTTTAAGGATATAATTATAATAAATGTAAAATATGAAGGGGTAGTTTTGTATTAAAATAAGGATAAAATAGTAATTAACAACTGATTTAAAAATAAAATTGATATACCAAATCAGTTTTATGATGTCCTTATCAATAATAAAATAGAAAGATATATATTTAATATATTATATAGCAAATTAAACGAAGGACCACTTCATAACTTTGGTATTCTTATTCCAAGTGGGACTTAATTTATTTTTTCTTAATGAACGTGACAGACACAGACACACAAACATATATATATATATATATATATATATATATTAAGTTACTTTACGGGGTAAAAAAATAGAAAAATAATAAATATCCAAATAAATAAGGTCTCATTTTGAACTTGAAGATGTAATAAAGTAAGTTTTCCAAATAATAGAAGACAAACATAACCTTATACAATTCAAATTCAAACTATAGCAATGAACCAATCCCGAAGGATTAAACAAGAGAAAACATCGATTTTATTTTTAAATAAATATGTAGTGGGATTGGCTTGTTTTCCTAACAAAAGTCTCGTTTACCTACCCTACAAAGAAGCCTGTGTAAGCATCATTAGTGGGAAGAAAATATCTCACAACTTGTATGGATTGTTCTTAGATAGCATATATAACTTCTTGTGACTCTTAATTTTTAAATAGTAATTTTAAAATTTACAAAAATGACGGATTTATAATGGAAATTAACTGTCACTTTCGTGAGATTAGTTTGTCTACTCTCTCTCCTTTTTATTATCAACTTATTCTTTTAGATTAAACTATTTCATTCATTCATAACTGGGTGTCCAAAGACAACAAATCGGCCCTGACTTGGAATGGTAGGGATCGCCCTTCCCCCTCTACTC
The DNA here is from genome assembly GCA_028392965.1 of Lindernia subracemosa. Lineage (NCBI taxonomy): Eukaryota > Viridiplantae > Streptophyta > Magnoliopsida > Lamiales > Linderniaceae > Vandellia > Vandellia subracemosa. The sequence goes on from JAQPCC010000105.1 coordinate 487,138, forward strand.
CAAGGTTTTTGGCAAGAAAATGGGCATCAGCATTACAGTTACGTTTTACTAGGGTAAGGAAATCCAACATAAATTTGAATGAAAAAAAAAATCATAATTTTTTAAATACATGAGTCGACAACATATTAAATGAATTAATTATGATTAATAATAGTTTTGATGATTGACCAAACAAAACTTAAACAAGAATCGAGAGTGGACTGAATTAAGGAAATTAAGATTAGACTGGTCAAGATCGAAGATTGACTTGACCAAGACCGAAGAGTTAGTGACCGTTACACCTAGACTAGTCAAAAACCGAATCTTAACTAATTTGGAGTTTTCGCCTGTAAGGACAACATAACCAATTATCTAGGTTAGACAAATTTTATTCAAGGACTTGGAGGTCAATCTAACAACCAGAATTTGAATCCTAATCAAGACAAATGTAAACACCAGAAGTTAAAGATTATCATAATTAAAACCGCATATTAAAGAGTCGTTTAGCTCGGAGTTTATCGTGTTGTGGATAAAACACAAAGATCGAAGCATAGGCGCAGAGAAGTCAACAAAGCCAATTCAAGTAACCTCATTAAACGCATGCTCAAGAGCCGATCGAGATGGTTATTTGTCTTTCTTCAAGTAATGATCATGTTGAGATCCTCAAATATAAATACATGGGGAATTTCATTGAACAACCACTTTTCACAAACAAAGATTAATTTGTCTTATAAGAAGTAAGAGGTCTTGCATAGCTTAGAAAGCTAAAAGTTCATTGTGTTGAACTTGTAAAATGTAATGTGTAACCAACTAAGTTCATGTTCTGTTGTGTCCAACGGACGGTGGAAGTCGTTTAAGCAACTAACTTTGAGAAGCAGTTGAGTGTGATACTAGGATTCTATTTAGGTTAGTTGTACAAATAGTGTTTTAAACCAAAGTCTTCTAGTTATATCCTTTCTCGATTAAAAGAATGTGAGACGAAGGAGTTCACCCTTAGAACTTCCAGAAATAAACTCTGTGCACATTCACAAACCGATCTTCGCGCACTCTCACACACACTTCGGTTCACAACGAGAGCTAGATAACTTCCACATCTAACTTCTAAACCTCACTGTTAGACGGGGAACCGATAGTGTTCAAAACTGAACAAACTGTTAGACCAAACTGACAAAATGCATAAGATAAACGAGTTTTTATTCATCCTTTAAACACACGAACCGATCCTAACATTTTCAGTAGAAAGGTCTGAACACCGAATTTGCGCATCTTATGGCATAATTCGAGCTACGAACAATTTAATTTCTTTCATGGGATAAAAAATATTGTTCGAACACCCATATATTCCGAAACGACATAACTTTTATCTATGTCAATAAACATACACAGTATACGGATATTATCGATCGTACGCATGTAATAGACCGTCCGTGACATATAAATATATTAAAAAGGAACACTATAAGCTAAATATGAATTACATAAGCTAAATTGGCCCAATAAATTGCTCCTCAAGCCCAATTTATCAGCCATTTCAGAACCTATCATTTTCCTTCATTTCCTCCAATTAAGGTTTCAAAGTCATCACCGCCACCTCGCCGCCGGCACCCACCGTCACAAGATCCTCCGGCGCAAACCTCTCGAGAGGGAAAAAGCTCGGAAAGTGAGGGATTGCTTCGTCGCCCTGAAACATCTCTATCTCGAAAGCAGTTCTATTCCGGGAGGAATAAAAGAACAAGCCGGAGGGTTCCACCATCACCAAGACATCGCCGCCATCAAAGACCTTCATAGGAATAGCTACTTCGTAGTTGATGAAATCGAAGGTGCCGCACTTGTCAATGACGATTCTCTTCGTCCACAATTCTTCCGACCCATAATCCCTCATAATCCAGACGACGATCTCCTCGTCCGACCCATCATCGCAGTAGCACAAGCAACCCTCTAAGACCGCCAGGCTCCTCGAATACCCGCCCGGAAAAGGCGGCGACATGGGCTCGAAAACCTCCGCCTCGACGTCGAACCGCGAGATGAACTGCGATCCCCGCTCGTCGCATGCTAGCCAGTGAAGATATCCGTTGAAGAATGTACCGACCGTACACGACTGATACTCGCCCCATGCTCCGGCGATGCTCCTCCAAGAACCGCCGCCGAGCGTGTAGACGACGCACTGGGGATTCGATACCCTCACGGGGCCGAAGATAGCTTTGTGATTGATCCTTACCGCTTTGTAATGACCGCTCGGAGAGCTCACTCCGAACCCATACGTGTCGACGTCGGGATATCGAACGGTGTCCTTAAGCCCCGGGATGGATATCCACTCGTTCCTCAAAGGGTTGCATATGTAGTAAGAGTCGAGTTGGGCTTTCGAGTCTCGCAAGCAGAGCAAGCCATTGACCGAGCCCACGAGGGAGATCGCGGCGTTAGGGTTCGTGATGAACGACTTGGGGTCGAACTCGGCGAGCTGTTTGTAGTGGAGACCGTGGTTCGGGACGTCGGTGGTGGCTTGGAATTCGAAGATCTTGCACGGCGAGCTTGGGTCCGAGTGGGTGTTGTAAAAAGCCAGGCTGAGTTTGGGTTGGTTCGACGAAGGCGTGAGCTTATTAAGGTGGCGTTCGGCGAACTCGAGGGTGGAGATGAGGTCGAGCCATGCCTTGCAGACGCATTTGCAGGTTAGGATTGTTGGTATGGGAAGCCTCGAGAGGATGTCTATGGAGATTTCTGATGGTAGGCTCAGAATGAATGCCAGACCGTACATGTTTCTTCCTAAGATATATGCTCGAAACTATGAAGCAGATGATATTATACCTATTATATGAGCTGCCACAGTAACTCGTTTGGGGTACAGAGTACGCTAATGGTGTTAGAGAATTTCAATAAGATTTGTAGTCAAGTCTTTTATTTGACTTGATCAATTGGCTTCTTCAAGACATTTTCATAGTCCAATCATAGAGTGGAGTTTATTATCATTGAATATATGATGACCAAGTTTCTTGACTGGTCATTACTACTACGTAATTTATTACACAACGTCATCGTAGTCTCCCTACTTCAAATAGGTTTGATCTGAATCGAATATGAACCACATCGTCGACTATGAGACGATCACGGCTTCCAGCTGGACTAATACTCTATGATCCATGAGACTCACTTCAAGATTCCACAAACAACGATAGTTAAGGTCTCTAGAGGATTCGAACTCCTGACCTCCCGTTTGATAGGTCAAGAATCGAACCGCTAGGTCAAGCCCTTCAGGGTTATCATTACTATGTAATGATTGGCTAGTTTTTGGTAATTACCATAATAACTAAATATATGCCACAAAGCTTCGGCATCACTTTAAATCAAGGGTTTTTAGACCGGACTGGTTGGTTCCGACCGAAAAACAGTGAACCGATGGAATTCCGATCCGGCTACGGTTCGGTTCATTATTTAATTAAAAAAAGAAAAAAATTATAAAAAAGAATAAATATATAAATAGGTAAGTAAATATTCAAATAAATTGGTGTGGCTTGGTAGTAGACTTACTACCACAAGGTTGTGTGTTCTATTCATCTCTTGTCCATATTAAATTTTATTTTAAATTAATTTTTAACACTTTATTTTACAATTAAATTTTTATCTTCCAATGTATTTTACTTTATTTATTTTTTTGACCCCTAAATTTTAAAATATAATTTTTAACGCCTCATTTTATGATTAATTTTTATCCCAACACATTCTATTTGATTGATTTATTTATAAAATATAATTTATATTTAGATGCACCGGTTTTCCTTTGGTTTTATTCCGATTAAACTACTAAATTTTAAACCGGTAAAATTTCCGATCCGGCTCGAAATTCGGGGTTCAAAACCTTGCTTCAAATATGAATGTTGACATTCAATGCGTTTCTCATACAATTATCATAAGAATAATTCTTATTACTTGCAAAATCATAAATCGATAAAAACTAGTAACACATATATACGTAAACCTTCCTTTCTATACCATCAATTAGAGTATGACCAGGATTTACAATATGGAAGTAAAAAAAATAATTATAATACAAAATAATAAAAAATATCAACTCCTTAGAAAATCATTCTGATAACAGATACTTCATTTCATAACTAATTTATCATAAGGAGAAGAAAGAATTATATCACGTAAAAGTATCCTTCGGCAGTGAAGGAACCACATGAGGGTGTCAGAGGAGTCGGTCGACCCTCGGCTGCTTGCAGTCAGAAGGGTGCTATATAAGTAATGTGGTTTCACCTCTAGGATATGTGACGTTAATGGTGCGATTGGTATGCAGAATTCGTATGTGGAAAGCACGACGAAAAACTACGTTAGTGCCCAAACAATTGCACTTCATGCTTCGACTGTTATACCTCTACATCTTTCCTTTTCTTTTCCATACCGAATTCCGCATATCAAACACAGTAAAGGAGGAAGAAAACATAAAACCTCACATTAGAGATTTTGTTTTTTCAATTGGGCCAAAATCTTTAAATATGAAATCTATTGATATGATTAAGCTTAATCCTGATTGATAAAGGAAATTATTTCAGCATACTTAGGCTTATTTTGACCCAACTACATTTTAATACTAAATATTAATTAAAGACAACAAAACAAAACTCTATTCTTATTATAAAACTATAGCAACAATATATGAAATAAGAGAATAACATATGAACTAAGTAAGATATAGTATACAACATATAAGAGAAAGTTCTTTCATTCACTTGTGTCACTTTCACTTTCACAAACATCTCAATTTATAGGCTTGAGATAGAGCCTTTAAATTAATCACAAAAGATCATGAGGTGCAAATGACATAATGAAGATTAATGTAATAAAAGGGATGAACATGGATAAATCATGGGTTGAATATGAAGATCATAAGACATCCACAACTTTGATTCATAACACTCCCCCTTGGATGTTCATCTTTCGGTGAAATGCATCGTTAAAGCCTTACTATGAAAAATCCTGAGGGATTTTACAACGTAGTATTTCTCCCCCTCTTTAGCACATCATTTGATATTCTTTCAATCGATGCTTTCCAATCTTATAAATCAGCTTTTCATTGTGAATAAGTCCGCTAGGTTATCGTACGCTTTGTTGAACGGTACTTTCGCCAAAGATCGTGCGTGAAAAAGAACTTTGGTGAGATATCCTTCGTCCTGTCGCCTTTTATGTAACATTCTTTTAATTGAGCAATATATGCAGTGTTATCTTCGAACAAAATAGTTTGAGCTCTTTTTTCCAAAGATAATCAAAATGTTCCTCGAACATGATGAACTATAGATCTCAACCAAAAAACTCTCGACTTGCTTCGTGAATTGCCAAAATTTCAACATGGTTAGAAGAAGTGTCAGCTATTGTTTGCTTCATCGACCGCCAAGAAATAGATGTACCACCACATGTAAATACATAACCAATTTGTGACCAAGCATTATGCGGATTATGTAATTATCCAGCATCCGCATAGCCTATGAGTTTGGATTTTGTAGATTTAGGGATAGTAGAGATCCAAATCTATCGTACCTTGAAGATAGGGAAATATATGCTTAATACCATTCCAATACCTTCGTGTGGGTGGAGAACTATATCTTTCTAATAAATTAAATGCAAATGTTATATCATGATGAGTATGACTAGCGAGGTACATTAGTGCCCCAATAGCACTAAGATATGATACTTCTCGACGAAGTAGTTCTTCGTTATTCTCACGAGGTCGAAATAGATCTTTATTCACATCAAGTGATCTGACCATCATAGGTGTGCTCAAGGGGTGCGCTTTATCTATATAAAAATGTTTAAGCACTTTTGTAGTATAAGCTGACTGGTGCAGGAATATGTCATCTTCAATATGCTCAATTTGTAAACCAACACAATATTTTGTCTTTCAAACTTGCATTAAATAATCAGTCGCCTTTTGGAGCTCTTCTGGAGTTCCAATTAGATTAAGATCATCAACATACAGCAATGATGGCAAGTTCTGAACCAAATCAATTTATAAATAAATATGGACATACACGATCATTTTTATAACATTCTTTTAGCAAGTATTTGTTGAGATGATTATACCACATAAGTCTAGCTTGTTTTAAACTATAAAGAGATCTACATATTTTGATCGAATAAAGATCTCGAGAACTATGACTATGCTCCTTCAGGTAATTTGAATCCTTCAAATAAATGTCACTATCTAATGAACAATATAAAATAGGTTGTGACAACATCCATTAGACGCATTTCTAGTTTTTATTCTGATGTCAGACTTATTAAATATCGAAAACTAGTTGCATCCACTATAGGGGAATGCGTCTTATTATAATCAATACCGGGTTTTTGAGAAAAATCTTGTGCAACAAGACGATCCTTATATCGCACAGATTCATTTTTCTCATTTCTTTTCCTTACAAAAACCCATTTATATCCTACGGGATACACATCTTCTGGTGTGCGCATTACTAGTCCAAAAACTTTACGTTTTGCCAATGAATTCAATTCAGCTTGAATTACATCTATTCATTTTGGTCAATTATCTCTAAGCTTACATTCGTTCATAGACCTAAGTTCATGATCATCATTATCATTCTCAATGATTTTTACCACAGCATATACAAAAATATCGTCGACATTTATTTCATTTTGGTTCCACCTTTTTCTACTTGTGACATAATTTATTAAGATCTCATGATTATCAACATTTTCAGGTACCTAATTTTCTTCTGGAAACGTTTCACTAATCATGTTGGTAGACTCTTTATGAGCTTTAATTTCCTCGACACCATCTTAATTATTTGCTAATTTTCTTTATGAGCTTTAGAACCGATAGGTCTATCACGTTTTAATCGTGTCACAAACTCATTAGCAGTAGCTACTTGTCTTTTGGGGACATTAATTTTAATCGGAGAATTAACAGCCGGAATATGAGATTTGGTAACTCTTTTAAGGCCAATAAAAGCATCTGGCAACTGATTTGCTAAATTTTGCAAATGAATTATCTTTTGAACTTTTAGTTCACATTACTTTGTACGAGGATCATAATGAGATAATGATAATTCATTCCAACTAATTTTCTATTCCGCTGTTATTTTATCTCCCTCTAATGTTGGAAAAACTGATTCATCAAAGTGACAATCAACAAATCTGTAGTTAATAAATCTCCAGCCTTTGGCTCTAGATATTTAATTATAGATGGGGATTCAAACTCAACATACCCAATCTTCTTTGAGGTCACATCTTTGTGCATTGCGGTGGATTAAGGTAAATATTTAGTTCCTGAGCTGGAACCAATTTCATTGGAGAGACCTCCTGGTAATGTGTTGACCTAATGCAAATTAGTGACCTAATGCAAATTAGTGCTGCCGACATGAAAAATAGCATGACCTCAAGCAAAAGATGGGAGATTTGCTCTCATAAGTAACGGTCGGGCAATCAATTATAAGCGCTTTATAAATGATTCTGCAAGATCGTCTTGTATATGAACATAAGCTACTCGATGTTCAACACTTATCCCAATTGACATACAATAATCATTAAAAACTTGTGAACAAAATTCACTAGCATTTTCAAGACGAACTTAATCATAAAATATCGAAATAATCCACAAGATGAGATATTACATGTACGCGCTCCAAAATTTTAGGAAATTTATTTCTGACTTTTAATTGTGAATGTTGATTAATTAATTTGCCTTGAGAACAAGCATCACAAGAGAATTCGTTAAATCGAAGTATTTTTTTTATTATTCAAAGAATGGCCACATGAATTCTCAATAATTATTCGCATCATTATAAAATCGAAATGGCCCAACCTGTTATGCCAAATAAGAAATTCATCATCATTTGTAAACTTCTGCTTTACAATTATATAAGATTCAAAAGTACAAATGTGCGTGTAGTACAATCCCGAGGAATAAGAAGATAATTTTTTTCAGCGCAACTTTCTTTTCAGAAATAATACTTGTAACATACAAATACTCATATTTACCTTCATTTTTAGTTTCAATATGATATCCATTCCGGCGGATGCTTTTAAAACTCAACAAATTTCTATTAGACTTTGAAGAATATAAAGCGTCATCAATGCAAAATTTTGTTCCTCGAGGCAAAATTATAATTGCCCTTCCCGAGGCTTCGCTGATATTTGTACTACCACATACAGTACTAACATGCGATTCTTTTATCACGGGAGAAGAAAAATACTTCTTGTCTTTAAATATAGAATGTGTTATTGCATTGTCTTCCGGACATAACTCTTTGTCAATCACACGGGAAACATCCATTTTCTAATAAAAGAAATTAATATTAAAAAATATTTATAAATATAAAACAACAATAAATTGAAACATAATTGATAAAAATTTATTACATCAAAATAGTTGAAAATATTTCTTCTTAGACATTTATAGTAATATAACCTTCGGGGGATTTCCACTAATTTCACCAACAGGGTGATTTCCACTAGTTTCACCTTTGCGATGATTGACAAAGAAGTCAGCAACATCTAAAGAACTAAATCATCAAAGCCATTATCAATAATACCAAGATCGCTAATAAAATTTGTCTTTACATTTTTCTCCTTTTTGTTCATTGATGCTTGATAGAGATCGACGAAATGCTTTTGCACACAATATGTACAGGACTAATGACATTTCAAGCCAAACGATGGCATTCATTTTCCACTTTCTTTCCAACTTGATCACTATCTTTCTCATCTTTACTCTTCCACTTATGGTGGTGAATTGCATTTTTGGTATAACCACCATGATAATAACGGTTTCTGCCACGTCCACGACCACAGCCTCTATTTTGCTTTTGAGTATTTTGCATGGCTAACGCATTTGCTCAGGAAATGGTGTAGCACCAGTTGGACGGGCCTCGTGATTTTCAACAAAAGCTTGTTCAACAACAAGAAGACAAGAAATCAATTCAAATACTTTTTAAAGCCCTTTTCACAATATTGCTGCTGCAGTAGCACATTATGAGCGTGAAAAGTGGAAAAACTTTTCTCCAACATATCATCAGAAGTTACCTTTTCACCACACAGTTGTTACTGAGAACTGGTTCTAAAATTACTAAATTGTACTCACTTATGGATTTAAAATCCTAGAAACGCAAGTGCACCCAATTGTAATGAGCTTTTGGGAGAAAGACCGTCTTTTGATGTTCGTACCTTTCTTTCAAGCTAGTCCACAAGACAAGTAGTGGATCTTTGATCGTTAAGTACTCAGTTTTTAGCCCTTCGTCAAGATGTTGATGGAGAAATATCATTGCTTTGGTCTTTTCTTGACTAGTCGCTTTGTTTGTTTCTTTTATTGTCTCCCTAAGGACATTTGCATCTAGATGAATTTCAGCATCTAGGACCCATGACAAGTAATTCTTCCCGGTGATGTCAAGAGCAACAAACTCGAGTTTTGCAAGGTTAGCCATAACGAAAATTGGTAGAAGAAAAAAAAAATGTTAAGTAGAACTTACCGAACTTACTCAAGTAGATCTTATGAACTAATGCTTGATGTTGGCTACAGTCTCGTGCTGATAACGTGTTATAAAACTATTTTGAAAATATATGAACTAAGAGAATAACATATGAACTATGATATAGTAGACAACGTATAAGAGAAAAATCTTTCATTCAATGTGTCATTTTCACTTCACAAACACCTCTATTTATCAGCTTGGGGTAGAGCCTTTACATTGATCACAAAAGATCATTATGTGTAAATGAGATAATGAAGATTAATGTAATAAAAGGGTGAACATGGAGAGATCATGGATTGAATATGAAGATCATGAGACATCCACTATTTTGGTTCATAAAAATTATCACTTTGTCCTCGCAAAACATGCCCTTTTATAGTACATTTATCCTTAAAATATTGAATCAGATGAGGACATCAAACAAGTAATCGAAGTTAGGAATTTTTTTAAACATTCTAGTTCTTTCTTACGAAATTAAATTATTCATTGTAGCGATTGAATTATTATTTTATTGTTAGGAACGCCTATCGAAAGTTTTTTCTTACCTTCCTTTTACACCCCATTGGGTGAAAAACACTTGAAAGTTTGTAAAATTATTTACCTAACGACATATATTCAACAATAATTATTTTATTAATTTATTTTACATATAATTTAACAAGATTAATTGAATGGATTATTCAACACCATTAATTAAGTTGTCTACGATATTTAATTTATTTTCCATTGTATTAATCATTATAGTAATAGTTCTAATTTTATATTAACTTAAAAAATATTAATATTTTCAAATTTATCAATATTAATATTAAATTTATTTTGAAAAAATACTAATATAACGTAATACTTCTAATTAACATATACAAACTTAAATATACACACAAATAATAACAATCAGCTAAATCTATTACTACTATAAAAGAGTCAATCTACCGTTTAATAGCCAGTTTCCTATGAGTAGCCGGTCAATTAAAAGGACAATATTGTAATTACAAATACTAATATCTAAATATGAAGAATATGGCCGAATCATGTATGCACACGTGGTAGGTTATAATTATATAGATTACCTTGCACGGTCAAATACAAGCAAATCCTCCAATCTCTACCATCCATTTTCCTTGCAAATCTACTCGCCTCCTCGAAATCGTTTAGATCGCTTCCGAAGCCGCTAAGTTGAGCTTGAGGAAGAAAGGCATCCACATCGCACTGTTGCGCAAGGCGGAGTACGTGAAATTGAAGTGGACTGCACAATCCACTCGAATACAGACGAATTAGTCCGAAGACGATGGGCATTAGAATCATCGAGCGACGGTAAGCGCCCCTCTGACAATGAGGCCGTTGTAATTGTGAAGGATGAGGAAAACAGTTATGATGATATCGGTAAAGCCTCGTCTCAAAACGACGCCGTGGGTAAGGGGGAGTGTGGCTAATTGGAGATTGGATCTTGGGGAAGGAGGAGACCAGAACGACATCGTCCATGGAGTTGCTGACGTGGCAACTGCCAACGTTCTGGGAAGCTTTTTTGCTTAACATTTCTTCGAGGTGATTCTTCTGGGCTATTAAAATTATCGTTTTTAATGTTTGTATGCATATTCTTTAAATGTGGTGAGTTTATGTAGGTCTGGTCGATAATATTGATGATGTTTTTAAGCAGAGCATAAGTTGCACTCTTCGCCGCATGGATATGTATGTTTTGTCCCCTTTTCTCTTGTGTAGTATGTGCAACAAGGTTAGACTGCTCAACAAATTTTTTTTTTTTATTGCACCCTAACGTTTACTTTTCCAGCATTTCATGATTCCATTAAGGACATGCAGTTTCGTTTGCCATTTGTAGAATACTAACTGCTCGATACATTGCTTCCTATTCTGTACAATATCATGACAACTTAAGATTTATATGTTACTTGTTTCTATGGTTCCTGATAATAGGTTTTTCAACTCTTATGATCAGATTCTTCTGCGGACAGCTTCTTATCATTTTGACAATAAATAAATTTTACAGTCATTTCAGCCATGTCAATGCAAATTTTCATTTTTTACTTCCTGTTACCTGTTGTAGTGTGATGTATATATTAGGCATAGAGGAGCGGTTCTAGATGAGCTTATGCCTTAGCATAGTGAATCGCCAGCTTCAAAAGATTCATGAAAGAAAACATTATTACATTAGTATGTTGTTTAATTCTTATCTAATATGGCCGTTTACATTGCTATTCAAGTGTAGATGAATTCTGACAGTTTCATCATATTCTTCGATTGTTTTCATTCTATTCTTCTTTTTTTTTTTTTTTAGATTAGACTTGCTCGAGAAGTATAATCAAGGTTGTAAGCAAACCCTAAGCTTTTGTGGTATTATGGTTGAGAGACGTTGCTTTTGTATTTTTCTTTCCCTCTTGTCTGTTTGAGGACTATCTTCATCTTTTAGGACTGGAGTGAAACATCAATAAATTGCAAGATTAAATTCCTTATTTCTCTATAGGAGGCTATATAGATGTTACACCTCGTTATCCGAATTCTCTTCTGATCATGGAAATGTTGACAAGAGGGATAATATCCCTACAATAAAATTTCATGAGGAATGTGAGTGTGACGGAGAAGAGTGTCACGGTGAAAAGCCGGTATGCTCGACTAGAAGTCCCAAAAAAGGCTAAAAGTTCTCATACTTACTCATTAGTCATAGTACATATCTTAATATTGTTTGTTCGGCATGATTTACGTTTGATATCAAAATAGTATTTTCTATTCGCCCATTTAGGTTTGATGTTTGACTATGTAAATATTACAAGATATATAACTTATCATGTGATGAAAACATGATGATCTAATCTAAAGTCAAAGATCACATACATCATAATCACTGGAAAACTACTTATGACACTAATATGCGTGTATATTGTTGCTCAGTAAGTGTCAATAAATTTTTTTCTTGTCTATAAAAGTTGATTCCCATCTTTGTATGATTCATTCTCAGGGTTATAATTTTCCGAGAGCCGCACAACGTGCGGCAACGGTAATCTAGTATTAGTAAATGGATGAATGTTACAGAGTTAAAATATAAAACTAAATGGCATGAAGTCTTACGACTAGAGGTGTCAAAACGGGCCGGCGGGGCGGGCCGGCCCGCAACCCGCCAAAGCCCACCATTTGGCTGGGCGGGGCGGGCTGGCCCGCCTAGAGAATGAAGGCCCGCCCCGCCATATTGGCGGGCCACGGGCCCGGCGGGCTGGCCCGCCCAAAGTGAAAATTTAAATTAATTTTATTATTATTAATTAATTAATTAAAATTTTTAATTTTTTTTAGTACTTATTCCTTAATTTATTATTAAAAACCTTAAAAATTAATTTTTTTAATGTTATTTTATTATTAAAATATATATAAATATATTTTTAATGTTATTTTATTTTTAAAATATATATAAATATTTTTTAATATTAGGTGGGCGGCCCGCGGGCTGGCCCGCCTCGCCCCGCCAAAGCCCGCAGCCCGGGCGGGCTAGCCCGCCCAGGCCCGCTCTCTGGCGGGCCTTAAAAATGCAGGCCCAACCCGCCCCTTTGACGGGCCGGCCCGCGGGCCGCGGGCCAAACTGACAGCTCTGCTTACGACTTAATGTAATGAATTTTGGTTCCCCATAGGTGTCTGCAGGGATGGAACCACATGGGGTCAGGGGGGTCGGCCGACCCCCCGGCGGCCGGCGTCAGAAGGGTGTATGCTAGGTAGGGTAGAGCATCCATTGCTATGTGTCGTTGGAGAAGGATGAAGAAGATGACTAAAACCTAACATTTGGGGTTTTCCTAATTGGACTTATTTTTATATTGGGCCAACATTTTTAAAAAATAAAATCAATTAATATAATGGGCTTAAATTGACAAGAAAATATAAATGGGCCAAAACATAAACCTAATTAAATTATAAACGATTTAAACTTCTAAAAATTATAATTAAATATACTAAATATTAATAGAAACATGGTAGTAATCATTGAATCCCTAATCAAGATCACATCGAGAACCATCACATCGAATCCCTAATCAAGATCACAACGAGAGATCATCACAGTTCAAAGCATACAATGGCGTCAAAGTAATTTTTTTTTCAATTCTTTATTAATTAATTAATTCTTTATCATGATTAAATTATTATTTTATTTTCTAGGAATGTCTCTATCGAAAAAAAATTTCAGAAGAAATCTAAACAAGGCACTGAGTCATCATCAAATGACGTGAATATGAATGAAATCCGTGGTAAACGGAGCCGTGAAGAATTCGAAGATGATATTGTTGGTGATCCTGCTTTACGTAAGCCAATTTATGAGTATTCTGCTAATATTCGGGAGGAGGTAAGGAGAAGATATTTAGCCAAAGGTCCTTGTCAACCAAAAGGTAAAAATTTTCCTCGAACAGATATTAGTGGATGCATGAGAAAATTTCAAGAAACATGGTACAATCAATTTTGTTGGCTTGAATATAGTGCATCGAAAGACGCTGCATTTTGTTTATGGTGCTTTTTGTTTCCTACTGGTAGTAAAAAGGGGGATGACATATTTACGGAGCATGGTTTCAAAAATTGGAAAAAGGCATTAGAAAAGTTTCGTGATCATGAAGGAACTAGTGATAGTAGGCACAATCATGCTAGAGTTCAGTTGGAGTCATTCAAAAATCGAAGGAACAATTTGGATTATATGTTCTCACGGCAAAATAAGCAAAGTGAAATTGATTATCGTACTCGGTTGACAGCGGTAGTTGATGTGATTCGATTTCTTGTAAATCAAGGTTTGGCTTTCCGTGGAAATGACGAGTCTGCAAGTTCGAAAAATCGAGGTAATTTTCTTGAACTTATCAAATGATATTCTGAGCGTAATGAGGAAGTTAATAGGGTGATGAACTCTAATGTTCCGGGAAATCATCAGTTGACTTCTCCTAAAGTTCAAAAGGAAATTGTTAATGCTTGTGCTACGGAGGTAAGAAACGTAATCGTTAATGAGATGAGAGAAAAATTCTTTTCTCTTTTGATTGATGAGGCTCGTGATAGTTCTATAAAGGAACAAATGTCAATTGTTTTGAGGTATGTGAATGATCATGGAGAAGTGATCGAACGATTTCTTGCAATAGTCCATGTTAGTGACACTTGTGCATCATCCTTGAAAAGTGCTATAGAGAATTTATTTGCAAACCTTGGATTAACAATGTTTAAACTACGAGGCCAAGGATACGACGGGGCATCCAATATGCGTGGTGAGCTTAATGGACTGAAGAAAAAAATATTAGATGAACACAGGTGCGCATTTTATATTCATTGCTTTGCTCACCAACTACAGTTGGTAGTTGTAGCTACATCAACGGAAAATGCAAGCGTGAGAAACTTTTTTGATTATCTTGATATTATCGTAAACATTACTGGAGCTTCATGTAAAAGAAAAGATGCTATTCGACAAAAACAATATGATGAGTATGTTAAATGTGTGGAGATGGGTGAAATTTCAACAGGAAAGGGAAAAAATCAAGAAATAAGTTTAGCACGGTCGGGTGATACTCGTTGGGGTTCCCATTTTAAGACAATACATAGACTTTTAGAGTTGTGGAAACCCGTGAGAGAAGTGCTTATTGCTTTGTCTAGAGATGGCACTGATTCTAAAAGTCGGGAACCGCTTTGAGTATGGCAGAGAAACTGGAAACATACGAGTTTGCATTTATTGCTCATTTGATGTTCAATTTATTAGGAAGAACAAGTGACCTTTCACAAGCCTTGCAGTTAAAGAATCAAAATATAGGTAATGTTGTGCAACTGATTCAACATGTGAAGAATGATTTGAAGAATTATCGAGATAATGGGTTTGATTATTTACTGAATGAAGTCTCTACTTTTTGTTCAAAGAATGAAATACATGTGCCGAGTATGGAAAATGTAATTCCAGGAAGAGTTCGGAGGACAGTTGATAATGAACCACAAACCTATCTCCATCGTTTTCGAGTTGATATATTTTATCAGGTGTATATTATATATTTTTAATATTGTAACTTACCAATAATTGTATTTTTTATAAACAATAAATTTTCTTCACATGATCTCAGGTTGTTGATCAGCTTTTCAACGAGATGGACGATCGTTTTACTAAATCGAACACAGAGTTGCTTCTATGCATTTCATCCCTTGATCCAAGAGATTCATTTCGAAATTTTAATCGTGAGAGGCTACTGCAACTTGCCAGGTTATATTCAGAAGATTTTACTGATATTGATTTATGTCGTTTAGGAATACAATTGGACAGGTATATTTTGAATGTGAAAAATAACGAAGCTTTTAATGAACTTCGAGACATTGGAGAGCTTGCAAAGAAGATGGTTGATATGGAGTATCACACTATGTATGATCTGGTATACCGACTTGTAGAGTTGGCGTTGGTCTTGCCAGTTGCAACAGCTACTGTCGAAAGATCATTTTCTGCGATGAAAATTGTCAAGCATGATTTACGTAATAAGATGGGTGATGGTTTTCTCTCAGATTTGTTAGTGTGTTAAGTCGAGAAAGAAATATTTGCAAGTGTTGGAAATGAAACAATTTTGCAAAGATTTCAGGATATGGGACCCCGGAGACTACTTTTACCGAAGACTATTAGCTAATGTAATTTATTTTATGCTTTATGATAAATCAGTTGTGAAATAAAGTATAGGAGATTCTAATAATTTTTATGAACTTGATATTTTTTATTATTTTATATTAGAATTATTTTTCGACCCCCCATATTGAAATTTCTGGTTCCGTCACGGGGTGTCTGCATTTGTATGTTTTCTTGTAAAGGCAGTTGATCATGATTAATGTGTTGAAGTAAATATCTCTCTTTTTTTTTTCTTTTATGAAAACTGGACAAAATAATTATTAAAAAATAATTTTTAATGGATGAAGTTAAGTAAATTACACAATTATTAAGAAATAGAGTGAAAAGTCTCATATGTCATTAATTAATTGTTTGACATTACTTAATTAATATTTTGTGCTTTATTTATGATGGGTAAAATTGGAAGAAAAAAAATTAGATACTTGTTTTGGAAAAGAAAAAGGACTTCTATTAAAAACAAAAAATAAATATAAAAAGACTTCTATTAAGAATCAGAATGAAAGGTATTTAATGGTTTACTTTACGTATTAATTAGGGAACATTAATTAGTATTTAATGATTTTTATTACATATTAATTGGCGGACATTAATTAGAGATGTGCAAATAGAATATACTGGAATGGAAAATAGAATTACCCTTTTTATAAGTGTGAAATAAGTCCAATCATCCAAATAGATTTCATTTTTAAATTTTTTTGCCCCAATATAGAAAAATGCCCAATCAAAAAAAAATCTCAAATGTTGGGATTTGATGTCCTTTTCCTCGTGAAGGCTCCATCATATTCCTAGTATAGCACCCTTTTGACACAGGCCGCCGAGAGGTCGGCCGACCCCTCAACCCCATCTTGTTCCGTCACTATTCAGTAGGATGAGGCAAAACATCTACAATGGTAACGAAAAACTATTCATTTCCAAGACTTTCACCGCGGAGTATATATCAAAGACATCTTAAGTGACATTTAAATCGATTTCTACCATTTCGAATCAACTATACACCAATCGCTTCTGATGAATGAATCTACTCCTCTGTGTTAAGAAACTCGACACAACCAAAAGTAAACGATACGCATTGCCATCAATTCACGAGTACGCCGTTTTGTAGAGAACTCTTCGATCTTCATCGAACTGCACAGTAGAACTGACGGAGAGAAGCCCGGCGAAGCCTTTTGACAGACAACCCTCGACAGCACACTTCGACTTATGTCTAACCATTTCTTCAGGGCATGAGCATTCGTTGGTCTGATTCTGATCCCACTTGAACTGTTTCTCCGTGTGATCAATGTGTCGTCTTTTCGAATACAAAGCAGTGGTGCACCGTTCGTGCCCGTCTTGTAATTCATCCCTCAACTTGATGTCAGCAGTAACAGTAAACTTCCTCTTTGAACCAGGGTAACTTTTCAGACCTGAAGTACGAACGCCAAGAAATCGTTAAACAAAGAATATATCTACATTTTGTCTTTTGTTTTCTTAAAGAATATTGATGATCCCTCAGAGAAAATAGCCGACCAGGTAATGTCTCGACGTGCTGTGAAGGTTCCAAGTCATCACAAGTACAGCATATGTTAGGAGTTGGCCGGGATCCACGGATCCTAAAGATGGAGATATTAGATGTAGTTGAAATTGCACGGAATATAAATTAAATATAAAGCGGGGTTATAACATACGTATATATGTTTTCAATTTTCAGAAAATCGGATGTGAAACAAAATGTATAATTTGTTTTCAAGAATGCATTTTGAAGCAACTGTATTCAACCTTAATATGCATTTTCGTTTCGAAGGAATAAGTTAAGGTCCCACATATCGTAACTCTCCTTTGGCTTTAGGTGATTTCATCCCAGATCAAATTAAAGTCGTAATGATTTTTTTATCACTATGTAGCACAAGAAAAACGAGCAACGTCAGTAAGTGTAGGAACATTTACTTGTACATATGCTCCACAAAGTCATCTATTAAGATAGGCCACGCTCCTGAATGAATATGGTGAAGAAAAAGTTAGATCACTGACTAATTATTGCCAGAAAACCCTTTTTTGCATACTAATCACTCGAAGATTAGATATCATCCAATAGTGAGACCAGATCTTACTATCCAGGAATCCTATAACGAAACGAAAAACATGTAGAATGCATAAAAGGGGTGGAGAAAAAGAAAGGACATAGTGCAAACACACAGAAGAAACTCATACCTTCGGGATCGTAGCCCTCGAGATTTTCATGGACACAGCGACTGAAGGCAAGAACTTGGCACCATGTATCTTCGGATATGTTGTACCGCTGATTTTTCTGGAGAGGGAGAAAAACATAATTAAATATCTGTTAAATGATATTACCACGAATGAATAAAACCGAAAAAGAGAAAAAAAAACATAATCTTGGAGATAAATGATTCAAAAAGGATCTCAATGTGTAATATCTCCCTGTCTGAGGAAGAAAAACAAACATATGAAGACAAAGTAGCAGTATATGGATTATTGGCATTTATGAAATATTGCTAGCATTATTGATATTTGCTTTTATCTTTTCATTCACAGAGAACCAAGGAAATATGTCGTGTTTTCTATGCTATCTTTGCAAATCTCAAAGTTCTTTATTACCTCAATGAAGCTGCACCATTCATTAACAAGTCTGAATCTTCCAGCCAAAACTAATCTCCAGGCCATAACAGCCCTGCTCACAGCTGGGGATATAACATTATCATATTGCTGATCAGAAACAAATCAGTATGGAATTGATATATAAATCCATTGGAGTAATGAATACGGAATCTAACAACCATAAACTCAACTTACTGATATTTTTTTGACCATTTTCCCGGCAAATAAAGAAAACAAAATTATAGAAGCGCTTGAACTCCAAAAAATCATTCTATAAAGAGGAAAAAACACATGGTTAGTAAATAAAACATTCATATTATTGTGCAGATAGCTAACTATGGTAGTTACCCTTAAATCCAAGTTCAACATCAACTTGTAAATTTCCTCAAGAATCGATACCCTGAGTAAGGTAACGAATTTTAAAACATGTATTAAGCACTTTATAGTTAAATAATAAGTAAATAACAGAAACTTAATTAACGAGTCATAAGAAATTATGAATTTAAGAGGCAATCTTGCTGTTCTACTCGAACCGATCTTCCTTCGATTCTTACAACACGTAAGAAAGTGCCAAATTCACCTGCATTCTCATCTAAAATATCTACTGAGAAACTGATGCATTTCTGAGACGAAAACGAACAATTTCAATTCATACGCTAATGCCACAAAGATTATACCTTCTACTGATTTTTGTCTCCACCACTGTCAACAACTGAGCTAATGCCTCTCTAAACATTATTCCTTTCCGATTGTCTCCCCCATAACATTCGCGCTCATTTACATACATCCCTGAAACAAGATCTGCAAGAAAAATTAACGAGTAATCACCAAATAATTCATATAAATTGGATTAATATCTTTGAAACAGAAGATACGCTATAATTTCAAATCACATAGTAAAATATCATATTCTACTCCGCAGACAACAAAAGGGCAATCACCGAAAGAGACTTTAACCATATCATTTGCATCAAATCACGAAATCCAAAGAACTTCCACGGCTAGACAAGCCTCAGTCAATATGAAATTGGATAAGAAATACATGGCTGCATCCCCATGAAAATCACCCACCAAAACCCAGAACAAAGAACCCCAAATCCATCGACCCCTAAATCCTCGCATACACCAAAATCGCAAAAAAATAAAAAGTACCGATTAAAATTGACGAGAAAAAAAAATATGTAGAGACAAATTTACCGCAGTACTGGCGGTAGATTAAGAATATATCAAACGTAAAATCCATTACGCAGCGGGTTTCCTTTCCTCAGAGAGACGAAACCTCTAACCGTGAAATTCAACGAAGAACAGAGTGTGGCAGAAGTAATTGGAGCGTCCTCTCCTCTCTAAAATGTTCGCAGGTCTGAATTGGAAGATGAAATACACAGCGAAACGTATCTAATATATATATTTATATATACTTTTATATAATTGGTGATGGTTTTAACGTTTTGACTAATTCAAATTGATTTGGTATGACATTAATAAATACTATTTTATCCTTAATTTTTAAATTTATTTCAATTATACCCCAAAAATCATATTTTTAATTTATAAAACATATTTTTCAATTAAAATTAATATTATAATTTCATATTATAAAAATAATTTTATATTTTGTTTATATTTTAAGCACACGCATCGAGTGTCCGGGAAAATACTAGTATATATAATAAGTAAAGATGTTCACAACTATATGTTCACATCACAATATGGACTACGGTGTCTTTGTCTGAGGATGCCTACTAGATAAAAAAAAAAACTATTCTGAAAAAATAACGTGAGCACCGCATCGGTCTCTTTTAGCTCCAAAATAAAAATTTTAATCAATGTTAATCTTATTTCCTTACACAACACGCCGATGGAGTTGTAATAAATCTAAGTATACAATCTTTTTTTCGATAAAAATATGTCAGAAATACTACATAATAGTATTCTAATATAAGTCAATAGTCAAATGGATGGAAACATTACAATTCAGCAGTCAAGTATGATTTCGAACATGTCTGGAAAAAAAAAGATCAAAGACTCAAATTTAGTGGTTTTTTTTCGGTTATTTGATACTACGGGACGGTAAAATATTCGGCGAAGAAAACCCAACTACCTAGGCTTGGAAACTCCAAACTTCGAACATGAGTTCTAGATCGTCTGCATCGTCGAGCTTCATTAACAGTAGAAGAAAAAACCACTGAACCCTCAAATCCCGCTAATCTTCCAAAATTCGATACAGACATAATTTAGTGTGGGGCACGTGCGAGATTCCCGCAAAAATTGACGTTAATCATGACGGAAAAACCAAATTGGTCGAAAATCGACATCTATGACTAAATTGGTTCATTCAAAATATCGGGGACTAAATTAATCCACATGATAAATATTATAATATTATGGACTATTTTAGGTTTTCTCCTATTTATATACATATTCATTTCATTCATCGTGTCGGCTTTAGTAGTTCGTGTCCTTTTTTAACACGCACGTTGTAATTTGTAATCTCATAATTATCTATTTTTGGTTCAATGAATTTGCCGTTATATTCAGTGAATTTGCAACAAAGTTAAGTTGAATGTATATTATCATATGTCTTGTGGTTTATAAAATATATTTGGCAATTAATCAAAATAAAGCAATCAATCGCTAAGATTAAGCTATTATTTACTCAATACCGATTATGGGCTACTAAACTTCGTACAAAAACAAAAGAATATCGTTTGAAATACATATATGGTTTTGAACTATGTCATCGACATATATTCGAACACATCATTTTTCTTCCTTTCTCGTACCTAAAACCAAAAATATTTAACGTTGATTGTGAACGATTTTGCATATATTTCGATTTGATCGTACTTTCTTGAGCATAAATTAGGTCCTTAGCTAACGAGCATTAGTCTAAAATTCGAACCCATTGATATATTTATGGTATATTACATCAAATCATAATAATAATTACTACTTTGAACCATTGCATGATATTTAATCAACATACGTAATATACATGTGTAGAGTTGGTGATGAGGTCAAGGTAGAAAATTGATTTTCATTCGCCCTCTTCCTATGACGGAGCTCGAACAACGACAACACGTCACAATACCGATATTGCGAAGGTAGCTTTTTGTTGATCTAACATTAATATAATAATATAACTAATTTTGTTCCAGTGCAATGTACGGGTTTTAATTATGTATTTTAACAATGTTCAGCATGTGTTTTAAGTATGTATCTTAACCATGTTTTCATGACTGATCGTATGTATTGCTAAAAACAGTTTTTTTTTTCAATCACTATGATAGTGTGTAGTTTTTTTTTTATGTTTTTTATTAATTTATTTTTTTATTCATCTATTACAATTAAAAAACATGTATCAATTGTAACTGAGAATGTGTGAGTGGGTAGTTTTTTATAATATTTTTACATATATTTTTTAATTAATATTATTTAAACTGAAAATGGACACGTGTAATGATATTAATCAAACTACATTTGCATAGTATATAAGATATAAATAAAATAGAGAATGAAATAACACAAATAACGTATCGTGCAAAGATAAACTATAATACTAATTTGACTTTTAAATAATCAAAAAATGAAATAACTAAACAGATAATTATTTTTAAAAATTAAGCTAAAAACAAAAGGATATGAAAATAATTAGAAAATGTGTAAATAGAATTAAATTAAATTGACTTAAACAATTGTAATAAGTCATGGGAAATTAATTTGATATAACATAATCGTTCAAGACTTCAAATTAATAAAAGTTAAAAAGATAAAGAAATGTAGTTAAAAAGAATAAAAAGATGCTAATGGGCTGAATTGAACCCAGGTACTCATAGTAATAAAACTACTAAACAACCACTATATCAAGTCAATTTTTACTTCTAAATACAATGAAGACTATATATAATTTTAAAACAATATTCTATGTACATAGTACTAAAAATTCCGAAAATTTTCGCGGGGGCGGTAGCCCCCCGGGCCCTATGCTAGATCCGCCCCAGACTATATAGCCTTAATTTAAAGAGACTTTTAGAAGAATAACGAACAACGTATGCAGCACACAGCTCCCATTTAGAACCAAAATTCAAACAAAACCTAATGTCGATGCTTATTAATTGTAATTAAAAGGGCACTTATCTAAATTTCTAAATAATAAGTTAACATTCTTACATTTTTATCTGACCGAAATCACACGCACGGATGTTCTTTACCAATGGGGTAATGCCACGTGTGTGCGTGTGTGTGTATACATGTTTAATCATAAATTAGGCTAAGGTGGTGGTTTTAGCTTAATCAATTAAACCAATCAGAATTACGACTGTTTTTTACTTTAAAAACAACCTTCTTACAAATAGGCTAACATTTATACGTTTGTGTTTGATAAGTTTTAATGTTGTTTACATGGGAAATGTTATAACATTAAATATCACGTACTTTCACATGATAAAATTCAACCTTAGAAAACCCTAGCTTTTTAGGGTTGATTAATAGTTTATAATCCTAGTCTAACTAGGATTAATGAATAATAATGATATATTTATGATGTATTGCACCAATCAATAATACTAATAATAATAATAATAATAATAATAATAATAATAATAATAATAATAATAATAATAAATGTGCTACTATTCACAGATGAAAAATATTGAAATTTGTAAAAGTTATTTTATCTAACAATATTGATTCAACAATAATTATGTTATTAATTTATTTTCCATAAAATTCAACAACTTTAATTGTATGAGTTATTCAATAATATTAATTAAGTTATTTTACCAAGGACACAATACAATATTTAATTTATTTTGTGTTGTATTACTCTATACATTAATCCCTATAATTTTATAGTAATTAAAAATAAATATTAATATTTAATTTATTTTAATATTAAATTTACTCATGTTAGCACCGATTATCACAATCCACGTACTGAAAGCATCGATGATCACAGCATTGTATTCCTCCAAACTTTATGCGATCTTATGTGTATATGATGAATTTGCTATAAGTGAATAGATTTGGGAAAATAAATAAATATTACCTATAAAAAGAAAAAAATTAAAGTTGCTAATAATTACCAATAAGTACATATATTTAATGGTTTACTCTAATAATTAGGGGTGCAAATTAAAAAAAAAAAAAAGCTGCCAATAGAATTACCAAGATAATAATAATCTATTCTATTTAATAAACGGTGAGGGGTAGCTAAAAACCGTCCAAATTTGGTCAGTCAACTTTAATATTTTATTTTACCCTTTTATTTATAATTTATTTTAATTTGAGTAATTACCATGTTAATCCTGAATTATTTATTTATTACATCCCCACAAATTAATTTTTCTCTTTATATATTTAAGAATAATATTTGATCTATTAAATATAAATTACAAATAACTCAAAATATAAAATATTACTATATATATTTATATTTTAAGCACATGTATCGAGTCTGAATATAGTAGCAGCAGCAGTAACAACAACAACAACAATAATAATAATAATAATAATAATAATAATAATAATAATAATAATAATAATAATAATAATAATAATAATAATAATAATAATAATAATAATAATATTGATAATAATAATAATAATAATAATTTGAACCATTGCATGATTTTTATTTTATGTATGTTTCAAACTTGTTAACTCATCTATTGCAGAGTTTCTAGATGGAGCAATCTCTTCTCGGATAGTGAATAGTATTACAATATGAGTTTTAGGCTCGATTTGTAGTAAATTTTTAGATGTTATTATTCAGACTTTAACACTGTACTCCTTTGGACTTTGTTTTTATATTTTTTGCTTCTTGTTTTCTCCCTCTGATATATGAGAGGTTTCTTTCCTATTGTTTTATCGATTATTTTTAGAGGGTGCTCTTGATTTTTATTCACTTTTAAATCTTCTTTCACTCATGAAATTAACATTGAAAAAAAAAAAAAAAACTTACTCCAATTTTTTTATTATTATTTCTTGTTTATTTTTTATGTAAAATACAAGTTGAGCAGTGTAGGGACTCATTACTTGGATTTATTTATTTAACCATGTTTTGTAGTCTCCTGGTCTTGCTTTAGTGGTCGCCTATGAAAATATTAGTTAAGTAATAAATAGCTACCTAATTATATTATAACTACTAAATAAATTAGTTTCAAAGATATGCATTCGTGTACATTATAATTTCAACAATAGATATACTTCATCACTTCAAAGTCATCAAATAATAATTAATGGTGCCCCACGAATGTAGCATTATTGGCGTACTATATAATTTTCTTAAAAAAAAAAAAAGTATTTATCTCAACGATAGAATAATACGATAATTGAGCATCTGAGCCACTTGAAACATTGAATCAGGAGTAGACCCTTGATTAGCACCATATATAACTGGGCAATTTTCTGAAATGGGCCATAATTAATTATAATTGTGAAAAGGATATTTGTATAAATGAATTACAGGGGAAAAAAAAATTGTCTAGAAAAATGCAATTGCTTGTATAAATGAATTGCAGAATAAAAAAATGCCTAGAAAATTACAATCACTAATCAAATATATCCAATGAGAGAAAAATATATAAAAATTTGGGTCACTAATGATTTTTTATTTTGAGTTACTATATTTGGTACCTGTCAAAATAGATCACTAACTTCACATGTCGGAATAAATTTGAGTAATTGGTTATTTTTTCGACAAATTAAGCTGAAATTTTACTTGTTTGATGACTTAGAATATTTTTTATTCATTTGTCTGCTAATTTTCACTACAACTGTCAACTATGTAGGCTCCAATTTGTTTTGTGACATAGGAAGTTGGCGACTCATTTTTATTATTATCAAATATAGTAATCCAAAATAAAAAATCGGAATATATAGTGTCCAAATTTATAAGTTTTCCCATAATGCGGATAGATTTGATATATACTTGTGAAACAAATATCTCAACACATTTTTTTACGCACACATATGTTAATGTTACGAATAATATTTATTTATCAATATTGGAATATCTATATAGCATTAGCTGTGAGAAGTTTTGATTAAATATCTTGTAAGTTCGTATATAGCGAGAATTATGCTCTAACCATAACCTAACAGAAATATTTGCGGTGTCCATACAATTTGGAAACTAAAATATTATTTTGTCTTGTTATGTATTATTATAGAACGGTCCATCTCACTCATATAATATTTTTTCTGTTATAAAAATATTAATTGTGATTAATATTATATTAAGATTATTTTATTATAATGATACTTATATTGAATTATAATGATAATATAGCTTATAATAATAAAGAGAGAGAGATTAGAGAGATATTAAGTATTTCAATACTTGGTGTGATTTACAATGAACTCTAATCACCTATTTATACTACTAATAATTCACTATTACAACTAATCACATTAATTACAATTATACACCTCACACTAAAATACAAACTCTTCAATTAAACACCTCATCTTATCATCTTATCACATTATCATCATTTAATATAATACTTCCAAATCATCAATAATTTAACTAATATTATTATTTAAAACATCCACATTTAATTATTTCATAATACTCCCCCTTGGATGTTTTCAAAGAATATGCCTCGTTAAAACCTTATTAGGAAAAACCCAATGGGATAAAAACCTAATGAAGGAAAAAGAGTACATGATTCTTTTAGATACGCTTTCGATTGTTGCCTCATTAAAAACCTTACTGGGAAAACCACATGGGAAAAACCTCAGTGAAGGGAAAAAGAGTGCAACGCGTATTTACTCCCCCTGATGATGACATCATTTAAGATCTCGAAGTTTTCGAACTCCAATTGAATATACCAATCTTTTGAAAATTATTGGGGGAAGTGCTTTCGTGAATAAATCTGCAAGATTTTCACTTGATCGCACTTGTTGTACATCAATATCACCATTTTTCTCTAAATCATGTGTAAAGAAAATTTTGGTGAAATATGCTTTGTTCTATCTCCCTTAATATATCATTCCTTTAATTGGGCAATGCATGCAGCATTATCTTCATATAAAATCGTAGGAAGTAACTTTTTCGATACTAGCCCACTAGTTTGTTGTATATGCTCAATTATCGATCGCAACCAAACACATTCTCGGCTAGCTTCATGAATAGCTAAAATTTCCGCATGATTAGAAGAAGTAGCCGTTAAACTTTGTTTAACTGACCGCCATGAAATAGCGGTTCCGCCATGTGTAAATAAATAGCCCGTTTGCGATCGAGCATTATGTGGGTCAGATAGAAAACCAGCATCTGCATACCCAATCAAATCTTTTTTGATTCATTAGAATAGAACAATCCCATATCAGTTGTTCCTTGAAGGTATCGAAAAATCCGCTTAATTCCATTCCAATGTCTACGAGTCGGTGACGAACTATATCTCGCCAATAGATTCACAGCGAACGCTATATCAGGTCGCGTATGACTCGTTAAATACATTAGGGCTCCAACAGCACTGAGATATGGTACTTCAGGACCAAGTAGTTCTTCATCGTTTTCGCAAGGTCTAAACGGATCTTTATTCACATCTAAAGATCGAACAATCATTGGAGTATCCAATGGATGAGCTTTATCCATATAAAATCTTTTCAATACCTTTTTCGTATAAGTCTCTTGATGTACGAATATCCCATTCTTTAAATATTCAATTTGCAGTCCAAGACAAAATTTCGTTTTACCGAGATCTTTCATTTCAAACTCTTTTTTCAAACAATTAACGGCTTTTGATAACTCTTCAGGAGTTCCAATTATGTTAATATCATCAACATAAACTGAAATGATGACAAATTCATTTCCAGATCTTTTCATAAATATGCACGGGCAAGTTTGATCATTTTTATACCCTCTTTCGATAAATATTCACTTAGGCGATTATACCACATACGCCCAGATTGCTTTAATCCATAAAGCGATTTATTTAGCTTGATTGAGTACTCATTTCGGGGCCCTGAATTTTCAGGTAACTGAAATCCCTCGGGAAGTTTCATATATATATCACTATCAAGTGATCCATATAAATAAGCGGTGACAACATCCATTAGACGCATATCGAGTCCTTCACGTACTGCCAGACTAATTAAATAACGAAAAGTAGTTGCATCCACCACAGGAGAATACGTCTCCTCATAATCAATACCAGGTCGTTGTGAAAAGCCTTGTGCAACAAGCCGTGCTTTGTATCTCACAATTTCACCGTTTTCATTTCTCTTTCTAATGAAAACCCATTTATATCCAACCGGCTTTACATTTTCTGGTATGCGGACTACAGGTCCGAAAACTTTTCGTTTCTCAAGTGATTTTAATTCTGCCTCGATTGCATCTTTCCATTTTGGCCAATCATTTCTTTGTCTGCATTCTTTTACAGACCCTGGTTCATGATCCTCATTCTCATTTATCTCATTCATTTCATGTAGCGCTACGTTAAATGAGAATTTATTGTCAACGTTGACTTTTTCTCGGTTCCATCTAATTCCATTTTGGGCATAATTTATTGAGATCTCTTCATTATCATTATTCTCAAAAATTTCAGGTACCTGATTTCCATTATCATAATCATTAATGCCCATTGACTCTTCTAGAGTCGATAAATCCTCGACTGGACCATTCTTATTATTGCTCCTTTTCTTTTTCGAGGATTTTTATCTTTGGAACCCGAGGGCCTACCACGTTTTAGTTGTGGCTTAGGCTCGATCATTATATGTTCTCCAGGAACATTAACTTTTGCAGGAGCATTAACAGCTGGTATATGTGACTTAGTCACTCTTTTAAGGTCAGTAAAGCTATCTGGCAGTTGATTAGCTAATCCTTGTAAATGAATTATCTTTTGAACTTCTAGTTCACATTCTTTCGTTCGAGGATCATAATGATTTAGCGATAATTCATTCCAACTAATACTCATTTCCAGCTGTTTCTTTTCTCCCCCTAATGTCGGAAAATTCGATTCATCGAAATGACAATCGGCAAATCTAGCCGTAAATAAATCTCCAGTTAGAGGTTCTAAATATTTTATTATCGATGGAGATTCAAATCCGACATATATTCCCAACCTCCTTTGAGGTCCCATCTTAGTGCGTTGTGGTGGAGCAATTGGAACATATACCGCACATCCAAAAATTCTCAGATGGGAAATATTTGGTTCCTGACCATAAACCATTTGTATCGGGGAGATATCGTTATAACTTGTTGGCCTGATGCGGATTAGTGCCGCTGCATGTAATATAGCATGTCCCCAACAAGATGAATGAAGTTTCGACTTCATTAATAATGGTCTTGCAATTAATTGCAGCCTTTTAATCAACGATTCTGCAAGACCGTTTTGCGTATGTACATGTGGCACGGGGTGCTCAACATCAATTCCAATAGACATGCAATATTCATTAAATGCCTTGGAAGTAAATTCACCAGCATTATCAAGGCGTATTTTCTTTATTGGAAAGTCCGGAAAATGTGCTCTTAATCGAATCAACTGAGCAAGCAATCTCGCAAAAGCTACATTCCGTGTTGATAACAAACACACATGAGACCATCTAGTTGATGCATCAATCAATACCATGAAATATCTAAATGGTCCACACGATGGATGTATCGGTCCACAAATATCACCTTGTATACGCTCCAAAAATCTTATGGATTCATTCTTTATTTTTACTGGTGATGGACGAATAATCAACTTCCCTTTAGAGCAAGCAGCACATGATAATTCATTAGATTGAAGAATCTTCTGGTTCTTCATTAAATGTCCACGTGAATTTTGAATTATTCTCCGCATCATAATTGAACCGGGATGGCCCAACCGGTCATGCCAAACAACAAATGTATTATCATTAGTAAACTTCTGGTTTACGATAGCATGCGATTCAATTGTTTTAACATACGTATAATACAATCCAGAGTCAAATGAATGTAATATTTCAACAACTCGTTTATCATTCGAAACCACTTTTGTAATGTGCAAATATTCAATATTTCTCTTTTCTGCAGTCTCAATGTGATATCCATTATGTCGAATAGCTTTAAAGCTCAATAAATTTCTTTGAGACTTAGGAGAATATAAGGCATTATCAATTATTAGCCTTGTCCCTCTGGCAGTATAACATTGGCTCTTCCGGAGCCCTCAATTATATTTGTGCTACCCGATATAGTGATAACACTTGTTTCTTTCATTTCAAGATGGGAGAAATATTTCTTATTTCTTAGAATCGTATTAGTCGTTGCACAATCTGCAAGACATAACTCCCCATTGCACATGCTTGTATCCATTGTATTGATAAATATATAATAACTAGAATTATTAAATAAATAAGCGTCAAAATAAAATTATATATATAAAGATAAAATAATAAATAATAATGCTTAAATAAAATTTATAACGACACTTCAGTTTTCTTTATTTGGATCTTTAACAAAAACCAAAATATTCAAATGAGCATAGGATCTAGCACCAATTTTCTGAAATATCGTAATCTTGAGCAAAATTTAATTTCATCGACACTTCACTTTTAATTGCTCTTTATAAAGATCAACGGGATCTTTGGGTGCGAATAATAACCAACGATAATATATAATAATCTTTATATTGCTCAATACATCTTTCTCAATCATATACTAGTTGTCCACTTCGGGGGAAATATTAATAATAACCACGGTAAATATAATGTTCACGACCACTTTTATTATTTGCGCATACATTCACTTCAGGGAATGCAACATAATCATTTAGTCGGACTTATGTTTTTCATTCATCCATCATAATATTTTCTGATCATTTTCTCACGATATTTATTCGTATTATATCCGATGGACTGAACGTGGTGAATGCTTTATAATATACCGAAGTAATTGCGTAAATCACTAGCAAGTATAAAATCGAGAGTGATAAATCAAAGTTTGCCAAATTCAATATATTGATATCATAAAAATAAAATCATCATTAAAATATTAAAAGGAAAAATTATAATTAATCTTCTTTTATATCTTCTTTTGTAAAAGTTCTAATGAAAAACGATATCCACATCCAAATAACTGTCGCCGTAATAATAATCATAAGTAATAGATCAAACATCGGACAAAGCGTCATCCTTCAAAATAAAATATATTTCAGTAATTATAATATTAAAGAAAAATTATAATTAATAATTATATTTTAAAAACATTGGTAAAAACATTATCCACATAGCCGTAAGGATCACCGTAAATAAAGTAAGCAACAGAAGATCCATCTTTGTATAAAATGACATGATTCTATAACATGAAAAAGAACATAATAATCAGATAACTAATAAATCAATGATAAAATATATAAATTGTTTTATGAAACTCGTTCTTTATTATTTCATAGTTATTGTCCAAGCTCCGATAAGGTTGCGGTAATAAAATTTGTCCAGTGTCCAAAACTATTCGGTCCAATAATTACTTCAAATTGTTCAATCAAAAAATCAATAATATGCGCTACTGAGGTGGGGATAACCACAAGACCTCGTGGGCTTTTGGTGTTGTGTACGTGAATATATATAAAAAAAATCGTAAATAAAAATTCCACACACCACCACGGGGTATGGAAATCTGGACCTCTCGTCACTTATAGTGAACGATATTCCGCGAAACCACTCGGGTATTGGCGTTTAGTTATAAAACTTTTAAAATATACTTTTATAATATATATTTTTAAATTAATCACAATTAATATATGATTAGTATAAATTAAATATTAAATTACCGTACCTCGACTAAACTCGTACGAGATCTTCGACGGAGGTTGATCTTGACGACGGAGAGCGGTCGTGCTGATAACGTGTTATAAAAATATTAATTGTGATTAATATTATATTAAGATTATTTTATTATAATGATACTTATATTGAATTATAATGATAATATAGCTTATAATAATAAAGAGAGAGAGATTAGAGAGATATTAAGTATTTCAATGCTTGGTGTGATTTACAATGAACTCTAATCACCTATTTATACTACTAATAATTCACTATTACAACTAATCACATTAATTACAATTATACACCTCACACTAACATACAAACTCTTCAATTAAACACCTCATCTTATCATCTTATCACATTATCTTCATTTAATATAATACTTCCAAATCATCAATAATTTAACTAATATTATTAATTAAAACATCCACATTTAATTATTTCATAATATTTTCTACTATTATTTTTGTTTTTATATCCATTGCTAGCTATCTTCCACTAGTTGGATTTTGTGAAGGTACACATCTTGGCAAGTAGATAACTTTGGTTAAAAAAAATAATAAATAACTTGTAGTCGTTTAGTTAGTTCGTGCATGACATATAAAGGAGACAAAAGGGCAAAGCACTGTTAATGTCATCATGAAATACAAACTTAAGGCATAAACTTATGAAAACCAAGCTTTGACTAGTTTGGAATTTTTTTGCCTTTTTTTTTAATGTTATCTCTAACCCACGTATAAACAATTAGCATTGAGCTAGTCAACCACAAAACAGTTGTTTTTTTTTTCTTTATCAATTTTTTTTTTTTAAAATAGTCACGTTAACCAAACTTTTTGATCAATAGACTTCAAAAGTATTTTTTTGTTATTTTACGGAGAAAAACAGAAGCAAAGAACTCATGTTGCTGCTGAATTATAGGGCCACTTCAGAAAAAAACATTCACATTTTGTTACTCGACGGCTTGGAGATAAGGTGGTAAAACAAAATGTTAGAAAGAAATTTAAAATAATAATAATAATAATAATAAAAATAATAATGTAATAATAATAATAATAATAATAATAATAATAATAATAATAATAATAATAATAATAATAATAATAATAATAATAATAATAATAATAATAATCTTTTTATTTGGGGCAGAAAAATTCGAAACGAGATCATCAATAACTGCCTAAGCCTTATTTTTCTTATATTTTTTCATTTATATTTTTTTTTTTACTTTTCCCTCACACCCAAATATTATATATGTGTACACACCACTACAAGTCTAGCTTAGTGGTTGAGAGGGTGCAATATCCTCTTGATCATGGATTCGAATCATGTTACTATCGTTGTTTCTGGGATTTGGAGTGGATCACATGAACTAGGGAGTAATAGTCTCGCTAAAAGCCGTAGTCGTCTCATAGCCGACATTGAGATTCTAATTCATTTCAAATTGAACTTAGACGTATTGTGGGGACTACGGTGACGTTGTGTGGGAAAACGTATTGTTTGAAACGAGAATTTGAGATGAAAGATCTCGGAAAAACGAAAATTTTATCTCGGACTACAACTTGAATATTTAAATAATGGAATATTTGTCCATCAAGAGACTTATACAAAAAAAAAATTTGAAAAGATTTTATATGGACAAAGCGCATCCATTAACTACACCGATGATCGTACGGTCCCTTGATGTAATAAAAGATTCATTCAGACCATGCAAAAATAACCAAGAAATACTTGGTGTCGAAGTTCCATATCTTAGTGCTATTGGCGCATTAATATATCTTACAAATCATACTCGACCGATATAGCATTTGCTGTAAATTTATTAGCGAGATACAGTTATGCACCAACCCGCGACATTGGAATGGAATCATACAAATATTTCGTTACCTGCAAGGAACTACGGATATGGGATTACTCTATTCTAATGATTCACAATCTCATTTAATTGGTCATGCAGATGCAGGGTTTTTATCTGACCCTCATAATGATCTATCACAAACGAGTTATTTATTTACATATGACGGTGCAACTATTTCATGGAGATCGGTTAAACAAAGTTTAACAGCTATTTCTTCAAATCATGCTGAAATATTAGTAATTCATGATGCTAGTCGAGAATGTGTTTGGCTAAGATCTATTATTCTTGCGGGTTATCTTCTGAAAAATTACTCCCTATAACATTATTTGAAGATAATACAACATGCATCGCTCAATTAAAAGAAGGTTACATCAAAGGTGATAGGACAAAACATATATCACCAAATTTTTCTTTACACACGAACTACAGAAAAATTGTGATATTGATGTAGAACAGGTTCGATCAAGTGAAAATCTCGATGATCTATTCACAAAGGCACTTCCTTCGAGAATTTTTGAAAAGTTAGTATATTAAATTGGAGTCCGAAAACTTAGTGATCTTAAAGGATATTCTCATCAGGGGAGTGGATACACGTTGCACTCTTTTTTTCTTCACTATGATTTTTCCCACAGGATTTTCCTAGTAAGGTTTTTAATGAGGCAACAATTAAAAGTATAAGAATTATGTACTCTTTTTCCTTCATTAGATGTTTATCCCACTGAGTTTTTCCAAGTAAGGTTTTAACGAGACATATTATTTGAAAAACATCCAAGAGGAAGTATTATGAAATAATTAGTTTAAGGTGTGGATGTTTTTAATGTTGATATAATTAGATGAATTAAATGTTGTGATTTTATTTATATTAAATGTTGTTTAAATAGTTGGATGATTAATGGGATGAAATGTATTAAATGATGTGAATATTAGTTGTAATGTAATAGTGAAATTAGATTAGTATAAATAGGTCATTAATTTTGTATTGAAAACCACACCGAAAAATTGAATAATATTTAATAATTTATCTCTCTAATCTTTCTCTTTAATATTATAAGCTTTATTATCATAATAATATTATAATATTCTTAATATAAGGTAATAATATCAAAATAATCTTAATATAATATTTAATTATAATAATATTTTTATAACGGAAATATTAATTTTTTGTCAATTTTATTTTAGTAACGTTATTGGGCTAGTCTGGAACAATTCATATGGGCTGGTTATGGCCCAAATCGGCCCATTCTAAGTGACAATAAATTAGCACCTAAAAATATTGAAGAAATATAATACCAAAATTATATGATTCTATATATGTGAAGTAAAATGAACTCACCTAATCTCTAATGTATGACAAGAAGAATTGAACCATATTTCGACATAAGTAATAAAGTATCTATTTTCTTTCCACAAACATATACACATATATAGAGATTTGCTATGGTGCATACCCTATCGTGAGCACCACGTGAGCACCACACACGTACTTTGCCTCTTTTCGATACAAAACGAAATTTTTAGCCTAATGTTAATCATATCCCCCTTACACAACAACATGATGATGTTGTAAAACAAATTCATCTTCATAAAAACACGAAGAAGATCGATAAGAAGAATTTATTTAATATCACATCCGTGTGATGAATCTGTTTTATCTTCTTCGTGTTTTTATGAAGATGAATCTGTTTTACAACATCATCATGTTGTTGTGTAAGGGGGATATGATTAACATTGGGCTAAAAATTTCGTTTTGGATCGAAAAGAGGCAAAGTACGTATGTGGTGCTCACGGGGTGCTCACGATAGTGTATGCATCATAGCAAATCTCCACATATATATATCGATATATATATATATATATATATATATATATATTGTAACAAGTTGTTAAATTTTGCTATGTTTTAAATGCTTCCATCACATGTTTGGAGGAACCGAGGAAGAAGAATTTATTAATAGCCTGTCAGAACACCATACTATCAATCTGCGTCATATATATATATATATATATATATATATAGTTTTTTATCAACCTGCATCACATATATATATATTAGTTTTCTATTATGTGATATTTGACGTTCGATTTATTATTATTATTATTATTATTATTATTATTATTATTGTTATTGTTGTTGTTTCTGCGTTTGTAGGTAGATTTATATTTTTTTAATATATTAAGGACTTGATAAATACAGTAACGCGTAGGGGTGTGCATAGTTCGGTAAACTGATCGAACCGACCAAAAAACCGAAAATTCGGTACAAACCGAATACCGAACAAAAATTTCGGTTCGGTATTCGGTTTTTATTTTTTGAAAATTCGGTAATTCGGTTCGGTTTCGGTATACTGGTTCGGTATACCGAACCGATCGAATTACCGAATTTTTTAAAAAATTAAAAAAAATAAAAAAATTATAAATTTAATATATTTTTTTCGAATTTTAATATATAAATATATTAATTATTTTTTTTTTATGAAATTTCGGTAAATTCGGTACAAACCGAAAAAACCGATTTAAATTCGATAAAAACCGAATACCGAACCGAGTTTTGAAATTCGATTCAGTATTTGGTTTTGAAAATGGCCGAACCGAATGCACAGCCCTAGTAACGTGGAAAAATATATATGTATTATATTATATATTAATAAAAGGGAGTTAATGCTTATGTTGGGACCATGCAAATGGCTGGAGATTTAAAGCAAACTTAAGATGGGGATGGCCCATTTGTTAATTAAAAAAATAACAAATAAAAAATATATAAAAAAATTATTTTGGGCTTCTGTCTCTAAAGAGCCTTGTGTTTGTGGGCCCACATTTGTCCTTTCTATTATCTAATTAAATGTAATATAAAAGCCCATTGGCCCACAAACATAAATTCAAAGACAATACATTGAATGCCAACGTTACCCTTGTATCCGTTATTTTTCTTAAGTTTATTTTAATTTTTAAAGATTATAATTTATTTCCTCCATTTTTGTCATCTCTATAATTTCAATATTTAAAAAATATGTGCATGTTTATCATTACGTGGTAATTCAAGACTAACTATCGAAATATAATTGACTAAAATTTAATAATAATAATAACAAATAAAAGAGGTGAATTATCCAAGTGTTTATTTAAAGAAATTTGATGTGATTTTACGATTAATGTCTTGAATCAAATATTTATGGAAATATACATAGATGATTTCATTTTTCTTAATCCCTTCTGCATATTTGACTGATCATATAATTAAAACAATATATAGGCCATATAATGCTCCCATAATCGACCCCTAAAACAAGGTCACCCACCTAGAATCAAAATATTGACAAAAGTCAAAATAAATTAGGGCAATATATTGGTCCAAACAATGTAATGTCCCAAACCTAGCTTAGTGTGATCCGCGGTTTCTTTGTTGGAATCAAACATATTTTTCTTTCCTAGGATCAGTTTCCAACTGATACTCAAATTCAAAATTCTTCATTCATACTACTAACTGAAATCTAAAATAAGTTTGGGTATTTTTCTCTCTCCTAAAAACTCAAAAATGTGTTTGCACTGTTCAGCATCTCAAATGTTTACTTAAATTATATTTTTTCTCAAATTATTTTTAAATTCGTATTAGTGCGATATTTATTAATGTAGTTTGTTTTTATATAGAAAATTCTTTAAGTATAATCAAAAGACATATCTTTATTATGATACTCAAAATCTGTATATTATTTATTTATTTTTATATAGTATTGAGTTGCAACAATAATACAACTATTCAAAGAAAATATTAAGATAACATATAAGTACTTAAAATATAAATACATCACAAATTATGAAAAATAACAAACGAACAGATTATAATTTTATTATTAATTCTATTAAATAATTTCTCAATCGAATGTAAATTAACATCGTGATCTAATTCAAAAAATATTCTTTTAGTGTATCGTCCGGTCAATATTGAGCTTTATTGTATTCAACGACGGACATTTCCATTGTGTTAGAGGCAAAATCCGAGGAGGAGAGGGCTGCTTGATGACGGCTTCTAACCCCACATCAGCAGCTCTTGCGACGGTTCTTGTAGGAGTGATGAATTTGTCGGACATTACCCAAGACTTACGAGAATCCCAGATCGCCCATAATGTATTTGGGACCATAGCAAAATCCTTCGAACTGAGAATCTCATGCAGATTCCTAATCCATTGTTCCGTCGTTCCCGTCCAGAGTCGACGACGGTCGTTTAGCATATCGGAGGATTTCCAAATAGTCCGTGTCGTCAGACAATGTAAGAAAGTGTGTCGTAAATCCTCGCATTCTGCACCGCATTGCTGACATATCGAGGAAGTAAGGAAGCCCCGTTTGAACAAATTCGATGGCACAACGAGAGCATTCCGACATAGACGCCATGCGAAGATTCCGACCCGTGGAATGACCGAAGCGCTCCATATAAATTTCATATACTGGACAAGTTAGAAGACGAAAAATGAACCCCTGAAAGTTAGAGGACTAAAATTAAGTTTACTTCAAGAATCACCACATTTGTTTGAATCACCGATGCCAGCACGTAGTCCATTTCTCAGATCTATTTTGTAAGATCATTGCAAACGCTTATTTAAAGAAAAATACTCTCATACGAGAGAAGAAAGATTATCATACGAGAGAAAGAAAGACCCTTATACGAGAGAAAGAAAACTCTCAACAAAATATAGAATATATAATAAAGAAATTATGAAAGAGATTGAAATAGATTATGAGTGTAAAAGTTTTCAAACATTTTATATGTTGTTTCATTTTATATGTTGTTTCTCCCTCGAAGGAAATATTGTATAGCAACAATTAGTATTGAACACAAAAAATTATATGATGCTAGCAGCTACCATATCTAAATTATAATTTTTATGTATAATATTAATTCATATGATTGTTGTTAAATGTATAACATGTATCTTATTTACTCAATAATTATATATAAATGCTCTAATTATTGGTCGCGCCTGTTCATTATTTAAGATCTATTCTATTATTGCGAGCTTGGCATTAACTTCCTTTGACCCATCATTTCCGCTCTTTGCGTTCATCCATCTTTTCTTATTTCATTTTTTTTTCTTTTGCAAATTAATCGATAAATGAATAACATAATTTATAAAAAAAAATGCCCAGCAATTGATACAACATGAAAATTAACTTTTCTGCCATGATAACAATAGATCAATAAATAGTAGTTAATAAAAAAGACATATTCATTAAATGACTTTAACCATGTCTATTTACCCTACAACTGATTTATATGTCTACATACATATAAAGTAAAAAAAGTACAGTCAA
Organism: Lindernia subracemosa; assembly: GCA_028392965.1. Lineage (NCBI taxonomy): Eukaryota > Viridiplantae > Streptophyta > Magnoliopsida > Lamiales > Linderniaceae > Vandellia > Vandellia subracemosa. The sequence goes on from JAQPCC010000105.1 coordinate 525,698, forward strand.
TTTTAGCGCTATAGTTCATCAATTACCATTAGAATTTAACACTAAAATACATAAAATACAATTTATGACACCAATGATAGAAAAGGCCATAATAAATATTTCCTAAAAAAAACGTTGCCGGTTAATCATAGTGTGTCACGCAAATATTTATGTATTTTTTCAGTAATAAATACTTTTTTTATTACAATCATTAAATGCCCACATCTTCATCTCTCCTCTCCTTATTTATTACTCCACTTTCCCTTCTTCACTCTCCAACTTCCTTCTTCCTTCACTCCATTCTTTTCACGTCATATATATAAACAAATATCGTCTGATCATCCATACACATACGTTTTCATTTCTTCGTTCTCCCTTACATCATGGGTCGATCTCCATGCTGTGATAAGGTTGGTCTGAAGAAAGGCCCATGGACACCTGAAGAAGATCAGAAGCTTCTTGCCTACATCGAAGAACACGGCCATGGAAGCTGGCGCGCATTGCCTGTCAAAGCTGGTATATCATCATATCATAGCAGAATGGTTTGTTGAACTATTACTTCATTTGAACAGAAAAAAGTGTATACAACATATTTCATTTCTTGAACTCAGGCCTCCAAAGATGTGGTAAGAGCTGCAGATTAAGGTGGACTAACTATCTCAGACCTGATATCAAAAGAGGCAAGTTCAGCTTGCAAGAAGAGCAGACCATCATTCAGCTCCATGCTCTCTTGGGAAATAGGTAATGAGAAAGACAAACTTACTATGCTCTGTTTCTTGCAATAGTTTTTCATGTTGTTTCTTTTCCTTTTTTTGATCGAAGGTGGTCGGCCATTGCTACCCATTTGCCTAAGAGGACTGACAATGAGATCAAGAACTATTGGAACACTCATCTGAAGAAGAGGTTGGCTAAAATGGGGATTGATCCATTGACCCACAAGCCCAAGAACGATGCTCTGTTTTCCGGCGACGGACAGTGTAATAAGAGCGCCGCTAATCTGAGCCACATGGCTCAGTGGGAGAGCGCTAGGCTCGAGGCCGAGGCTAGGCTGGCCCGCCAATCCAAGCTCCTCTCGGCTTCTTCCATTCAGGTCTTAGTCTAATGATCTTTGATGTAATGTTTAAACGGCGTATATGTGCTGTATGTATCTCCTACATGCTCTGTTTTTTTTTCTTCTACAGGCTCAGGCCAGTCAAGAGCTCACATCGACCTCAACGGTGGGGCCCACGCGCTGCCTCGACGTCCTCAAGGCGGCGTGGAGCGGCGGCGCCGGCCCAGAATGGTCTGCCGCCGCTTCGGGAGATATGGAGTCGCCGACGTCCACGCTCAGCTCCTCCGCCGCCAACGCGAGCTCGTCGAACCTGACGGACCTGGCAGGCAACAACCCGATGCTTATCACGTCGGCGGCGGCGGCGGCGTTTCACGACGCCTCGTTCATGGAGAAGTTCGCCGACGACGACGAGGATGGGGAGGACGCGTCGTTCATGGAGACGTTTACGGATCTTCTGCTGAGTGCCAACGGTAAGAACGATCGCTGCGGCGAGGAAGAGGATGTCCTCCTCCATCAGAGCCACGGTGAAGACGGGTCGGGTCGGGTTTCTGTCGGCGGGTGCTTCGAAGACGGCGGCAAGAATTATTGGGACAGCATTCTTGACTTGGTCAACTCATCGCCTTCTCATGATCATTCGAATGAATTTTGAGAGAGATTAATGATATCATTAAGTTGTTCAAATTAGTGTGATTTGTATGTAAAATTTGTGATTACGTACAATAAATGTCTTATGTTTTCAGGGTTTTTTTTAATTGAGAATAGGATAAAATTCGTAATTTAAATAAAATATATCTTTTTTAAATGGGTTTATCGTGTATTCAATGATTTTAGTTAATTAATTTTGCAAAATTGTTCTTTTTTTTATTTTACCGATTGTTTAGATCAAAAGATTAAAAAAATGATTTTGCAAAATTTAGAAGTAATGACACATTTATCAATGGTTACACCAAATTTGTCGTTCACTTATTTGAATTTGCTCTCTTAATAAGCTGACGATGGAGAAAATTCGTAATTTAAATAAATATATATTTTTTATTGGGGTTTATCTTGTATTTAATGATTTTAGTTAAGGGTCTCAATCTTGGAAGCAATAAATACAGAGTGTATTGACATGTTGCCGTCAAGATTTCATGGACAAACAGTTCTTATTTGAAAAAATATTCTGTAAATGAGAATATTTAATAATTATTTAGTTTAGATTAGGAGGAAGAAGCCATGTCAATTTTAATGATATCGTAATCATAATCTGGGGCTTGATAAACATCAGACATGATTGTCTCTATTATCACAAGAATCAAGAATTATTCTTAAAAATTAAGAAACAACAAAAACGATGCTTGTCCTACTCATCACTTTCTTAAATACCCAATAATTGTTTTAAAATAGACAGGGAAAAAGATTTGGTTCTCTTTCATTCTTTTAATTTGTATAAACAAAGGTTTTTTTTTTCTTTTTTAATATAAACATTTATCATTGTTTCTAAATATATTAAACTAGTTGGGGCCATTTTTATAATTTAAATTGTTTAATATGTAACATTGTAATTAAATTTTAATTAAGGATTGTTTTAAAGTATATATATAATAATTTGTGGGATTTCATCTGAATAAATAAAAAATTAAATGATCAAATTATAAATATAAAAAAAAATTGACAGATCCAATTGGATATTTTAAAGTGGCCCTTAACAATAATATAATAAAATAGATATAAATATAAAAAAAAATTGGCATGCCAAATTGAGATGATTTTTAACTAAACCTCACAAATAACATAATAGACTAGATAGATATATTCATATCATATAATAAAAAATATACTTTTAGATATTCTTTTACTTTTTTTAAAAAATATGTACTAATTAAAATCGAAAAAGGACAGTTTTTAATATTTGCCTGCAAAAGTAGACAACTAACACGTAGCGCCTTATATAATTTGACAAATGGCAAAATGGTCCCTGCAAGTCCTGCCCTTTGTATTTACCTCTACTCATTGGATATATTTTATTTATTTATTTATTTTATCTGATTTCGATATTTTATATAAGGCATTGAATACGATATATATTTAACCATATATGACCAAAAAACAAGATGTGGCTTTTACTTTTTGATAATTTTATCTATATTTAGAGGGTTTGTACATTTTCGATATTTATATTTAAAAATCAATGTTTGAACTACAATAATAAAGACTAAGAAATAACAATATATTGGAATAAATATAATTATATGTTAGATAAAAAAAAATATTTGCCGTTACAGAAATTAATATGTCTCAACAATTTGATTAAGATATCATGTAACAATATTACAGGAAAATAATGAATCATTTATGAAGCCAGGCTGTGGGTGAAATATCAGCCACAATTTATGTTAAATAACCAAAGATTTGTTATTTAAAAGTCAAATATAGATAGATAGTGCATTTACTTAGATGAATAATGTCACATGGCTGTCTATTTTCCTGCTGGCCTAAACTTTTTCATTAATTAATTGGCCCCCAAAATATTTAATGTAAGGTTACTATTTCCGGGAATAATAAGATTTACCACATGTTAAAAAAATCCAATTTACCGGTTTTCTCTAACTAGAAATGATTTAATATTTTGGATCGAATTTTGATAAAAAAAAAAAAATAAATAAATAAAAATTAATAGTAAATATATAGCATTTTGGGAATTTATTTACAACTGTTGCTAAATAAATTAAAAAGAAAAAAGAAAAAACATATTGAAGAGACATATAGTAGAAACTCTATAAATTAAATTAATAGTAATGGACTATCAAAATTTATTAATTAAAACAGTTATTAATAATTAATAAATTAATTTTATATATTACTTAATTTTTTATTAATTTATAATGAAATATTCAATTTAAAAATACATTTCAAACATCCAATTAATTACTTTATCAAATACGTAAATCAAATGAATTACCAAATTTAAAAGAACCATTCAATCTCACACATTGCTATGCTTCTTATGTGTAGTGTGTGACTTTATGGACATTAAGAAGTATTTTCGATATAAATACAATATCAAAATATGACAACACAAACAAATCATATACACATGATTTCTCAATACAAGAAACTTTTGCAATTCATTCATATAATATTATGTTGTATATAGAAAATTATTAATTTATATTTTAAATGAGGTATATAGAAATTATCAAAAATACATTATCTTATAATTTAAACAGTTTGTTAATTTACTATGTTATCCCAAGTTCGAACCATAAAAAAGATTATCTCGGAGAGTTTATTAAATAATGGAGTATTAATTTATTGACTTTTATGCTATTAAATGACTGTACAGAGACTATCTTTATCCACTGTTCGGTACAAACACACTGACAATTGCATGCGCCGGATCACTTTCGAGTTGCACGGGTTTACAGTCAGGACAATAATAAGCTGTAATAAATTCATTCATATGCCTCCCAAATTTTCGATTTTGCCTTTTTTTTATTATTAAAGAAAAATAACAAATAAAAGATATTTTCTAGTTTCCGTATGAAGTAGGCAATTCATGTTGGGCCAATATATATATATATTATTATTGGGCTTCTAAAGATAATTCAGTGAAATATAATTTTTCAACTTGTATTTTTTCCAATTATATCCGTTTAATGGTAACTCGTAAGTTTTTCTATTTCGTATTAAATAAAGAACACAATATTAAATAAGAAATTTATAAAGTATCAATTAGCATTCCATACTTTATATGCATTTTTACATGAAATCAAAATTGGTAAGAAGATAATTACAAATAAAATAGTCATTTAAACCACCTTTCTTAACGAAATATTAACCATTACAAGTACTTATACATCCACCATTAATATAGTATCATAACAGGCATTAATTATTCTTCTTTTGTGACGTAATTCATAATAGTGTTCACTATTATATATACGACTATTGGTCTCATTTACAAAGTCAAAATTATCTAATTTTTTTTTTGGCAATTAAGTACAAGAACTTTTCAATTTTTGCAATTGACTTTACAAATTTCGATTTTTAGGGATCAACTATTAGGTGAAAGTCGAGAAGACCTATTTGTGCTTGATTGACCCATTGGCCGGTCGACGACGCTCTTCTTACCAACATATAAGTGTAGAAAATAACGTGTTTTGAAATAGGATAGGAATTAGTTATATTAAAATAAATCGAGAATATTGAGAATTTTAGCATCTCAAAAGTTTTTTTCTCAATCTGCCATCAGAATCTCTAATTAAGCTCCGATAGAACTTGTTCGGAATGGTGGTGGCCCCGCGGTGATTTGTGGGTCGCGCAATGGAATCATATATGAAAGAATTTGTAGCAACGATCGATGTATCTCGCCAATAGCTCTACTGCATCGAAAAAACATACTCCTTGGTATCTTTTTTGACGTGGAAAGTCAGAAAAAAAGCAAAACAGAGTACATTCACAATAGCAACCATGCTTTGTAGGCTCTGCAACAAACCTCCCCTCAAATACAAGATTACCGTTTCCACATAATGGGGACACGGACTGACTATCATCAATGTCATGAAGATTTTCGACACAAATACAAGGCACAGACTAAAGACCGGGAGAGTCTTCCGATACCGCGGATATGCCACTGGAATACTAAATTTTGATGTAGAAGTCACTCTCCCTCGATAGAGTTGGTCGAGAAGGCGTTTGACACTGTTTCGATGGATGTAAGTACATCTTCAGAAAATTTATAATATTTTTGTGTATAGTTTGAATCATAACAATTCCACAACTCACGGGAGGTGCACTGTTGGCTTACCCCCTCTGATGTTGAAGCTATGTCGTCGCATTTTGCGACGATTACTAATGTGGAGAGGAACACGAATGACGTCGTTGCATAGAGAATCTCGAAGCATGTTCGTGAGAACATGCAAGTTTCTGCAGCCACAGTCGGAGCCTCAGCCGCTCGAGCATGACATTCCTCGGCCGTCGGAGCATGAGACGCACGTACCTCGACCATTGGATTATGACGATACCTGCATTACAAGATTGGAGGAGATATGTACGTCACTAAAGAGAGACTTTTATGCTCATAGGACCGAGATGAGGAGGGATGTTGATTTGATCCTGGAGGAGCTTAGAGCGATACGGAGAGAGATGCGTGAGATGAATGTGGAGTCCGGTACTTATACTTTTTTCTACATTTTATAAAGTTTTATTTTTTAATAATATATGTTATACTGCAGAAGCACACGGGGACATGGACCATGATGGTGGCGGTAACATGGACCGCTTGTTAAGCCACCCGTCATCTACCTAAAAGATCATATTACATATAAGTTAAAAAAGTGGACAACGACGTGCTTGGATTTGATGAAATTGGGTAAGGGCGGTACGCGGCCGAGATTAGTACCTAAAGCGGCGTATCGTGAAGAATTCTTTAACGAGCTTATTGGAAAGGAAAAATAGCGTAATTTCAGGTATTTCATTGACTCAGTTTGACATAATATTCCGAGCATAGTGGATAGAAAGACATATTTTGTCATTTAAAATCACGGGGTTATGTTTTCTCATGCCTTAGTGTTACCTAACGGAATTGAAAAATACGTTGAGCACCAACTAGAAAAGCCTTAAACACAGGAATACTAACCGAAATTGAAAATTACTTTGGGCACCAACTGGAAAAGGCTTAAACACACGGGTACCAACCGAAATTGAAAATAACCTTGAACACTAACTGAAAAGCCTTAAACACATGGTCTTTTTTCTGTCCCGATGTATCCCCACTCGATCTGGCTATGGGCTAGTCCCTAAATACCGGCGTGGGCTTGCGCCATATAGACCTGACGGAGGCTTAATTGCGCCACACACTCCAGTGGTAGGACTACTCAAGGAATTGTGAGAGGAGATATTCGATCCCATGACTTAACCCACAAATCCTTAAGGCCTCCTCCTTGACCACTAGACCAAGGCCTCATATGCCTTAAATACATGGTTACCAACCGAAATTCTTCATTTTTTTAATACGAAATCTTCACCAAAATACAATTCAAACCATAACCTAGACATTATGCTGGATTGAAAAAATAATCCTTGGATATACCTTTGAACAACCAAACCAATTTCAATTTCAGACCATAACCCGAACAATTTGTCGAGTTGGAAAATCCGAACATTCCGTTGAGACGGTCAAATTTAAACACGAATGTAACACCAGATCGGTCGATCAAGGCCACCTACACTATTGACATGCTCTGATACTGTGTATAAGTTGAGACGCGTTTTATACATAAATCTCATAGGTAAAGGATGATAGTTGTTGTCTTTCATGTAAAAATCTCTAACGGAGAGATATTTCTTCTTTTAAAAATAACATGTGTGAAATAATGCAATCTTTTTCTTCTTTATATTCTTCTTCAGCTTTTTTTTTTCCTCAGCTTCTTATTATTTGAGGTACGAGTCAACAACTTGTCTCAAGAACTGTGAAATTCAGCATCGGGCCTTCGCACGGTCCGCATAAGAGGAGAGTTGACCGCATAAGCTTTGGGTTTCCAAACTAAAACCAATTGGTGATAGGTGGAGTAGCCCATAGTCAATCTATCCATTTTAAATCGATGTGGAATGCATGTGGGTTATGTTCTTTAACACTCTCCCTTCACATGCAAATCCTTTTTTTTAATGGGACGAGAACGACATTCTTTTTTCGAACATCCCGTATATTTTCAACTAGAGTCGGATGAGTGACGTCATTCTTTTCGAACTTCACGACTCACTAGGATCTTCCGCTCTGATACCATGTGAAATTTCATTATTGGACATATGCACATGAGCCCGCATAGTAGGAGAGTTGACCACATAAGTTGTGGAGTTTCATCCTAAAACCAATTGGTGATAGATGAAGTTACTCATAAGCTTATATACTAGTCAATTTCTCTAGTTTTAATCGATGTGGGATGTATGTGGGTAATGTTCTTTAACAATAACTTTTTTTCTATCAGGTTTAGAAAAGTCCATCTTCAACTTGTCTCAGAATCTCTAGAATTGTTTCCTCGATTTTGTTCCATGTTTCCGAAGAAGTTGGCTGAAGCTGAAATATTAGGACAACCTTAAATGTCTACGAAATATCTGGCTTCAACAATTGCATGATAATACATATGAACTATGTTAAGGAATTCAGAACCCATAGCGTAAATGGTTTCGGTGACCAAAACTTAAAACAAGCGCCCGATAATCTAAGGAACTGACAGAGCACCTGATCAAGAACGCTTAAGGAACCAGAAACCAGTTCTCAAGTCAGGCACCCGATGTTCAAGGCTGTGGCGACTGGTGATTTACACTTAAGAGTCAGGAACTCAACATCAGACCAGGAGCCAGAAGCCAAATTCAAATATGCATCGATTAAGGAGAACAATGCAGTACAAATTGCATTTAAGTCAAGGCTGCGACCAAAGAGACGTTGGCCTGATATATACCCATTTTGGTGAAAGGCGCAGTCTGCAGAGAACCTGAACCAGGTTCTGAAACCAGCCTATTTCAGGAAACGACATTTAATAATGTCTGGAAGCTGGTCAGAGTCTTCACACAACGGCTCAATCCCGAACAAGTATAAATACCAAGAGGTGAAGACTCAACGTAACTTTTGAACGATCAACAACACAACTCGCACACAAAAACCAAACTCAGAAGTTCTCTCTCAACTGTTCATCAAGAGCGATTAGAAAGTTTGAGAGATTTGTACTCAACGGACTTTAAAAAGCTGTTGAAGTTTTAGGTGGATTGTTTGTATACAACTGCCTGTGTAGCATTAGCTTTGGTAAGTTACTGTTAGTGAGTAGAGTGCTCCTTGTAACGTGTAAAACCAGTTGCTAGTGATATCCTTCCTTGAGGGGAAGAAGGGGAGACGTAGGAGACTTTGCTCCGAACTTCTAGAAATAATTCCGCGCACTCAAATCGACAAACACTGCAACTTACAAACCGGTTACCACTCACCAGTAACACCAGAAACCGCACAAACCGAAAAATAAGCCAGTGTTTATTCACCCCCTCTAAACACCTTAACCGATCCTAACAAACTATTTAATTAGTTTGAAGTTCGTGCGTATATGTTTGAGGAATTATGTATCTATTATATGAATATTAAATAAGATTTTTTTTTTATTATTACTTACGTAGAGTTTGTTCAAATTACTCCATAGTAAATTATGATATCACTACCAAACAATATATGTATATACACACACGAGTTATTATACTCCGCACATTTTGTGGATTTTGTGCTTGAAAATCGAGTCTATTAGTGAATTCAATCTTTTGAGCAACTATTTAACTGAGAAACAACGTATTAAAATTGACTTAGATAATGAACGGATACGCTATTAATTCCATATACATGTGTGTGGTAATAAACATGCCACCAATTGTTTTATTCTACATATAATTAATTGTTGAGTTACATAATATCATGTTAAAAAAAAAAAACTATGTAGTTTATGAACGGCAAAAGTTACAGAAGGTTGTCAAGGTTATTGGAAAGCATATGAGATTTATTGCAATTTGAATTCTTTTAGATCAATCGCGTTATCTTGAATCAAATTGTTCTATTCTATGAACAATTATAATATTGAGTTGCCTAATATTGTGTTAAACTTATCTTAGAGTTTTAGGAATACATTGTATAATGTGGGTCATTAGAGCATATTGGCATAAGCAAAAATTTGAATTCCTTTAGAGCAATAGTGTATGCAACCAAACGCCAATCACGTTATAATTTTTTAAATGTAAGGACTTAATTGTTACTAGTAATTTCGCACAGTCAATTGCCTGTGCAATTAAAAAAAATTAATTATAATAATAACTATAAATATAAATTTATTTTTTTAAATTAAATTTTAGAATATTATTGTGAATTTGATTTTATTTTAGATAAGTTAAGAGTTTAATTATTATTGTGAATTCAATTTTTATTATAAATTAATTAATAGTTAGTTATTACCACATTAAGTATTATTGTAAGAAGAAGCATGTTATGGGATAAGAGAGTGGGTGATTTTTATAAAGTATATGGACTTTTTTTTCTTAATTATTAATTTTAAAAAAAATGTGATTGGCCATGACGGTTTCTATGAGGGCCTCTTCAATAATAAAATAGTAAGATATATTTAATATATTTAAGACTTATTTCCAAGGTAATCGTTTTGTTTACATATAAGGAGTGATTATCTATATTAATTAGTCTATATTAAAGTATCGATGGAAGTAGGGGTGAACATTTAACCCGTAGGACCGTTCTATCTAATCGACCCACCACAAGTGTTAGATTGACGATTTGATGGGTTGGTTTGGATTTTAAAAAATAAAACCGCATATTTTGCAATCGGATTTAGTTTTGTATTTTTAAAATAGCATAAAGTTGCATTCAACCGCATTTAATAATATTATAATTTTACTATATTTTATTAAATAGGTTATAAATTAATAGTTATCAATGGTAACTCGTAATAGTTGGGGTATTTCATAAGCATCAATCTAATAATATAAATTAGGCCTAAATAATTTATTCCAAATCGGTGGGATGGAAGGATTGGGCCTTGGAGCCCTAAATAATGATATATTAGTCAAATGACACCGCCGCAAGCCTACAACTGTTTTATTTAGGACACAACAAACACAACGGAGGCTTTGGTTCCCTGCCTCGTTCGTTCAAATTTTTTGCAGAAAAATAAATCGATTGAAACCCTAATTACAACTTTCTATATAAAATTTTATTTTTGTTAACAAGTTTATGATATATCTTTGTATACTATCTATACTTAAGAATTTTACACTTACTAGGTTACTGATTTTTCGTTATGATAAAAAAATATGTAAAAAAAAAATCGCATCAACCCAACTCAAGCAAACCGCAGTCTATCGTGTTAATGATCGAATTTGGGATACACATTAAAAATCGCAATACATCGGATCATGTTAAAATTTGGATGAAAGTTGTCCTAACCGCACCACGCTCACCCTAAATGGAATGGGTATATAATAATTACCCCAATATTATATGGAGATGTAATTACCATTTTCCCATAGTTTTATTGATTTATTTCAATTATATCTTTACAACTCATTTTTTTTTTTCTTTTTACATACTTAAAAATAATAGACAATTAAAATTGAAAATATAATTTTATCTATTAAAACATGTTGAATTATAAATAAATATTTATATATTAGAGGGCATAAAATAAAATAATAGTGTTTATCCTAAGTATAGATCATTGGATATTCTCTACGAAAATGCTTTATGCACTTTGTTTCTTACTTCAGATAATAATATTTTATGGATAGCCAAAACTTTGCCATTCCCAAAAGACAACTAAGCTAAGAAGAGAGAATATCCTCAGGTCAACCAAAACTTTTCAGGGCATCTTCTTTCGTACTACGTGTTGCGTGTGTGTGTGTTTGTCATTGTCTCTATATATCCCATCGAATAGAATGATTTGACTTTTGAGGAAAAAATACGATGATGTCTCCGTCCAAGATTAACGAAACCTAAGATAAATAATAATCAGACACTGTCGGAAACAAAGGCAGAAAGATCGATGAAGTTTGGGAAGGAATTCAGCACCCACCTGGGGAAGACCTTGCCGCAGTGGAGGGAAAAGTATCTGTGCTACAAGCCGTTGAAGAAGCTCCTGAAGAATATTCCGTCGAATATTCCGTTTCCGTCGTCTGCCCACCAATGCTTCGTGGGCTTTCTGTACGAGGAACTCGAAAAGTTCAACGATTTCTACGTCGAAGAGGAGGAGAAATTCATCGTCAGATTCCAGGTCCCTCTTTATTACATTTTTTTATTAATCATTCAATTTCAGACTTTGAACCATTTTTGTAATTCTAAATCTGTTGAAGAAAACCTGCGGCGCCTTGCAATCTTAATATTTGTTTCTTCAGTGGGGTCGAGGAACTGAAAAATTAGCTGTATTGTCTTTATTCGTGAGTACTAATCGATAGGTATATTGCCCATTTACCAAGATTCTTTTTTTTTTTTTTTTTTGTTTATATATATATGGAGAAATTATTGCACTTAGTGAACTGAAATGAACTCTACATCAAGTAGCATTATTAGGACAATGGGTATCTATTACAAGGTTTCGTTTGGGTTCATGAAGCTTGAGAAGATAGCTGATGACATATATAGTGCTGATATTGCTATTACAAGGGCGATGTAGTGCTTCTTTGCTCTTACTATGATTTGGACGAAAGGGTTTTTATTTGGTGTGAAGGGGACATTGTCTCCCTAAAGAAATATGGGATATGGTTTTAAAAGAATCTTTACAAAGAGGAGATGATATTCATGTTTACTTGAGATATTTAGTTCATGGACCTTACAAGAACTTGCTAACTAACTACTGTACATATCTGTAATCGGGCTTCTGATGTGTGCCGTGCAGTTGTTAGTATTCGATGCTTTCAAAACCGAAAAAATTTAAATGGTTATGGATGTTATGTTGAAGTTTCCTTTTATCTCAGACAAGTTGCAGTTGTGTAACAATTCATGTTGTCTCATCTCAGGCACTCAAGGAAAGGATTGAGAGCTCGAAGGAGAAGGGAACTTCTAATGGAGTTTTTAGTGAGGAGATGATGGAAATGCACAAGGACTTTGTCTTGATTCATGGAGAGATGGTTCTTCTCAAGAGCTATAGCTCCCTTAACTTTACAGGTAACTTTACAATAATACGCTTGGCCATAGGGCCGTGAATTCTCCGTTTTTCTCTCCCCGTCGGACGGAGGCGGAGGAGATTTTCCCCAGGTTGGCGGGGACGAGGATCATACTCCCCATTCCCCGTGGAATTCAATATATTGAATTACTAAACTATTTAATATTCCAAACACTAATATTTTTTTTCATCTTTTTTATCTTTCTTTCTTCCCCTCTTCTTACAGCAACTTCAGTGAATCAGTTGAGAATAATGGATGAAGATGTACCAAATCTACGTATTTTTATGACTATTTTCTCACATTTAATGCTGGTTTTATTTCCCATGGTCGTGAATGAACTTATTGAGCTTTATTATGGATGCTTAATCCGAATATTATTTCAAATTTTATTTATGTTTTATGGTAATTTTGTCAAATACGTTTTATAATCGTTATTATTTTACTTTTTTAGAAAGAAAAAAAATTATTATAAACTGAAAAGACGTGGGCCACGGATTGTCAGGGACCCCGACAGATCCCCGTGCGGAGGGGGAGAAATTTCTCCCCGTTTGCTTATTAGGGACGGAGGCACGAATGGGGATTAGTTCACCACATGCCCCATTGCCAAGCCTATTTACAATGTCTTTAAAGATCAATGTCTTAGATGCCGATATTTATTTGCAACTGTTTTAAGATGGCCGGTTAGAAACTGTGCTTTTGCTTCATTGTCCTAAAGTTGTCCTTTTTGTCTCGCTCGTTCTTTCTCCGTAGGCCTCATCAAAATCCTCAAGAAATACGACAAGAGAACGGGCGAATCACTGAGCATACCTTTTGCCCAGCTGGCGCTAAACCAGCCCTTCTTCACGACCGAACCCCTCTCAAGACTAGTCCACGAGTGCGAGTCGAACCTCGAAGAACTATTCCCTATCGAACCCGAGGTTATCGATTCAGACACAGCATTCGGTCAAGATCAGACAACAGCAGCAGCAGCGGCAGCACTGTCTCTCGGGAAAGAGAACGTGGAGATATATGGCAGCACTGTTGCTGCAATAAGCGCAATACAGAACTTGAAGAAGGAGAGCTCGACAGTTAATCCCTTGTCCATGTCCTACGTCTTCGGCAACAAGGACGGCAATGAGGTTATGGGCTCTGTAACTGCAGAGAATTCACCGTGCAACTCGGCGATGTCCGACAAAGACGACGACGAGGACATTGCGAGTCTGCCCTAACGGGGGCTTCCATCCATGTAATGAAAGTCCGTCCGTATACTGCAGCAATACCTTGTGTAACATTATATTATAATAAGCGGCAGACGACGTAATACTCTGTTTGAATTTCGTGTCTATGTTTCGGTTATATAAACCTTGTACTGTATGTTACAGCCTCTGAAGAATACAGATGCAAACTTGCAGCCATTTTTATACAAATAATCTGTACACAGTATAATAAATTGAATGATCTATATGAACCTGGCGATATATTTATTACTACATAATCTTCTCATCTTCGTAATGAAATGGTAAGGGCACGGACTTGAACGCTCGATACTTGCCAACGTTGTTGAAGTGCTCGTTCTCAATTCTGTCCATTTCGAAAACATAATTAACTACCATGAATTGTAGATAATGTCTATATATATATGTGTGCGTGTGTGTGTGTGTTAGACCTGAAAAAATTCCAAATCCCGCGGCGAATAATCTCGAGGCAAGCAACGACAGCAACCATGGCCTTTCTGTGTAAGAAGGGAGCTTCGTTGAAGCCAAGAACAAGCTGCATCCACACAAGCCTCAGTAGTACATTCACCACCTGCAATAAAACATCAGTTGAAATCATCGCCAGCGCATAGGATAATATGAGGTGAAGTACTGCCTGCTGTAAGAAAATAACTCACCATGGCCACAAAGTACACAGCCTTGTTAGGTATCAAAAGCTTATCCCTCAGCCAACGGTTCTTGGCGTTCTTGCGGAGCAGTCCCCAGTCTATTACAATGTCCCAGTAAGTGTTGTAAACCGTAGTGACACCCGAGGTGGAAGCTGCTAGAACCCTCCAGAAGCTTCCGCCGTTATGCTCGTACAGAGTCCTGGAGACGAGCGCCCCTATGGTCGAGAAGTACTTCAGCCCGTTGAGAGCGTGCACTGAGCGCCTCTCTTCAAATAGGCGGCGGATGCACTGTTTGGTTTTTCAGTTGTAAGGATTGATATTTAATGTCCTAAGGCTGATGACTTGATGTTATTACATGGTTTTTAAACTTACTTGAAGGAGACGGGCCCAGAATGGTATTATCGCGACGACAATAAGCATAGTTTTGTACACGTCGCTTTCGAGGCACTTATTCGATCTCTTTCTGAAGTCCCCCCAACCATAGTAGCAGACATAGAATTGCAAGCTTCTTATAGCCTGGACCTATTGATTTATACATTTAAGACAAACAGTAGATTTATACAAGAAACATTGATTCGCCTTAAGAGAATATAGTACTTACCTGGCTAGTTAACTGATCTGCCAAGAAGAAATCGGGAAGTGTGACCTACAAACACACAATGCAAGAAAATTCTTCAAAATTGGGTGATCTCCGTGTGTATGCAAGAAAATTATAATCAACGATGTCTGTGTATACCTTGTACAGAGGAGCAAAAATACAGTGCCAGGCGCATCGAATGAGAAAGAAACGGCTAGAGCGATAAATTACGTTGAAGGGACAGAAAGTTATAATGAGCAAGACCTGCAATAGAACAACGCATCTTGCAATAAAAACCACAAGCATGCGATCAAATAAAAAGAGTTTCAGTGAAAAGAAAGCATACCGTGACTAAGCCTAAGGGAACTAGTTCAGTTAATGTCTGAAAGCTCTGTGTTCTTGGATCCATCTCCATGTCAAGGTTTGAGAGCACAGCAGCTAATGCAAGAACCAAAATCCCGGAAGCTACTAGAAATATTTCTCGAAATCCCAGTTCAGTCCCGGGCTTAAAGTTGAATATAAAAGGGTAGTTCACTCGAAATCGCCTCCATAGATACGTATTCATACCGTACATCAGCATGTGAAGGACAATGAAGCCAAACAAACTGAAGCCATTAAAAATTGCAAATTTTTCTCTGTTAGAAGTCACATACATACAACTATAGGACCAAAAAAAAGAAAAAAGCCTCACACTATATTTATTACCTATAAAGCGGGAATATCGTATCCATATACAGTGTTCTTCCCTCGTGATTAAGAAGATTCCCTGCACGTATTGTGTTTAAGATAGCAGCTACTAGTGCTATCGAGCAGCCCGTGAATAGACCTGCACAAGATATATATATATATATATATATATATATATATATATATACTATTTCATTAGCTGATTCATTAATACAGTCTAAAGAATGATGTGGTTAGATAATTTTATGGTTGAGCATATTACCGAGGAAAAATGTTGTCTTGTGCTTCTCTTTTTTGCTCTTCGGCCTAAGAGTTTTCATGCCTTTTCTGCGATTTCCATTAGCAAAGTGCTTGATGAATGCTGCCTCCAATCTTTCTATCATCTTATTGACCTGAGAGCAGAGAAAAAATGTCTCACTCACTCTCTTAAAAACATCATAATGTCAAACTGATTTATCACACGCTCCTAAACCTCGTCAGAGCTGCCGAGGTAAGAGTTATCAACCATGTCCATGTAAGCTTTCGAAGCACTCCGCGAAGTGATCTGCAAGAACAACATAAAAACTCAAAGATCGATACACAAAAAGGCACCGTCTTAAATTTGGATCAGAACTGAATATACCTTGTCATATTTCTTCATTATCTTTGCGAATGCAAGCATGTTCAAGAAACTGAAAGACAACACAATCCCATATCATTATAGTTTCAAAAGGCGCCGTTAACCATTAGTATCTTATCTAAGAAAAGGCGGGATGAAGTCTAGTTATTACCAGTAGCTTTTCAATAGCCGAAGGTGTTGGTAAAACTCAACGAAAGCTAGCCTCAGCTTTTCTTCCGCTTGTTTCAACTCGTCCTTTGTGAATGATAGGTCTGATTTCGAACTACGGATAGTGTTTCTTAAGGTTGAGACCGGCGTATCGGGCTCGATATTGACCTTTACATGATCTAACACACTAAGAGGAGCTGCTTTAAAAGCATCCTTGTTTACTACAGCTCTCCCATGTTCTATGTAAGACCTTTCTTCACTGATCATCTCAACTTCTTGAATCGCATCCATTCTATGCCCTTCAAGAAGTCAGTAAAAAGACAACCATCAGAAGTAAAGAATAAAGTCCCTAGTAAGAAATCCAACATACGGTAGAAAATCTGCAAATTTTATTACCAAGAAACACAGAAAAAGCTATGGAACACTGACCCAAGACATGATATTATTCCATCACAAAGCTCATCATCTCCTATTATGACCATTTACGAACTATTTGCAGACAAAAGAAAGCACATAAAATCTCAAGAAATTCACTACCTTGCTTCACGCCATTAACGAACTGATGTGCAATAACGACAGCAGGAGAATCGCTGTCCGAAATCGAAGCCCCAAACCCGACATGTTCGACGGATTTGTTTGGATCCGCATAATCGGGTTTATCCACCTTAATCCTCAAAGCAATGAGCGCATTCATCTGCTTATTGAGATCCTCCGCCTCCACTCTAACTTCTTCGACTCTTTCCTCATAAAACCTCAGCACTTTATTGAACTCATCGTCGAGCCTTCTGAAGAACACAAGCTCGTACTCTCCCCCTTCTTCAGACGACTTCAGAAACATAGTCTGGTAATAACCGCTGTTGCTCTCAGATCCCTCTCTCTGAACCGAACTCACTAATATAACCTCGTCTTCGCTCTTCCTCGGCGAGCCTCTGTACCTGCCCGTCAATCCACTGAACGCTCTGTACATTGTCAGCCTTCGCTTCAGAGATGCATGAGGACCGTCGGGGTTTGGATTAGTAGATGGTGTTGATTGTCTGAATCTTAAGATGGTTTTGAGCAGCTTCTTGAGGCTGTTGTAATCCATGTAAGCCTCTTGCCATTCTTGGACCATCTGGGAAGCTAGTTCTTTCCCAAACTTCATCCCTCTTCAATGGTGATATCGAAATGTGAAGGAAAGATTGACGCAAGCTTGTTCTTGTAAGTAATAAATACTATGATTATGATGAAACAGCGACTGACGAGTTTATATGTACACATATTAGTCAATAATGGTGGAAATCTTTATTTATTATATAATATATAATCTCGCAGAAAATCAAGGAGCATCAGATGACTAATATTTGACTGTGCTTTGACATGAACAACTCTTCACACGGTTTGAAAACAAACGGTCTTTATGTATTTTCATTTATACCTTTTTGATGAGACAGCTATTTATTTTCCATCTTTTAACTTCTTGTAGTAATCTCAGTTGGGACGAGCAGAATGATTCATTTTTGTATCAAAAGACTAGTTGCATAGGACAAACATAAAACAGCTTGTAGAAAATAAAGTCAAAAATAAAGATTTTGAAGATTGATATAATCTATCAAAGGATATATCAAGTGGTGGATTTGAAACTTAATACATAGAAGAGAGATTAGTCCATAATTGACAGTAAAATTTTATATTCGACTGAAACTGAAGTTAATCGGATTACTATTAAAAGGGTATTTCCTTACTAAAATAATGGGTATTATATGATGTTAAAATAATGGTTTATTGCATTGCATGGCATAGTATTGGAGTCGCCCTTTATCTTAATGTCAATTTAGAAGTCGTAGTACTTTCTGTTGTACTGTTCTTAAGTCAGATTCAACTTACTGTCGGCTATGATAGGATAGGAATACGTAACACAAAACTTGATAATCCTAATCTTTGGTGTTCACAAATCAACCAAAATACATTAATTTAATCATTTTATATGAGTTGGTGAATGAATCGGGCCAGCACCATATTTAAACTTCTTGTGTACGTTAAATTAATTAGGACAACTTTATTTAAAAAAAAAATTTAATATGTGGTTGGTTTTTGTAATATTTTTCCAACCTACCGACCCAATATCTACTATTATGCAAGAGCGACAAGTTGCTTTTACGTCTCTATCTCCCCGTAATAAATAAACAAAAGCGCGTTTACTTATTGTAAACTGCCGTACATACATTTTCCATCGATTAACATATAACACCTAATTCACATGTATAACAAGAAATTGTTCTAACTTCTACATATAAATCAAGATTATCGTATAATTAAATTATCATGATTAACAACACCCCAACACAACCAATCAAACGAGCAAAAATAATATCCATGAGATAAAAAAAAAAAAAAAACTTAGTACAAATAAGTATTCGAATCATCGGCTTCGTGCATAGACATTCTAGTTTACTTGGAAAGTTTAAAGTACAAGACAAGAGCTATAGCAACTATCAGTACCGTGACTATGATGCCGATGATCCACTTGTTTCTGTCCATCCTCCTCGAGATGTTAGCTATGATTTTCTTGCTCCTGCTTACGTTGTCGTCCACCCCATAGAGCTGGAAAGGAACGAAAAAATACGAATGTATAATCATAATAGGTCATCGATGATGTAATGCTGAAATTGCAGCCCCTCATAATAGGTTGTGGTCGTCAGGAAGCTATAAGCAAAGAAATACCGTGTTATTAGCATTCATTAGAGACTGTCTCTGCCCGTGTAAATCTTGAAGGAGGGACACACCGAGCTCCTCTGTTTCGAGCATGACCTTTCGACTCTCTCTGATTCTGTTGCTTGAACTGTCCAATCTTCTAGTTGAGGTCACCAATCTATCTCTCTGATCGGCTGACGCCTGCATTAGCCGCGGATAAAGGTAATAAAATGTCAAGCGATTGAATTGAAGGCCATGCCTTAAAAAAGGAACTGCATTTATGTGCGATGGAATCGACATACCGTGAGTGTATCGGCCATTCCCGACTCCAAGAGATCGTCGCGTTGAGCTTGGTTTAGGTTAATGGACGCGATTCGTTTTACTTCTTTTTTCAAGTTATTGACATCTGATTTGTATTCTCTGAGCTTGGCTAAAAGCACTGCCTTGACATTGGGCTGCAAAGCACGAGCCTCAAGATCCATTTTACGTATCTGTAAATGGCACGGTAACTCGAAGCTCAGTAAAAATAACTCGAATAACAAGAAGCATGATGAGCATATTAGCAAGAAATGACGAGTGGGCAACATACCAAAGCATCTGCCTCGTCTAGCCCAGCTTTTATTTCAGATATCTTCTGCTTCTTCTGCTCTGTTAAGAGAATTGATGTCTTAACACCTCAAGAAATCGTTGTTTTAAGCTAGCTGTGTCATAACTTCCACAGTGTTGAAGAAATTACAGATAACAAGAAAAGTGATCCTCTACAAAAAGCTAAGCAAAAACGAAGAAACACTCGAAGACGAACGAACATGATGAAAGTAATGGAGAGGAAACACATCTAAGGACAAACATTTAAGAATCTAAATTCACACACTCGCATCAATGAGGTGATAAAATTTGAACTGCATTCCGAAAATTGGAACAAAAAACACTTGAAAAAAAATTCTACCTCCATCGAGAAAGCCCACAGATGACGCCTTCTTGGATAAATCCGCAGAGATCTCGCAGTATTGGCGCTCGTACCTTTCGAATGCCTCGCTCATCGTCACCTATTCTATAAGAATCAATCCGCAAATAATCAATCTGCGATTACAATAAATGAATCGGAGGTAAGATGAATACGAAAAAACAAGGATGACAAGTTAAGATCGTAATCAGATAAACACGTGAAAAAGATTTGATCAAGGGGGGAAAAAAAGAAAAAAAAAAAACCTTTGATGATGAGATATCTGAGAAAATCAATTGGGTTGAATGATCCGCTTTGGCAGCTGGAACGATAACGAAATGACAGTGACAACCGTGTAATGGGAAGTTTCTCGAGTGCCTCTTAAAATTACATAAATACCCTCAATTTCGTCACTCTAATTTTTTGACAGATGGCAAGGACAACGGTGTAAATTTATAATTTACTCTCTCATTTTATTCTCTATTTCAATTACATCTTCATAAATTATTTTTTAGTTTTAATTAATATATTTTTAAAAATAAATAAAATTTCAAATATATTAAATTAAATTTAAGATAAATCTTATACTATAAAATAATATATATTTATTTATTATTGCATATATATAGAGTGCGCTTATAATAAAACTAGTGTCTATTATTTCTTATGCCAATATAGTAAATAACCCAACTTCAAAGTAGAATGTGACATACAAACAAAAAAGTTTGGATGATCACAGAGAAAAAAAGACAGGATTATGATAGTCTACAATTTTTTCTTTATCTCGGTATGAATAAGAAGATGAAGAAACCGAATTTAACTTTTTTTCATTTTAGAGGGAGATGAGTCGTTCACGAGCTCGATTGGCCAGTTTGATCGAAGCTCAACTTCAGCTCGTTATAGGCGGAAGATGAGTTGAGTCAGGCTCGGGAAGATGAGTGTGACAGGCGGAAGATGAATTACCTATGTTCTATCAGCCTGTTCGACCGACCGAAGCTCAGCTTCACATCATAATAATCGAACTCGAACATATGACTATGGAGCTCAAATTTGGTCTTGACTAAGGCAATTCGAAGGCAAGTCCTATAAAAGGCTGAAAAATAATGAGGAGAAAATAACATGGTATATTATATTTAGTGGTCTTCTTCACCGTACAACATCTAATATCTCATTCGACCAAATCCCACTACAAAAGCTCTCTTTCTGTGTTTCGCTTGTTGTACAAAAACACAAATCTTTTTCTCGAGTAAATCCACAAAAGGGTAATAGCAATAACAATAATGGCAGCAGACGAGTTCCCATTCTCTTTCGCACAAACTATTATCGCAACAATTGGCGGCGCATCCTCCCGGATTTCTCCGCCGCGGGCAACCCGAGAAAACTTTCTTCCTCGGACAAAAACATCGATCTCCAAACGACGAACATTAACTAATAATAATAATAATAATAGAAGAAGAAAAAAAATTTCTTACACGGCGGTTTCGTTCTGGGGAACAAGAACGTTCCCGTCGTTTATAGGACTGCAACCGCCGGATTTGCCGTTGCCTTCTTGCAGCTTCTCCAACTCCTCGCCGGGGAACACCTCAGACTGCAAAAAAGGAGCAATGTTCTTTACGTGCAGCCATGTCAGCTGCCAGAAGCTGTCTCCTCCAGCAGGATCGGCGGGCACTAGAATCCCGCTACTTTTCATGACCAGCAGGGTGTTCTTGAGAAGCTCGGGTATTAACTCGTGTATCTTCTCGCTTCTCTTGCCTCTAAATCTCATCTTCATGAACTTCTCTAAACAGCCAAGAATCCTTAGCCACAGCTGACAGAACGATGGAGACTGAGAAAGGTCGCGCAGAGACTGTAAGAAGGCCTTGGATAGGAGCTTGAGGGATAAGACGATCGATCCCTCCAAGCTTCGGTAGTCTTTCGGGGACTGGGGTTGGATCGAGTCGGGCAGTTCGTCAAGTAACGTAAAGATTATTAGGTCGAAACACTGTAGCCAAAGATCGGTCGGTATTTGTATGGCTTCAACTCCCGTTAAGCACCTCTGCAACAGAAGTATAGCATGGTTTCTTACCTCTTCTCTCTGGTCTACGCACACTTTTCTCAAACTCTGCACGAGCCTCAGCCACATTTCAAGTATGTCTTGAGACATCTTTACTACAGCGTCCTCCCCAGCAGCCTCCTTAGTTTGTTCGAACCATGTCGTGAGACAAACGACCGAACCAGCCATCAAGTCTAAGGACTTTAGGGATCGTTCGGCCTGGCCCACTCGGGACTCGGCGAACTGCCTAGCACCGTTTACACAGAGCACGTAGTTTGCAGGAGAGAGGTGGACTCCTTCAGACATAATATAAGCCAATGTCTCAAAACCCGGCTCGGATGCTTCGGGATGTCGGGCGGTAATAGAAAGTAGAGAAATTATGGTTCTCCAACCCATGTGAGATCTTATCTTCACAGCATTTGCTTTGACCAGACGCATCACCTCTTGTGTGATCTGTTCACAATAGGCATCAGCCACGCGAGCGTCCAGCTTCAGTATCAGCTGCAGAGACTTGAGGAGCTCATCAGTTAGGTTTTCCTTGTATGGAAGCAAGCGCTGGCAAATCCGAAGCAGCCCAAAGACAGCTTTCTCTACTAGGTTGCATGGCATTACTGTGGACTGAACAACACTGGCTATGTGTTCGTACACATCTTGCCACAGAAGCATGATTCGATCACGGTTGTTCAAGGTAATCGTGATCAGCAACTCAAGACAAAAAACTGCCGCATCTTCATCTTCCACAGAGTTATTTCCTTTAAGAGGACGTCTCGCAGCTGCAACAAGAGCACGCACAAGCTGAGACAGAGACTCTGCCTGTAAGAACTTGCTCTCAGCGAAGATGCTATCGATGTGGCAGTTTTGGATTGTCTGAAGAGTACGCTGACGAGCAGCAAGCTGTTCTTCTGAGGGCTGCGGAGTGGGTTCTTCGGAATCTAATGATAAGAGTAGACTAAACCGACTCATAATGCCAGATGATTTACGAGAAGGGGTATTTGCTGGGACCTGAGAAGTTTGAGAACGAGATGCTGATGTTCTTGCCTGATCATTATCGGGAGAAGGTTCCAGCTCATCGGTAGCATCACCAGCAAGGCGTGAAGGTAAAAGACCCGTCTTCAGCAAACTCAAGATGCAATCTGCTATGTTTCTCCAACCAGATCGAATATGATCGCCATAGTTGTTTGCGACGGTGAAAACAGCTACAGTTGCCATTTTAGCTTTAACATCATCTCCAAAAGAAAGGATCGATCTTTCACTAAAATATGGATGCAACAAGGTTGTGAATTTACAAAGAGATACTACCAAATCATCCAACACTTCCCCCAAGTTATAAGAGGCTGCAAGTTTAGCAATGGCTAAGAATCCATTAATGCACGACTGTAGAATATCTTCTTGCTCTGCATGATCAAAGACCACACATATTGCAGCAACTGCTGGACCAGACAAGATGGCAAACATTTGGTAGTCAAGGTGGGATCCAGAATCACATACAATGAATGGAGATGTCTCCTTTGCTTTGTGAGTTAGTCCAATCCAATGGCTTCGTGTTAGAACTGGAATGGTACCAACTTGATCGGGAACCATGCGAATTTCATTCTCACAGATAGAGTGATAAAGCTCAGACAAGAACTCTCGAGGAAGATCGTTTCCCCCATTGATTTTGCGGTTGTTACGAATGAAGTCTTCTTCACTCATCTTCTTCTTGACCTGCGCATTGTGCTGATCCGTGTTGAGCATTATTATAGAATATGACAATAGGAGAGCTGCATCTTTGTTCGCCAAAATTGTTGGTGATTTCTCGTAATAACTTTCAGCAAATGCTTCAAGGACTCTCTGAATCTTTTGTGACTCTCCAGGCAACCTAAATGTTTCCAAGAAAATGCGCAGAGCAGTGTCCAAATTCATGTCCCTAAAATCAAATGTCCTAGAAAATTCATGAAGCACTTGTATACAAAACTCATCGTGACTTCCGAGAAAATCTCCAACGATGTTTTTATCCAATCCCACCGCGTACCTAAAGAAGCATGCGACGCTGTTTGGGTCCAGCTTTTCAGGTAGCAAATGAATGCCTTGAAGAAATTCTAGACCCTTCTTCGGATCCCTGTTAAAGTGATCGACGCCAATCATCAACTTTCTCTTCAAGTTCTTCATATTGTGAACAAATGGAACCCATTGAAGAGGTTTACCGTAATCACCACATTTATCAGTCCAAAATGGCCTATATTCCCCTAGTTCTGCGGATGCTTCCCCTGTATTTGATGAATCGACGCCTATTCTTTCAGCCATACTTTGGACCAAAACAATCAGCCCATCCAGGGAAAGGGTGTTCATTGCAGACAGAGGGGTGTTTACTGGGAAGGCATTTCTTGATAGAAGATTAGCAAGGTCTTCATATACATTGCTGCACGATATGTCACAATCATAATTGGAATACAACTCAGCAACAAACATCGGCTGTCTACAGAAGTCAATAAGAGCCTCCATGGCAACTTCCTGCTGCTGAAAAGCAGCTCCGTGCTTATTTTGAGCAATCCTCAACAGCACGTTGGATATGAAAGCTGCAAGCTGTAGTTTTAATTTAGTGCGTAGGTGATGATAAAGATTAAGAACAATGCTACATACAGTAGAAAGAATTAGAGGACTCATCGATAAACCAAACTGCATCAGATTGTAAAACAATTCCTCCTGTATCAGAGCCAATAACTTGGGATGATCTCCAAAAGAAGCCCCACCCAACTCTATTGCAGAGTTTATTAAACTGAGTGCAAATAGGGGAACATCCTCATGATATGCTATGGGATTAGATCGAGGACCAACTTCGATGTTCTCCATAACATTTAAAAGAGAACAAAAGAAATGGAAGATTTCCACCATAGCTGGGATCCCATACGGATCCATCATCGATTGATCAGAAACTACGTTTCCATCATCCCCATAAGCAGTCTCAGTATTTTTATTGTCAGATGACGCAGTTGAATGACCATCAACATGTGGCTTCTCCAAAACAGCGCAACTCTCAGATGTCTCCTGATCCTGCAACCAAGTAGGGTTTCAGTAATAAGTTAATCATCAATTAGTTGCCCGGAAAACTTTATAGATTATGAAATTTATCAATTCGGACTGGTGATATTTTCAATGATAAGGCGTTAAAACACTCTTTTATCTCCTATACCCTACTTCCTGAGCTTTTTATTTGTTAGTGTAGAAGTAAGGTTAAGAACTAATGTGCAGTTAACATTCCAATGTCAATGGGCTAAGCTTTAAACCCATGGAAACAAAATAAATGTGAAAATAAAGATCTAGCAAACAAATACCATAGATGTTGAGCATTATATCATTCACCTCTCTGTTACGGGATGAGCAGTATCCTCGAGCTGAGGCACACACTGCACTGTCCAAGTCACGGAGATGCAAAAAGACACACCTGACCAGTTCATGCATCGTGTGGCGGGATATTCTCTGCAGCAGTTCACTTTTTGAACTTGCCTGATGGACAATCCGAAAGCATGTATTCACTATGCTACATACATGATGGTTGGTTAGACTAAATGAAGCTCTATACTTCATGCAAGCCAGAAGAACTTGAAGAATCTTCATCAGCACAACTTCTTCAGAGGCAGGATCGGTTACCTCAAAGCGGCAACTTGTTACAGCATCAACAATTAGACTTAAAGCACTTTTTACATCAACAGTTCCTGGATCAAGCATCTGTAGGTTTAATATCTTGTAAACAGATGACAAAGCGACACCAGTGATTGGTGCACCAGTTTCATCAGATTTAATGACATCTAAGAATGGCTGCAGATAAACTACTGGATCGATTGTATGCCAGTGATTTTGCCATGAAAATATCTTCTTCCTCAATTCCTTGAAAGATGTTATGAGAGAATGCTCTATCTGCTCGTCTTCTGCAGCATAATGAACTCCCCACCTCACATTTCTCCTCATCACGGCCAAAACTGCACCGATTTCCGAATTAATCATGCATGCTAAGGATCCACCAGAAGGCTTGGGCCGAACGTTGGGAGTTCCAACCGACCAATTGGCTTCATTTTGTTGATCTGACAAATCCATAGTTATACGACTTCACAAATTTCACAAACTTAGGCACGTCCAGCCCACCTAAATGCCACCCTTCCAGAAAACGACAAAAAGTCAGCACACATACGTATAGAAGACTTCATTCCAGCTCGATACATACCAAGGTTTTCATTTTTGCTTAATTAACGTCTAATATTTCTCAACAACAACCAAAATTAAAGTTTCTTGCAAGAGCTCCGATGTTCCTAAAGCACCCGGAAAATGCAATCAGTTAACGAGCAGGGAGAAAAAAAAAAACAAAAGATGTTTAACAAACTTATCCAGCAAGCAAAAGCTAAAAAAACCTATAACCAGAATACAAATCAAGCTCCTTAACACTAACTACGTCAAATCATACGACCAGGCCTATCAGCAATCGACGTGGCACGTAGATCAAGCACACATGAATTCAAGCAATAAACGAAACTAGTTCGATCTAAACATCCAGACCAAAAAAACAAAAATTCCAGCACCCGACTATAAATCCAAAGCAAGATCCTAGCACAATTGGAAGAGAAAAGGCAAAAAGAAAAGATTTTCCCCGACGTCGAACATCACAATCCGAACTGCACATAAATGAAATCGTAGAGTTAAAGTCACCTGTAGCATATCGGATCGGAGAAACGAATCGGAATTTCGCCGCAGGAGGGAGCAGATCTTTCGCCTGAGGTGACACTGAGGACAGTTTCGGCAATTCTAAGTGATGAAAATGAAAATTTATTTGGTCGAAAACGGAGGGTATATTTGGTATCGGATTAGAAACACGTTTTCTTCAGTGGTGATCTAACGATTTATGCGCCTCTTGTGCCGGAAATCTGCCTCGGTTTTATTTATTTCTTCAGTGGTGATCTAACGATTTATACCTTTATTTATATAGATTTTTATTCAATTAATTCTTTTTTCGATAAATAAATATATTAATTATTAATTAAATTACATGAATAAATAAAACCGAGGCAGATTTCCGGCACAAGAGGCGCATAAATCGTTAGATCACCACTGAAGAAAACGTGCTTCTAATCCAATACCAAATATACCCTCCGTTTTCGACCAAATAAATTTTCATTTTCATCACTTAGAATTTTATAATATAGGTTTTTTATACCTTTATTTATATAGATTTTTGTTCAATTAATTCTTTTTTCGATAGGTTTCATTTGAATTTAGTATATTTCTTTATTATAAAAAAATAT
Source organism: Lindernia subracemosa (assembly GCA_028392965.1). Taxonomy (NCBI): domain Eukaryota; kingdom Viridiplantae; phylum Streptophyta; class Magnoliopsida; order Lamiales; family Linderniaceae; genus Vandellia; species Vandellia subracemosa. The sequence continues at coordinate 553,210 of JAQPCC010000105.1, forward strand.
CCCCATCTTTGTGAATAAATAATGGCTAGAATATTCATACATTTTAAATGTCAATGAATACTAAAAAAAATTTAACTGTAAGTCTTAATTTTAGGTTCGTTTAGATGGGTTCTTTTTATATTTACTAAAGGAATAAATAATATAATACATTTCACTCTACACGATTCAAATTGATTCCTATTATGAAATAATTTAATTATTGATGATTAAATAATTAAGATGTGAATGTTTTTGAATTATTGATGAATTATTTGATGATAAGATTAGTTGAATGATAGATGATATTAATGTTGATAAGATATGTTTGATAATTGATTAGATTGTATTTAATGTAATTATTTGTAATAGTGAATTTTTAGTAGTATAAATATGTGGTTAGAGTACATTATAAATTACACCAACTATTGAAATACTTAATCTCTTTCTAATCCCTCTCTTTAATATTATAAGCTACATTATCATAATAATCATAATATAGGTATAATTATAGTAAATAATTTTAATATAATATTTAATCACAATTAATATTTTATAACAATTACTCATTTATATGATCGTACTCGTAATCTATGATGTAAAGCCTAAGAAAAATATTTTTTTTTTTTCCGACCTATAGGTATTTGGTTGTCATCATATACAAAGAAAGGCCCATTTGAGTTATTCTCAGACTAATTCAACTTTTAGCCCAATTGATTGTAGGGTTTATTTCTCATAGCCTTATTTCTTTTGCCCTAGCCTCAAAGGGAGCTTTTTTTATTATTATCATTTAAAATTATGTTAAATTTTTATACTTTAAATTTAAAATTTTGAGCTTCAAACTCGAGTTCGAACCATGGTTTTAAAATTAAATTTCGAATCGAATAAAAAATTTTATTGGTTTAAAGTTTCGTGATTTAACCTCTATAAAATCGAAATAAAACCGGTGCATAACCAATCAAATATAATGATGTCAAAAATTAAATTTATAAATTGGAAGCTCAAAAATTAAATAAAAGTAAAATATATTGAGAGATAATGAAAATGAGGTGTTAAAAATTATTTTACAATAAAATTTAATATATGTACTAGAAAAGAATGAACCACACAACCTTATAAAACTAACTCTAAAGTAATTATCATAGGCCACAATAATGTATTGAACATCAACTTATATATTTATTCAGAATATACAACAATCACATGACTCGAAGAAGCACGGGGTATCCATTTGTCCTTCCATACAAGAACACAAAGAAATAGATATGTTAGATGCAAAATGTGTAAGGACAGAGCGGGGTTACAGAGAAATAGATATGGCTGGGACCCCTTCGCACAATAAGAGATTATGGAGAAAAATGACGAAAATATTCTTAAATTGAGGGCTATTAAATTAAAAATATGGTCAACGAAACTAGTTTCTAAAAATTGATTGGATCAAAGGCCCTTTTTTTAAAGAATCCATTAGGAAATCTCTTCATAATTTCAAAGCGAAGGGGTTTAATCAAAGTCACACGCCGATCGAGGCTCGGGCCATACGGTGAAAACAAAGTTCCGATCAACGTCAAATCGTCGTTGGCCAACGAAGAAAATCCACCGGTCAAGATGAAAGAGTTGGGCTACACAAATGGGTCTAAGAAGAAGATGAAATGGGCTGGACAAATTTCTAGTGGTTGTCCTAACACGTACACACTGGTATGAAGTCTAATTTATATTCTAATGTTGGCTTGGCATGAAATCTCATGATAAAGGGATTTGGCATCAGCTACTTGTGTAAACACTCAAGAGCAAAAGGAAGTATCTGAAGGAAAAAATCGACAACTACTCGAAGTAATTAGATCCATTTTGTTCCAAAATAATGCTTCAAAATATGACTGGTCAGATGTTGTATTTACAGCTGCAAGACAAGTTGGATACAAATTTTCTTAAAACTATATTTTTAGGATATTCTCTTAAAAACTGGAAAGTTGGAAGTAGAATCCTCTAAAACTCTCATGAAATCGAACAAAAATTTGAATCAAGAAGATGAAGAGCCTCTTGAAGACAAATGACGGTTTCAGAGATTGGTATGAAAACTTATATATTTGATTGTTGCGCAACCTGGCATTTTATTTGTTGTTAATTGTGTTAGTCAGTTTATGCACGCTCCTAGATCCAGCCATCTCAAAACGATAGACAGAATTTTAAAATATAAGGAGACACCTGGACGTGGCATATGGATGAAACCAAATGAGACAAACGACATAGTTGGCTACTCTAACACTGATTGGGCATGAAGCTATGACATGAAATCGACGACAGGTTATTGCACATTCATTGGAGGCAGCCTTATCACACATGAAAGAGCAAAAAACAGATAGTCGTAGCCAAATCAAGTGCTGAAGCATAATATCAAATTATGACTTCAACAACATTCGAGCTAAAATGGATAAAACATTTACCTCAAGACATGAAGATAACATGCAAAGAACCGATGCAACTGTATTGTGACAACCAAGCAACATTACATATTAGATCTAATCCAGTGTTTCACGAGCGAACCAAATACATTGAAGTAGATTGCTACTTCATTAGAGAAAAGATTCAAGCGCGACAAATCAAGACACTATTTATCAGAAGTCAAATCAACCGGCAGATATATCTACAAAAGCAGTCGACAATCAAGTCTTTCAGAAAATACTGGACAAGTTGGACTTGATTGATATCTACAAATCCAACTTGAGGGAAAATATTGAAGATCATAACATAATCTCCATTGACAAAAATCAAGGCAGAAAAACACAAGTTACTAAACTTCGAGTAGACCCTAAAATGGAAAGATCAAGGTAAGGGGATATTAATAAATGCTACCTATAATTAAGGGATATATCGCGGCGACTAATTTTTATATGTAACCCATGTACATATTGGCATATCTTCTTGTACAAGATATACATCAAGAAATATAAACTTATATTTTTAAGACAACTTTCTAATAATCAAACTCCATTTGCCTCAGTATCCCATGAATTTTCTTTGTATTAAATTATCTGTTATAGCATTCGAAACATAATCTATTCATCCTCTCAAGGTTGCTGAGATCATCAAATTTATGTTTGTATTATTATTATTATTATTATTATTATTATTATTATTATTATTATTATATGCAAAAATTTGTATGATGTGATGATATAACAAAATTGGGTCAACTGAGAGAAACCATTAGCTTTCTATTCATCCTCCACATGGCGCGTAGTGAATGCGTAGTTGACATTTTCTTTCTTCTTTCTTTTTTATATTTCAAAGGGTTAGTAGTATTTATTCATAGTGATGCACTTAAATGTTTTTCAGATGAATTTGATTTTATTATTTTCTTCTTTTCAATGTGGGTATTATAGTCTTAACCACCATCTACTGAAATTCTAACAAAGGAACGCTAAACTAACAAATTTGGTATTAAAGTGAATAAATAAAAATAAGAAACAAAAAAGAACCTTACATATCAACGGTTTTAGACCATATTTTTCAAAAAAAATTATAAATTAAAGGTCAATATACATGATAATTGGAAAAACAGATCATTAACTTTATATATCAGAATAAATGTGAATCTCTGGCATTTTTCAGCCAACTTGGTGTGAGTATTCGTCTATTCGATGTCTAACACTCAAAAAGGATTTTCCGATTTACTTTGAGGAACTCATATATGCTCCAACATATGGAGTGAACGACATATTCTTACAATGAAAAAAAAAAAAATCGGAATTTTTTTCATTCAGAGGTAGTAGGATAATATTGTTTCATTGATTTATAATATCGGACTTATATATATTTTTTCATTTTTTTTCCTTGTGTGACAGATAGATCAAAATTTATGTGGTTAACATTTATATTGATTGATATATGTACAAAAGAGGCTTTTGCACCATAAATACTTGAGGAGGAAAACAGCGTATGTTATATTAAAGTTTCTAATTTTATCTCTGTTTTGACAAATAAAATTTAATGAAGTTTTCGAAAAAGTTTCCAATAGTTTCGGCAATTTTCTTTTTTGGTTAAATCAATTATTTTTTTGTTTCAATAAATGAAGTGTTTTTGGGTATTCTTATATGAAGACGTATAGAAACCCAAAGGGGTAATTTTTGTATGTATGTAACTAAAATAAATGATAACAATATTTTATCTACCACTATCATTTTATAACTTCAAGGCCGTGAAAAACTATGAGAACAAATAATATAAGTTGGCATTATTCTAACTTACACGTCTTTTATTTTGTCTGTACAGCTGATCGTACAGTAATTCCCAGCAATTGATTTATTAACTCAGTAAATATTAAAATAAAATTTAATAATAATAAAAAAAACTATTGTGAATACATTTTAAATATGAATCCGCGTCGAGACTGGAAATGTCACTATTAAAACAGACAAACAGCAACTTTTTGGCATGACATCAGCCCATCGAAAAATTAAGGAGATAAATTAAATAAAATAATGCCAAAAAATATGATTGGCCTGCATGTTAACATCAAACCCTAATTGTTTATTTATGCATCCACTTTGGTAAAATCGCTTTCCATGACTTTTTTTTTATACGAATATTGTTTATTTTTTCATCATTTCAAATTTAGAGTCTCAAGGCATATAGTGGGGTCGAGATATCTCTAAGAGGAGGTCTCGTTCAAATTCACTAAAGACTGTAAGAATTGAATCAATTCCGAAAATTCAATCATAGAAACCTTTATGGGGTTCCATTCTAAAACAAATTAGAAATAGATGGAGTAATCTCACAAACTTATAAAGAGGTCATAATTCTTCTAATTATCCGATATGGTGCTTGGATTTGACACCCAATAGAGACATTGATTATTGTTGTTGGGTGGAATTTGGAACGGTCCCACCTGATCCCGAAGATTAGTTACATCATCAAAGTATGTAGCGCAAGCTCATAGTCGATAGAGTGAGGATAGTTCGAGTTGCTAAAAAAATAAATAAAGTTAAATCAATATATTTTTCCCCCGAAGGATAGGTGAAAGTGGTCGGGTTTCTAGATGGAGATTGTGTGCTTAAACCCACTTGTACTCCTTAAGTATCGTAATCTATGAGGACTTGGGACGTGACACATTGGACGAGAGATCACTCGCACTGGACAGTTGGGATCGTCTCATAGCTGATTGTAACGTTCAGACGTTTCAGACTAAACTTACTCGGAGTATCTGAACTACAGTTGCATTGAATGGGATACTTCCGAATAACCATATATTTTTTTATTGCAATAATAGAATTTCATGCATCGTTCGGATTCGGACTCTAATATAACCATAATCAAATCAAACAAATCGAAGATATTTACCATTGGCATTGATATTAGTGGTTGGTTATTTTATTTTAAATTTTTACCTTGTATAGCATAGATAAATAATACAAAAAAAAAATCGTTTTCCAATGTTGATGATCTCTATGTGATTATAAACTATTATAGTGTCATTTTTGCATTTTTTTTTATGTTAATATGAAATATTAAATTATTTCTTGTTCGTCACTTGGCATACTTGTAAGTTGAGCTACTTTTTTATTTTCAGAAACATGAGAGCTTCAATCTTTGGCTAGTTCAAATCAATCATATTACATAGTATATTTATTCTTACATATCTCTCTCTCTCTTTCTCTCTCTCTCTCTCTCGATAAAAAATATTCCATTTGTCTCCTTCAAGACAAAAATCACAAGCAAACACATATAGCTTCAAAATAATTTAAAAAAAAGAATAATAAAGATGACCATTTCAACTCTCAAAAATTCCTCTTGTGCTATACCTATATATAAAAAGGCCCTTATATCCCTTACATACATTGATACGATCAACTCCCACACATAAACAAAGAAAAAGGAAACCAAAACACACAAAATGGGAAGAAAAAGAAAGACTTACGACCAAACTACAACTCCTCAAGATGATCACTGCCAAACAAGCCCCAACAACAACAATTCTTCATTACAAGAAAACCCTAATCACTCATGGCAAGAAATGGTCAAAGAAGCCTCGTCGTCCCTAAACGGCCTCCGAAGGGCGAGGAAACGCTTCGTGGGAGTGAGGCAAAGGCCGTCGGGCCGCTGGGTGGCCGAAATCAAGGACACAATACAGAAAATTAGGGTTTGGCTGGGAACCTTCGACACCGCGGAGGAAGCCGCGAGGGCCTACGACGAAGCCGCTTGTCTCCTCCGCGGGTCCAACACGAGGACCAATTTCTGGCCATGTAATGATCATAATAGATCTTCGGTTCTTCCCACGAAGATCACTAACCTCTTGATAAGTAGGATCAAGGCAAGAAACAACTCCTTATTATTAGCCTCTCTTGATGATCATGGTAATAACACTAAGGCTTTAACATATTCCCCGCCGGTTCTTGACGAGCAACACATGGACGACGGGCGATTCGAAAATGCCCACGAACTCACGGGTTCGAACTTCATGGATTTTCTCACCGACCCGGACGAGTACTACGCGATGGATCAAGGCTGCTACGGCGGTTCGATCCACACCGTCGACGAGCCACCGTCCATGAGACACGGTGAAGATATGATCGGACAGCTCGTTCAAAGTGATCTTGAAATGGGAAATATAACTGTGGATGAGGACGTTATTACACCCTTGGAGCCCGTGGACTTCCATTTCCTCGAAGAGATCGGTTACAACAACAGCAGCAATGATTATTCGCCTTTCGAAATAGCCGCCGAGATATCGAAGGCGGAAGAGGAAGAGCCCGCCATGCTTTGCGAAGCAATGAAGAGAATGAGGTACGAGAGGAAGTTTTCTGCTTCGTTGTACGCCGTCAATGGGATAAATGAGTACATGAGGCTGAAGTTTGGTGGTGGCGATAGAACTACTGATCATATCTCGAGGCTAAGGAATGCTTGTAATAACAACATCAACAAGGCTGAGAAGGAAGATCGGACAGTGATGACGTATGATGACGTAGCTCGAGAAAAGGCTGAGGAGGATAATATTGATGATGGTGACGGTGAGTTTGGGATATGGGGTACTCTTGCACCGATTTGTTTCGTTAGTTAAAATTATTTTTATTTCCCTCTTTGAAAAAAGAATTTATTTTATGAATCTCTCTGTCTTAAGACTATTATTATGTTGTAGGGTTCAACCATTCTTTGATCTGAGTTCAACTTGATGTATTACATTTACTTAAAGCAATGAAAATAGCAGTTATTAACACCCAAAACAGTAAGAAATGAATAATAAAAGATGACGCAATAACTTGAAATTCGAATAACAATAAATAGAGTTCATACTTTGCAGATAAACGTAGCAAGGTACAACACTTGAGCAGTTGCTATTAAGCTTTTTTAAGTTCTAAACTGCAACTGATATGTTAAACTTAACAGCCAAGCCAACAGTTTTCTTTCAAGATCAAAGAAGCCAGACCAAACTCTTTAGGATGATGTAATAATGAAGTAATGCATCACAGTAAATAAAAGGTCTATCGAGTTACATAGGTTTAGAACTTATGTCCTCACTGCATAAGCCCGAATCCTAGTACAAAACATTTTCGATTATGAACGACGTTTCGTTAACCTTAGGTCTTCTTCTTCAATCCCAATTATATACACAGTAAGGGTAACATAACAGTAGCTTTTTCAAAATCAAAGAAGCAGCTGAAAGAGTCCCACGCAGAAAATAGTAGTCTTTAGAGTACCCGAAGCTGAGCGAGGAACGCAGCAGAAAGCTCGAGAAAGAGGAACTGAGGCCCATGAACTTTCTGGATATCGAGGAGGTACGTGTCTTCGCGCGTTTTGTATAGCTGAGATGATAACATATCAAAGCCATTACATTAATTTCAAAATGGTTTGCAAGAATTTAATGTTTCAGTTGATGGCTGGCTCTAATGGTCCCAGATTATTATTACCTGCATTTCAAACTTCACAACACTTTGGGTCTGAAGATTTCCATCGTTCTCCTCGATTATTACAGGTTCATCTGCGAAATAATTCCGATCGAGCATAGAATTGCCGAAGCCTCCCTCCTCTCTTAGTGTCCCAGGAACCCATCTGCATTTCAAGTTATACTGTCCAATCTTTTTCCAGTGAACGTTCAGCTCTTGAAGAGCTTTGAGGACTTCGGACATTATCTCGCGAGGATGTGCTCGGGACTGTGAACAAAAGAAAAGTGGCCATCATTAAAAGTCAAGTCAATTGATCACCTCATTAATCTAAATGATTGGCAACTCACTTGCAGATAAAATAAAATAAAATGAAATAATGGTCTTTGATTATCTTTCGATGACGAACTAACCTGTAGTCCCAGAGCCCATTTCTTATCAATGGGTGATTGTCTTCCGCCAAATTGCTGCAAATCAATGGCTCCGGGAAATCGAGGAGAAGCTATATTCTCAGTCGGACTGATGCGATTGCGTCCGGATTCCTACAGAGACAGTAAATTCAGTTAAATACAAGTATATAGGATGAACTTGAGTTCGAAAAATGTATTGCGCAAAAAAGAAAAAGAACAAATAAAAAAAATAGAACATTAAAATAATCTAAATAACAAGAGAAAGTAATGTTATGAGTGTGTGTGTTTGTGTGTGCATATTTTATGCAGAGTTTACCATGCTTTCCAGAAATTCAGAGCCGAGGCAACCACCAGAAACACGGAATCTGTTGTCTAGCAACAGATAGTAGGTGACTGTACCCTGAAAAAAAAAAAAACATGGCCAAAAATAAGAAACGATTTTACACTTTAACAAAAAAAAAAAAAAAGATAATAATGAAATTTACCTCATTTTGAACCCTATTTCGAAGAGAATCAACAAGTGCGTTCCTGTCAAATCCCATCTTAACTACTTCCTGAAGAATCTCTTCATCAATCTGCTTGTGCGGCACAAGAAAGGTAACACCAAGAAATATGCAGATATTATACTTTGTCATGTGCCCTTGAATATGCAATTTTATTACATAAAGATATGTATTTTAATATGGCAATGTAGATTCTAGAAAACCTTTTTAGCTTGCTGCGTAGTATCAGGTGGTGGCACAGCTAAGTAACGCGGAAGACGAGCATGAAACCAAGCGTGTGAACGAATCTCGGGAATAGTTATTCGTTTCATAGGATCAACTACAAGCATTCGTGGGATCAAATCTCTTGCACCACCTGATAAATGGCTTGGAAGTGTATATATTCCGCCCTTCAGATAAAGATGCATGCATCAATTTAACAAATACAAGTAACGCAATTACGAACTTATTGTTAACACATAAAAAAAAAGTACCTTTATTTTTTTGAAAAGGTTAGGAATGTTTTCATCGTCAAAAGGAAGTGTCCCACAAAGAAGTGCATAAAGAATAACACCACAGCTCCAGACATCTACTTCGGGTCCCGCATAGAACTTCCCAGATATAACCTATGGATTAAATTTGCATATAAAAAAAAAAAAGAAACCTTGTTATTACAATTAATCTGAAAATTTACCGTTCACTACAATGTCGTGCATTAATCTACATAGTACCTCTGGAGCAGCATAGTTGGGACTTCCACAACTAGTCTTGAGAAAATGACCATCACGCATGATATTACTCAATCCGAAATCAGCAATCTTCACGTTGCTTTTGGAATCTAAGAGCAAGTTCTCGGGCTTCAAATCTCTATGAACCACCATATTCCTATGGCAATACTCCACTCCAGATATTATCTGTGTAGAAAATAAAGAGGTGCAAAGTCAGCCTTCCACATCAAATAATATCTGACATATACCTGAATCAGCTTCCTAACATAAATATAAGCCAGACTTCATATATCTACTTATCGAAACCGTCCTACGGCGATTTCCGGCGCATAATGTGATTTGTAAATCATAAAAATAAATAAAAAATCATGGCATGAGAAAACAACTTACAAGCTCTCCTAACAAGAAATAGAACCCACCTGTTGAAAGAAGACACGGGCTTCATCCTCGTGTAGCCTACCTTTCTCCACTATATAATCGAACAATTCACCTGACTTAACATATTCCATCACGACGTATATGTCTGACTGTGTCTCCACAACCTCGTACAGACGAATAATATGGGGATGCATAAACAGTCTCAAGATTTTGATTTCTCTTCTAACTGCATGAAGAATATGTTTAGAAACTCTGTTATCAGACAGAATAGAAACAGCACCATCTAGCATTTTAGTTGAGAGCAATAAAGCAGAACATTTTTTACTTCAATAATGATGATTGGTGACTGTTACTATGAGGGCAAGTTTGTAATAAAATCAAGATTTCAACCAAGGGCCTACTGACATACAGAACTAACTGTCATGAATGGCTTTTGAACATTACAAGACTCACAGAGAAAGGAAGTTGATAAAGTGGCTCCACGAAACAATTCAACTAACCTTTTTCTTCCATGTCCATGTTCTTTATTTTCTTACGGTTAAGTATCTTAACAGCCACTTTATGGCCTGTCAATGTATGCTCGGCGATTTTAACTTTACCAAATGAACCAATCCCGAGAGTCTTCCCAAGCTTGTAATTTCGCAAGAAAGAATCCATGCTACTGCCATCTTGGATTAATCCATCCATATTGCTAGTACATTCAAAAGAATGAGAGAATCAACATAATGAACATTTCAAGATATATAGCATCATTCTTATCCTCCAATAAAATCGAAAGCATTTGACAAATATATCTGTACAGAAAATATAAACCAACAAGAATCTAAGTCAAGTTCATTCTGTGATATCATTCTCTTTAGGTATTTTTAAGACTAATTCTTGAACCAAAAACTCCAGAGATTTCAGAAAGATTGCCAATTAGCTATGTACGGTCTTGTTTCCTAGAGTATACAATACATACAGCAGTGAGAAAATTAAGCAATGTAAAGCTCACTTGAAAAAAAAAAAAAAGAAGCGAATAGCTGTCCAAAAAAACCCCAAATATCCAAAGCATGTAAAGAAACCCAATTCCAGGCCAACACAAATATCCTAATCATGTATTGATAAACTCAATTTCAGACCTTAAAATGCCCAAACTTCACTGCCAATCAACGATTTCGCAAATTCACAGATGGAAAACCCACAAATACATACACTTTACGCCCAAACAGATCTAATGAAACGCAAATTCAGAGCAATAACAACAGAAGCTGAGCGTCCCACTTATTATTTACTTCGAAAATGCTATACCGTATGATAATTAAACAAATATATCATCACATCTTACATTCATACAAAACGACGGTCAAGCCCAACAAGATTATGCAACGGCAAAGGAAGCCAAAAGATAATCAACAGTTTTAGGGTAGTACCTTCAAGAGCTGTGATTTTGAGGGGCGGGCTACGTTTTCGTTCGGAAATCGATGAACTACGAACTCCGATGAAGGTTGAGGAGTTCGAAAGTGATGATGGCAAGAATAAAGTTCTTTTATTTTATTTTTTTATTGAATTTAGTTTTTTATTTCATTTCTTTCGAAATGGACGGTATCATATGCTCTTTGGGAAAAAAAAAAAGAAATAATTCAGAAAATGTCACTAATAGTGTTTAAAATTTATAAAATTATAATTGAATATGAGGTTCAAAATTATAACACATTTTGTTTTTGTAACAGAGAGATAATTTTAGGAAGAAACTTGAAATTTGGACCGAAATATTGGGCTCAATAGTATACGAATTATTGGGTTCAATAATAATAATATTGTATTGTTATTAAGCAAAGCCTTTTTTTTTACCATATATTTTTTAACATAACCATCAAAGGAGCGAAAAGTGAATAAAAATTGTAAATTTGGTGTGTATAATTTATTGCTATTTGAACATTCTTTTTATCATTATTTAATATGAATAATTGCCATTGTACTTCTCAATTTTTTATTTAATATAATTACATCCTCACAAATTATTTTTTTAAATAATATTTCATCTACTAAATATTATACTCAAAATATAAAGTAATATTATTATTATATTTTAAGCACACGAATAGAGTGTACATAAAATACTAGTTTTGCTTACGGGAGATGCGGGGAATTCAATTTAAAGTTTGTCGATCTGATGTAAACATAATAAATATTTAGAAAATGTTGTCTTCATAGTTTTTATTAGGGTAAAATATTAATCAAGATTGACCAACGAGTGATAAAGACGACGGTGTATCCCTCCTCGGAAAAAAAAGTGCACTACCTAGGGAGAACACCCGAGGAGACCTGGATGAAAAAGGATGCCGATACTCAATAGTGATAAATGAGATCAACCCTCGATGAAAATGCCTGAGAGACCTCCTCGGAAAAATCCCGATGAACCTCGACGAAACGCACCCTTCCGATTGAGTACATTTTGAGATGCCGGTAGGCAAATTGTCGAGGAGGTCGTGATTGAAAAACCCTCTAAGGATTCGACCAAAATTGGAAGGTGGTGATACTAAAATAAAAAAAATTTCAAAAGTAGTTGGACGGAAGAGGAAAGTGATGATTGACCGTTATAGGGCGGAAATTTTAGTATGGTATGTTACTCTCTCATTTCAGCCTCTATAAATACACATGTACGCCTACTAGATAGGGCTACGCACTCTACATATTCTCAATTCGCTTAAAGAACAAAAAAAAATTAAACGATAGCATAATGGTAGTAAGGTAATATTCCTTGGACATCTTCCTTTCGAGTTGGGCTTACCAAAATTATAATTCTGTCAAGTTTATAGAAATGAAGTGGCATCTCATCATCATCATCGAAGGTGACTGTCGGACATTAATTCAAAAGCTGGAAAAAAATGACATTGATTCTATCAACAATTGGTGCTACTCTAGAAGATTGAGTTTGCCTTTGTCGTTCGTTTATTTCTATTAAATTTTTGTTTGTGAAGCAGCACTGTAACGACGCAGCCCACTATTTGGCCAAACCATTAGGCTATTTCGTTCGTTTAATGAATATTTAGGTCTTTTGATTAAAAAAAAAGTTTATAGAGATTTTTAATTATTTTAATTGTTTTTAAGTATAAAAACAATATATAGTTTATCAAGTGTATAATTAATTCTTAATTTAATTATTTTTCCACATTTTCTGGTTCTTTCTTAACTTGGAATTATTTTTAAGGTTTTGACTCTTAGATCGTATTTAATAGGCTGCCGTTGGACTTGGACTGTCTGTCTTAATTCTCTTTAAGTTTATAGAGATTCTTAATTATTTTAAATCCTTTTAAGTTTATAATGATATATAGCTAATTAAGTGTATAATTAATATTTAATTCAATTACGTTTTTTTTTTTTTACATATTAATAGACAAGATTGGGCTTGGACTTGACTGTCATGAAATTAATATAAAGGCCCTTTCAGCCTTGGATTTCAAATGCTATAATATATAATGTTTTGATTCAATGTATTGTCATAAACTCATCTCCTACTTACTTGTATGATCATAATCTCTCGTGAGTATCAGATATCGAGATAGATGAGTGAAATAATCTACTGAGATTGTATAATCGTGATGGAAGATATAACATAGATCTTATTGAAAATAAATAAACAAATAAATAAATATTTTCTTTTAAGTCACATCAAAACAACTGTAAAGCTTGAACTAAACCGTACTTTTGTATCTACAATACAACAATGAAAGTTAGCAAGCAATCATTGAGTCACACAGATTGGAAGTTGGAACGTCGAAAACGAACACACACAAGGAGACAAATAAATGGCCTTTTTAATTTAATATTGTTATTTTTTTTATTCATTAATAAAATAGGATTATTTTGAAAAATATTAATAAAATAGGGCAAAACGCTGGTAATAAAAGCGACGTCACGTCCATTAAACGCGACGTCGCCTCCAATGGAAGCGACGAATAAGTGGGCTTGTGAAATGGGCCGATCCTAGGGTTTTGGTCCATTAAAAGCAACGTCGCTTCCAATGGATGCGTCGTCGCGTTTAATGGACGCGACGCCGCGATATAAAATACATCGCCTCCTCTTCTTCTTCTTTCTTCCTTTCTCTTCCTTTCTTTCTCCTTACTCAGCATCGCCGTCCGCCGTGACCGCCGTGTCTTCTCCGTCGTCGCCGCCGCGCCTGCCCGTCTTCGCCGGCCGTCTCCGTCGTTGCCCGTCTTCGCCGGCCGTCTCTGCCCTTAGCCGCTGCCCCGTAGCCGCTGCCCCGTCGTCGTTGCCTGCCCGTCGCTGCCCGTTGCCGCTGCCCCGTCGCTGCCCGTCTTCGCCGGCCGTCTCCGTCGTTGCCCATCTTCGCCGGCCGTCTCCGTCGTTGCCCGTCTTCGCCGGCCGTCTCTGCCCGTAGCCGCTGCCCCGTCGTCGTTGCCTGCCCGTCGCTGCCCGTTGCCGCTGCCACACGTACACCACTCCCTTTTCTTATTGAAGGTATATTAATTAGCAAGCTATGATGAATATTTGTAACTGTTAAAGTTGTTATACATCATTGGTGGTTTTGAATTTTAACTCGATGTCGTTCGATTTAGGATGGATACGAATGAATTTTACGGTCCCGTCGATCGGTCGTTATTGATATTTCAGGATAGTCATCGTTGTAACGATGTGCTATCTAATGCGGATGGTGCGTTAGATACTCCGTTGACCGTGAGAGGTTTGGAAGGCGTAGTATGGGGTAAGCCTTCACGACCGGTGCGCTTGCATGGTCGTGTTTTGGAAAAGTTGGATACAATGTCATTTTATGGCGTATATAGTTGTGGATCTCAGAAATTAGATCCACACTTAATTACGGCGCTAGTAGAAAGATGGAGAAAGGAAACGCACACGTTTCACTTACCGATGGGGGAGGCGACCGTTACTTTAGAGGACGTCGGTGTTCTTTGGGCACTCCCAGTCGATGGTGTTTCTGTTAGCGGAGTGATCCATCGTAAGTCGACGGAGCAGTGGATAGATTACTGTGAGGCGTTGACTGGCTACAGACCTGAGGAGGGCACGTACCACGGGACCAAAGTATCTTTGAGAAAATTGGCGGACTGGTTAGAAGCCAATCCGATCGACGATGAGAGTGTCGATGATGTAGTAGATCAGCACGCACGTGCATATGCACTATTACTCATTGGATCAGTTATGTTTCCCGATTCCAGCGGAAGTACTACGTCGATGACGTACCTTCCGTTGCTCGAGAATATCGATGAGGTGCACACTTACAGTTGGGGCAGTGCTGTTCTAGCTTTCATGTACAGAGAGCTATGTACATCATGTCAAAAGCAAAAGATGAACATTGGTGGAGCATTGCGTTTGCTTCAGGTACTAATTTATCTTAATATATTTTTTTTCGTTATTATGTCGTAAATAGAATAACCGATTTAATTAAATCTTGTATATGTATGGGCGTGGATGCGTATATTACCCGTGCAGCCCATTATTATCCATCCTCGAGTGGAGATGCTACCCGCCGTTGTCGATGGAATTCAGCTTCCCATTCCGCCGCATGCGGCAAGGTACTGTGGCATTATTTTTTTAATTTCTTATGATTTTGTAATATTATTACTTTTTCTATAAACTTTGTTTATTTTATTAAGGTGGAATGCACTGTTGAATCATACCACCTCCGCAAGTTCTAATTTACGTGCCATACGAGAGTCGTTCGATAGCATGTCGATGGAGCAGTTTGTGTGGACTCCGTATGATGATAATGCACCGGAGATTATGGCGTTGAGACCTGAATGCCGACCAGCTTGTTGTCGTTCGTCGTGTCCACTGATATGTTATAACATTGTTGAGTGGCACTACCCCGACCGTGTGGTCCGACAGTTCGGAATGGTACAGTCGATCCCGGACGCTCCTCGATATTTACATCGAAATCTATATCGGTTCAATCTTCGCAATATCGCGGGAAGAGACTGGAGATTGCATCACGCAGAATATGAAGCGTATTGGTTAGCTCGATACGAGTCGATAGTTGATGCAATGGAGATAGGTGATGGGGCGCTGTGCACTGCATATTATTTTACATGGTATCGATCTGTCACCCGTCGCTATATATCTCAGTCTACAATTCACATGGAGCGAGGTTTTCAGATGGGAGATAGTGCATTTATCGACGTGATGGTATGTTGCAATTTAACTCAGATTTATATTAGTTGTTAAGATGTTGCATGCAATAATTTTAATTATATAATAGGCACAATGCGTCGATGAGACCGAGAACATATTACGCCGGGGGGATATAGATGGGGGCTTAGATGTTATACATCGGATGCAGCGACTTGTTATTGACAGGCGTCAGCGACAACAGATAGAGTTCACCGATATTCCTCCGACACAAGGTCCGGGTCCGTCATCTTCACGTCGTACGATGCCGGACCCTGGTCCGTCGTCTTCACGTATTACACCGGGATTATACGAAGATGTTGGATATGTGACGCCGACACCTCACGGCTACGAAGACGACGACGAGACTCCGCCATACCATCCATATACACAGCACTCACCACCTCGGCAGCAGCCACGACGTCGTCCACAGCAGCACGACGCCCCTATTGATCGCGGCCATTTGCGTAGAGATCGACGACCCCGTAGATGTGGCACCGGATCTCATTACATGCCATAGTGGTTAATTTTTCATGTGTTTTTCTTATTAGCGGATGTTATTTTTATTTTACTTATGTTTATGTTACGTTTATTATTTTATTTATGTTTATTTGTTGGTTGCAGCTTTAATCATCATCACGATCTTTAATAAAAAAATGAATAAATTAATACTAATAAGCTTTAATAATAATAATAATAATAATCATTACCATAATAATAATAATAATAATAATAATAATAATAATAATAATAATAATAATAATAATAACTTTACTGAATAAATTAAAATTCGCCAATAATAATAATAATAATAATAATAATAATAATAATAATAATAATAATAATAATAATAATAATAATAACTTTACTGAATAAATTAAAATTCGCCAATAATAATAATAAAAATATAAATTTACAGTAGTCATGTTAAATCATATACAACTTTAATCAGGTCCAGTACGTCAGCTTTAATCAACATCATCATCTTTAATAAAAAATAAATAAACTGACACTTGTTAGCTTTAATCATGTACATCTTTAATGAATATCACATGCTTTAATCATGTACATCTTTAATAAACTGAATAAATTAAAATTCGCCAATAATAATAATAAAAATATAAATTTACAGTAGTCATGTTAAATCATATACAACTTTAATCAGGTCCAGTACGTCAGCTTTAATCAACATCATCATCTTTAATAAAAAATAAATAAACTGACACTTGTTAGCTTTAATCATGTACATCTTTAATGAATATCACATGCTTTAATCATGTACATCTTTAATAAACTGAATAAATTAAAATTCGCCAATAATAATAATAAAATAAACTGACAATTGTCAGCTTTAATCATCTACAACATCACATGCTTTAATAAAAAAAATGAATAAATAAGAATATGAAGCTACGACTTCGAACGTCTATAAATTAGAAGGATATTAATTAACATACTCAACATCACAAACACGATGCATCCATTCAATAGAGATCCGCGCCTTAATCGGTTCACTGGGAAGCCAATGAATCAAGGTCATCCAATATTTGAAAATCTGAAGGTACTCGGGGATTATTTCTATGATGATCTGTGGACATACAATATGGAATCAACCTTCGTTAATCATGTGTGGTGTGAAATGCATCGTGGAAATCTAACAAATGAAAATCTAGAGGATAGTCTCCATTATATTGCTCACCTGATAAATGGAATATATGGAAGGAATTTCACGGTACCATTTCTAATGGTGAAACTCGGTCATCTTAAGCGTCGTTACTTTTTATGGAAGAAGCTACGCTCAGAGATGGGAGATTGAGGAGAATATGACAGGGGTTGGATTCATGCAGACACTACGCAATGGCTTAAGTGGTTTGAAGTAATTATTCTATTCTATATTTTATTTATTTGAAAGTATATTTGTAACAAAAAAAAATTGTTTTCTTTTGCAGGAGGATCCTCTTTCAACGATTTACTTTTATGAATGCGAGCCTTTTGATAATCGTCTTTATGCAATTTTTGAGAAATTTATCAATCCCGCTATTGTTCCAGACATTGACGTGCTTGCAATTGAGAAGAATGAAAGACCAACACAACCTATTCGGATTGTAGCCCATACTAACGTCATTGAACTAGTCGTGGACAAGCCTCCGAAAGGAAAACATAACGGTATGTCCCGAATGGTTAGAAACAAAGGTAAAAAAATGGCCGTCTCCAGTTCGAGCGTCAATGAGGACATTAGTGATCACGATTTCGTCGAGAAGCCCCCGAAAGGAAAACAAAACAGTATGGCCCGAATGATTATAAACAAAGGTAAAAAAACGGTTGTCTCTAGTTCGAGCGTCAAAGATGACAGTAGTGATGACGATTTCGTCGAGAAGCCCCCGAAAGGAAAACAAAACAGTATGTCCCGAATGGTTAGAAACAAAGGCAAAAAACATGTCGTCTCTAGTTCGAGAATCAAAGAGGATACTAGTGATGATGACTTCGTTGACAAGCTTCCAAAAGGATGGAAAGAATATTAATTAGCAACTATGATGTATTTCTTGCAAGTGTGGTATGTTTTTAGTAGTTTTGTTTGTGTTTCTAGCAGTTAGTGTGTTCCTAGCTATAATGAGGTGATTAAAGCAAATGTATTTGTGTTTTTAAATTGCATTAAATACTCAAATAGCATAAACTAAAACTTACATCCAACATAATAACATAAAAACAGAAGCTAATGCGATTCAACGTCTTCCACGACCTCTTTGACTTGATCTCCCTATTGATCCACCTCGATCCATTTCATTCTGGATACGAGTAGTGCGATATCTTCCCGGTCCTCTTCGGCCACGTCGAGCTTCATTATGTATAAGAGAAAAATCAGCAGGCTCCCAGTAGCGCTCATCGTACAGTGGATAGAAAAACCCCTCGTATGTTCTAAGGTACGATTGTTTGCTGTAGAAAGGAGCAATATGTTGCATGCTATGAACATTCCACATACGGCAAGCTGCTTGAGCATGAGAACATGGAATGAAATACATGTCCCATTTTCCGCAAGTGCACGTCTTTCCTTGAACGTTTACCACATGTTTTCTTTGATTTACCGCAGAAGTAAATACCTCGGCTGTTTGAAAACGCGGGTCGAATCGATATACGACATGACTAAATGAGTGATCCGTCCAAGTATTGAACATCTTCCAAGCATAAGGCGACCATTGGCTTTCGGAATTATCGATCGCGGCAGAGCACTCTTGAAATCGATCACGAAAGTATTGAACGCATCGATGGAAGCTAAAGTCGACTATTGCTTTCGGCGGCAAACAACGAGCCCCTTTGAACACCCCATTAAGGGCCTCTGAGATATTAGTGGTCATTACACCACATCGAATTCCCCCGTCATGAGAAAACGTCCATTTTTCTTTGTCAATTTTGTCCAACCACGCCCACGCTTCTTCCTTGATATCTTTGATGTGCTCCATAATCCGATTAAACTTTTCCAGTGTGTGCGCCATCCCAGCTCTATGGCATAATTGTTTCAAATCCTTGTCTTTGAATTCTGTGTTGAAGTTTGAAACCACGTGGCGTAGACAAAAACGATGTTGTCCATTTGGTGGCCTAAAAGCTTCGAGCTCTCTTACAGCAGCCAGTATACCTGCATTATAGATTGTAAGTAACAAAATTTATCATCAATAAAAAAAGATATAAGAAAATCAAATGAAATATATCAAAATACCTGGATGTCGATCTGAAATAAGGCATACAGCTTGATTCTCCAACACGCGGACACTAAGTAAGTTCAAGAACCATTTCCAAGAATGTGTGCTTTCGGTTGTAACAATGGAAAAAGCAAGTGGAAAAATATTTTGATTGGCATCGATTGCTGATGCAATCAACATTTTATGTTCGTATTTTGAATATAAGTGCGTACCGTCAACACAGACGACTCTACGACAGTGCTTAAAGCCATCAATACAAGGTTTGAATGCCCAGAAAACATACCCCGGTTTCTTTAGTCCAGGCATATTAGTTGGAAGATGCAACCACTTTACAACAGTCTCGGGATTGTAACGTTGCAACGCTTTCATGAAGATGGGAAGTTGTTGGACTGAAGTTTCCCAGGTGCCATAAACGTTTTCTTTGGCTCGTTTAAGTCCATGCCACGCTTGAATGTATGAGATGTCGTACCCAAATGTATCATTTACTAGCTGTTGGACGTTTTTGGGAAGATACTGAGGGTCGGTAGTCACTGTTCCGATTAACTTACGCGCAATTACGTTTCGTGACATGTTACGATGTGTGCTCGCCAACTCGTTCATGTAGCATGTGTGTGGTCCTCCATATCTTGTTATCTTCCAAAATCCCTTTTTTGGTTTGAAGCAAGCTCGTAATCTCCAATGACATTCGTCGTTGTGATTGCATTTCACGCTCCATGCGGTTTTCTTACTTTCAACAACGTGAAACTCACGCCTAACAACCCTCAAAGAGTAATCTTCAACAGCACTTTTCAAATGATCTTTACTATTAAAAGTCATACCTTCCGCAAACGCTGGATTGTCTCTATCGTAAAAATCACCCCCGTCTTCGTCCCCTTCTGAGGGAGCCATTTGATATGTTGAATTAAACGGCACTGTCTGATAAAGAGCTGGAGTATCATCTTCTTGCATCGAAATATCATTTTCTGGAAGATTGTTATTGCCATCATCATCATCACCACCTTCGTCTTCTGCGGGATCTGGAAAATCATCTAGTGCACCACCTTCATCATCGGCTTCAGAATCGCTAACGTCACTGTTGTGCTCGACTTCATGCACGATCTCAGGTTCCGCCACTGTTGAAATATTAGGAAAACTCCGGCTACTTGAAGGAATATCTTCATGAGGAGCGTGGAACGAAACGTTACTCATTCCTTGAGTAACTGCTGAGATATTACGAACTGAGTAACTCGATACAAGATTGGTGAATTCTTCAGGAGCCTCTTCATTAAGATCAAAATGAACATTTTCATTTGTCTCGACAAACACCTCAATTAAATTTAGCTCGGCGTCTGCATCCAAGAAGTATGCGAGCTCAGCATCGTTTGAAATGTTTAAGAGCCTTTGATAAAGTCGAGAATGCTGAAAGTATTCATTCTTCACACGAACGGTTAAAGAGGAAGAAGCGTTATCGACGCAAGTCATCTCGTAGAGTATGCTCAAAAATTGAGAAAAACTGGTATCGCGATGAATTCGTCGAAAACCAATCGGTTGAAGACTATATTGAATGGTGTTTGAGTCGTATATAATTTCACCACCAAAATACACAACGACTTGAATTTTACGAGAGGTCATACTGAGAATCTTAAGAGATATTCTGAACTTATGAAAAATATGAAGAATATGAATTCGTTATATAATGGATTTCGTCGTGCTTAATACCCACGATGGCGTGCCTATTACCCACGACGACAACAGTTACACAGTGTCTCAGCCTTTTCATAAATCAGACATTGCTTCAGCCTTTTCAGAAGTCATTGCTTCAGCCTTTTCAGAATTCAGCCTTTTCAGAAGTCATTGCTTCAGCCTTTTCAGAGTTCAGCCTTTTCAGAAGTCATTGCAGCCTTTTCAGAAGCAGAGACACGGCGTCGCATCCATTGGACACGGCGTCGCATCCATTGGACCCGACGAAGGCCCATTTTGGAATATGCGGCCCGTATACTCGTCGCGGCCATTGGACACGACGTCGCATCCAATGGACCCGACGAAGGCCCATTTTGGAATATGCGGCCCATATACTCGTCGCTTCCATTGGAAGCGACGTCGCGTTTAATGGATGCGACGTCGCTTTCATTAGCCGCGTTTTGTCCTATTTTATTAATACATTTCAAAATAATCCTATTTAATTAATCAATAAAAAAAATAGCAATATTAAATTAAAAAAGCCCAAATAAATAGATGTAGCGTTTTATTTCTTTTATTATTATTATTATTATTATTTTTATTTTTTATTTTTTTTCTCCATTTGCAGTAGTTGGCTTCTAATTTCATCCTAGTTTTGATGTCCAAATAATGAAATAATAATATAGGATGGAGATCCATAGCAACCATAATTAAATTCGAATTCATGCCAAATAACTGAATGATGGGGAATTTAGTCTCCCTCCAATATTTCGGTTCAGAATCGATCCCCCACTTGTCGGAAAAATATAAGCCCACAGAATTCACTCTCACAAAAATTTGAAACAACGTTGGGATAAGTAAAGAAATTTTCACCATTAAAATCTAACACTCCCCGCGAACTACGTCGCTCGGTAATTCTCAAACGATCTTATGACGAAAGTGATAAAGATCTTCGAGCATATTAGGTTCAATTAGAGCTCAAAGAGTTATTAATTTTTAAGTTCTAGCTCAATAATAAATACTAATGTTCGAACGCGGGCGTGCATGTTACTTGATAAATCGAGTATGAGCTCTAATTTGAAAAGCACGAATTTCAAAATCTAGATTAAAAATTAATTAAATGCTCCCGAGTTCGAGCTTAATTTCAAAATCTCAATAAATTTAGATTCAAAATTAATAAAAAAAATTAAAATCATAACAAAGTTCGAGAGCTAACTCATTATATTTGTACATTTTTTCACCCTTAGATGTAAGGATCATTTGCATGCATTTTGCTTTCCCTAGTCTATATCAAGTATGCAAATATTTTGTCACATAAATTTAAAATCTGTAAAAAAAAATATTATATGGGAATTCCATAATTGTCTGGAAAAGACAGTCTTAACAATCTTTAACACTTATGTCAAAGACTTGATTCCCGATCAATACATGTTTCCTAATAAATTGTGGAACTATTATTCATTAAATAAGGCATATATATATATATATATTATCTTATTATAATAATTAATAGTATTATTTGAAGTTTCAAAGCAAATATACATTGGATAATGAAACTCAATTTCTAGATGAAATAATCGAGCTCCAGATAGTGGAGGTCGAGGATTCGATTTTACTTGCACTCCTTAATTATGTAGACCGTGTGTAATTAGTCTCGCTGAAAATCAGGATCATTTTTTAAATTTTGTGGCCCCATTCGTATAACAAACTAAGACTCTGTAACAAACTGGTGCCCTTAAGATGGGATAACATTGATCAATTAGACTAAAAAAAATTTGTGGTTCTAAAAATATATTTGTATTAGATGTATGTGATATTGGATCCTAAAAATTTAACCCTGAAAATTTGGGGCCCTGTCCTTCGCAATAGATTAGGATGTACTGGTCAAAATTCGGTCCTGTAGTCAATAAAGAGGTTCAAATTCACTTCAAGCGGAACTAAATTGAAGATTGAGGGATTATCGTAGTTTATGTGGAACGAGCCTGAGGATTTGTTTCGTTGGAAACCGAAGGCTTTCCATAACTGACGGTGAAACTCAGTATTAGCTTCATACTTAATTTATAGTGGAAGTGTTGAACTAAGACAAAAAAAAAAAACTGAAAAATAATTGAGAGATTTACAAATTATACGTCAGACAAAGACTAAGCACGCGTCATCATCCAAGCAAGAAAAAAGGGTGGATGAAATTATAAGTAATGATGACGCAATAAATGGTATATATATACTATAATATCCAATGTTTCTTAATTTATTCCCACCTGCCATAAAACCATAATGGAGGAGAGAAAAGTGGCGGAACACAACAATTAAACAGAGGGAAAGTACGACGTCTATTCCTTCCTAGGAGTGGTAAATAGGTCGGGTTGGGTCATATTCGGGTTCAACCTGTTTAATAAACGGGTTGAAAACTTCAACCCTAACCAGACATGTTTACTTAAACAGGTTAAAATATAGAACCCAAACTCGACCTGCTTTAACCCATATCCAACTCATTAACCCGTCAACCCGTTTAAAATAAAAAAAAAAGTAACAAGAAAATAATTAAATAAACAGAATTACAAATCAAAATTAAACAAAATAATAAAAAAAAACTGTTTTTTTTACATCAACATAGTTAAGAAACAATTAAAGTTCCAAATAACAAAAGTCACAGACATAATTAAATATCAAGTTATATCATATATTCATCAACTATCAACCTAAGCCATAGATATTTGACTCGAACTTTCAACCATGCTTGCTCGCCCTCATCTTCATGACATCTCTGCATAATTCATCGGGAGACCACTGGCGAGGGCTTTGGGATGTGCGATTTGTGAATCAGAATTATGGACTACTAAATGTGCTGAGAATTAATTTAAAATCAAATATGTAAATGGGTTAAATAGGTTGATAAACGGGTTGATGTCGGGTTGATTTCAGGTTAAAAAATCGAACCCTAACCCGACCCAATTAATATTTGGGTTGGATTCGGGTTGACCCAATTACTTAAACAGGTTGAAAATGGCAACCCAAACCTGCTATTTTCGGGTGCGGTTCGTGTCAGGTTGGCGGGTCGGGTTAGTTTTTAGCAGCCCTATTCCTTCCTCTCCTCTCATCAATATACATATTTATATTACACAAACTCATAAAAAAAAAAAATCAATACTTGCCAAAGAGGAAAAAAAAAAGCAATATTTATACAGGAGGGAGGGAGTCCTTCCTTTGGTAGAAGAATAAGGAGAAAGGTCTTGGAACTGCCGGGTCGGATCCGACAGCGTTGGGCCCACCTTTTCTCTTTTCCCCATCGAAAGCCATTTTCGCAGGTCAATCCTTTTTTTTTTCTTTTCTTCGTTCTTGAATTTAATGGAAGCCATTTATGTTCTCCTTGTATAGAAAGAGATTAGTTTCTTCTTCTCAGATTATAATTTGTTTTCTTTTTTGTTTTTTTATTTGTCATGACCATGAGGTTGATGTTGTATTAATGTCATAAAAAAAAATATCGTTTCTTGTCTAAGTAGAGAGATGTGGATTTGTTCTAACCATTTAAATCTGCTGTGAATATATACATTCATATAATAATATTATATTCCCTTGATATTGACCCATACTTTAAAGTCATCGAACCATAGAAATTGGTTGTTTATCTGCAGAATTTTATGGTAATGTTCATCTTCATCTGAAAAGATGTTTAATTTCCTTTTGCTGAGATTCTTGAATGTATATATCTTCTTACACTCATAGAGATCGACTCTGAATTCTAACATCTCCGAAGTCTCGACAGGCCTTCGCAAGAAATCGGGTGAACGATTCTGCAATCTTTTGAGCCGAGAAACGATCCCGGGAATTAAATTCTTTGGCGCCGAGTCCTGAGAGGAAGGTATAGTTGCTTTGCGATTGGATAAGTATATTCTTAATCTTTGAATGCCGAGGATTCGATCGAAAACGATGATTTTTAGCGTCCGACGAAGCGCATTTAATTTGGTAAGCGATTGGTTGTTGCAGATTTTTTGTGTGAGAGGTCTCGAGAAATTCATACAATGGGTGGTTGCGTATCGACGCCGATTACGGTCGACAAACCGTCGAAGGTAAACAAGCCGAGGAAGAAGCACCACGGACGATTCAAGAAGCATCGTCTGACTTCAGTCAAGAACGGAAACATGAAAAGGATTAGCGATGCGGGCGGCCGAGTCTCTGACTACCCCGTTAGCGAATACATTCAGACAACCACCACCACCACCACCACGTGCCGGAGATCCGAGGTCTCCAACTCGACGTTCCACCTCACTCAGCTGCAGTGGCACCATAGCCAGATCGATTCTAATGGTACGTAATGCGTTTTGGAAATAAAATATGTAAAATTAAAAATATGATATATTTCCTACGAGCTTAAGCTTGTAGGTGAAATGGTCATTTAACATGATATCAGAGCTCATGGCGAGAGGTCATGTGTACGAATTCGCACGATCACCTATTTTAGAAAAAATACGCATCTAAGGTTAGATAAGAAAAAAATCCGCTAGGCATGAGGGGGCATATTGGAAGTAAAATATATAAAATTTGAAAAATGATAAATTCTGACAAGCTTAAGCTTTGAGGTAAAGTGGTCATTTAATATGGTATCAGAGCTTAACCAGCTCTAGCAAGAGAGCGAAAAAGGTTTCTGTTTTGTTGACTTCATCCTTTCCTGCTTTAGTGTCTTGCTAGCTATTTCATTCTAGGCCTAGAGGTCATGCATACGAATCTGCATGACCATCCTTTAAGAAAAATTAAACGTCTAAGGGTAGAATAAAAAAAAATCCATCTTAGACGCATTTCAGACGTGTTTAAGCTTGTAGATGAATTAGTCATTTGAAAATACTAATCGATCATCTTACCCCAATACAATACATACACACATACATACATACACTCATTTGGGCTTGTATTATCTAAATCCAACATTATTACATCGATTGCTCTAGGAGTTTGCCAAGAAGAAGCATGGTTCGATACGCTCAGCTTGCTCGAGTCTGATTCAGACGACGACTTTAGCAGCGTTTATGGAGGTAAGAAAAAAACAAAAAAACAAAAAAAACACATTTCTTCACGTCGATTTTTCGGTCGTATTTCGAAACGATCCAATAGAATCGATAAATGTTTCTTTTTTCTGCAGATTCTGCGCCGAACGGACAAGTCCTACAGTACGAAACCTCGTCGCGCTTCGTGGACGGGAATTGCAACGTGCAGGAATACCACGAAAAGTACCTCAAGATCGAAAACGGGGCGAAGAACTTAGTGTCCCACGTAAGCTTCAAAGATGTAAGAAACGATCACGAAGAGAAAGCTGCCCCGGAGAACCTACTGAAGTCGGTCCTTCCTCGGCTCGTCCCCTCGGTGAGCTTCAACGATAAGATCATCAGCGCATCAAACGCCTGCCCGCAGTCTCAGAAGAGGAGATCATCCGCTGTAATAAGGCTTTCTTTCAAGAGGAAGTCCGTCGACGAGGAATTGGGTGAATTTTGTGAGCAATTCTTTTGGAGTTGCACGGAAATCTTTCCGTTGGTTGCGCATGCTTGTAATAATGCTGCTCTTTTTTTTAGGCGCATCGACGAGATATCTTTATCGCCCTAAAGCGGGACTAATGATCCCGCGGTGTATAGAAGAAAAGCCTACCTGTGGAACGTGGTCTGAGATCGAGCCTTCGACCTTCAATCTCCGCGGCGAAAACTATTTCAAGTACGTACCGTTTGGAGATATTAAAGTGAAATGAAGCGGAGATGGTAATAAATCATCAATATAAAGCGTAATTACGACTATTATTCTCAGGGATAAGAAGAAAAGCCCGGCGCCAAACTACTCTCCTTATGTCCCGATAGGTGTTGACATGTTCGCTTCGTCCCGAAAGATCAACCACATAGCGCAACACCTCGATCTCCCGACTTCCCTAAAGGCGGACTCGAAACTTCCTCCGCTGCTCATTGTTAATATTCAGGTTGGCTCTTTTCTTGCGCAATGTTGTAATAACTTACTAAAAATAATATGCTCGGATAAGAATTTTTACCTTCCGATATATTTGTTAGTTACCCACTTATCAAGCTCCAATGTTTCTTGGCGATGGAGACGGCGAGGGGTTGAGCCTCGTGCTGTACTTCAAGCTCTCCGAGAACTTTGAGACCGAAGTGTCTTCTCAGTTCCAAGAAAGCATCACGGTAATGAATATTATTGCAGCCGTTCGGTACGATCTAAAACATGCGTAAATAATCGACCGTACGTTTCTCATATATAGAAAATGATCGACGACGAGATGGAGAAAGTCAAAGGCTTTGCGAAAGAATCGGCCGTTCCTTTCAGGGAGAGGCTGAAGATTGTGGTAGGAGTGGTCAATCCCGACGATATTGTCTCGAACGCCACTGAGAGAAAGCTTCTCAATGCATACAACGAAAAGCCCGTCCTTTCTCGTCCTCAGCACGAGTTTTATCAGGCAAGAACAAAATACATTTTTATTTTTCTGTTAGGATCACCATTCCTTTTTTTCTTACACATTTTTTTTTCTGACAGGGCGCAAATTACTTCGAAGTAGATCTCAATGTCCACCGCTTTAGCTACATTGCGAGAAAGGGACTCGAAGCTTTCAGGGAGCGTTTGGGGACGGGAATTCTTGACCTCGGATTGACCATTCAAGTACGAAATTCTTTTTTTTTATATCAAACCGAGCCTAAATCAAGAATTGATTAAAACCTATCTAACTATTTTGTGTTTATATCAATCATCTCTTCACAAATACCAAAAAAAAAAGGCGCAGAAACCCGAAGAGCTGCCCGAGAAAGTCCTATGTTGTGTGAGGCTGAACAAGATCGATTTCGTCAATCGGGGGCAGATACCGAACATCGTTTGGCTCGACGATGACTAGAATTTCGTTCGTTCGACCAGCTTTCTTTTTTATTACAAGAGGTAGAACAGCAAATCCTTAATCAATCTCTTACCAAGCGAAGCCAAAAAAAAAAAAAAAAAAAAAAAACCATTTTCTTTCATTACCTAAACATTCCATTAGTCTCCATTTTCTTGGTCCAAAGAGTATTAACATAATATGTATTAAAACTTGTTCAAATGATAATCTGTATAATGCACTCCTTCGTTTCTATGTATATGTACTATTTTTTCTTTCTGATAACGAGCTTTCTGTAATAAATATGATTGACAAATATGGTATTATTTCGTATGTATTGTATACTACGGTCTGTATTGTAATGTAAAACATCTCAGATTCTTTTTTTTTTTTTTTTCAATAACACCGCTCCAAAGTGAAAATCATGACACTAAAACAACATAAGAGAATATACCCTTTTTTTTTTCCCTTAAAGAGTGGCTACAATGAAGACCAATAAGCTTGCAAAGATGAGTCCCTTGTAATAAGGTATATCGGCGCCATTGTTCTTATCGGACGCCACCGTGACGTTTGTCGAACTCAAGGGACGCTCTTCGACTCTAACCGCAAGCTTCATCCCCTGAAAGCAATAGCCTCCGCCACTTAGAAAATAGTAAGGCCTCGCCTGCGTTAGGTTAAATACGTCCCGGCCGCCCCGAGTTATGTTCGTTATGAACTCGCGATCGTTGCAACGTTCGTAGTTCGTCGCGTTCACTTCAAACACGCTGTATACGTGCTTGTCGAATATGAAATCTGCGACAAAACTCACCAAGAAATCGCTTTAACAATGGAGAGAGAGAGAGAGAGAGAGAAAGAGAGTTATTACACAGCCAAGTTCCAACATAGAAGTGTTTGTGATAAGCCCACTCGGAGTAGTTAACATTAGGGTTCCAACCCATCTTGTCACCGACTTTGATAAGATCACCGGCGGCGCACGTTAGCATCGCCGCCGCCATTAGTAGGAGGACTACTTTTACTTTGATCATCATTGCTTTGAGTCTTGAATTGAATATGGTTAGAAGATGGGGCAAGAGAGAGTGTGTTATAAAGAAGAGCATTATATTGGCATGATATAGGCATGCCTTCTTCCACTATTATGTAGATTATTACACGAAGTACGGATGCAGTCAAGATGTGCATGATCTTCGTGAGGAAAGAAATGGAAATGTACTAATTTTCTTTCGTTGACTGTGCCTGCGTTTTGGTTTTTTGAGGAGAGATAAGTAAGGTAATTTAATCAATGGAAAAAAAATTATTAATTTTGTCCTCAATTTTTTATTTCAGATTACAGTATTCCATAATTGAAGGTATAAGTCAACATAGGAATAAATTTGGATCAACGATAATTTTATTTTATTTATTTTATTTTTTGACAAAAGTTGAAAATCATACGTTAATGTTTGACGTGAATTTTTTTTTAGCATAAGTTGACGTAGAAATTTCGACTTTTTTGTTAGAAAAATTATTGGAGTTCAAATTTATTAGAACATTTGAAATTCGTGACTCATTTTGCAATGATAAATATAATCATCTAAAATCGAAAATCGGTATATTCACTCTAGTTTTTTCATTAATCAACATATACGTGATAGTGTAAAGGGTCTTTATTTATTTATTTATTTTCTCAATTTCAAACTTTTCGAAACATAATGGTCTTCTTTCTTAATGTCACCGTTGGTCGATCTCTCTAATTGATTTTTTTTTTTAACAAAAACTAGGATAATATAGTTATAAATTATTTAGTTAACATCATAGAATAAACTGTTAGGATCGGTAACTGTGTTTAGAGGGAGTGAATAAACACTGACTAATTTTTTGTTTCTGAGTTTCTGGTGTGACCGGTTACTAAGTTCAGATTCTCAGTTGCCTGGATTCTGATTAAGTGTGAGTGCAAACCGGTTAGTGATGTGCAGTGTTTGTGGTTTGAGTACGCGATATTTGTTTCTGGAAGTTCGGAGCAAAGTCTCCTACGTCTCTCCTTCTTCCCCTCAAGGAACGATATCACTAGCAACTGGATTTACACGTTACACTGAGCACTCTACTCTAACTGTAACCTACCAAAGCTAATGCAAACAAGGCAGTTGTATAAACACAATCCACCTAAAACTTCAACAGCTTTTTACAGTCCGTTGAGTACAAATCTCTCACTTTCTAATTACTCAAGATGAACTTGTGAGAAAGAACTTCTGAGTTTGGTTGTGTGTGAGTTGTTGTTTTGCAGATCGTTCAAAAGTTATGTTCAGTCTTCACGCTCTCATGTATTTATACTTGATCGAGATTGAGTCGTTGTGTGGGGACTGATCAGCTTCCAGACATTATTAAATGTCGTTTCCCGAAATAGGCTGGTTTCAGATTCTGGTTCATGCTCTCTGCAGACTGCGCCTTTCACCAATTTGGGCAGACACTAGGTCAACGCCTCTTTGGTCTGCAGCCTTGACTTAAATGCATTTGTACTGCATTGTTCTCCTTAATCGATGCATTTTTTAATCTGACTTCTGGCTCCTGGTTTGATGTTGAGTTCCTGACTCTTAAAGCATTAGTCACCAGTCGCCTTCGCCTTGTTCTTCGGGTCACCGGTCGCTGAACTGGTTTCTGGTTCCTTTAAACGTTCTTGACCAGATGCTGTTTATCAATTCCTTAAGTTATCGATTGCTTGTTTAAGTTTTATTCACCGAAACTATTTAAATTATAGGTTCTGGGTTCCTTATCATAAACTAACACTCGATTTGATCTTTAATATTTAAATAATATTTCTATAAAGTGCAACGCAGTTTTCGAAAAGTTATACCATTAGTAAATATAAATTTAAAAACGTTGAGGCAGTCGATTTATTTGCTTGTTAAAAATCAAAAAGGGAAATAATTAGGAAAACTATGAATTTTTTTCTTCGTTATTTTGTTGACTAAACCTGGTACTTAAAAGTATCTGTCAAATAAATATGCATTTATAGTAGTATCAAATGGCAACATAATATTTAAGTACCGATTCATACGATCTAATTTATTTAAATAAAAAATAAAAAATACTAGACCAGATCAATGACGTCCCAATGATTGATTAATAAATAAATGGCTTAATGGTTTTTTTGGTCCCGTAATTTAGGAAGGTGCGTTATATGGACAGCTAATTTAGGAGTTGGTAAAATACGGACAATAACTTTCGAAAAAAATGATAATTTAGTGACATTATACTCTGCGACCTTGTATTTTGACTCAAACCCGCTGATGTAACGTCCGACCCGCTGAAATGTGCGCTTTAATGGCTCGACACATCATTAAAAGTATCTTATTTTAAAATAAAATCTATTGATATTATTGGGCATATTCTCAATGATAAAGAAAATATAATTGGGCTTATTCCAAATCCCAATTCTATTTTAATAATAAATATTAATTAACACTTAATTAAATATAAACAAAATTCATTATCATTGTTACTAAACCATCTAGTATTAAAAAAGATCTAACTTTCTAATGTGCAGAATTTGGGATGCTCTTGCATGTATGTTCCCTTATAAATCTCTTGGCCCGGAGGGTTTTTCCCATATTTTCTACCAGAAATTTTGAGATTTGGTAGGGGTGAAATCATCCAATCTTGATTTTCTTAATAATGGCGTTTCTTAAACTGATTTGTATGAGATAGTTTCGACCCATCTGTCTTTGCAATGTGCTTTATTATATTGCTTCAAAATGCATTACGAATAGGTTAAAATCATATATGGACCTACTTATACGTCCTACTCAGTCGGCTTGTATTCGAGGCTAATCATGCTATGAAGCTTCGACGGAGTGGACGAGATGGACGAATTTTCCTTAACTCGATATGAGCAAAACATGATAGGATGGAATGGTGCTTCCTTGAGCATGTCCGCTGTAAGTTGGGTTTTTACTATGATATTATCAATCAAACTATGCGTCGTTTTTGCTTCTGGCCAAAAGTTAACTTATTCTCCAAAACATCGGCATCGTTCTCGCCCAACGTCGATACCAACCTACGGCAAAGCTGCTGCAACGCTATCGGAATCAACAGGGATACATTACTTGACATGTA
Source organism: Lindernia subracemosa (assembly GCA_028392965.1). Taxonomy (NCBI): domain Eukaryota; kingdom Viridiplantae; phylum Streptophyta; class Magnoliopsida; order Lamiales; family Linderniaceae; genus Vandellia; species Vandellia subracemosa. The sequence continues at coordinate 585,474 of JAQPCC010000105.1, forward strand.
TTGCTTATACCTAATGTAATTCATTTTTGTTTTTATGATAAATCAATTATGAAATAAAGTACTATTTTCTACTCAAATTGTTATTATTTTTCGACCCCCATATTGCAAATCCTGGATATTGTAAGAGCCATAATATAATACAGCTTCACTTCAACTTATGAATAATCAAATCAAAACAAAGAAACTACCACAAAGACAAATGTAACAAACACATAAAAACTCACATCACAAATCCTTTTCTCTTTTCACAGTTTGTCTAAAAGAATCAAGCGCTTGTCCAAAGCCAACAGAACATCAGTCAAGCAAGAAAACCATTACAGCATCATCAGAAGCGAATCCCACAGAGCACCGACGGTCATAACGACGGGGACAAACACAAACCGACTCATGGAGTCGCCAGAGCCGCTCTTGACGGGAGAAGACTGCGGCGGAGGAGTTTGCTCGATGTTTATGGCTATTTTAGTGCCGCTGAAGCAGAAGCCATTCCCGCTTATGAAGTAGCGAGTGTCCGTCACGTTGAGCGGGACCACTTCCCGTCCCGCCCCTGTGGTCCAGTTGTGGATGGGATTGTCCGAGATGCAGCTGTCGTACTCCGTTTGGTTCACCTCGAGGACGTTGTATTGGTACCTATTGTATACGAAAACTGAAAGGGAAAGAAACAAAGACAAGGAGTTAATGTATATAGTAAGATGAGAAGATGAGACTAAGTTCATACAAGAAAAAACCATATATGGTTCTGTCTGAGAAAGGGAGGCTAAGGCTGCATTTTTTTCCTCACAAAGATTCACCAAGGCGACCTTAGGATTGAACAAACAGTTTTAACAAGGGCATTGATATATCTAATCTTCCATACATAGATCAGAGATACAGTAACTTATCAATGATCTTTTTCAAACTGTTATGACATTATCCATCAAGAAAGATTGAAGCTTTGCAACTTCCCAGATGATAAACAGTAAGCCCAATTCACTAATTTACAGAGAATGATATAGAATGGCAGCAATCTACTAATACTACGAAGATATCAGATCGAAGTTAATGAGCATACTGAAAGCAAAAAGCTCAAGCCTTTATTATAACAAAGCTTTCAAGAATGTAAAAAGAAGCCATTTTTAGTTCCCCAAGCTCGAATCTTTGTTGTTCCTCTAAACCGCATGAACTCCGACGAACCCATCAAAGAACAGATCTGAAAGAAAAACAAGGAAAAAAAAATAAAACAGAGGGTATTTGAACATACATAGCCAATCGCCGAGGTAGAAGTGCTTGTCCAGGGCCCAGACGGTGTAGTTCATGTTCGAGCCCCAGCCATTGTTGCCTCCTATCATGAAACGAGTCGCTGCTACTTCCGGCAGCATCACCGCCGCAAACACAACCGCCGCCGCCGCAGCAGCCAGAAAGACGTGCCTCCTCATCCCACCCATTACAAACTCCTTTGCCAACTCTTTTCTTTAGAGTTAATGGTGAAGATAATCAAGCTGATAAGAACGCAAAGCTGATTTCTTGCGAGTGAAAAGGTTTTAGTTGAGTGTGAAGGTTGTAGAAGTTATAGATAGTACAGATCTGTACATTGATTTAATTAATGATTCTTAATTACTATTAACATCGAATATTTAAGATAATAGAAGTAATTTAATAATAAATTAAATGGACTCGCCAGCAACTTCAAGGCAACGGTCAATCTGCAACCTATCTGTATTATATTAGTGCAGACAGATCAGATTGTCAGTGACGCACGTTAACGTTGTTTAGATGGGAACAAAAATAATAAATATAAGCGAATTGAGACAATACAATAAAACCAAACCTATGTATATATTGAAATAAATGTAAATTTGTGTAAAATTACATTTTATTTTTATCACATCCTGATTTTGAAAGAAAAATTTATAGTCATATCGCAAGATATATCTTTATCTATTTCTTTTTTTTTAATTATCGTTATTCCTTTTATTACGAGTGAAATTGAATTATAAATTTTGCTTTTTATTTATTGATTTGCCGTGGCAACAGCTGGCAAGAGCCTTGCGAAACAATGATTGCATTGCATGCCATTTTTTCAAGATTTCAGTGAATTAATTAACTAAACTTTCATATAATATAAGCTGCAATTAATATATATATATATACTATATATTAAGGGAGAGCACCCTATAGTAACTATCACCAAATTAATTTGGTATGGTACTACAAATTACTATTTTACCCTTAGTTTTCAAATTTATTTCAATTATATCCCAAAAATCATATTTTGAATTTATAAAAAAATAATTTACAATTAAAATTAATATTATGATTTGATATTATAAAAATAATTTTATATTTTATTTATATTTTAAGCACACGCATCGAGTGTGCGGAAAATACTAGTATATAGTATGGATCGTTTGACATTTACTTCACTCACCTTTAGTCAAGCCCTGATTTACTCGTACGCGTCTAATTAAATAATCAAATCCATGTGCACTGACCAATTTTAAATTCAAACAATTAACATAGACTTAGTAATTTATGTATGTGCTTAGTAAAACACTGAAATAATTTTTTTTATATAAATTCTTAAATAATTAATATTATATACTATATATATTTTAATTTTCTATTTGTTTCAAATAGCATATAAATCCTTTTTATTAATTTTTCATTAATAGTAATTATATCAATTACTTAAGGGCAATAGCCATTTATTACTGAAATTGACACACAAATTAAAAATTTTAAATAGAATTTCAATTTTTTTCTCAGCTGATATGCGTGCTCTAATATATCATAACTATATAATATTATTTAAGTGTAATTTAAAATATCTAAACTAAATTATAATAGAGTTGAAATTGAATGTGACAGTTATTTTATTCTTTAAATTATTTAATCGTGTTTCGTTATTTTTTTTTCCGGTAATTATTAATTGTAGAAATAAATTAATTGGTCCAATTGATTTCCACTTAATTTGAATTGTTGAAACAACTAAAATAATCTTACATAATATTTATCTATGTGGGTCAGAAAGGATAGAATTGCAATGAGCCCAACTTTCCGTTCATGTTCAAATCGCATTATGAGATCAATTTTGGGCCATTCGTATTTATGTAGTGGGGCCCACATTTACTTCCACTTCATTTGAGAGAAGGGAGAGACTCCAAATATTTTTTTTATTTTAACTATTTTCGGTTTCAAGCTATTCTGAACTTTAATATCGGCTATGAAACGACTTCGACTTCTAGCGGGACTAATCCTCATAGTTTCTGTATTTAGTTCTAAGTCCACACAAACACCGAAACAAAACGTGCCCAACTGAAATTGAATCCATGACATCCATGTGAATATAACATGACTCGATCACTTGACCTATCCCGGGAAACGGGAGTTCAAGATCATTAAAACACAAAAAAATAATATCTATTCTATTGTACTAATGGTGAGCATAAAGTAATTATCCTTCAATTAATTTAATTTTATCCTTCAGTTTTTATTTATTTATTGTGATAATATCCTCGTAAATCAATTTTTTCTTTTATTTACTTAAAAAGAATGCTTAATTAAAATTGTATTACAATTTCACCTATTAAACTTTTTAAATTAAATATAACCCGTAAAATATAAAATAATATTATATATAATTATATCTTACAAGTGTACTTCAAATACTATATATAATAACATATTAAGGGGATAACTACTCATGGATCCATACACGACATTATATCATAATAATGTACAGACTTGATACTGCCATTGATAGCAAACTAGCAAGACAAGAAGAGATCCACAAAGTAATCTAATCTTATCTTTCATATCAACACAGAGATTAGATTAGATTAGCTAATGATATAATATCTGCATAATTTAGTTTATTTAAAAATCAAGCCTTCTCAGTAGATACTCAACCTGGACTTGCTTGGTCAAAGGCATGATCCAATCTCCATAAAGATCAGCCACAAGGCTTGGATTTATCTTATAGACGGGATCGGCGGTTGCGTCCTTCTCATCGCAGCCCTTGTCCACAGTTACTTCCTGCCCGTACGTTCGAGTCTTAATCTCCACTCTCTTCTTAATCACCTCTTCCACGGATGGGTACGTAAGCAAATCCATAAGCCCGACCCTGTCCTGAAAATGTCATTATAGATCGAGCCAAAGATAGTTAAAATGATGATATTCAACTAGTGCTTCAGTTGGATATTATCGTTTTATTCGTTCTCTGAGTGCACCAACAACTAACCTGAGCTTTGATGGCGGGTATGTAGTCATCTGGGGAGGCTCGGAATTTCGCTTCGGCGACGAATTTACCATAATGGACTCTCTTAGAGAGGACCTGTGAGATAGATGATTCTTTAGTTAGAGGTGTGTTTATATAAGCTTCATGATATTGAGATGCTCACGAAGATGATTGAATCATGTTAAAAAAGAAATCTTGCGGTAAAAAAAAAAGAAAAAAAAAAAACTTAAGACTCGAAGTCTTACCTGCAAGCAAATTGTGTCGCAAGTAGCAGTTGACCCATAGTTGCCATCATCGCCGGATTTAACTAACCGAGGGAGAAGGTTTTTGAAGTACATGTTCCAAACTTGGTCGTTAATGTTGATAGAATCAGCTGCAGGGTGCAAAACCTGCAAATTGTTTCAAGAAAAATCCTCTTTAAAACGAAAATATCGGTCAACCATAACTCGATCAAGATGATTTATCGATTAATGATGCTCTGGGTTGAGTTTTATTAGATACAGCAACTGATATTGAATCGTCGTACAATGGTTCAATGGGCTTGTCTTTACTAACATTTTTCATAAAGAACTTATCCGATCAGTAAGGATTATAGTTTTAGATCTTTCGATTGATATCCATAAGCCATGCTTAAATATGTTATACCTGCGGATATTTAAGCGGAGGGAGCACTGAGTTGGGTATAACATTCGGGAAAAAAGGATGCTCATCGGGGCTCTTATATCGTCCAACCTATATTCAAACGGGGATAAGAAATAAGCTTAACTCCCATTACATTTTAGTCCGAAGTTCAAACTAAACGGTTCAAGGCGGCCATTATATAATGATTAGTATATACCTTTCCATGAAGTTTTTCAGTTTCTTGAACGATGTATTCAACTAGCGAGCCGTAGAATCCATCAATGGCAAAAGCATTGGCATTGTATGCCTCTTCGTTGTAACAGAACTGAGATCTCTCTACTAGACTGAATATGATGCTGTCCTCCTGACGTATCAGCGAGTTTCTTATCCCGTCGAGAGTGTAGCTCTCACTTTCGTCGATCCTATGTTTCGTTTCCAACCTGAAATAAACAAGACAGTAAAAAAATGATTATTATGTCAAAGAAAAAACATCATAACTTCTCCCGAAATATGCTATAACTTCTCTCGAACAACATTGATAAGATATAAACAAACAACATCTTCAAGATATGTTACTAACCCTTTAATTTGTTAACTTGCACTAACACAAGAAAACAGTTCAGTATAAGCAGCAAAATTTACCAATCTACAGATACAAATTGCGTAAAATCCAAATGCAATACAAATGTACCAATCGTAATAACGTAACAACGAACTGATTGAATGCACTGAAAATCAAGCCTAAAACACCAAATTGCAGTAAGAAACGAACAAAAGGGTTCGACATAAGCAGCAAAAATGTTGAATATACCAATCTACATCACACAAACAAGATGAGAAACAACAATCTCAAAAGAAAATCCCTCTGTCAAATATAAAAAAACAAAATTGAATCGAATACCCACAAACCCACCAAGTTCCAAATCAACAAAATCGAACGATCCCATAGAGAAGAAGCAAACACCCAACAGAAAACGCAATCGCAGAACATTTTTCATACCCAATAGTAGCCGCAGAGGCATGAATAGCCGCAATGCCACTCTTCGAAACCCCAAAGTTGGGAAATTTGACGCCATCGAAATTGTTTCTACCCGCCGCCTTGTGTCCTCCATAATAACAGCTTACTCTCGTCACCTCGGAAACACCGCTGCTCAACATCGACGAAGCCGAGGCTCTCCACAAGCTTGTCGCATCCATTGCCGCTTCACCTTCGTAAGGAAATCAAACGTAAACGTGCCACAAGCCCAGGGAAAAAAAAATTAACAAACTTGTGAAGTCGTGTGGGAAGGAATGAAGAAAAGACGGCAATTACGTCAAGGGTTTGGTTTGGTTTGGTTTGTTTTATCTGAGCGGTAGTAGTTGAAACGTGGTATGGTAGGTAAGGGATTAAGAAGGCAAATCAATGGTAGACATCCATGGTTTTTATGTGCCTAACTTTTAGTGGGCTGCTGTGGCTTGAAGCAATTAACATTGAGTAGCCGAGTTTGGTGGAGCTTAAGACAAGCTTTTGAGCTGTTGTGTGGTTGTGATATTGAATGAAGAAAGGTTTTCATTCACACGAAATCTTCCTTTTCTTTTTCTTTTTTTTTTTGCTTTTTTTTTTTTTTGCTTTTCTTTTTTATGCGTGTAAATTATGCCAATTTTCCATATGAATAACGACTATAATTGCTGAATAACTGAGAAAATAAATGCTCATTAACAAACTTAATTATCTTAGGCAAGTAAGTACTTTTTTTTTTTTGTGTGTGTGTAAATTGGCATGAAAGTTTGTTTTCAATTTTGTGTAAATTGTATACCAAATTTCCGTATAAATTACTACTAACTGTCAAAATAACAAGGACAATCAATGCGCATTTACTAATGGGAAAGTCTTATCCACCATTTACATGGATTAATAATAATAATAATAATAATAATAATAATAATAATAATAATAATAATAATAATAATAGTATGTTAAACGGGAGAAAACCCAAAATAGTCTTCAATGTTTATTCTGTGAATCAATTTAGTCTCCGATGTTTCGCTTGAATCAATTTAGTCTCTGATGTTGTCGATTTGGACCAATTTGATCTTTCCGTCATGATTAACATCAATTTTAGGGGAATTTTAATTGAATGATAAAGTGGAATAAACAAAGATAAATTTGTAATTAGCATGATATATCAAATTAATTGAGTTAGTTACTCTATATACCACTAGTTATATTAGACAAGTATTTTTTTTAGAGAACTTCACCCTTTATCAAGAATTTGGAAACTTATGAAGCGTGTCCCGTCCGTTCGTATTATTTAGGTGTGTTTTATCTAATTTTAATTTTTTTTTGATGTATATTATGCAAAGTTGATTGAAATTGTATGAATAAATCCCATTATTGCTAATGCGGTCTTTCGTGACGCGTACTAGCGATTAGATAAGAATTGATTACAATTGCCCTATTTAATAATAATTATCAAAACGTTTTTGCGTAATGAACTTTCTTAGCTTGAATATATGACATGATTAGTTGTCAATATTATCTTTATCTTTAGTTTATATTACTTGTAATTTTCTAGAAATTAGAAGTGTCATCTATTTGTTTTTAAGTATTTGAAGGATTCATATATATATATATATATATTTGAAGGATTGGCTTTTTTAATTAAATAAATAGTTTTTTCTTTTTTATTTATAAAATAAGTAAAAAATAATGCTCATTAATAAAATAGGTTATTTCGTAATTATTAAATACGAGTTATTCCCTCCATGAAATAAAAAAATAAAAAAAATGGTTGAAGCCCACATGAAAATATCTTTTTATTACATATTACATCAAATGACGATACGACTTGTGTCACAGATAAGAGGCAATCAAGAGAAATGAGTACGTGTATGCACATAGAATAATTTATGAAATAAATATATAATCATCGACAACCTCAAAAGAACATAATAGATGATTAACCAATTTTGGGTTTCAACCTTAAGTTTATTTATTTATTTATTGCAACCTTAATAGATGACATGTTGTATATCAGAGACTGTATTTGAGTCATCTCATGTCGGACGATAACTATCAACTTGATTTATATATTGTCCAAGAAAAAAACATACGAATATAAGAAATGATGCAAATTTCAAAAATATATTCAGAACTGTTAAGAGGATTAGTGAGCCTAAACTTTAAGGATTAAGGCTTGAGATGATTAAACACATTGATCGGAACCAGCCTTCATAAGCTGGGGGTCAAACTGTATTAAATGATTTATTTGGGGTCAAAATAAAAGAAAAATTTATTGGGCGGTCAAGCAAATAAAAACAAATATGGCCGGGAGGAATCGAAATCATGTCAATCTGCAAAATTATAAGGATACTTTGTGGCTGGAATTATTTGAAACACATAATATTTTATTAAAGTTGGTTTGGTTGTGGTCAATAGATTAAAACTTATAAGTCGTGATGCCGCTTTTATAAGTGAAGTAGCGTGCATCGTACAAGTCGAGAAGCAGCGAGTATAAGCATTTGAAGCAGGCGGTTAAAAAATAGTTGGAAGCTAAGCGCTCTCTCTCTCTCTCTCTCTATATATATATATATATATATATATCAAATTTAAGGATTCGACTATCTACCTTTGAGAGCTTGTATCTTTTAATAGAGAGCGAATTTACCAGAGGTGTAAACTGGAGATTTATAGAAGGCATAAAAAAGTTATAAACCCTTCTTTTAGTTTGAATAAAAGATGCTCTGTTGGTCCGTGGAGTAGGCTGAAATTCATAGCCGAACCACATTAAAATTGTATTCTGTTTTTAGTTATCTTGTTGTTTTTACATTCGATCACTTTCAAGATTATGTTTCTTGGATTGATCATCACACACGCGTTAAAGAACAACAAGTTAGAAATCGAGGGGTATCATTTTCGTTAAAATTAGTGCGGTGAGCGTGGATGAAAGATGATACATTCACGATGGCTGCAACTCGATTCAAAATGGAAGTCTTCAATGTCAAGGGAGAATTTGGCATGTGGAAGAAGAAAATGAAGGCTCTGCTGACTTAAAAGGGTCTTGATGAGGCTCTTAAGGTTGAGGCCAAGATGGAACCACGAATTATAACGTCGATGCATTGAAAAAGAAGATTAGCGAAAGGGCTTAATCGACCTTGATCTTGTGTTTATCAGATCAAGTGTTGAGAAAAATGGCTAATGAAGAAACGGCTGAGGAGATATGGAAGAAACTATATGCTTTTTATATGACCAAGTCTCTTGCTAAGAGACTTTACTTGAAGTAAACCTTGTATCGATAACAAATGCACGAAGATCAGCCACTTGAAAAGCAGCTGGATCGATTTTCACAGCTTGTCGTTGATTTGGAGAATGTTGCTGATGAAATAAGGATGGGGATCAATCTTTGTTGTTATTGTATGCCCTACCGTAAAGATATAATCATTTCAAGGACACTTCTATATGGAAGGAAAAAACTCAAGCTTGATGATGTTCTATCAGCTTTCAGTTCAAAGCAGCTCAATGCAAAGAAGAAAACAGGCTTTGATGAGAAGTTTAAGGCAGCTCAGTTGCTTTTGGCACAGAAAAGACTGGTTCTTGGACAAAAAAAGGCAAGGAGAAAGAAAAGAATGAAACTAAGGACCCCGTGAAGTGTTATCACTACCAAGAAGTGGGTCACATTCGAAGATATTGCCCAAAGAGATCAAGAAACAACTCGAGTCAAGGTATGAAAAATGCCACTGCTAATTTTGTTCATGATAGCTATGAATATGCAGAAATTTTGGCTAAGTCTGGGTAAGAAGAAAGCCATGAATGAATCCTTGACTCGGGGTGCAGCGTCTGCGTGACTTGTAACAAAGAATGGATGCATGAATTCCAAGATTCGAACCAAGAAAGTGTGAAGCTAGGAGATGGAAGAATCTGTCAGATTTCAGGGATTGGTTAGTACGTTTAAGGCTCAGTTCAGGCAATGTAGGGATACTAAGAGATGTTAGGTATGTAGCTGAGTTAAGGAGAAACCTAATTTCGATTGGAGGTTTGGACAAAAAGGATTCAACATTCAGGTAACAGCTGGGAATATCAGAATCTATAACCAGAGAAGGCTGATTATGAGGGGTTCTCTAAGGCATGATATCTATGTCTTGGAGGAGTATTACGTGGTGTCAGGTATATCTGAGGAAACTAGGAAATGTGGTAGCTTGAATGTGGTGAAAGAGAATCCACGAAGAACCTCGTCTTGAGGTGGAACCAGGTGAAGCAAAACCTGTAGTTCGTTCACTGGTAACAAAGTTTGCTGAGATTAGTTTGGACAAAGTGAGCCCTGTAAGCAAGTCTTTTGATGCTGAGTGGAGGTGATTCCACCAAGGAAGGACAATACTTTCAAGTCTTGTTCGAGGTATGCATCAATGGAGGAACTCGGGGTGAACCATGAATGAATCCTTGACTCGGGGTGCAGCGTCTGTGTGACTTGTAACAAAGAATGGATGCATGAATTCCAAGATTCGAACCAAGAAAGTGTGAAGCTAGGAGATGGAAGAATCTGTCAGATTTCAGGGATTGGTTAGTACGTTTAAGGCTCAGTTCAGGCAATGTAGGGATACTAAGAGATGTTAGGTACGTAGCTGAGTTAAGGAGGAACCTAATTTCGATTGGAGGTTTGGACAAAAAGGATTCAACATTCAGGTAACAGCTGGGAATATCAGAATCTATAACCAGAGAAGGCTGATTATGAGGGGTTCTCTAAGGCATGATATCTATGTCTTGGAGGAGTATTACGTGGTGTCAGATATATCTGAGGAAACTAGGAAATGTGGTAGCTTGAATGTGGTGGAAGAGAATCCACGAAGAACCTCGTCTTGAGGTGGAACCAGGTGAAGCAAAACCTGTAGTTCGTTCACTGGTAACAAAGTTTGCTGAGATTAGTTTGGACAAAGTGAGCCCTGTAAGCAAGTCTTCTGATGCTGAATGGAGGTGATTCCACCAAGGAAGGACAATACTTTCAAGTCTTGTTCGAGGTATGCATCAATGGAGGCTGAAATACCTTATGAAAGCTGGACAGAAACTTGAGGTAAAGCCATTTCTGAAAAAGAGGATTTTGTTTATAGTGCTGAGGTCTCACATGTGAAAGAGACCGAGAAGAAAAGCTTGAGAGGTTGCAAACGGATCTGCAACATGCCTCAAGAAGCTGGAAAGAGGAGAGCTTCATGCGAGATGGAGAGAAAAAACTCAAAGCGCCTAGTTGGTTCCAAATGGGAGTTTTCAATCTCATGGAGTTGACAAGGTTTTTTTCGAGGTTCTAAGTTGCTAAAGAAGTAGGAAGACAGAGCAGGACATTGAATCAAGGGCCTTGATTGAAGGTTGCAGATGAATCAAAACATGATTCTTCAGTTTGGAAGCTGAAACTGAAAGATAATGAGGTTGGTTCTGGTAAGAAGTTTAAGCGTGTGTAGCCTACATGTTTGAGCTGGTAAAGTGGAGACTTATGATGAAAGTGAGAGTTCTAGGCTCAAGGTGGAGATTGTTGATGATCAGTGAGCCTAAACTTCAAGGATCAAGGCTTGAGATGATCAAACATAAGCCTAGATGACCATAGTATGTTGAAGTTTGTATTTCAGTTCAAGAACTATTCTAAGTCCTTAGTTTTGCCTAGTTTGAATATGGACCGTTTGATAAAGGCGAGATTTGATCTGAGGGATGAGATTCAAACTAGAAAGCGTCGGAACATTTTTATTAGTGAAAGAAGATATCGCAGTACAAGATTTAGAACGCTTGTGCAAGACTTAAAGCTTAGATCGAGTTTGAATCTGGAACGTTGGATCTGGCAGAAAATAATGAGCGGCTGAGATTAAAACTTATAAAGTCATGTTGGCGCTTTATAAGTGAAGTAGCGCGCATCGTACAAGTCGAGAAGCAGCGAGTACAAGCGTTTGAATCAGACAGTTAAAAACAGTTGAAGTTGAGCTCTCTCTCTCTCTCTATATATATATATATATATATATCAGATTTCAGGATTCGACTATCTACATTTTAGAGCTTGTATCTTTTGATAGAGAGCGAAGTAGCGAGAGGTATAAACTAGAGATTTGTAGATGGCATAGCAAAGCTGTAAACCATTCTTTTAGTTTGAATAAAAGAGGATATGTTGGTCAGTAGAGTAGGCTGAAAGTCACATACGAACCACGTAAAAAATGTGTCATGTTTTTAGTTCTCTTGTTGTTTTTGCATTCGATCACTTTCATGATTGTGTTTCTTGGATTGATCATCACACACACATTAAATAACAATAAGTTAGAAATCGATGAGTGCCATTTTCTTTACAAATACCTAAGAAAATCATGTAAGGTAGTATTTTAAATTTCTACATATCTTCTCGACTATGGTATTTTAAATTTCTTCATATCTGCGTGCCTTCAACGTTGCTCTAGTAGCAAAACAAGCATGGCGTATCTACACTCAACCTGAAAGTTTACTAGCTCGGGTTATTAAGGCTAGATATTTTCCTGATGGGGACCTCCTACATGCCCCACTTGGTACAAGTCCGTCTTTGACGTGGCGTGCTATTTTCGAAGCAAAACGAGTCCTTAACCTTGGTCTACGTTGGCAGATTGGGACGGGGGATTCAATTAACATTTGGAGTGATCCATGGATCCCGAGATCACGTAAATTCATACCATTTACGTCCCCTATCCCAAATTTCCTTACTACAAGAGTTAGTGATCTTCGAATCTCATCTACCAAGGGCTGGAATGAAACCTTGGTTCGTTCCCTTTTCCTGCCTGTTGATGCTGAGGTTATTATGGCAATACCGTTGAGTTCATTGTCGCTGCCCGATAAACCTGTAATACCCGTAAAAATTTAATACGGGGATTTCGCAAAACTTCGAAATTGGTGAATATAAGTTTGGTCAGACTTGAAATTGAGCCCAAATAATAATTGGGCCCAAGCCCGATAAAGAAGGAAAACTTTGATGGGCTGAAAAATAATTAGGTCCAAAAGGACTGAATGGCCCAATGGCCAAAATGGTTTGCGATGAAGAAAGATACAAAAAGGAGGAAAATTACAAAAAAGAACCTTTCTTAGCTTAAGAGGAAAATTGCATCACCACCTTATCACCTCCTTGTCATCACGTAAGTCTCTCCCATTTAAATATACAACTATACTTCAAAAACTTCAGAAGAAAAGGAACAAGGAGAGGAAGGCGAGAGAGAAAGAAGAAAGAGACAAAGGAAATTTGGCAAAAGCTCCTTCCAATCTTCATCAACAAAAATCTGCTTAAACACACTGCTTAGGACGTGAGGTAGGTGAAACCTACAAATCCAAAACTGATATTTTTAAGCTGTTATATTTATGGTGAAAGGATCACCATCGTTTTTGGTTCGATAAAATGCTATGTGTGATGATTGATGTTTAAAAATCTAAAATATGGGTTTTAGTTATGTTATGAGTTTCTGGAATTTGTTGAAGATATGAAGAACTTAGTGTTTTCGTATACTGTTCTTTACTTTCAAAGGATTCTTGTTTTCGGGCCGAAAACCATTTTCGCGGGCCATTTTAAGTTTTCGCGGGCCAGTTACTTTGCGAACTGTGAGGAAGAAAAAGTTTTCGCGGGCCGAAAAAATCATTTTTCGCGGGCCTAAGGTTTTCGGTATGTGAGAGGAAAAAGTTTTCGCGGGCCAATAATTAAGTTTCGCGAACCAAAGCTTTTCGCCACTTAGTGTTCGCGAATTGAGCTTTTCGCTAGTCACTGTTCAAAATAAAAAGGTTTTTCGCGAACCAAAACTTTTCGCCACTTTTCATTAAGTTTCGCGAACCAAGCTTTTCGCCAACTTTTGTTAGGTCTTCGCGAGTCAGCTTTTCGCCACTTTTTGTGAGTTTTCACGAACTAAAACTTTTCGCTACTTAATATAAGTTTTCGCTAGTTACTGTTCAAAATGAAAAAGCTTTTCGCCAAGTTTGAGTTGTTCGCTACTTTTCGCTAGCCTAAGCTTTTCGCCAGTTAAAGTTTTCGCCAGCTTTTCAAAACTTTTCGCAACATAGAAAGGTTTTCGCCAGGTCAAAAGGTTTTCGCCAGGTCAGCTTCTAGTAGGCTTTTCATGGGCCTAGTATGACCATTCTGGGCTTTAGTTTGATTTCAGCCCAAATCTTTTAATTTTTGTTGAACTAAGTTTTTATAAAATATTTTCGAGCTTGGACCCAATTTCTCGGGTCAACTGATAAAGGAGTATTGGGTCTTAAATAATTTACTATTCTCGGGATTTTAAGTACGTTTTATATATTCTAATGATTTTTGAGGTTTTTCGAATATACTTGATATGTTCTGCGATTAATTGTTCATGCATCAACGGCATGTCATGACGAGAGTATTGATCGCATTTGTGCGATGGGAGAGTGTATGCCTTTCTTTGGCAGAGGGGTGTGAGGTTAAGACTGTAGGTGCACCTGACGGGAGACAGGCGTGATCGCTCTGTCTACTCAGGCTTGAGCAACCTGAGGTGCCCACCATCGTAGGATTGCTCGACTTGACGAGAAATAGACGTGATCGTTCTATCTACCCGGGTACAGCGTGGGAGCGCGACTCGGGGTGCCTACCGTCATGAGATGAGATTAGGCGGGAGATAGACGTGATCGATCTATCTACCCGGGTACAGCGTGAAAACGCGACTCGGGGTGCCCACCGCCATGAAATGTGATTTCCGAGTCTGTGTGACCGGATGATTGATGTGATGTTGCGCGCGAGGTGCCGAGTCTAACCTAGGGCCCTGAGTATTGAGATATGAGAAAAATGAGCGTGCATTTGTCATGTGAGATATTGGGATTTGGGGACATGTGCACGCATGCATCGCATTATTTTGGTGTTCACCTACTGGGCAATTTTGCTCAGGGTTACATGTTTTATAGGTACGGGTGAGTAGCGGCTGGTGGCGGTGACTCCACGGGCTTTTGGGGGCGGATGCAGTACATGGGTCGCGACCTGTGGAAGCGTAGGATTAGTTTGATATTTTGGGGCTTCGGCCCGCTGTAAAGACTAGCACGGCTTTTGTAAAACAACTCTTTTATACATTGTATAATATACTATGTTGTTTTTGTAAAATGGGCTTTCCGCGGCTTTCGTTGCGAAAACCCGCCAATTATCCTTTATTAAAAAGTGGGGTCGCCACAAGGTGGTATCAGAGCATAGGCTTTAGATTCTGAAGACTGTCCATGTACTGCTGCCCAAAAGCCGGGAGAACCAGCCGCGCCTGTAAGTTTTAATTTTAACGATAGTATGTGGTACATGACTATGTGCTTGTATGTGTCTGTGAATGGAGAATAGTTACAAAATGCCGAGAGGGGGACGTAAACACGTTGGGGAGTCGAGCCAAAGAGGCGAGCCCGAATCTCCAACGCACGAACATAATACCATCGATATACTGACCGAACTAATTCAGCATCAGTCGGAGCAAATTAGTGACCTTATACACCATCGGAGCTCGTCGGAGCATCGTCCTTCCCCACAGCCCGATCATGTACAAATAATCGGGGAGCGCTTCCGAAAATTGAATCCTCCCATCTTTACCGAGGCCGCCAACCCTGCGGTGGCTGAGGACTGGATAGGCACTATAGAGGACATGTTCATCTATAGCAGAGTGCCTGATAATGAGAAGGTACTTTGCGCCGTTTCCCTCCTACGGGAGAATGCGCGCTATTGGTGGAACACAGTAAAAGTATTGGAAGACCCAATCACCATGATGTGGGACAGGTTCAAGGAGTTGTTCTTCACCAAATATTTCACCGCTCATGAACAGGAGCAGCGTATGCTCCAATTCATGAATTTACGACAAGGAAGTATGCCAGTGGCGGAATACATCCGTCGTTTTGAAGAATTGTCACGTTTTGCCCCGTTTCTCGTGGCAACTAACACCCTGAAGGTGACTCGATTCATTCAGGGACTCAAACCCGAAATCTATCGGGATTTGAGCATAGCCGGCGCACGACAGCTGGAGTTCATGCAAGTTACCGAACGCGCCTTAATTGCCGAGCAAGCAGAGCGGGTAGTTGTGAAAGCCCAGGAAGCGAGGAAAAGGAGAGAGAATCAACAAGGCGGAGGGGGAAACAAGAAGCGCCAATTCTTTGGCAAAGGGCGGTCTAGCCAAGGAAACCGACCGGGCCAACAAAACTGGCGCCCGAGGCCGAATCAAGGGCCGACAAATATCTCTAATCGACCTCAGAATATTACGCCCCAATGCCAGCAATGCGGACGCTATCACTTTGGGGTCTGCTATGGAGTAAGGCAACCTCCGCAGTGCTACCAGTGTGGAAAGGTGGGGCATTACGCCAGGGCATGCACGGAGAGACAACCCCTAGTGCAGAATCAGCCCCAATCGTTGATCCGACCTCCACCTGTACCAGCACGGGTCTTTACATTAACAAAAGAGGAGGCGGAGACAAACCCCGATGTGGTGACGGGTACGTTGAATATTTACCATGTCCCGACTTCTATTTTAATTGACTCGGGAGCCACACATTCTTTCGTGTCGGCTGATTTCGTGACAAGGGTCGGAATATATCCTACCCATTCTAAAAATGATTATTTAGTTAGTTTGCCACATGGGAACCCGACTCGAACCAATTTAGTGATAGAAAAGTACCCAGTAAATATGGAGGGTAGGGAATTGTTAGTCGATCTAATTGTAATCCCGATGAATGATTACGACATCATATTCGGAATGGATTGGCTTTCGAAATACGGAGCCATGATTGACTGTTTTAAGAAAATCGTGAGGTTCCAATCACCCGAGGGAGGAGAGTTCGTCTTTTGAGGAAAGGCAAGCAAGGATAGAATTCCTCAAATATCTGCCCTAAAGGCCCGACGACTTGTTAACTCGGGTTGTGAATTCTATCTTTGTTCTGCCATGAAGGCCGAGGAATCTCCTCTTTTGAGACTCGAGGAGGTTCCGATTGCGAATGAATACCCCGACGCATTTCCCGACGACCTTCCAGGTTTACCTCCTGATAGAGAGATCGAATTCAAAATCGATTTTGTGCCTGGGGCTGCCCCGATATCGAAAGCCCCATATCGATTAGCGCCGAACGAGCTACGGGAACTGAAAGAACAGTTGGAAGAGTTGTTGCAAAAGGGATGCATCCAACCGAGCTTCTCTCCATGGGGAGCACCGGTTCTTTTCGTTCGAAAGAAAGACGGGTCGATGAGATTGTGCATCGATTATCGTGAGCTAAATAAGATCACGATAAAGAATAAATATCCGTTGCCGATGATTGATGACTTGTTTGACCAGTTGCAAGGAGCAACGGTATTCTCTAAGATCGACATGCGCTCTGGGTATCATCAGTTAAAGATCCGTGAGGCAGACGTTCCTAAAACCGCATTCAGCACAAGGTACGGCCATTACGAGTTTCTGGTCATGCCTTTCGGGTTAACAAATGCACCAGCTGCTTTCATGGATCTGATGAATCGGGTATTCAAGAATTTCCTAGACTGCTTCGTGATCGTCTTTATAGATGATATCCTTATTTATTCAAAGACGAAAAATGAACATGAAGAACACCTAAAAACGATTCTAGGAATTTTACGGGAGAAGCAGTTATTCGCAAAATTCAAGAAATGCGAATTTTGGTTGACAGAAGTGGCCTTTCTGGGACACATTATTTCTGGAGACGGGATTTCGGTGGATCCTAGTAAGATTGAGGTAATTAAAAATTGGCCACGACCAACCACTCCCACGGAAATTAGAAGTTTTTTCGGGCTTGCTGGATATTATCGAAAGTTCATCAAAGATTTTTTCAGCATTGCCTCAACACTCACCAATTTGACGAAGAAGAATGTTCCATTTAAATGGACGGAATCGTGTGAGCAAAGTTTCCAAGAACTGAAAAAGAGACTAACGACCGCTCCGGTTTTAGCAATACCGTCAGGAACTGAAGGATTTTCGGTGTATACGGATGCCTCGAAGAGTGGCTTGGGATGCGTGCTTATGCAGAACGGGAAGGTAATTGCCTATGCCTCCCGACAACTAAAGGAGCACGAGAAAAACTACCCCACGCACGATCTGGAACTCGCAGCCGTGGTATTCGCCCTGAAGATCTGGCGACATTACCTCTACGGAGAAAGATGCGAGATTTTTACGGATCACAAGAGCTTGAAGTACTTCTTCACCCAAAAGGAGTTAAATATGAGGCAACGACGATGGCTTGAGTTGGTGAACGATTACGAATGCGTGATCAATTATCATCCGGGTAAAGCCAACGTAGTCGCAGATGCTTTGAGTCGTAAAGCCGTGAGTACGGAGCTGTACCAAATGGGAGTAGAGGTGATCAACTTCGGTGAAATCGAAGCGAGAATGAAAGCACTAACGCTCAAACCAACATTGTTGGAACAAATCACTAAGGCCCAAAAGGAAGATGATCTTTATGTGAAGATTAAAGGGGAACAAAACAAAAGCACTACGGCAAATTTTGAAATCCGAGGAGACGGGAGCTTACGATACAACGGCCGTTTGTATGTGCCAAATAAGGAAGAACTCCGATTTAAAGTATTGACGGAGGCACATACTACACCATACTCTGTACATCCGGGTACGACGAAAATGTATCAGGATTTACGAGTTAACTATTGGTGGTCGGGGATAAAGAAAGATGTTGCCGCCTATGTAAATCAATGCCTGACTTGCCAACAAATTAAGGCGGAACACCAAAGGCCGGCAGGAATGTTACAACCGTTAACGATTCCTGAATGGAAGTGGGACCATATAACAATGGATTTCGTCGTTGGACTGCCAAAGACTGTGAAAGGCCACGACGCAATTTGGGTAATTGTTGATAGATTGACGAAATCTGCCCATTTCCTGCCAATCAATAAAACATATTCCATGGAGAAGTATGCGGAATTATATATTCAAGAGATTGTTCGACTCCATGGAATCCCAGTTTCGATCATTTCAGATCGGGACTCGAGGTTTCTGTCTAACTTCTGGGGAAGTTTACAAAAGGCTATGGGGACCAAGTTGTCTTTCAGTTCAGCTTATCATCTCCAGACAGACGGACAATCTGAACGGACGATCCAAACACTGGAAGATATGTTGCGAGCATGCGTGCTAGATTTTAAAGGAAATTGGAGCAAATACCTTTCGCTGATCGAATTCTCGTACAACAACAGCTTTCAGGCTACGATCGGAATGACGCCGTATGAAGCTTTGTACGGGCGTAAATGTCGATCCCCAGTTCATTGGGACGAAATCGGTGAACGAGCGCTATTAGGTCCCGAAATGGTTCGAGAAATGACAGAAGCTGTTGCAAAGATTCGAGAGAGAATGCAAACAGCCCAAAGTCGTCAAAAAAGCTACGCTGATAAACGACGAAGGCTGTTAGAATTCGCGGAGGATGATTGGGTATTCTTGAAGATATCCCCAATGAAGGGCGTGAAGCGGTTTGGACGCAAAGGGAAGTTGAGTCCGAGGTATATAGGCCATTTCAGAATCCTGAAACGAATCGGCGAGGTCGCTTATCAACTTGAATTACCGGCGTCTTTAGATCAGGTTCACGACGTCTTTCACGTGTCAACATTGCGAAAATACGTCGCCGACCCAAGCCATGTGCTACAAAATGAAACCCTTCATCAACGGTTGAAACCGGACTTAAGTTACGAGGAGAAGCCGGTAGAAATTTTGATGTATGAAGTAAAGCAACTTCGGAATAAAAATATTCCGTTGGTCAAAGTTCTGTGGCGTAATCAGGCAATTGAGGAAGCAACGTGGGAACGAGAGGACGAAATGCGGCAAAAGTACCCCGAATTATTTTCGACTGCCTAAATTTCGAGGACGAAATTTCTTGAAGGGGGGGAGGATGTAATACCCGTAAAAATTTAATACGAGAATTTCGCAAAACTTCGAAATTGGTGAAGATAAGTTTGGGCAGGCTTGAAATTGAGCCCAAATAATAATTGGGCCCAAGCCCGATAAAGAAGGAAAACTTTGATGGGCTGAAAAATAATTAGGTCCAAAAGGACTGAATGGCCCAATGGCCAAAATGGTTTGCGATGAAGAAAGATACAAAAAGGAGGAAAATTACAAAAAAGAACATTTCTTAGCTTAAGAGGAAAATTGCATCACCACCTTATCACCTCCTTGTCATCACGTAAGTCTCTCCCATTTAAATATACAACTATACTTCAAAAACTTCAGAAGAAAAGGAACAATGAGAGGAAGGCGAGAGAGAAAGAAGAAAGAGACAGGGGAAATTTGGCAAAAGCTCCTTCCAATCTTCATCAACAAAAATCTGCTTAAACACACTGCTTAGGACGTGAGGTAAGTGAAACCTACAAATCCAAAACTGATATTTTTAAGCTGTTATATTTATGGTGAAAGGACCACCATCGTTTTTGGTTCGATAAAATGCTATGTGTGATGATTGATGTTTAAAAACCCAAAATATGGGTTTTAGTTATGTTATGAGTTTCTGGAATTTGTTGAAGATATGAAGAACTTAGTGTTTTCGTATACTGTTCTTTACTTTCAAAGGATTCTTGTTTTCGGGCCGAAAACCATTTTCGCGGGCCATTTTAAGTTTTCGCGGGCCATTTTAAGTTTTCGCGGGCCAGTTACTTTGCGAACTGTGAGGAAGAAAAAGTTTTCGCGGGCCGAAAAAATCAGTTTTCGCGGGCCTAAGGTTTTCGGTATGTGAGAGGAAAAAGTTGTCGCGGGCCAATAATTAAGTTTCGCGAACCAAAGCTTTTCGCCACTTAGTGTTCGCGAATTGAGCTTTTCGCTAGTCACTGTTCAAAATAAAAAGGTTTTTCGCGAACCAAAGCTTTTCGCCACTTTTCATTAAGTTTCGCGAACCAAGCTTTTCGCCAACTTTTGTTAGGTCTTCGCGAGTCAGCTTTTCGCCACTTTTTGTGAGTTTTCACGAACTAAAACTTTTCGCTACTTAATATAAGTTTTCGCTAGTTACTGTTCAAAATGAAAAAGCTTTTCGCCAAGTTTGAGCTGTTCGCTACTTTTCGCTAGCCTAAGCTTTTCGCCAGTTAAAGTTTTCGCCAGCTTTTCAAAACTTTTCGCAACATAGAAAGGTTTTCGCCAGGTCAAAAGGTTTTCGCCAGGTCAGCTTCTAGTAGGCTTTTCATGGGCCTAGTATGACCATTCTGGGCTTTAGTTTGATTTCAGCCCAAATCTTTTAATTTTTGTTGAACTAAGTTTTTATAAAATATTTTCGAGCTTGGACCCAATTTCTCGGGTCAACTGATAAAGGAGTATTGGGTCTTAAATAATTTACTATTCTCGGGATTTTAAGTACGTTTTATATATTCTAATGATTTTTGAGGTTTTTCGAATATACTTGATATGTTCTGCGATTAATTGTTCATGCATCCACGGCATGTCATGACGAGAGTATTGATCGTATTTGTGCGATGGGAGAGTGTATGCCTTTCTTTGGCAGAGGGGTGTGAGGTTAAGACTCGTAGGTGCACCTGACGGGAGACAGACGTGATCGCTCTGTCTACTCAGGCTTGAGCAACCTGAGGTGCCCACCGTCGTAGGATTGCTCGACTTGACGGGAGATAGACGTGATCGTTCTATCTACCCGGGTACAGCGTGGGAGCGCGACTCGGGGTGCCTACCCTCATGAGATGAGATTAGGCGGGAGATAGACGTGATCGATCTATCTACCCGGGTACAGCGTGAAAACGCGACTCGGGGTGCCCACCGCCATGAAATGTGATTTCCGAGTCTGTGTGACCGGATGATTGATGTGATGTTGCGCGCGAGGTGCCGAGTCTAACCTAGGGCCCTGAGTATTGAGATATGAGAAAAATGAGCGTGCATTTGTCATGTGAGATATTGGGATTTGGGAACATGTGCACGCATGCATCGCATTATTTTGGTGTTCACCTACTGGGCAATTTTGCTCAGGGTTACATGTTTTATAGGTACGGGTGAGTAGCGGCTGGTGGCGGTGACTCCACGGGCTTTTGGGGGCGGATGCAGTACATGGGACGCGACCTGTGGAGGCGTAGGATTAGTTTGATATTTTGGGGCTTCGGCCCGCTGTAAAGACTAGCACGGCTTTTGTAAAACAACTCTTTTATACATTGTATAATATACTATGTTGTTTTTGTAAAATGGGCTTTCCGCGGCTTTCGTTGCGAAAACTCGCCAATTATCCTTTATTAAAAAGTGGGGTCGCCACAAAACCTATTTGACATTTCTCGAAAATTGGACAGTTTATGGTGAAGACGGCTTATTGGGCTGTGATGTATGATGAAGTAAGACCTGCGGAAGGGTCTATTTCGGGTCCGTTGTCATGGAACCTCATTTGGAAGGCGAGCATTCTCCCTCGTGTCAAAATATTTGCATGGCGTTTAATGCACAACTTCATTGCCACTGCGTCGAATCTACTTAAAAGAGAGTGTATTCTTTCCTCTACATGTATTCGATGCGGTTCAACAATGAAGACACCCGTCATATTTTCGCTGAATGCCGGGCCTCAAAAGATTTCTGGCTGGCATTCCCTCGTGCATTGTTCGTTCTTGGCGGGGCTCGACTGAAGACTGGATCAGAGATACATCAGAAAAGTTGTCCGAAAGGGACTTTGCTCGTTTCGTGATTATTTGTTGGGAGATATGGCGTGCTCGGAATAAATGGACATTTGAATCTCTCCCGACGAACCCAGTAATTGTATACGAAAGCTTGTCATGGATTGAATTCGATAATGGGGATAGGCGCGATGTACAGAAGCATACTTATACCCAACGCGAAGATTGGCGATGCCCAGAATCTGATGCTATCAAACTGAATTTCGACGGTGCTATTCATAGTAGCAGATTTGGAGCATCTTATGGCATTATAGCTAGAGATAGGAATGGAATCTGCAAAGGGTGGCATACTCGGTTTATTCGTGGTATTCAGGAAACTGAAACTGTGGAGGCTATCGCTGCACGAGAGGCTCTTAGATTTGCACGGGAGGCACGATGGGATAAAATTATCGTTGAAGGGGATTGCAAGTCGATTATCCGAAATTTACAAAAACGATGCTCAGAGTCATCATCGATTGGAACCATCTTGCGAGATTGCATTTACTTAGAGAGTTTTTCTCAGTCGTGACATTTTCCTTTGTTAGACGCAGAAACAATGGGGTTGCTCATTACCTCACCAAACATTTGGGTTGGAATGCCGAAGGTCGTTCTCCTCTGACTCAGCTGATGTCTTATCTTTTGTATGACGATATTGATTCATATCAATGATATTGAAATATTCCTCAAAAAAAAAAAAAAGTATACGTAAGATATGACGAATATAAGGTGGCACGTGTATGGTTGTGCCGTTATGAGCCAACCTTGGAGAATCTCAACCCACAAATATTTCATTTATATATTTCTATTTAGTTAATGAATTATGTGTTGAAAAAGACTAGACATTGAGTAATTATCACGAATACTAACCATAACTAGAAATAATTTAGACCACATACGAGGAGCACAATCAAATTAAATTTCAAAACCATGTCCCCTCATGTAACGTTTTTTCTAGATGCTTTTATTTTTCATTTTTTTATCATTATTATATTCACATTTTAAAAGGTTGTTGGCTACTTTTCTTTCTTTCTTTTAATTTTTCAACGTATGAAGTTTTGAGATTTTAGTACCTTCGAGATTGTAATTTAATGATTAACCTACGTGTTTGTTTCTATACCACGCGTTATCGTGTCTCATTCCAATCAATAATAATTCTTATCATTTTCTACTATTCTACAATTAAAATAGTGTGGTTAGTTTTTTTCGATTCATTTTTATTTGTTAGAAAATATATTTCTTTAACAATATAAGATTTAAAAGTAATAGTGATTTTTTCTTTTTGCAAAAACTCATAAGAAATATTTTTTTTACTTTAATTTTTTTTATGCATCAAGATAAATAAATCGATCACCCTTTAGTCGATCGATCAACTCGTCCTCTAAAAAAATCGTCCTATTTCTTCGGAAAAATGCAAAAATAAACGTTAGAAGAGCACTAATGAGGGATTTGGCGAAGTCCCTCCAATTCTTAAGTCAGTTTATTTTTTTTTCTTCGTTTCTTTTAATAAGAATAAAATAACTAGAGAACATAACATTTTATTGGTGAACAGTAATTTGCTATTTATATAAAAATGTTAAACCTTCGAATTGATTTTTTTAGTGTAAAAATTGAATTTGTATAGTTTCGGGGCCACCGAATATCAACAACTACATTTCATTGACAAAAAATTTCAAAACAAAAGGCAACGTTTTACTATAGAAAATATCTACAAACTTCGAATTCATATTTAAGTATAAAAATTGCACTTGTAAAAGAAAAATATAGCTTGGGTACCTTGAGATTAAGATGTGTCAACAGCTTGGATACGATGTAAATCAATATTATGGTGTGAAATCGTTGGAAGAAAAATAAAATGTGACAATGTTAATTTCAAGAAAAAATATCATGCATCATACTTTTCCAACGGCACAAGCAAGGCCCACTATGAGTGAGAGTTGAGTTTTATCTTTTATTTCATTTTATTATATTTAGAAAAAAATTCAACCGTAGATTTAATTAGAAGAAAACTAATACCACTCAACAACGATAATGATGGAGACAACTTTTCTAGAAGCACTTTGGGAAGATCGAGGTAATAATATTAAATTAATAAAAAAAAGTACAAATTCATGTGACCCAAATGCTTTTTCTTATTTTTATATAATTAAAAATAAGAAATTCTAGAAGTTATGTGTCATCCATCCTCATTGCCATCTTGTCCAAACCCTCTTGAAACTAAGTATAGTAACATGGTTAGGTTCATTCTAGAGTTGGACAAAGTGGGATTTTTATATAATATTTATGGGTTTTTATTATAGTTTACTAATATTGTATTTGTGTAATTTTTAGTATTAAAGAGTACCGTAATTTTTATTTTTATTTTTCAGCCTTTTTAATGATGTTTATCTACGATGATAAATAGTTTTGGAATTTAAACGTAGTATGAATGGAAAAAAGAGGTGTGAATTACCTAGAAAAGTAATAGAAACAAATCATGTAGGTAATTATATTCTAGAATTTAAATTTATAAGTTGACATATGTTTATTCGGTAAATTGCCTATTACATGAATATATATACAAATATTATTCATCAGCTATAGACTTTTCATTGGTTTAGTTTAGATAAAGCTATAAAATTAGGCCAGCAATAAGTCAATCCTCAAACGAAAATGATATATTTACACTTTAAGGCTCAATATTTTATTATATTACATGAAGCCACCATCGGCTTTAACTTATTTTTTGCCCAAATTTAGGGACTGCTATTATCAAAACTAAATATCAAACCAAAATAATTATAGTTTCACCGATTTTTCAATCGGCTTTTCCTATTAATTATTTTATTAACCGAAATTTCAGTATAAATTTAAAAAAAATTATAAATCATATAAAAAGCATACAAGTATTTTTAAAAATAAAGTACACTGTAATTTTTTGTGTTGTGGATCTCTATCAGATAAAAACTCCATGCTTTTGGAACCAACTGATTCATACACACATGTTCAATAATTGATCAATTAAATACATAATTTGATGTTCTAAGATTATAATCAAGATGTGATACATTATGCTAATTTATCATAAATCAATATTATTTTCAATGATATAGTGCCGACTTTATATTTGTCATGTTATGTACTGTATAATCTAACATTTTAGAAAAAAGTAATGACTAATAGAAAGCAAAGGGTTCATTGTATTTAGTTTAATTAAATTTTATCAATATATTTTTCTTAGTAGTCCCTTTAAAACTTTATTAAATCACAAGATTTACACTCCAATTCCCAATATTTTATTAGGCATAAATATATTTTTATTTCTATATGTTCGATGCGTTAGAGTTTTAAGGACACTTAGATTAAGGGTTGCAATTTTAGTACTATAAGTATCAAAATTGAAGCAATTTAGGTCCATTTAAGTTAAAGGTTACAATTTCAGTCCTATAAGTAATATAAATGAAGTAATTTTAGGACATCTGAACCTAGAAATCTAATTTCAGCCCGAAATTTATACATGTGGCACCAAAGATGCTGACTTGAACTAAATTTGTTTTCTCTTTCCTCCAATTAATCGTCACCTAATAAGTAATAAAATAAGTAAGAGCTTGTTTGGAGGAAAGAGACTAAATTTTAGTCATGCAAGTATCAGAATTGAAATAATTATAAGAAAGTTAACTCCGAAAATATCATTTCAGTCCGAAATTTATACACATAGAACCGGAAATGCTGACTTGGATTATGAAGTGACGTTTAATTAAAGGAAAAAAGAAAACAAATTTAGTCCAAATCAGCATCTCCGGCGTCACATGTGTAAATTTCGGGCTGAAATTAAGTTTTTGGGTATAACTGTCATGTCCTAAAATTGCTTCAATTTCAATAATTATAGGACTGGAATTGTCACTCTTAACTTAAGTGTCCCTAAATTACTTTAATTTGGATACTTACTTGACTAAAATTGACAATCTTCACTTAAGTATGTTTAAAATACTATCTCCACAAAAATACGAAACTAAAAATATATTTAATCCATTTTATTATATTACATGAAGCCACCGCCGGCTTTAATTTTATTTATTTTTCCCAAATTATTTGTATGATGTAAGGTGTTGTGGTGGCTTTGGAACACGTTTACAACTAACTATTACAAAGTTAAAAATACGTCCTTACCTCTCACCATGTCTCATCATATCGAATTAAATTAATTAATAAAAAAATATTTTTTGTGGACAGCAAAAGTTCTTTATATTTTATTTAATTTTATATATTTTTTAATAGTCCCTTTTAAAATTATTAAATTAAGAGCTGTGGTCCAAGCATTACACATCAAAAACATAAAAGATATATAATAATAAAAAATAAAAAAAAGCAGGCACCGCCAAGTTGTATCGAATCGATAATTACAAAGTTATACGACCCAACGAGGCTTGAAAAGATGCCCATAGACTCAATAAAATATTTAAAAATAAATAAATAAATAAAGGGAAAAAAAAGAAAATAATAATCCCAATTCCCATCAACATCAAAGAGTTATTGTTCTAGATGAACTTCTGTTTAGCTGTTAATTCCTCACCACTCAAACAAACCATAAATAGCCCACTTAGCGTGTTATCTCCATATCATAAACAAGAGTTCTTTGTAAGAATCCCTATCCATCAAACTTTCTCCTCCTCCTCAAAGAGAATCAATTTCTTGATTGACGAAAGAAGTGCAAATCATCCATGGAAGCTTGCTGTATTTCTTCAAATCCTTTCAATAAAACCATGGAAGCAGTCCCAACTATGGTTCAAGGCAAAGCTCCTGCCTTTGCAAGGAAGAATCAGTTTCGAACAAAAGGGAAACATCGTCGACCTCTTACAGTATCATGTATGTAATATTATCTCGACAGATCTTTCTTTTTTTCCTAGTTGTTAGAGACGAATCCCTCGAAGCTAATCCATTCATTCATACCGTTGATTCAATCTCAGGTTATAGATCAGCTTCATCATCGTCGTTAGGATCGAACCAAGACGAAGCGGGGCCCATCCTGCTCAACTCCGACTGGCGGTCGTTCAGGGCGAGGCTCGTCGCCAGCGAGCATCGGAACGGCGGTGGGTTCGACCTCGATGCGTCTGTCCTAAACAGTCAAGAATCGAACGCCGAGCCCACCTGGGCTCATAGGATCCACGAGCCCGAAAAGGGCTGCCTTCTAATCGCCACGGAGAAGCTAGACGGAGTCGACGTCTTCGAGCGGACGGTGATCCTCGTGCTGTCCACGGGCTCCGTTGGCCCGACGGGCCTAATCCTCAACAGGCCGTCGGCGATGTCCATCGAGGAGGTCCCCACGTCCCCGTTGAGCCCGTCCGGCGCGTTCTCGGACAGGCTGTTGTTCTCCGGCGGCCCGTTCGAGGAGGGGTTCTTTCTGATGGGCGGCGGGAAATGCGAGGATAGCGTGGCGAGGAGCGGTTTCTTCGAGGAGGTGATGAAGGGACTGTTTTATGGGACGAAGGAGAATGTGGGCATTGCGGCTGATATGGTGAGGAGAGGTTTGGTTCAGGCGGGTGAGCTGAGGTTCTTCGACGGCTACTGTGCTTGGGAGAGAGGGCAGCTTAGGGATGAGATAAGGGCTGGGAAGTGGACGGTGGCCGCTTGTAGCCCGAGTGTAGTTGGGCTTAGTACGGTGGGGAAAGTCGGGCTTTGGGAGGAGGTGAATGGGCTTTTGAGCCCGCAGAAGGTCTTGTAGATATGTTGTTGGAATTTTGGTCTGAGATGTTAGTGTAGATGTAGGCTTGTTTAGCAGCAGAAGATGGTGCAAAAATATTAGGTGTAATCATATCATGGCATGGCATGGCAATGGCAAGGGTCATTTTCTATTACGATATTCGAAGTTCATATTAAATGTACTACATTTAAGTTCCTACATACGAAACGTTAAATGAATATACAATTTTAATGTATCTTCAGCTCCCTTTCTCCATCACATGACCTTTCTTTTATCATGGCCCTGGCCTTTGTAAGAAGCTAAAAGCCTTAATTTCCTAGCATACAATCTTTTCATGTTGTTAGACAGATGTAAGAGATACGACATCATATTAATTATTATCTATCATATAGGTTTAACGTTGACTTTTTGGTTGCCATGTCCCACAAGGACCATGAATTAGGGCAAAATTTTGTTGAGTTATTTAGTATATTTAAAAAACTGCAAAAATGGATTTTAATTCATGAACCATTTAGTCTTCCTAACACACATGATAAAGGCCAGATTATGTGTAATTTCGTACGAAAAGAATAGTTATCTTGATTTGAGTGAGAGTTGAGGGGAGGGGATCCATAATGCATCATGTCAGTTTTTTAGTAGATTAATCAGCACGATATGCTTTAGGACATGCATTAAGTAAATTTTGATAGCCACTTTGTATCATATTATTATTTTTATTACTATTATTGATTTTTTTTATTTTTTTTTTTCATGTGACTGTCGATTTTTTAAAATGTTAACAAGTTTGGCAATCATCCATATTCTTGGACAGATGACTTCCAAGATATAATAAATTTAGATAAATGCACATTGTTGTACAACTCCGTAGTTGTCTGTAACAAATGTACGTTGTTTGTCGTACCTATTATTACTAGAAAATCCAAATTTTTATATTCCCATAGATTATGGTCAGAGAGCCCAAACTCAATGTTGCAATTAGAAGATTTCTTTTTAAAGCAAAGCAAGCTCACCAATGGCAATCAGCACTCTCATCTCTTTCTTTCAAGAAATATGTATAATTTTTTACCGAGTCTTCTCGTATTTATCAATAATAAATCTTCTCAAACAGTCATTCTGATACAATAAATGTTAGCATTATAACAATATTTAATATACATATTTTTGCTCAATAGATAAATAGTACGCAAATTTTCACAGTTCCCAGCACAAAAGAGAGAGAGAGAGAGAGAGAGAGAGAGAGAACCTACTGCTTAGTAATATAAATAAGAGACAGTTTTCTTACCTTGAGCTGACGCTTTCAAGCACTACTGATCATCAATCAAGCTAGTTGTATCAGTTGTATGTATGGTGGTTTTTGTGCTCTGAATGCCCAGGCGTTCGTCGTTCCTTTTCGTTTGTTGAGACTTGATGAATTCTTCAATCCTCGCCTTCAACTCCACGTCGGGTATTAACATGTCCGTCGTGAGATGAGAACGGTTAAATGGATCGGTCTGCCATTTTCAATTCAATAAATTACCATCTTTGTCTCCATAAAGCGATTCAATAGACGAAAAAAGAGGGAAAATGTTAATTCTTCTTACGCTGTCGCTTAACAGATGCCTCTGAATCACTGGTCGGTCCACAATGACCTTGGATGAGGGCAAGATGACGGGATCCCTCATTAAAGTATACTGTAATGCAAGAGACAATACGAAAAAAGCACCGCTGACGAGGTATTAGATATCAAATTTTGTTGCCTTCGTGCATTTATTGTGTAAGAAAATAAGCTGTCACCTGAATTGGATCGAGGAATTCGTCTGGTATGTCTCCGAGGATGGCTTCAGCATCCATGGCTTCTGAGGCAGCAACTTTGGCTTTTGCTCCGAGGTCAACAAACTCTTGTATGATCCTATAATCTTCTCCAATTTTTCTCAAGACATCTGCTGCAGCACCAAATAGCTGCACAAGAATAAAACTAGCTTTTAACCTTTTCGAATGGGCAGTAGAGATGAAACTTTGCGGAAGGCTCAAAAGCTTAGTGGGATCTTGATGGAAAAATTAGGAGGAAACAAAGAAACGTTAGGACATTTACCAGCTCATTGTAGGAACGACCATCCTTCGTGATGGCTGCTGGGAAAACATTATCCTTGTCTCCTCGGGAAAGGTTGACATATATATTTACAATCTGCATACGACGTAAATGTAGAGCAGTAACATTTGGACTCATCAAAGGCATCATCCCAAAATAAGAGGCAAATACCTGCTTTAGCAACAGTTTTGGTCGAAATTCATACTTTTCGGGATCTTTCAAGCTTAGAGATTTTCGTTGAGGCCCCACAAGTTGCAGCAGGAAGTAATTCAGCATGCTGGCAACTCTGTCAACCTGGAGAATAAGTAAAGCGAAAAATAAACCTCAGATCAATAAAGAAGTGATTCGAAAATCAGTTAAGTAAATGAAACGTACCATTTCAGGTAGTAGAAATGGTGCTGTAATCTGTTCCGATGTGAATGCCAGCAAGCCAACATCTTCATTTGCAAGCTTCATATCAATCCTAATAATCTAAGAACATCAAAGGAACTTCAGCAAGATTGGCCACTTTTAAGCATATAATAAGCGAAAAGATCTGTAGTGAAAACGGACATTCTCCTGGGAATGGAATAGGCGAGTTCTCTCCTGCCTCTCCTGGATTGGTCTTCTCTCCCATTCCACAGTGTTGGACATCTCAGCTTCAAGTTCTTTATGTTCTAAAATTTTATTGAGACTTTCATCTAACAGATATATACTATCATTGATCAGAAAGTTCAAGAAATTTAGATACACGCCCTTCTCCTCCTCCTTGGCAATCTGGTGCATTATAAATTTAAGCAAATGTAAGTTAATTGCAATGAACAACAACGACAAACCATGGTATGTTTAAGGAAAAAGCTAGTGTGGGACCATTCACCTTTCTCCAGACATTACGGTGACTGGGGACCTGCCATAAGTACTCAAGAAGCTCGGCAATGTTGTGACGGATATTGAATTTGTCATAGAACTGCAAGGTTCCAAATAACTCCAATAAGATTTATTTAACTTGATATATATTGTACTCTTCATCTGCCTACAAATATGGTAACAGCTCGGAACAGTCACCTGTGTGTGAGAACCTGTAAATTCGATATCAACATAAAGCTTCAGAAGATTTCTAACAAGATACTCAAGAGACAGCGGATGGCCTTCAAACAAAGTTTCTGTCGCCTTTGAGCCACTGGATACAGAAAATTTAGAACAAATTAAGTGATATCCACATAAGTACGGCCAAGTAAAATAACTAAGATGTACAATGTCACAACGTTGTACAAAATTATACCTTCTAGAAGGCATCCAACAGTTTAGGACCTCAACCATTTTAGCCCTCAAATAAGGATTTCTAATGTAATCAGGGCTGGCCATGAACATAATGATGAAGTTCATATAATCATCCTGTTCAGAACAGCACAAACCAATTAGGACCAGAATTACATGATACTGTAATCTTGTAAGAGAATTAAAGCAAGCGTAGTAATAAAGTTCATAAAACCATCAATGTTCATATCAGAATAAAACAAATTATGCACCGAGCATATTACATGCGACTATAAAGTTGGGTGAGAAAAAATATAAACCTACCAGAATAACACCATCTAGGGCTCTAGGAATCCGTGATGCAAAAGTGAGCAACTCCATGACATCTTCCACAAAATGCTCCGGCATAGCAGCAAACTCCTTAGGACATGTTGACGGCAGAGGCATTTTAAAGCCACCAACTAACCCAACCAACCAAACTATCATCAAACGATAGTACGATAAGGCACGCTGTAGAACCCCTCCATCCTACAGGATATTAACCCGATGAAAATAGAAGTCAACAAAAAACTTGAAGAATATAAACAATATCAACATGACATTAGACATCATCAGTGCTGTCACAAAACAAAGTGTACGTCAAAGTAGCTCTCAATTTGTTGGTTGGTGACAAAAACGGTAATCAGGAAAAATATAAGCATCCGTACACGAAGTATTTGAGCTTCATAGCATAACTTTTCTTGGGAATACATCTCGATTTCTTTCTCAAGGCGGGCTATGTCTAGCTGTAGTTGAGGAGAAGGTGCTTGCTCTTGCATGGTTTTGAAAGACGCCAAAGTATCTTCACACCTAGAGATATCCTGAACATGTATGAAATCAGAATCAAACATTTGACAAATACAGATGATGTAGATTCAGAGAAAGAAAACGGGCTCTTCTAATGATTGAGATTGAAGAGAAGCCACTACCTGAACGAGATGTTTGAAGTCCGAAAATGCCTTCAGCAAACCCAAATTAAGCACCCTCGCGGTCATGAAGAAGCATTCACATATAAATGGATATTTAGTTTGCTGACTTGCTATGGAATGTGCATCACGAGCAGAACTGTTAGATGTTGTAGCCTCATGAGATTGTAGCAACCTATTTTGCCCATTATTTGTGTTATCTTTTCCAGTATTTCCTCCAAACCACTCAGATACTTCTTCCGACGATGCATGCAGAGCAGTCAATTCTCTTGACCAAGTTTATCGCCGAAAAAGAGGAAACTTTAGTTTTAGTCTCGAACTGATGACCATGAAGAAAGAAAAATAGAAATTCCACTACCTTACTTCCAGGCGATTACCATATAGCACATATTTAGGATCAATTTTGTCCCTTTTGGTCAAATTGGCATCCAAAAATGGCTCACAAAGACGAAGCATCACAGCACTGAGATTTACAAACATGCCTGAACTAGCACAAGATAATGGATCAACCTGTAAAGATATCCAGGCAGTAAATGGTTAGTAATAGGCCAACAGAAAGATTAATGGATCTCTGATGATCATGAAGAGCTTTATACTTCGTAGCATATGTCCAGAAATTAGCTTACCTGCAAATGAGCCCTTGAAGCATTCCTATTGATGACCTCAGCGAGATACGCAAGAACATTTTCACGGGTATTTGTATTCTTCAGGAGGCACATTAAAACTTCCGCTAGCCCATCATACAGGTTGTTCATAACGGTCTTGATGGTTGTAAAGGATGATAAAAGGTCAGCAGGGCGCCGATTAGATGCATCAGAAAAGCACTGCTGGCTGCCATTGAAAGAAACATCTATTAACATAATCATATTTGTCGAAGACAGCACAAGAAATCCCACACCACAGCTGTTTCGTATACATCTAAGGTAAATTTAGATACCAATATTCCATATACATCCAAGGTACCAAAAAGAAAAAAACGTCACAACCGAATCCAAGAAAAAGGCAGCTAACCAACTGCACTCACCCAACATCGGGCTCACTCTTAAATATAGTGTGATCGGGCAGCGCACTAACATGAAAAAATGGCCCCAAGATACTTGTCATTTCGATCACCCTCCCGTTCAGATACACACCCTTGGGTATCCACCAAGTGTGATTCACCAACGCCCTCGCCCCAGAAGGATAATTCACCAACAACAGTAGCGCCCTCAAGGGCTGCTGAAAGTTCCCCAAGGCAGAAACTTTCAACACCGACCCCCTCAAATCTTCGTACAACTGATTCAAGATTGGCTCTAAAGAATCGTAATCTGAATCCCTAAAGAATTCCTCGACAAATCCCGCAGGAGCCGAAATTCCACTACTAGAAGCTCCGAAACCATCGATCCCACCCCCGACCTCCGCAAAAATTAATGGAAGCAACGGAGAAACATTAGACTGAGTAGTCGTCACCTTACTACTACTACTACTACTATCCCCAAAATTATTACTGCCGCCAAACATGTCAGGATTGCCCAGGTGTATCCTACAGTAGGAGACGCACAGCTTCTTAGCTTGCTTGACAGTGGTTTCAACCTCCGATCTGATGTTCTTATCCTTCATCGAGGCGATCTTCTTCAGCTCGTCGCACGCCCGGCGGTAGGAGTTGAGCAGGTAGTCAAAGGGCTTCTCGGCGGCGGGGAAATCGCCGGAGAGACGATCGACCACTATCCGTTCGATCAAATCCCTGGACAGCCTGAGTTCCTGGCCCTCGCTGAGCAATTCAGCTGCCGTCATCTCAAGGTAGACCATCCGCGAGTCGTTCTCCATAGAATCGAGGAGACTGACGAGGAAGATCTTCCTGAGGATGATGTCCTCGATCTCCTCGAGGGATCGCTGGGGTTTCTGAGGAGTCGACATGGATTTGAAATCAACGGATTCGTGTTTTCGAACGAAGTTAGGGTTTCTTGTTAATCAATCTATGGAAATGGAATGAGGACTTATGAGAGGGATTAGATTAGTAGAGAATTGTCTGTCTTACACACTCAGCTATATCTCGACTTAGCTCGCTGGTCTTCGCCGTCAACACAGATTATTTGATAAAATAAAATAATAAATTAAAATAAAAAATCAAAATATAAAAATCAAAATATAATGATAATAGATGTAGATTTTTCTTTTCTTTTTTTTTTTTCTTGTTCTTCCAGGTATATATTATAGCTCAAGCCCAAGATCGAATTTTGATTTCTTGGGGCAAATTGTTGTTGGAATATAGTTCGTTGCTTCTTTTGGTAAATGAAAGTCGTATTTTTTTTTTTTCCCAAATCTTTGTGCGTAAGCTTCATTCATCCATGCATTCTAGTCTGATCATGCTGTAATTGAAGTGAGCTTTAGTTGGAAGGCAGATTAGGCTCTGCTTTATCTTTGGGCGTTGATTTAGGTTGTAATTGTTTTTTTGCTTATTTCCCAAGCTAGATTAAATGTGCAGCTTATTCGTTGATTAGGGTTATCAATTTAGTGGTTGTTTGGTTAGATGGTTTAAACATTTTGCCCTTGTTTGGTTTATGGGTTTAGGAATTTTAAACCTTAGTTTATAGTAGGTGTGTTTGGTACGTAGGTTTATATAAACCATGAATTTATATATAACAGCTTTAGACCCATGTATACGAGTCTAGATAAACCTATTTCTCAGGTGAATTATTATAAATCCACTAACCAAACACATATCCACTAATTAGTTTTGTTGATTTGTGACCTTTGGAGACTTTTCAAAGGTAGTTGGCCCCACTCATTAATGATAGATTTTGGAAATCTCAATTTTGGCATGCGCGTTATATTTGATTTTGAAGATCTCAGCGCATGATCAGATTTACTCGAAGAAAAATTTAATGTTTTGTCTATACTCTTGAGGAATTGCCTATATATAGGTGTCATTCGTCGAAGAAAAGTACCATAACACAGATCTTCAGTCTTCTCCGATAATTTCTTTGTAGCTTTGTCGATGAATAGATTCGATAAAATATTGGTCGAACTATTTATCATTTGGTTCTTACTCCTAGTCGCTATAGCTGTTTTTGTGTATCACGTCCTTACGAGGTGTACGTATTTGTAATCATCTCCACATAGTAAATAAGTTCTACCCTCCGGCCCGTGGACGTAGGTCAATTTGACCGAACCACGTAAATTCTTGTGTTCATTGTCCGACTTATTTCTCTTCCTTTTATTTGTTGTCGTCATTTTCTCGGGCAATTATATTATCGGGATTCAAAATATCCTAACAAGTTTTATATAAACCTTACTAATTTAAACCCTCCTAAATATAAACATACGTACCAAACAAGCAATGTTGAGGTGTTTGGTTTGCAGGTTTATGTAAAACATGAGTTTATATATAATAACTTTATACTCATGTATACGGGTTTAGATAAACCTACTATCTCAGATGAGTTATTGTAAACCCACCAACCAAACACACATTTTATTTTATATCCAGTTTTTAGTTTTATATAAACCTTACTAAATATAAATCTGGGTACTACTTGTCACTTTGGTGAAAGTTAATATTTATTTTTTCTTGTTTGCCTTCTCACCTCATACCCATATGTTTCTCTTCAGTCCATAGCATTTTTCTTGACACTTTGGTGATTTGATTGGTACAAAGATTGAATGTACTCACTCATGGTAATGGCGATTTTTCCATCAAAGCAATACCGATGCACACACTGGGCTTCATGTGTTTGCTGATATCGGGTTCTTCCGAGGGATATTTAAGTCGTTCGCTGCGTCGAAAGCGAGGAAAATGCTGATAAGTAGGACTGCACCGTTTCATCCCACTCACTGAGGTGTGCCCTTACTGCAAGGCAAAGCTTTGGAATATGATAACAGCCATGACGGTGCCTTCGAGTGTGAGCTGTCGACTGGTATGCTTATGAAGATTCGTTTGAGTACTATGTGTGCCTTAACGGCCATGTGCTCGGGCATTGTACCTTGGTGCCTTTGTCTGATACTGATGAACCATCAGAAGAGTCATCATGCTACGGCTTGATAAGGTTGTATATACGTCTTAATCTTCTGTTTTAATCGCTGCGATTCTTTTCTTCGAAGGGCACTGAATACTTCTTCGAAGTTGTTGTTAGGCTTTGTTTGTGTGTTAGAGTGCCATGCTTAACTGCTGCTTTGGGATCTTTTTACTTCGCATTTGCTGGCCTGGCTAGCTTATAGCGTTATATCTTCAACTGTCATTACTCTGTGTATAAATTTGAACTGAATTATTTCTGTAGTAATCTATAACCTTTCTTATGTGGGATCATTATACGAAGTTCGAATTCATTCATAGATTTTTAACATAGTATGTAAAGCCATGAACAGAAAGCTATACCCAAGACTGTAATAAAGAATTCGACTGGTACAATAAAATTACATTTACAAGAGAATTAAGTACTTAAAAATAAACCTTATGTGAAAGTGAAGCCAACGACATGACGAAGCATAGTGACGAACCTCAGGGAATTCCGTCTCTCATAGTATTGTGCAGAAACATCTTTCTTGCTTTGTGTCGTTTTGGTTTTTCTTTTCTGTTTCGTAGAAGAAAGAAAAAGGCACGATTATTTATAGACGAAATTAAGAGCAAAAGGAAACTGTGAACGACCTTTTTCGAGCGACGGTGGTTGAACAACTACGTGCATTGTAATGACTCCTCTGGGGACATCGCATAGCGGGCTCTTACACTCTCCGACTGTTTTGCTGTTCTCTAATATTCTTCCGGAGCTTATCAGCTTCACGTCTTTTACAGTACGAGGACCATTTTCATTGTCTGGTAAGAGATTGTATATGATACCACGCGTGGAATCAAATAGAATCGAAGAAAAAAGAAGATAATAATTAACTAGAAATACGAAATGCAACATAGACACAAGTTTAAGACGTGCCCATGTTAGATTATGCGGGATTTTGGGCCGAACCCTACTGACAATGTAGGATTATGAGTCTGAGTTCGGGCATTCTTATACAATCTCAGACATGTGTGGAACTTACAAGTCACAGTAATCGAACTCATCCATCGGCTTTAGGAATTAGGATATGCTATGTAGTGTTCTAACTAACTAACCTTTGGGCCATTGAGCTATGATATTCTCCTTCAAGGTCCCGACGCTTGTAGACACGGGGAACTTTCTCGGGCCAATGTCCGATCCATCGCTCAACCTAAATCTGATCTCTAGCTGTTCTTGTGACCCAGACATGTTTAACAGATTATCCTCAATTGCACAACTCCTTAATTACAGAGCTTTAATCCTCGGACTTGGGCATTATTCATGAGTATGAAGAAATGATTAATAATGATCTTATTGCAGCCCAAGAAATGAAATGAAATGCATGCCAGAAATTAAGAATGGATCAAAGCTCAGAAACTTCTATGACTAACCTATCCAAGAATAGATTTGTAATCTGAAGTATCACTGTGACACAGAAGAGATTGCTAAATCAAAACCCAAAATAAAGACAGAAGCTGTGGAATCTCTAACAACCATAACACATTTTCTACTCATCAAAATGGCAATTTCTTCGGCAAATAAGATAAAATCAACACACCCATTCCATTTTTGACCCTCTTTATTACATTCTCAGCCAAACTAAGTCCCACAATCAGCAAGGCTGCTTCGATTATGGCCCAGCTTCAAATTCTAACAAAGATCAGAGCTTTTAATCGTGGGCATACGCAAGACAAGAAAAAGAAGGAATTCAAGGAAACACCTACATGATATGAGCACTCCTTTCTTGATATTTCTTCTGGGAAAGTCTTCCTTGGTTGTGGAGAAACGGAATTTTGAGCCCACGTTGATGGATAAAAGGACAAGATTGATCTTAGTCCATGGGCACTAGAAGAAAAGATACAACAAACTGATCAATTAAATAATTAAAATATCAGAAAAAAAGAAAAGAAATTGGACACGGAAAGATGAGGTGAGGGGGACTGTTTCTCCCTCGGTTGGTGATAAGCATCTCTATTTACAGTCTTTATTAACAATGGTGTATTAATTGAATATTTACTGCTAAATTGTCTTTGACATACCCGGCGTTTGTAGGCTAA
Source organism: Lindernia subracemosa (assembly GCA_028392965.1). Taxonomy (NCBI): domain Eukaryota; kingdom Viridiplantae; phylum Streptophyta; class Magnoliopsida; order Lamiales; family Linderniaceae; genus Vandellia; species Vandellia subracemosa. The sequence goes on from JAQPCC010000105.1 coordinate 623,861, forward strand.
GAAGGCTTGGCTTGTGAATCCTAACGACGTCAACGTTTTCCCTTACAATATTAAAATAAAACAAAAACAAAAAAAACAAAAATTTTTGAATTAACAATAGGAGAATCTGTGCCGTTCATCTTTTGGCCGGCATCTTTCTTTTCTTTTTTTTCTTTTGTTTTTCTTTTTTTTTTACATGAGAAATCGGAGCTTATTATGCCTTCCACGTCAATGCATCGGATTCATGAAACTATTTTTTGATGTAGGTTGTCGTAATAACAACATAACAATAACCTATAATAATAATAACAATAATAATAATAATAAACTAGTTTTAAACCTATAATATTATTTTATATTTTAAGTGTTATTTGTAACTTAGTTTTAAATCTATAATATTATTTTATATTTTAAGTATATTCGTAACTTAAATGAAATTATAATTAAATTTAATTAATCAATTTTGAAGGATATAATTAGAACAAATTAAAAATTGAAAGATAAAATGATAATTACATCTAACATACTAAATTAATTAAAGAATAGTGATCTAGTGTAATGAACATTTATATAATAATAATAACTCGACTAGTAGTTCAGGATGAGGCTCACTCTCTTTAGAAGGAAGATTATAAAATCGAATCTTTTTATTACCAATTACTTTAAGAGAGTTTGTACTTATGAATCTTTTCTAGTGTGAATTGCGTAGTTAGCCTAGTTGACACGTTACTGCGCTAGTCCTTGAGGGTTTTCGTGGTACTAAAAGAAAGAAAGAGCAGTTAGGATAACTTCATGAGAAACTTGGACAATTATGACAAGAATGAGGCAGAACATAAGCATTACCAAACCATATATATGCCAACAACCTTATTTGGGGACTAGTAATAAAAATCTCAGTAGAAAATTAACATACAACAAAAGGGATAAAGAATACTAGTATTTTCTGCACACTTGATACGTGTGCTTAAAATATAAATAAAATATAAAATTATTTTTTTAATATCAAATCATAATATTAATTTTAATTGTAAATTATTTTTTTATAAATTAAAAATATGATTTTTGGGTATAATTGAAATAAATTTGAAAACTAAGGGTAAAATAGTAATTTTTAGTGTCATACCAAATTAATTTGGTGATAGTTACTATGGGGTGCTCATAGTTACTATGGGGTGCTCTCCCTTAATATATAGTATAGATTAAGCTCTACAGGCAAGAATGGCGGCCCTAACAGATCTCAGCGCTGTCGTAATTTTCGTTCAACTACGATTGTTTCGTTCTAATAAGCCCCGTCAAGGGTGAAAAACGAAAGCGATTCGATGAACTGCTACTTTACAGACTGCAAGAATTCTGCATTAAAATGATTCGAATCAGAAACTCATCGAAAAGGACTTCAAAATCTAATCAGCAATTAGGAAAATGCAGAAACTCCCATTACATTGTCCAAGCTCGATTTTCGTCGCCATTCTTCGTAAGCTCACCAGTCGGCTTGTGAGTTGTCTTAATCTAAGTTTTAGTTTAACTATTTACAAATCAGGGCTAGAGCTTTATAATGAACAACTCATCAAAGGGAGTGAAAAAAAAGCAAACATCATTGATAATTACTTCAAATATTTCACAAAAGGGTTCAATTCAAAAGCCAGAAGAACAATAATGGTACAAATCCTACACAACTTTCAAAATTCAAAGAAACAGACCTCATTCAAACCCTAACTAAATCAAGACGATACACAAAGTGGCTTCAATTCCCCGACTTGAGCGAGCAAACTGAATGCACGGCGACTTTGCGGAAGGCAACAAAAGGGTCTTCGTCTTCATCACATTCCCCATTATTCTCACCTACAAGATTAAGACTAAGTCGACGACAAACAAATAACGAAAGATCAATTAATTAGTAGCTCCATTTCCAAATACTTTAAGTTATATCACCATCACCTTCTCTATGTCAAGATGAGACTCATTAAAAAGCTTCCCTCACTTTTTCACATACAATTTCTCAAATCCCTTTTCCCCATCACCGCTAGACTGTGAGCCTCCGCTCTCTGACTGAGCTTCCAAGTCGTTATCTTCATCCTCGTGGTCGTCCTTTGAAGACGTCCCAATTTCTTTGATTTCCCGACTGATCCCACCCTCCATTTCTTGGTCGAAACCAACCAAAACACCATCCTCATCAACGCTTTCATCGCAGTCCTCAACCAAGAATTGCTCACCGTCTCTTTTCAGCAACCTATAAACCTTGTCTTTCTTGGCAAAGGTGACATTTTTCTTAACTTTCGGGCGAAACCCACCATGACTTTTTAACGAACCACCGCCTTTAAGCCTAGATATGGCATCTTTTCGAGGTAATACTTCAGGGTTTCTCATCGATTCACTTTCCTCATCATCGATTTCATCTTCTAATTTCCTTATCCTCTCAACTAGACCCCTCAAATTTTCAGTTTCGCGCCTTCTTGACCATTCTGTCACATTGTTCAGGTTCCAAATGTAGTATACCATTTTCACCCCATCTGAAAGCCCACTGCTTCTCCTTTGCAGAAGATACCCAAGAAAATGCAATAAATCATCTAATTCTCGGATTACTGAGCTTTTAGCGTCTCTAATCACTGGGCCACCGCCCTTCACCATAAACAACATGGTTACGCGTCAGATCTGACTCAAGCAAAATCACAGTGAAATAAGAAAAAACAAATTATAAGCTTAAAGACTAGTTTTTTTTTACCAGAATGCCTTCAGCTCTGAAGAGCAAGGCCGTTGTTTTCCGATGAGCGGTGCCATAATCACAGGTGGATCTCCCCAAAACCGAAGATCTCAGAGCAACAAGCTTAGATTTGATCGAGGCCAGCAGCTCCAACTTCCCGAGGGTCCTTGATCTGCGCACGAGGAATGCCCTGAAGTGCGTCTGTATGGTACGCGCCGCCGCATCGCGCAAGGAGTGGACAGCAGCGTACGGTGGTCGGCGGCGGAGGGCACCTTCCAGGGCGGTGATGCGGCGGAGCAGGGCTGAGACTGCGGGATCGGTCGACGTTTCTGTTCGTTCTTGAAAATAACGTTCGTGTATGTGAGGGTTATGTTGTTGAGGTGTATTGTCCGGATAGGTGTAGGGATGGGGGTGGGGTTGGAGTGGGGATTGATGGCAAGCGGGTAAGTGGCAGCAGGAGCAGCCGGCGGCGGCGACGGCAGCGGCGGGCTGGTGGCAGAAGTGGTGGTGACAGTGGTGGGAGGCCATTATTGGGTGGAAAGGGTTTGGGGAATCTTTGCCCTTTTAGTTTTTGAGGGGTTTGCTGGGTAAGCGTGAGACGGCGTGCATCGAGGGCTTTGGTCAGCTGATAGTTTTGGTATTTGTATTACATTAGCCTTTCTCTTTTTTTTTTTCTTTTTAGGTTGAATAATATCACATGAACAAATTTTACAATATAAATAATAATAAAATTATTGAAAAATATGAAGCAACAATAAAAACTAGTATCATCAATTGTTATTCAAATACTATTATTCATTGCAAACTCTTCTTCAAATACTTTTGACATTATTCAATCAAAATCCATAACTCTATTGTTTGAATCACCAATGTCAGTACGATGCCCACTTTTCAGATCTACTTTCTAAGAACATTGAAAATTATTATTGAATGGAGAAACACTATCTTACGAGAGAAAGAAAGCTTTCATACGAGAGATAAACAAAATATAAAATAAAAAATAATGAAATTGAAAAATCGAATGAAATAGATGATGGATGCTCAAAATCGATCTGTCGGCGATCATGGTGGCAGTAGATCTGTGGCCGCCGCCGGAGAATAAAAATAAATTAGATTTTTTTTTTCTGATGGGTATTCCATTAGATAATTATGATTGTTATTTTTATTTATTTTTATTTTTTATATTTCCTATTACCACCTACAACATTATCTTGAGCAACATAGTGGAGCCTCTCCAGATTATTAAATTAATTATGTGTTCTTATGCATATTGTATACAATCTGAATAAGGGGAATCAAATGACCAATTTATTTATGAGGGATAAATTACAACTATTTCAACAAACTGTAATTCAGCTATCAAAATTTTATATTGCTAGCGTCCACATTAAAATAATAAAACTCATATATTTTCGACTAAATTGGCATAAAATTGTCTTCAAGGGATAAGTCAATGATTGAGCACATGACTTTCTGTCGTGAAGACGCATGGCCTGGGCTCGATCCCATTTAGTCAGATTGTTGTTTAAGTGGACTTAGACGAGAATAGGTCAGGAGGTAGTCCCGATGATGCAAACTGATTCAAACAGAATTTATCGAAAGTGTAGAAAATATGATTATCCAAAGTGTAGAAATTATGATAATTGTGTATGAATGTGTTACGTAAAAAAATAAAAATTACTTTTGTATAAAATTGATAGTATGACTTAAAATGTTCCAATTTTCAAGCCCTTGTATGGCCCAATTGGAAGGCCATAGAATTGTGGCTATTTTGATGAGTTTATTATAATCATATAATATGATGCTTGATTAAGCATGTATAACGCAACGCCCCATAAATTAGAGATTATATTTACAGAAAAAAAAATTGATATTTGAATGATGATTCTTTTGAACATTTGGTTATATTGGGCAGAAATTCCCCGTCCCTGCGAGGATCCGCCCCGAACCGAGCGGGGATTTTCCTCGTGGGGTGGAGACGAGGAACATTTTCTCCTCGTCGATGGGGATGGGGCAAGTACGAGATTATACTCTCCGGTCCCGTTTTCCGCGGAGATTCTATATATGGAGTTACTAAATTACCATTATTAATATTAAAAATTGTAATTACTTATTTTTTTTATCTTTCTTTTCCTTTTTTTTTCCACGTTCGTTAAGCATATGTTTAACTTCTATTTGCTCACATACATTCCTATGAGAATTTGTACGACAAATCTGTCTCATTATTTTTGGTCGGCTCCAACGTTGTAGAACAATAATAACATTTTAATCTATAATGACGCACGACGGGGATTCTCCACAGGGAAAAAAACCCGACAAATCCTCGCGGGAACGGAAAAGGAATTTCCTGACAAGTGTTGGAGCGGGGATGGGGATTAAACCCCCGTTGCCAAGCCTAGTCCTAGTTGTAATAATAATAATAAAAAAAATACAATTAGTCAAAGCATGACTAATTTCTGCAAGTGGCATTGAGGTTATGACAAGATCGCATTATAGTCTGTAAATATAGATTGAAGACAACATTCATAATATGTAAAAAAGGCAAAAGCATGTCAATATTACAAAGATAAAAATAGATGACGATTTATACTATCGCCCAAAACAACATCAAACAGACTAAGCAACACATTCATAAACAAAAGCACTGATCAAACTTTTATCTTCTTCTTTTTTCAATTAAAACAACAAAAATCAAAGAAATAGCAAACTGTAGCTGTTCATCACACTCACCACTTCAATTTAAGCAACGGCAGGCATATCCTTGAGCCAAGCATCCAACGGCTTACCAATCGAGTAAACAATGAAGCCAATCTCTCGAAGCTTATTCGCATCAACAATGTTCCGCCCATCGAACACAAAAGCCGGCTTCTGCATGTTATCGTATATCCTCTGGAAATCGAGGGTCTTAAACTCGTCCCACTCCGTAAGAATACAGACAGCATGTGCATCTTTAGTTGCCTCGTAAGCATCCCAAACGGCGTGGACCTTCTTCACGGTAGTCGGGCTCATGGGCTGGAGGTGGAGCGGATGGTCCCAATCGAACTTGTTCATCGAGAGATCCCTTTGGATCTGATCCTCGGTGACCTGCGGGTCGTATATACTCAACTGGGCCTTGTCCCCGAGAAGCCCCTTACAGACGTCAATGGCGGGAGTTTCTCTTGTGTCTCCCGTGTCTTTCTTGAAGGCGAAACCTAGTACGGCGATCTTCTTGTCAGAAACCGTGTTGAACATGGACGAGACGAGACGGTTGACGAAGCGGTTCTTCTGGTAGTCGTTGATCTTGATGACCTGCTTCCAGTACTCTGCAACCTCGGGGAGGCCGTTGCACTCGCAGATGTAGACCAAGTTCAAGATATCCTTTTGAAAGCACGAGCCTCCGAAGCCCACGCTGGCGTTTAGGAACTTGGGTCCGATCCTCGAGTCCTTTCCGACGGCATAAGCCACTTGGGTTACGTCAGCGCCAGTGGCCTCACAGAGAGCGGACATGGCATTGACCGATGAGATCCTCTGAGCCAAGAACGCATTAGCGGCGAGCTTCGAGAGCTCGGCAGACCATAGATTCGTAGTGATGATGCGGTCTTCGGGAACCCAATGGGCATAAACGTCTTTCAGAGCTTGGACCGCCTTGAGCCCTTCTGGGGTTTCCCTGCCTCCTATGAGAACCCTATCTGGCTTGAAGAGATCTTCGATGGCTGTTCCTTCGGCTAGAAACTCCGGGTTGGAGAGAATCTGGTAGTTTATTCCCTTGCTATTGTGTGTCAGGATTTTCTCAATGGCCTCGGCTGTTTTGACAGGAACCGTCGACTTCTCCACCACTATCTTGTCGGACTTCGCCACATCAGCAATCATGCGGGCTGCACTTTCCCAGTATGTTAAATCCGCTGCTTTTCCCGCTCCGAGGCCCCGAGTCTTGGTGGGAGTGTTGACTGAGACAAAGATTATGTCAGCCTCAAAAACATGCTTCTCCACATCTGTGCTGAAGAAGAGGTTTTTGCCTCTGCACTGCTTCACCACCTCATCGAGCCCTGGTTCGTAGATCGGTAGCTGATCACTGTTCCAAGCGTTGATACGAGGGACGGAGATATCGACGACGGCAACTTCAATCGAAGGGCACTTCAGAGCTATTACAGCCATGGTGGGGCCTCCGACATATCCTGCACCAATACAGCAGATCTTCACCATCTTTCTCTTGTTCAGTTCCCTGCAAATAAAAAGAAAAAACATAAGAGATTCTCAATTGAGGTTCTTTGGTATCATAAAGATATACACATATCATATCCTTCTATGCAATTCAACATCAGAGAACCAATGGAGATCAATGTAAGGGAGCTCAGGCAGCTAATAATAGTTGGATCTTCATCAAAGGCGAGATGTGTCACCTCCACATACGCTCAATTTCAGCAACAAAGGAAGAAAACACACACCATTTCAGTTAATTCATGAAATATCTGAATTCAACTTCCACTACACTACAGCCAACAGAACAGAGATTGCTATCAGCTCAGAAAACTCGTCCAGATCTATGAAGAACTCAGGGATTTAAACAAATGCGACGACAAATCAACAAAGAATTAAACAGCACAGAACCTCACGGAAATCGCCGACACCTCAAATTCAGATCGGACCCGATCAACAAAATGCCGACAAATCAAACGCCGATCAGTCGAGTTAGCATATAAGTATTAAATAAAACATCCACCGACACATAAACAGACAAGGAGACAGAGATATGTTGAAAAATGAAACACAGAAATTCAGCAGAAGTTTACCTAAAGATAAAGCGATCCAATCTCCCCAAACCAGAGATCTGAAAAACGTGCGTACCTTTGAGAGAGAGAGAGAGAGAGAGATTGTTACGAAAATGCGAGCGGGCACCTAAATTTATAGTCTGTTGCGTTGTGTTTCGACAGTGTCTTTTACTTGGATTATTCATTGTTAGACCTTTCGGTATATATACATAATTAAATTATATATTTAGATAATTAAATTATGTAAATAGATTATACGCTTTTGGGGGTCAAATAGTGTAATGATATATATTAACACGAAATCATATTATTCAATTAATTAGAGGATATTTATACCGTACATATTATAACAAAAATCTTCTCGCTCAAATTGTCTTCCTTCTTTCGAGATGCCTGAAAATCTTGGACACGTTTCAACCATTCAATAAACCTACCAAGCATTAAGATTTATTATTTTAATATAATTTTTTTTTCCGCGGGTCCATGTATTGTATTGTATCACCATCCAAATAATAATAATAATAATAATAATAATAATAATAATAATAATAATAATAATAATAATAATAATGCGAACCACAACTGTTTGCTTGCTTGTTTGGTGTGACAGTTTTGATTACTTGGTAAGATTTAATAAGCTAATTGGTAACATATATTCATATTTATTATAATCCATAAGCATGCTTTAAGATTAAGCTTGAACACGGCCAAAAAAAATAAAAAAATTGGAGTGACGGTTAAGTTACTAGAAACTAATGATGACGCATATGTGATGTGTTTGATCACAAATAGTATATATTATTACTCTAGATTTAAGAATTTTAAACCTTCATTTATGAGGTGTAGCCTCTTTGACTGGAGGGATGGGTTTAAATTGTATTAGTTTTAGTCGGGTTTATATAATGGGGGTATGAGTTCTTTAGGGTGTTTGATTGATGGGATTAAGTAATGATGTCTGATATGTTTGGTAGATGAATTTAAATGGTATTAGGTTTAGTTAAACTCAATTACGATTTTACCCTTATTTTGAAATTAAAATTTTTATAAATATTGGAAAATTCTCGGTGAAAGGAAACAAATATTTTTAGAAAAACATGTATGCAAGAAAGAGAAAATTTGGTTAAAGATATAATCGTACTTTTCAAGCTTAATCACGGTTTATGTGTCGTGTTTGGAGGGTTTTTCTCGTCGTTGGTGGTCGGATGTCGTCGACGTTCACCTTTCGTGGGGTGTGTGGTATGTTCGTCCGAAGTAGTTCCGTGGTGTAGATAGAGAAAATGCTGGAAGACGAAGTACCGAAAATCAAGGGCAATATAGAAAATATATTTTATATTAAAGGGTAAATATGTCAAACTGTATGGGATTAAATAAAGGGAGGGGTGAAGGCTCTTTTAGTTAATACCATATAGGGTGTATTAGGAGGGTATTAACTAAACCTCACATTTAAATAAACATTCCAACCAAACATCACATTAATTAATCCTAACCCCATAATCCCTCCTAATACCCCCAACCAAACACACTCTTAGATAACACACATCTCAGGTTGGTTATTGTAAACTCACTAATCAAGCACATATATACGGATTCAGATAACACACCTCTCAGGTGGGTTGTTGTAAACTCATTAATCAAAGACGCATTTTATTTTATACTCATTAATTAGTGTTATATAAACTTTTCTAATTTAAATCATCCTAAATATAAACTAATGTACCAAACAAGTCAGAGTTAGATATAATTAGGCTTGGTAACAAGCCGTGGTGGCGCCTTGGCGGGGCTCCCCATTGTCGTCTCAACAACTAATGGGAAATTCGCGCCTGCACCCCAATAAGTAAATGGGAGGAATTTTTTCCGTCCATTTTCTTTTTATTGTATAATATTTTTGGAATTTTGATACACTAACTTAAACAATGACAAAACTAACACACATTTGATAAAATTACCAAAAAACATAAATAAAAACAAATGTTACATCCAAATTAAGCCTCCATAATAAGTTTATACTAAGTTGGAACAAATTGAATTAACAGATAAAAATGTGGGAGTTGCGACGGCGGTGAGAAAAGGAGAAAAATAGTTGAAGAATGAAAAATATTAAAATTTAGAATATTAGTAACTAACCATCCTAATAAAACTAACACTGAAGAAAGGAAAAAAAAAAACAAATCAGTTGGGTGATGGATTTGATAGATCGAGTAATTCGAGATCGGATTTGATCGTTAAAATTCATGTTTTTTATGTTTTCGATTAAGACTGGTGCAGTTTTATGAGTTTCAAAATTGGGTAGATTTGAAGAATGTATTCGATCGATGAAATAATGTGTAATGATTTGTTAAAAAATTTTGCAATGTTTGAACTCACGATCATTTTATTTTATTATTTGCACGACCTAACACACTTGCTATTTTTCACGTGACTTAATACGTTTGCTAATTTTCAAGCATGTTAAGTTTTTAGCGTCATTGCCGGTGCCGACTCAACTAATTCTAGAATTATTTTCTTACTTTTATTACAGACCGAGATAATTTTTAATAAGGAGTGGGTGATGAACGAACTAAAGACGCAAATAATAAATAAACAACAAACGAATGTTATAAATATATGTAAAATCAATCGACGACATACGTAATCAAGACACGTGATCAGCACGGATTAATCATAATTCTTTATGCAACCGCTTTATCGAATCGAGATGAATCTAGTCATGTTAGGTATAAAAAACACTAATTGAGTAAAAAAAAAAAGATAACTCCCAAGGGCTTGACCTGGTGGGTCGAACCACGACTCTCAAACATGAGGTCAGAGGTTCATGAGGTCAGGTGTTCGATTCATGTATGAGGATTAGTCTCGACGGAAGCCGTGGTCGTTCCATAACTGACGATGAGGTTCAGATCCGATTCGAAAGGCTGAATCTAGTTGGAGTGTGGGGACTACAGTACCGTTGAATGGAATACTATACCCTATCTGACCGAAAAAAAAAAACAAACAAATAAATCACATGAAGAAATGTACATAGATCAAACCCAAGTATTATGGGCCGATTTGTTTTTATAAGTTAAGAAAGAGGACTGAGATGGAGCCCGAACAAAAGATGGCTTCACTTCTATGAAATATTTAGAGCAGCCGTGGCTTTCAAAACCCTAGAAGGAAATCAATTTTTGCAGCTTCGTGGACTTTCGCAGTTTTGGGCGGTAGTGAGCTGCTTGGATTCGTAACAATGGCGACTTCAAAGACCGTCAAGGATGTTTCTCCTCACGAGTTCGTCAAATCCTATGCTGCGCATCTCAAGCGTTCCGGGAAGGTTAGAGCTTTTCATTTTATTTTTAAATGGTTTTTCTTATTAATTGTTCTTTTGGGTATTCATGGGTTTTTATATATAAATGGTTTTACTCTGCACTTAGTTCTTTTTCATCTGAAATCATAGATGGAACTCCCTGAATGGACTGATATAGTTAAGACTGGCGTGCTCAAAGAGCTGGCTCCTTACGATCCCTTCGCTTTTTTTTTTTTTTTTTTTTTTTTTTCATTTTTCTCTATCTTATACACTTCGGCTGTGTAAATTGTCCATAACTATGGTGTTGGTTTTCATATACTAATATTGTACTTGGTATTTAGGATGCGATCAGTTTTAGTTCATACACTTTGAGATAAAAAACACAACATTACCGTTCTATCTTAATTTTGATCAATGATTGCATTGCACTGATGCATCAGATTCTGCTAAAATAAGTTCATTCTTGATTTTTTTTCCCCCTTTGTAGCTTCCATGGCGAGGAAGATATATCTGAGGGGAGGTCTTGGTGTTGGCGCATTCCAGAGGATTTATGGAGGGAACAAAAGGAATGGGAGTCGTCCCAGGCAGGCATTTTTCTGCAAGAGCAGTGGTTCTATTGCTCGTCACATCCTTCAACAGTTGGAGAGTATGATCATTGTCGAGATTGATTCGAAGGGGTGAGTGGTTAAACGACATGCCAGTTGTTCATTTTTTTAATACTTTTGAAGATATTGATTCTGGGCGAGTTTATTCTTATCAGTTTATGTTTGCTTATATTTTTCAGTGGAAGAAAAATTACGTCCACTGGCCAGCGGGATCTCGACCAAGTTGCTGGGAGGGTTGTCGTCGATGCGCCATAGATATGATTGATTGAGATGCTTTGAGCTTTTATGCTGCTTTGAGAAACTTTAACTTCAAACACATTCTTATACAATTTGTCTTGTATGTTTTCTGGACGTTTAATTTTTGCTGGTATTGGTCGTTATTAAGTCGAACTATTATTTAATTAGAGTTTACGTTTAATTAATCACACTAATTTTTTAGAGGAATTTAATATGAACACTGATTAATATATACTATATCTATTCTATTTAATAAAAGGTGATGTTAATTGATTTGGTATGTCATTTCAAAATTATTATTTTACCTTTTTTTTTATTTCAATTGTATCCTCACAAATTTTATTTTTTCTTTAAATACTTATAAATAATACAAAGTTAAAATATAATATGATATATTTATATATAACTTAAAAAACTAGTTTATAGAGCTGTAAATCATGATTAAAAGAACAAGCAATTTAGTGTTGGTAATCATAATATTAAAAACGTTCTCGTTCTTTTGGACAGAGAGGTGTTCAAACAGTTACAGTTCTAAATCTCTGTTTAAACGTCAGTTTGGGTTTCTGAAATCAGCTTAACCATAACTGAATTGTCTTCTGAATTAAGTTGAATTTTTATTTATAATTTTTTAATTTTATTCATAAAAATAAAAGTAAATAAATTCTAAAGATAAAAAACCCGATTCAAATCGGAACAGTCGGTTTCGAATGGCTATTTTCATTTTAGACAAAAAAAAATCCAGAAAATTTTCTGCTTTAAAATCCACCAATCCATAACCAAATTGTATAAATAACGGTTTTTAAGTTAAAAATGTAGAATTAGGCTTTCGTTGTGATTCTTACGTTTCTTTGTAAGATACTTCTTTCGTAGGAACCGAACCAATATGCACTAAAGTTTTCTATCTACTGTGTTTCTCTCCATCAAAGAACCCTAGAAAAAAAGAAGCCCCATCTCCCCTTGCCTCCATTAGAGATGTTGGGGACTACACCATTTTTCTTTGTTATGTTTTCTCTCTCTTTTTTTTTTTTTAACTTCGTTTAGTTTGGTTTTTCTTTGTTCTCGTCCTTGTGGGAGCTTTTGTTTATGAGCATTTCTCTTCTCCCTGATCCCTCTCATTGTCTTCACTTCTTCCTTCACCACGGAAACCATTTGATCAAGGTCCCATTGTTGGGAGTTAGTCTTCCACAATGGAAGTTTTTCTACCCCTATATGGGACATTCTTCCTCTTAATGGTGTGTTGTTCTCTTATTACAGACTTTAGAATCTATTATTGAAGAGTTTTTCCTTTCTCATGGGGTGTTAAGGCTTTTCGATTTGGATATTACACATCTTAGCAAAAGAGATATCTCCATCAAATCGAATACATAATTTTTCTCGAGATAGCGCTCATAATCATTTACTGAAAATTTGTAGTCAACGACATTTGTTTCTGTTAGCGACCGTTCTTGTGATTCAACTTGTAGTAAAAGTTTATTATTTTAGTTAGTGCCGTTTGAAGAATTCTATGACAATTTTTTTTGCCTAGGTTCGATCCTAAAGTATGGATTGTGTTGTACTCCTACTGTAAGCCTTTGTTCCTACTAATTTTGCATTTGTCACCATAGGAATCCTTCTGGCTGGCTGCTTAGTCAATGCCATTAGTTTTTTATGAAGGAGATATGACAAGCTTCGTTGGAAAAAATAAAACTGTGATCTAACCGTTGATCAGCGGTTCGATTAGGGTTTGATATTCACTATTTTAACATCCCATACAGTAATTTACAGCATTCAAAAAAGCATTTGAGAGAGAGACTAAAGATTCTGAAATAACCCCTGCAGGTGAATGTAAGTACACACAATACCACAACATTCCTGACAAAAGGGTTTGCTAGTTTCTGAAATAATAATAATACGTTAGCCTCTAACAAAGGGAAAAAGGGGCAAATCCCACCAAGTTAATTCAACTAAAGCCACAATTTTACTAACCAATGAGAGAGACAAAGAAGAGATAACAGAGGGTGATGATATTTTGCTCACCAACTTGTTGCTAATCTATAGCTGTAAGCCACTCACTATATTCTTGCTCCTTTTCCTTCCTTCCATACTTACTGCCTGCTGCTCCTATCAACTTGAGACTGACTGTACATACGATGAATTTAACCTTTTTGTTGCCTATCATACCGAATGTATATTTACACCTGCGTGAGCTGCTGCCTAGACCTCGTGTTAGGTCTCCGAGCACTCCCGCCTGACCTTTTCACACCACTACTCCCCCAATCATCACCGTAATTGTCATCTTCATCCATGTCGAGCATTCGACCCCCACCTCTCCCACCCTTGCGTGGGGTAGGTCTTTTCCTTTTTATGTGAGCGGTGTAGGTCGAGTAGTCTACGGTGTCTTCCTTCAGTGCATTCTTATAATCCTGGAATATATGATGTCGTCATGTTTTTGCCATTTTTGGCTCGATGGAATTTGAAGATTTTATATGCAAGTTAGGCACGAGAATGAGGCATTTATTTAAGATCATCAATAGGGAAGCCGAGTTAAAATTACAAAATCACCTGATATCTACGGAGGAAGTCTTCATGATTGTTAGGTGAGTTAATGTCTACGTCACTGACGTTGAAAGGAATATTCTGCCGAGAAAGGCTCTCTCCTGGTTTTACCGGGTCGTTCGGAGAAAAGGCCTAATCAAAGTACAAAATTTGAATTAAATTAGGTGTTTCCGAATCAAATTTTCGAATTAAATATAGGGCATTTCACAAGGCACTTGGTACCTGGCAGCGTGCGTCATCCAGCCCATACACAATTTTTAGATGCCTTTTCAGCTTCAGAAGCAGTTGCAGTGCACCTGCTGCAAGATAGACTCCCTGAGACAAAGAAAAACACAAACTTATTAGAACGACACTATTCGGGCACTATCACAGAGTGGCAAAGTACTAAAATGAGTCGAACATCTTATAAAAGTGATGCATACCTTGATTTTTTGCATGTCATGACTGCTGATGCTAGACAAATCTCCCGTGGCCACATCACCAGCTAAGTGCTGACCGTTTGGCTCGGCTAATATTGTCTGATTCCTTTCAATTTCCATAGATGTTCCACCAAAAGGATCGATCCTTTGATCCATATAAGAAACACCATTGCCCACTAATGGTGCATATCTTTGTGATGAATGCAAAAAGTCCTTTATACTCGATTCTATGGTCCCGACTCTAACTTGAACAACTCGGTTTATATTAAAAATTAAATATAGAGGCTCATCGGGCAACATGAAAGGGAGCAAAGCAAGAATCTCAGTGCAATATCTGCAAAGGGGAAAACAATATTAGAGAGGCATCGCATGATGGAAATATCAGCTTATACTCAGAGCTGACAGCAGAAAAACTGTTTCTTACTTGAGAAAAGGTATCACGAAATCGCTCCAGCCCGGCATATCAAACTTGTTTATAACAGACGACATAAATTTATTCCTTGAAATTCGATTTCCACGAATAAGCTTATAAATTCTGGCAACGCCAAGGCGTGCAAATGCAGAGGAGTTAGTGTCGGACTTTCCTCTCATATTGTTTGGTAGACCTTGGCCTTCAGGGTTAGCTTTGTCAGGGGAACCATTATTCATGGAATGAATAAATCTGAACGACAATTGCAGGCCATCTCCAAGTCGACTTTCAAAGAAATTGGGGTACCTGAAAAAACGAAAAGTAAGAAAGTAATTAGCTTGCATGGTTACATATAAGTTAAAGTTTTAAATAGATTGTGAAAAAATAAATAAATAAATAAATAAATTTACTTCTCATTCATATTCAACAAGAGATGATGGGACAGCTTTGAATTTGCTTCTTGAGGATCTGTTTCAAGTGCAATGAGATACGGGATGCACGTAATTGGGTGCACAAGACCTTGTCGTAGGACAATCTCCACAATCTGCCAAAATACAACAAACTATACGATTAATATACCTGAAATTCTCCCAAACTTGTTTGCAGATAACCAGTTCTATATTCATGAAACATGCTACTGGTGATAAAACTAAAAACGAACTCGACAACACAATTCAATAAACCGATGAACATCTTGGCATAACTATGGTGCAGAAAATATAGTAACCGACCTTCAAAGCAGCTAGGCGCACAGGTCCATTCACATCCAAACACCTCTCCAATATGTTATTCCAGTAAAGAAGAATTATGCTGCCGCATATGTTAGTATCACCCGCACCCGCAGCCACCGGAACACTCTGGACAGCAACCTCTGGACGGGCAGCCTCATTATCAACAGATTTGTCAGGTTCCATGTGGCTTTCAGCATCTAGGAGGTACTCATACATGTTCTGCATCGATTGCATCTGAAAAGGAAGTGTTAGCATTCTTTGCAGTGATAGCATTTTACTAGCATGCATAGAATTATTACCTTTAAACGAATGTCGGAATCAGCTGAAAGTGTTGCCTCCAGAATATCGCAGACGTCCTTTTGCAGCATACATTCAGGTCGAGCAATAAAAACATAACCTAATGCCTGGAAGAGAAATATAACGAAAATTCATATATTTACAAAACTCGAGGAGATCGAAAATACTGAAAGATCGGATAGGACATTGGTACCTGCAATGCGCGGACTTTAATGATATAATCTTCAGCCTGAAGGTACTTCTTAAACAGGTCGACACTTTTTGCAGCATCTAGATTTCTGCCGTCGGAAGCTGAGCTACCATAGCGCATTAATAAGCCCAAACAGAAAAGAGATCGACCCACTTGCTGCAAAAAAAAAAAATCACTCAGATATATATCACCATAAAATTTTCAGACGAAACAATGCAAGATATTTTCAGGAGTCTTATGGGGTACTTCAAAGAAATGTTCTGACGCGCATTAACTGAGTAAATGATAGTGTGGGAGGTCAAAATTTCGCAGTAATCTGTGGACTGCAAGATTTGACAATAAAAAAATGGAAGTCTCTTCTGGGGCATCACTGTCCTACAGGATAACTTTTTCATTTTTCCCTCTCCAGGGGTTTGTTGAAAACAAGATAGTTGTATAACATGCTTCCATTGCATTGGAACTATGAACATCAGTTATAAGGAGGAGATGAGTTTCGTAATTCTCACATGAAGAAATGAATTTTGAACTACAATTTTATTTATAAGACGACTATCCACCTGCTTGTTATCGAATCCCAAAGCGTCCAGGCGTTTATGGAACAGCTGCGTAAGATACTCAACAGCACTCAAGCCTTTTACCGAAATTTTACCAGCAGAACACAAACACCTGACATTTGAGAAGAAGATTTATTCAATAAGTAAAGAGGAAAATATCATCTTTAATTAGCAAAAAAAGCCTTAGGAATTAAGCACAAACTAGATATAGCGAGTTTTAAGCTTCTCAAATTAGATTTGTATACTGGGAAATTATTTATGCAAGCAGATGTTTCCCATGAATCAGAATCAATGTCTACATTATTCTACATAGTAACAATGAGAACTCGAACGCAGGTGACTTACTTTATGGATGCATGGACGACCGTAAGAAAAGAATGACGAACAATCATCTGCTTCAGGTCTTGCTCAAGTTCCTCCACAATATTCAGTGGAAGCTTCCGTAGTAAGGGCAAAACCGAATCAATAATAAACAATATGCTCTCCAGAAGCTGTGCAGTAACTCTATTGTCAGACTGCAAAATAATATACAAGGATAAATCCCAGGTTTCACATTTAAAAAGAGAAACACTACCCCAAAATGTTTTTCACGGGATACTTCTTTCACAACTAAAATTGTGTTAACCTGACTCTTCAAGTAAGGCTGTAAAGTAACCACAAACTGGGAAGGATCAGAAGCTGGTGCACATAATTTGTGATCCACTAGACAAAATGCATGCAAAAGCAGAACATATGGAAGCATGCGCTCTTCTCCATCTTCGCTGCTCGACTCTGACTCCTGGAGAACATGATGATATTCCCAAGTCACCCAAATATGAACATATTGTATTGGAAAAATAGGCAGCAAAAGAAGTTATGTAAGCAACAAGGCGCCAAAGAAAAGTAACAAGGCACCAATCCCTTGTAATTGTACAAACTTCACTAGAAAGCAATGAATCAAGTTATTGGATAAAAATTTGATACGCTGTTAAGTGATACCACTCGTAAGACTAGTATAGAAAGATATAACTGCTTAACAGAAGCTCCTCACAGGTATCATCCGGAGTCCTTGGATTTTCTCATGGTTATTGTTGAAGGTTGTCCGAAAATAGGGGCAGCCAGACATAGACAAATGCAAGTCAACATCATCATATTCTTATCTTTGTGCGGGTACTTTCCAATATCCATTGTTGTTAGTAGTAGTGTACAAATTGGATCTCTTCATTTGGGTAGTCATATTTTCATTATTTATTGATTCAAATTGCCATAGCAGCAGAGCCACAAACACTTGAGATACTCACTAAGAATAAAATAGAAGTCCAAGTAGGGAAAGCATGAAAACAAATGATAGGGCATACTCAAGCAATAAAATTAGATATGAGTGCAAAGAACAAGATAGAACATTGAAGACAGAATTCTCTCTTACCTGCAACACTTTCTCCAACAAACACTTGCACATTAGCTCACAGCGCCTTCGTACTGAAGCAACCAATACAGGGTTTATACCAGCAGCTTTAACAGACTGTGAAAAGAAATCGAGTGCTAAATTCCGTTTAATGACAGTGACAAGAGGTTGCTGACTGGACATTTTTCTCAGCATCTCAACAATCTGCTCTGTCTTCTTTGCCACTTCCATTGGCACACAACTGCCGTCTCTAAATTGATGGCTCTGCACATCAGCAGGCTCTTCAAACCAAAACTCGTAAAATGTCTTGCAGACCAAGTCCTGCAGGATAAAGATTATTAATTGCTATACTGGGAAGATCTTGGCAGGAAAAGAAAAGGGGAAAAAAAAACTTTTTTGTTCTGGCACATCTTTATATAGAGACTATCATGGCCGGCGAAGCATACAAAATTTGGTTGATCTAATTATCAAAGGAACAAATTAAGGAACCCACATTAATTCTGAAGTTTGCCTCACCTCTACTCGCTACTACCCAAAGGTAAAGATCCTAAAATATAACGCTCAGCTAAAGCAGACAATCTGACAACTGAAGTAAACTTGTATAGCTAAAAGATAATAACATGAATCAGAACAGTACTGGTCTCTAAACTGCATAGACTCATCAAAATAGGACATATTGCAGAAATTACAATGTAAAACGAATTCATCAATGTCAAATGTGTTCCAATTTCCAAACAGTTTCTTGTCCTGCTCACCTGTATGCTGGACTCTTCATCATTGATCCGAGAAATTATTTCAACACAAGCAGCAGTATAACGAGGAAAATCAGCACGTGATGAACACATTTCCTTGATAATCTTGAGTGCACGTTTCCTGACACTTACTCCAGTATCCTTTATTCTCTCAGCCACCTTGTCAAAATACTAGACACAGACGAAAATGTCAAAGCACTAACACATAAACCACAAGAAGGGATACCAACAATAATACTACCTTTAGACCAACTTCAGGGTGACTAGCAATATAACGTCCAACGAGGTCAAGTGCTGCTTCTCGGACAGATATAGCGGAGTCACAAAATCTTCCTTCAACAGCCATTTGCACAAGTTGGTCCCCTAAGACCTCAGGATCAGCTTCGACTATAACAGTAACCTATTTCAATTACAGAACAATCGATTTGAACAGTAAGCAAGTTAATAATAGAGCAAACGTCAAAATCCAAACTAAGAAAAAACAAACACATGGATAAATGATAATAAATAACAGAAGGAGTTAAGGCACGCATCAGCTTGAAACATACCGCTCGCATTGCCTTCGAACGAATCACCGGGGAGTTCTCTCTCAGACTGGCCTGATATGAGCGAAAATTCAAAACGTTGCACATTCCAAAACTTCTAATGAAAAAAAAAATTGTTTACTTACCAAAAGCACTTGGAGAATCTTGTCAAATCCTCTGGTAAAGGAACTGTTGAGACTCAATGCCAAAGTAATTCTTCTTACAAAATCCCTCGTTAAGGAGGACGAAGAGGAGAAAGAGTCACGTAAAATTGCTCTTGAATTAAACCTCGCTGCGAGATAAAGGAACTTCTGCTGAGAAGTGGGGTCGTCTTTATACCAAAGGCAAAGATAAAACCTGTAAGTGGTGAAATAAAGAAGGTTACAGAAACGTCAAATCACAAATCCCAATAAATTTTTTCTTAGTAATAGAGACCATCTGATAAAGAGGTGATGCTCATCAGCCGAGCCAGCATCCTGCATATATTTCAAGAGCATTTGTTGGACAATCTCCTGTTTTGTAACTGCTTCATCAGGGCATGATGGGATTCCTTTCTTATTCTTCTTTGGTTCGTCTTTATTCTGAGAAATGCAGTAAGCTTTCAATTCAAGAAGTTGTTTCTCATACAAACAGATCAGACATTTTGATTCATGATAAGAAACATTTTGGTCTCTTCCAGCAACACAATCAATATGGAATGCTCTCTCACAACTTTGGCATACAGATATGGATTTTTCACTCCTTTGATCCATACAAATAGAGCATAAGTTTCTCGGGTTGCTGTTATCAACATTGTCCATGTTCATCAACTCTCGTACAATCCAAAACTTCTCCTTCCTACAGAGGGCTGAATCATTCTTCAACCTAGCAGCAATCGTACCAAGAAGGTCAATTGCCATTGTTCTAGCAGATATGTCTTTTGATTTCAGCCCGGCATTCTGAAGTAGTAACACACAAAGAACCTGCACAAAAGGTCTGTGAAAAGTCGAATTCTATGAATCTATAAATAGACATTATTAGCAAACCTCGAGAATCGGGGCTGAGGCTGGATACTCAGGTAAGTTCAAAGTATTGAGCAAATCCACGACAAGGTTTTCCATTATTGCCTTCACGTCGGATGCTTCCTGATTTTTGCCCGTGTACCGCTGAAGGACTCGACTCCAGAAGAGGCAACAAGACTCTGTAACGGCCTCGTGGCATTTGGAAACGTAGTCGGAATCAATTGGGACTTCAAGCGAACGAGTCCCAAAGTTCTGCCTAAGAATTTCAGGAAGATTTGCACTGTGGTGAATTATTTGGATAAGAAGAGCTGAGACTAACTGGATCTGCTTCTGTTCTTCATCGGGAAGATGATAAGTTCTTGGCACTCTCTTTGAAAGTGGCAACTTAAGGAGAATTTGAACAATTTCATCCATAATATATGAACGATGCTGGGTGTATTTGTAGTATATCTGCAAAACAATACAACCAAATGTTTGGTACAATGACATGCGCACCAATCAATGTAACTAGGCAAAGAATAAGTTAAAATCAAATTTCATTACCCCGCCAATTAAACTGATAGCTTTTAGCTGCAAAAGTTGGATGTTTTCAACCAAAAGGGTCTGTAAACAAGTTCTGACAAGCTGTAGAATAAAACTGTCGGACAGGCGCTCAATCAACAATAATTGCTTTAGGAATGTGAGAATAGTACACAGCTTCTGTAGTATAACATTCACTGCAGAAGTCATTCTGGAAAAAAGCATATGGAACCACAAAGAACAAAAACAATATTAACAGTCACTAAAATATAAATTAGAAGTCAAATATTTACAATAAAGAGAAAAGATTTGACGTAGAGTTTTACTTTTTTGAACTTGACTTCCTAGCTTTCACACTCTTTGAAGTCCGCCTTTTACTTGCAGAACCAAAATCCCCAGCTTCCTCGTCTTCCTCACCTGGTGGTCAAATGTAAACTAAAATTTAAAAAAAAATGAAAAAATTGTGAATCCTTCATCTTTCAGGGTTTCAGCAATGAAACCATGTTTCAAAATTGGAAAGCATGTCCTGAAAAATGAGACGCTAATAGAACTACCACTCTTGGTGTGACCATTACTAGGAAATATTGATCATGCTACTACGAACGCATCCGATGTTGAGATGCAGAATTAACATCTCTGATAACATGAAATATAGGAATTAAACATTTACAGGAATGAAATAGCAAGAGGGAGTTTTCTTGCTTAATCATCTTCTGTGTGAAGCTGAATAAGACGATCTAGAAACTTTGAATAGAGATCATAGAATTGCTCATCTTCACAAATTAACAAACAGCAATATACGATAACAAAATTATGTAAATCCCGTCATATAGTACAAGCACCGTCGTAATTAATTTAATGTCAATTATATGTATTTAGTAGATTATTTTTTAATAATAATTTAGGGGATGTCAATGTCTTTCATCATGTATTCAAGATAGAAAGTGATTAAAAGACTGCTCATGATATATGGATATACCATCAAATTGTGTGCCATCATAATTTGGCTTGTGTAAAGCCCGGTAGGCTGGATCACAAGCTAGCATAACGTCCATGATTTGATGCCGTGAGAATTCGAGGATCCTTTCAATATTCTGAAAGGCACAACATAACAATAATTAACTGCTTTTAAGGAAATGCGCAGCGAGATTCTTTTTAAACTTACGAGATGAAATTCATACCTCTTCAGTGTAAATCTGTTTAGGCAACCCATCATGAACCATGATCGCCAAAGCAGCATGAATAGACTCCAACGAGCAATAGATGGATGAGATCACGTCGGCATCTACCTGAAATTAAAGAAAATTAATATTATATCTAAACTTCCAAGCCATAAAAACATGGTAAAATATCAAAAACGATGCTCCATGAGGGTCATGGATTAAAACACCATGGAAACTAGGAATGTGGATCCATAAAGGTAATATTTCAAAATCACAAATGCCTGGATAACAAAAGGCGACAGAAATGCAATGCGCGCTAATTAACAGAAAAATGAGAAAAAAAACAGCAGGAAATCAAATGCTTGGATGATATACAACATTAATTACATGGAGAACACGACAAGCCAACTATCAAGCATACAATCTTCTCGGAAAATATCACTTAGATTCAGTATGATACAGAACTGCAATATATTTCTTTATTTAGTATTAATATTAACTTAGTACATGTCCCAATCTACATGCCATAAAAATTACACAGTATTCTTTAATATTGGGAGGGAAGACTATACGAGAAGATATCGGGAAGCGACAAAAAATTTATTGAATACCAAGATTCAGTCAATGACAAAGTGAATATTACAACATTAATCGACCAAGGCGGGGAAGCACCAAAAATTATTGAATACCAAGATTCAGTGAATTCGCGAAAAAATGAAGATAATAACAAATAATGCTACAAAGGAAAATTAGTATGATGGTTCAACAAAATATACACCTTTTCCCACCTGCTTGACCATATATGCATTGACTTTGCATTCTAAAAAGCAGCTTACATATTAGCGTATTACGTGTAATTGAGACAAGATTTCTAATACAAAATTGTACTTTTAAAAGAATTTAATCATCCGATAATGCAAAATACAAGATTTCTAATGAAACAAACTAGCAAGTGATGACAATTCCCCTCCAGACAAAACGATAAGTAACTACTACTATTCGTTGAAATGAGCATGGGCTTTTCTCTATGCATTAGATGTTTTGGACGACAAAAAAGCCGAATTAAGAAGAAATGGGGACAAGCTACTAAAGATGAAAGGAGAATACACGAGCACTTCACAAATCGAATAGTTGTCTAGAAGTAATTTATAATGAACTAAGACGAGATAAAATAATCAAATGAGAACTATACCGAAATGGAAGTTCAATCTAAAATTCACATTTTAATATTTCAAGTGGCAAAGAAATAATAATGGCATGTCCCTTGAAGTCTAGCGTAGTAATGTTAGGATGCTATTTCCCCCCAAAAAGAAAATTGTTAGGATGTGAAAATAGGAATCGTCCATCATCCAATCCATAATTGCCTGAGATAGAACGTCATCATTATTTCTCTACATGGGAATTTTCCCACAAAAAGTAATTGACCTTGATGTTGTGAAGCGGAATTTAATTATTTTGATGTAGAGGTGGAACCAATCTGTTCTCAAATGGCATGGCTTGACGCCAATATTAAATTCGTAAACATCAGTAACTTCTACCAATTGCCTTGTAAACAGCAATAAAGATTTGAATTCTAACAAATAGCTTTCAAAGAGGAATTAAAATACTTGTCAAACCATGAGAAGATAAAAGAGTAGAGCTGTCTAGATGGGCATGTAAGTATGTCAACAAATTGCTGAATGTAAAAAGAAAAGAGGTAGGAGTCCATAAAAATATATTACGGTTAGGCATAAAAAGGGAATATGAAAACAAATATCCTCCAGGAATGGCTGCATGTATAAGGAAAACAAATGTGAACTTACATTTTCCGAATCATCAATGGACAGTCCTTGTGCACGATAAATTTGGTGATCTAAAACTCGTAACGTTCTTAAAAGGATATCCGCAGGAACCAAATGAATTACTTTCTTTGATCTATCAGACATGATTTCATTCACAAACGCCTTAAGATCAGCATGAGACAACGGCACCCACTCTGCCTCATCTCGATCTTCACTAAATATTTCTGCCTTGCTGCACAAGTCCTCCAATATTTCACAGAGTCCGGAAATAGCTGTATCTGAGAAGAGGAATCTCCTCAGTTCCTTGCATATAAAGATATAAACGACGCAGTTGTTTAACGACAAATGAAGAAATAAAACCTTGGCGCTCCTGAGGATCAAGATGTGTAACGCCCAAAGTCTCGTCTTTTCTTTTCTTTTTGACTTTCGGTTTTCTGGAAGAATTTATGATGTCCTGCAAGGTATATTAAATAAGAAAACAACTAATATATTGTCAAAAGACTGCAGGAGCTTACATTACTAGTATAATGCTCTTGCTCATGAGTTTTCGTTCCTGCGGAGTAATCTGGAACTTCATTGTATGCAATCCCCGCCTGCCCCATGGGCTTGGATTCAGTTAGATTTTTATGGAGATTTGCCTCCTTAGCAGGACCTGATGAGCATGAACGGTAAGCAAGGTTATATTCAATCATTGTCATATAGATAGTAACAATGACAAACATAAAAATTCCAAGCAGAGCCTTAGTTTTCTGTAAATAATGATATAATACCATAGAAAAGAAGGAAGGTAAATGAAGGATCTCATAAGTTTTTTGGCGTAGTATAAGGAGCTTAGTAAAACAGTTGTTGAAGAATTAAGATAAAATATGTTAATGGGTCTCATACAAATAAAAGATAATTTTACAATAAAAATTACCAGATTGCAGAACAACTGTTAAGATCCCAGACAATCATACAGATTTCCTCGTTCATTCTTAAAAAACTAATATCATCGATGTTTTGAATAACTAATAAGAATCATAATTACGCATGGCATCATGGAAAACTTTACCCGGAGCAAAATACTCAAATGCTTCAGGATTATATCTCAAAACCTCATTGTATATATTCAAATTCGCCATGGAACCACCTGCTTGGGGAATTTCTTCGGTTTTCAGATTCCTACAAGTAATAGCAATACAAGTTCCTATTCATTCGATATCAAGCAGTGCACAAGGGAATTAATTCAGAAACATTGACCTAAATAAATAAGGAAATAGCAGGCAAAATAGCAATAGATAAATAATAAAATATCTCAAGAAGACAAAGAAATCAGAATTCACTGAGTTGTTCACAGCCTCAACGTACCCCAAAAAGAAAAAGTAAAATGATATACCAAATCAATCAAGCTCAATTCCATATGACGCTACTCCATAAAGGTGAAAGAATCAGAGCGAAAGCTCAACAGCTAAACAAGCTACCGAACAACTCACAAGTAAGACACGTCGGCATTCCCCATCAGTCCGGCGATTTTTTCCGCCACGTCAGCCCCACCAACATTAGAGCTCTCCCCGCCGGACAGCCTAAGGTCCTGATCCATCGCTCCGCACACCACCGGAAGCGAAGGGAGCGGCAGAGACGGCGTAACGTCGGAATGGATCGTGTTGGAAAGGCTTATGCCTCGCGGCACATCGCCGGGATTCATCTCGGAAATTCAATTCCACACGTCAATTGAGCTTTTCGAACGTTAATTGCTGGTGATTAAAAAACCTCTGTGAATTAAAGCCCTAGCTAGAGAGAGAAAGCAAAGTGTAGAGAGAGTGAGGGACAAAGGCGGGGAAATATGAGAAGCGAAATATAGGGAGGGTTGATTTATCGATGTCCAATGTATTTGTGTTGTGTAAGGGAAGATTTGTAAGGAAATAAAATTAAATAGCTGAAATGTAATTTAATTCTAATTAATATGGGGTGGAATGTTTTGTGAAGTTACGATAATGCCCTTAAATAAAAAGAACCTATTATAACCATCATCATCCTTTAAAAAATTGATCTATTTTATGAAGTTACGATAATGCCCTTTAAAATAAGAACCTATGTATTTAGATTGCATTTATTTATAACCATATCATCATCCTCTTGCTTTTGCAATCTTAAATCGGAGAGAGCATAGAATAAAAATGCGGCATAGAGGATGTCGGAATCTTGAGTAGGCCGACGTCGAATTATTAATCGAATGTATTTATCGATTTCAAAGTAATTGTTGGTTGCATTGGCCGAGTTCAAGTTAGTTCAAAATCGAATTATATATGAGTCGTATGGTCGAATTCGAATTATTTATGAGACGTACGGTCGAATTAGGTCAACGACGAATTATTGGTCAAAATCTTACTATGTAATTTTTGGAAGATTTGTGAATGAATCGATAATATTTTTTTTTCGATTCGAAATTCAATTTAAAATTTAAGATTCAAATTTAATTTGTTCAAAATAAGAAACAATAACATAAATAGTGATATTTTTTTAAGAAAAAATTAATTACAAAAATAGTTAAGTTTTTATCACTATTACAAAACTAATTAAGCTTTGAGTTTTAACTATTATTATTTTAATTTTTCACCACAAAAGTTTTTAAAACTTATTATCTCAAATAAGTAAATTAATTATTAATAATTATACCTTCAACCACACAACCCAACATCCAAATCAAGCATGCAAGTTTAGTATGACTACGAGGTTTTAACTAAATATTCAAATTTAATATATGTTTCCAATTCGAGTATAATAAAAAAGAATTTTCGAACTATTCAAATATATCCGAATACCCAATTTAGATTTCGAATAATATTCGTATATTCAAAGGTCAAATACGAATCGAGTACGAAGATATTAGACTCAACTGATTTGTTACGACCCTATTTGGCTTCAAGTTTCATTAAGTTTTTAACTCGAAATATTTGTGTTCTTACTTTCCTAAACTCAAACTCTATTTGATGGTTGAGTTGCCGGAATTTGAACTCCGAGCAAAAAATATTTTGTCTCTGCACCACCCCATGCATGAATAAAATTTTACGAAAAGAAAGAATTAAGGAGCTGAACAAAACCAGGCGACCGTGATTTTCTGTTATTCATACGACAACAATGTAAGAAAAGAGATTGAGTCGAACCCCTGGAGTAATAATATATTTTTTGGACTTCTCATTGTTACGTTACAAATTTTCGCATGATTTGCCTGGTGAATTAACCCTCGTTACTATTCAACGACGAATTCCTTGAATGTCCAAAAATTGTCGACAGAATCCAAAGTTCACACGATCGAAGGCAACTACCCGAGCGTTTCGCCGTCACTATTCTTGACGAGGTTCCTTCTTTATATCGTTTTAGTTTACTTACTATATGTGCAGTTGCAAGAAAACCCCTAGCCTGAAAATTACAGTCTTTCCTGTAATATTTCTTTGCAAATCTTGCTGTAGCAATATCTACACCAAATTATGTAAATCTTCCGAGTGTTCCGTAAATGATGCTTTTCGTTTCTTTTTTTTTAGTTAACATGGCATTGAGTCGCAGCTCATTTGGATCATCGTCGAACGTTATGGTTGCCATTGTTAAGGAACCCGACGACAAAAGCTTCTCCCACAGAACATCAGGACATGATCATACCAGTTTGTCTAAAGGCTTTCAGTGTCATATCGGAAGCAACGTTTTTAGTCAATAACTAATTGCAAACGGGCCAAAGTTCATACATTGCACAACAATGCGAAGAGCTGAACCGTAATGAACCGTAATGAACCGTAAATTACATACCGTAATGAACCGTAAATTACATACGAAAACATTGTAGCACACACCACTTAAAGAAAAGCCACACAAACCAACTTCATGTTCACCTACTTGAGGAACTGAGCAACATTGCTCGTTTATTTATTTACTAAAGTAAAAAGGAAATATGTCAAGGAACAGATTCAAGCAGACAGATTCAGCAGCCAAGTACGAGGAGGTCAGAAGGCACATCACCTCACTTCCAATCAAGCATATCCAGCAGCCATAGAACCAAGTCCTCGGTGTTTGCAGCATCGCAGAAGTCAAGCTCGATGCCAAACACATCAAACACCCCTTCGTTGCCATGGTCCATGAAGAGCAGAGACACCCAAGCCCTAATCCCCGACACAAAAGGATGCTCCGGGGAGAAATCGAGATAGTCGAAAGCCAGTGCACGGTAAGAAGACCTATCGATGTAGTCAAAGATCGATCGGTTGATCAAAGAAGCAACTTTCTTCGAGTCCTTACGAGCGACGAGCACAGTGACGCTCACTGTCTCACCCAAGGGAATGTTGAACCTGGGCTGTATGGGTAGTGTCATCTTGTAGTCGGGACCCTCCAGGTGAAACTTTAGGACATCGGAGATTCCCGGCGGTGGGGTCCACGACCCTTTCCTTAAAACGGGTCCCGGAACGACCTCCGAGAAGACTAGGTTGTCCTCTGCCCAAACATCGATGTAAAACTCCAGGACATCGAAGGATAGCTTTGGCGGGGGAATGGCTTTGTTTCTTTGGCGTTTGTAGAACGTTTTGTACAGTTGACGGTAGGCTGAAGTCGGTGGAGAAGTCAGCTTGCATATCGATGGCCATCTCTTGGAGCATAGGCATTTCCAGAAGTAATCGTCTCGGGCTATTTCGTGCCATTGCTTGCAGACTAACATGCAATTGGCGAGGTCTTTGCCTTCTAGGAGAGGGAAAACGGTTTTCAGAATTTCGTCTGACGACATCTTTCAACTACAGATGGATAAACACATGAATTACTCTTGTAAATGACCTGAAAAAAAAAAGAGAGAAATCGACTGATGCTACGCATTCGAAGGCAAAAAAGAATAGCTGATCTAGTTTGGAATGCCAAGAACTAAACTAAACATCGTCTGACAGATAAATGAACAATAAAAACACATCGAATCAAATCAGGGCGACAGCTCGCTATGAATCAAATACGCTCCCATTCTCAGTTTCTCACCAGGCAAAAAAAAAACTTCATCATATTTGAGCTAGAATTAAATTGAAAAAAAAAAAAGGAGATTCCAAAAGTTAAACGCCCAATAGATAAATAATCATCTAACAAACTGAAGGAATCAACAATCAAAGACGAAAAGATTGATTCATAAACAAATATAACCCATATCATACATCAATTAGATTATAAAGCAAAAGTATATAAAGACATGAGGACCGTACAGAATCCCAAATTCCGACGAGGCGGCATACGGAAGTGGAGATCGCCGGAAAAGAAGATCGGAAGGAAATGATTTTTCTATTTTTTTTTTATTTTTGAGTTAATTCCTCTGAAAATGGAATCCAATGTTCGCCGAGAAAAGTCCAGACGACTATTAAAAGGAGAGGAAAGAACATACGATGATGATTCAGAGCGATTACAATAGGTTTTCTGTTCGTTAAGGTGTGACGCGACGTAGACGATTACTTCCTTATGGGCCCCACTTAGGGATTGGATTGCATCTTACAGATAGAGATTGTTAGGTGGGTTGGGCCTTCCTCTTTGGGCTGAGATTTTTTTTGATTTATTTTTTCACAATATATTAAATAAATAGGATTTCAAAGTAAAATAATTTTTCTAATTTCTTTTTTAAAGACATCTAGAAAGTTTTGAAAACTTATTTGACACAATTTCAAAAGCCGAGTGAACTTAATATAGAGATAACATAAATGACTTATTTATTAGTGGTGGATTCGTTTAATAACTCATTGATGATTACACTCTATTATTTATTTATGAGGATATAATTATAATAAATAAAAACGTTGAAGTGTAAAAGAGTAATTACATAATTAAATAAACATGAAAAAAAAGAATAAAATTGTAATTAAAGGTGACAGATCAAATTAATAGTTTTTAACCATCCTTCTCCCTTAATAAATAGTATAGATAATAACTAGTATTTTAAGCACACTTCATGTTTATGCACTAATAAATAAATATATAACATTATTTTATATTATAATATTTAGTTTAATTAGAATATTTAATATGTGAGTTTATAATTCTAATTTTAACTATGTATTATTTAAAAAAGAAAAAATTAATTTATTAAGATATAATTGGAAAAATATAAAATGAAGGATAAAATTGTAATTTGACATGACATACCAAATTGATTGGGAGACACTTACTCTCATGTGCTCTCCCATTATATATAGTATAAATAGATAATAACTAGTATTTTAAGCACACATTCTATGTTGCGTGTGTAATAAAATGTTAAGGAACCCAAAACCTAACTTAAAGTTTCGGTGAATAATAAAACTTAAGAAAGTGACCGATAACTTAAGAAACTGATAAAACATCATCTGGTCAAGAACGTTTAAGGAACCAGAAACCAGTTCTGAAATCAGTTACCCGAAGATCAAGGCAAAGGCAACTGGTGACTTATGCTTAAGAGTCAGGAACTCAACATCAAACCAGGAGCCAGAATTCAGATTAAAATATGCATCGATTAAGGAGAAATGCAGTACAAATGCATTTAAGTCAAGGCTGCAGACCAAAGAGACGTTGGCCTGATGTATGCCCATTTTGGTGAAAGGCGCAGTCTGCATAGAGCCTAAACCAGGATCTGAAACAAGTCTATTTCGGGAAACGACATTTAATAATGTCTGGAAGCTGGTCAGAGTCTTCACACAACGGCTCAAATTTGGACAAGTATAAATACCTCAGAGCGTGAAGACTGAAGATAACTTTTGAACGATTTGCAACACAACAACTCGCACACAAACCAACTCAGAAGTTCTCTCTCAACTATTCATCACGAGCGATTAGAAAGTTTGAGAGATTTGTACTCAACGGACTTTAAAAAGCTGTTGAAGTGTTAGGTGGATTGTTCTTATACAACTGCCTTGTTTGTATTAGCTTTGGTAGGTTACAGTCAGTGAGTATAGTACTCTTTGTAACGTGTAAATCCAGTTGCTACTGATATCCTTCCTTGAGGGGAAGAAGGGAAGACGTAGGAGAATTTGCTCCGAACTTCCAGAAACACTGCACAACACTAACCGGTTTGCACTCATACTTAATCAGAATCCAGGCAACTGAGAATCTGAACTTGATAACCGGTCACACCAGAAACTCAGAAATAAAAAATAAGCCAGTGTTTATTCACCCCTACCCCCCTCTAAACACAGTAACCGATCCTAACATAAAATATAAATAACAAATATTAGTTTATATTTAAGAGTTATTATTTATTTTAAATGTTCAATAAATAAATTTTTAGTTAAATGGTAAAATTTGAAATAAATAAACAAATGAAGGATAAAATTATAATTACTCATGACAAATCAAATTAATTCCGTCATTTACTTTAGGGTACTAGCAATTATATAAAGGATAGATACTAGATAGATAAGAATAATAACAATAAAATAATTGCTTAGCTTTAAAATGAAAAAGAAATAGCTTGGTGAAGACTGTTTAGGCCCATTGGGCCCTAATAGTCAATATTTGAACGTCATAAACCCAAATATTCATGTTCTGATCTCTAAAACACGTCACCATATTCGAGCAGAATTGAATTTGAATTTCATTATCGTCTATGCAAGATCTCCAACTTAGACTAGACTCAATGGGCTACAAAAAATTTTCTAACTATATATATATATTATATATATAGAATGAGGAATTTAATGACCTTAATATGAGGAATTTTATGGTGCTAACACTTTGCGTGAGTACCTGTTGATGTGCCACTGATTCGTACCGTATCAACATGCCAAATTAATATAAAAAGTGGCGTATCATTAGTTGACACATTCTAAGTGTTATTGATCGACACTTTTGATGTTGATGTGGCATTTAGGTGCCATTGATCGAGACATATGATGCTGATAAGACTTAGTGCTATGTGACACGTCAATATGTCACATCAACATCAGATGTGTCGATCAATGACACCTAGAAGGTGTTAACTAGTGTCACATCACCTTTGATGTTGATTTGGTACGAATCAGTGCTACATCAACAGATGCTCCAATAAGGTGAATATCATAAAATTCATCATATATATAATTATATAATCATGAGATTATTTTAAAATATTTGGTATTGCTTGCACACTAAATTCTTGTTTATTTATCTTTTATTAATATCGGAGTATATGCATATTCTTCACAATTGTATTAAAAGTTATCTAGTTGTACTAAAGCGGCAATTGAGTGATTATAAACCATGTCCCCAAGTTCCCCATGAACAAATTGTCAATTTTAGTTCTCAAAAATTGAAACCAACTATAATGTAAAATCATAGTTTTACCATTTATGTTTTTTTTTTGGAATAATTGATGCATAAACTTTATTTTCCGAAGGATAAAATTGTCGAAAGATGCCAATGTGTGTGCCAGCCGGCTAGACAAGACAAGCCCGTTAGGCTTTGGCATGGTCAAACGACGTTCTTTCACATAAGATGACCGTTGAAACTCAATACACACACTGAACACACACACACACAGAGCAAACGGTCATATTTGACATTTATTCCCCTATATAATAATATCCCACACGATTTATCACACTTCATAATAATAAAAAAGTAAAAACCTTACCACAGCTTTGGTAGCTAATATCAATGGAGACGAAAGCATATCAAACTCCTCCAAAATCTCCCAAGACTGCAATAATCCCCCACGAAAACTGTATTCCTAGTACTGATCGAAGCATTCAAAGCTCTATCAATTGTGTCTCTGCTAAGACAGGCACGCCAGAGAGGCTTAAGGTTCCAAAGGCATTCAAATTCTCTGAACGGTACTATGTTCAGTCCATGGCTTCGATTCTTCCTACGTTGTCTTCGTTTCTTTGCAGATAAGTTATATATGATATGATACGGCGTCGTATTGTTACAGATACACAAGCCCAACTGATCAAATGGTGTCGCCAGTCACCAGAGGGATTCTTGCAAGAAATAGAAAGGGGAGCAGATTATTACCGCCGCCGCCCTCAGTCGTCGATCATCCTAAGGTTTATTATTATTTTTTCGAATTCAAACTACTTTTATTAAGAAACAAAAAAAAAGAAAAAAAAGAAAATTAATTAGCATTTGTTCTTGGAAATGCAGATGCTAATTCCACAGCTTCAAGAACTGGGCACTTCTCCAAACTGAGGTCTTTGCTGGCGCTGATGAGCCATTGATCCCTTTTTTCTATTACATTTCCCTTCAAGATTTATATACATGTTGAATTCTCTTACATTCGTTTTTGTTACATCTCTGAAAAATGTAAGAAAAGTTCATCGTATGTATTCTTTCTGGGAGTAACTGAACGGATGTGTGCGATGCTAATCTCAGAAGTGAGTTTTATCAGCATGAATAAGAGTGGAGATAAGAAATAATTGATCATAAATCGGTTTAGTCGGCAGAATCCATCGCTAAGTTTATCGAAACCAAGAGAAATACTTTTAGTCCAATCGAACAGAGCCCACATCACCATCAATCTCAAGTTCACAGACAAACTTCACCAGGTTTCAACGGCATCGAACCTCGCAAGGCCGGGCGGTAATGAATCGCCTGGCCAATTCGCTAGCCAGCCCTTTTGTTCCATAGCAGTAGCACTAACTAGTCTGTCGTAAGTCAAAGGTTGTGTTGTTCATCACTAACGAATCTTTGTTGTTAAGTAAATAAACTTGATTAATTAATTACCTTGAATGTATTGAATAGGAAGATGAAGGTAACGGTGCAAAAGGCGAGCTTCGATGTTTAGTTATGATTTTTTTTAGGGCTGATTCCATTAATTGTTTGAGATTATTACGCTGTAGTTCTAAAGATGTGTAATGAAGAAGATGAAGATTGAAAGGTGAAGCAGATAAGAGGCACCACAAGTTACTTCTTCCTTATCAAAAGTTACACTAAGTTAGTCTCTACACCTACACGTGTCTGAGCATTATAGTAGTATGTTGTCGTATATATTTTCATCTATTGCATTATATATACTAGTTTTTTTCTCGTGTAATGTACGAATTAATACAGGGTCGTATTTAGATATGTGCATCGTGGCCCGTTACACAGGGTCACACAATTTTATAGTTAAATTTTAAAAGTTCGGACCCACATTTTTGGACCAAAATTTTAAGGCCCTAACTTTGATAAAATAACTGGGCCACCTAAATTAACAACAGGACTTGGAGTCAAAATATGCATAATTATTGTAATTTAATAAGTGGATGAGATTTGTGAAAATGAACGCCACGAAGGGAGCCACCATGCTTGTCGAAGCGATCAATGAGTGAGGTTTGCTCTATCAAAATCTATATGTCAATTTATGTAAACATCATCTCAAAAGTTTCATTATCCTTCAATTTTATTGAAATGAAGTAATTAACTTTATCAAAATCTATCCGCCAGAAAAATGCAGATAAATTATGACATGAGTGACAATATAAATGCATCATGTCAAGCAAAAAAATCATAATCGCAAATTTGATTATATGAGTCGTGGAACATAGATTACAATTGGCATAGCATATTCTAAATTATCGTAGGAACCTTCAAAATATCAGTTTATTTGAAGCTTCATAACAACTATCAATAATATCCCTGAAAATTCGATCGTTATTTTTTCATGTAGTTCTCTTCACCAAGCAGTCATTTTTACTTATAGGTATTTTTTTTAATAGATATCAGCATCAAGATTTTTTCAATTTAAGTCAAATCAATATTAAGGACATATAATTAGAGACACACTCCCTAGTAATAGAAAATGTCATAATGTATCTTAAACGTCATCTACTATATCTTACTTAAATGTTGTTGATTGTAACCATATATTTTTTCCAAACACATGTAGTGTGTAGCGACTTTGTACTTCACTTTCACCAAATAAACACCTAGCCTGAAATATAAGCAAAGTTAAGGAAAGTGAATAAATTTTATTTGAAGAAATATAAATGACTCCCGGACTATCCTAACATTCTTACATATACGCAGTTGAGTTAAAGCCACTCACTCATATTCTTGCACTTTGTACAAATACTATATCAATCATCATTAACTGGTAAAAGTAGTTTGCTTCCCCTTCCAAACAAATGAAGCTAACCTCTTGGCTCGAACACATGAAGATCCTTCGAACCATGTTACAGAATTCTCTGAAAAGGGCATTATATACAACACATTGATAATCCCAACATGAAAAAGTGATTAGATATGTTATGAAATACAGTAAAACACTTAAAGCCAAGGGTCATTGCCTACGAGCATACAAACGGCAGTAGAAAAGCATCAAACAACAGTAGAAGAGGCAAGTTGCTAAGTTTCATAATTGCTTGCTTTGTTTTTTATGAAAGATTAAGTGATG
Organism: Lindernia subracemosa; assembly: GCA_028392965.1. Lineage (NCBI taxonomy): Eukaryota > Viridiplantae > Streptophyta > Magnoliopsida > Lamiales > Linderniaceae > Vandellia > Vandellia subracemosa. The sequence goes on from JAQPCC010000105.1 coordinate 658,969, forward strand.
ATGATCAATGTTGGATAATGATTCAAATACGAATTTAAATTGCATGAGGCGTTTTTTTATGCAGTTATAATGTGATAGTTTTTTTTTTTTTTTAAACATGTGATAGTTAGTTAATTAGTGTAAAACGTGTGTTGGATCTGCAATATTTTTACATCAATATTTTTTATTAATAAAGAACAAGGGTTAGTGGGTAGTTTTTAAGTATATTAATATATGTATTTTTTTTGTTTAATTTTGGTAAAAGTGAGAAGCACACGTAGACAGAATTACATGAATCCTACGTTTCCTTAGTTATATAAGATATATATAACATATTATGCAAATTTATTTATTGAATAGCCCTCCAATTAAGGGTTAAAAGAGTCGAGTTTGACGAGCTTTATATTTTCAAGCTCGACTCTAAACAGTTTTGCTCGGGCCGTGAGGGTCGTTCACTCGACGAGCTGGAAAATTTAAAGATATATATATATATATATATATATATATATTATATATAAAAAATTAATATTCAATGCATGTATTCTCGTCGAACCCAACCCTCAAATGCATTGGACTGGTGCCCTAGATGCTAACTGCTAAGTAATATAATTATATATTTTTTACTATAATTTAATTCTTGAAATACCGTTTTAACATAGTTAATTAATTTTAAATGTTTTTTTTTGGGCGGGTCAAGATTTTGATATTATGTAATAATAAATTATTATTATTATTTTCCCTTGGGTGGGTCAAGACTTTGATTGTTTGTCTTCATTGAAGTCTTGATAGGTATGTAGCTTTATGACAAGTAAACATGTAAGAAAATAATGTGAAGAAAATAGTTCACTTTGAATTTTTCTTTTGATTGGTACTTAAATTGCGTTGACCGTTCGTTAATGGAACGACATGGAAAATGAAAATATCATTTCTTGCATGTAACATGCTGATGTCGATACCAATAATAATAATTTAAAAAAATAAACACATCGAGATAATTTATAGTTGGAATTATTATATACTTTCAATAAAAGAACTTAATCAAATATTTATTTTTATTAATTTTTTTAGAGTAAACGACAAAATTTGGTACTTATATTACTAAAATCTCATTTTGGTGCTCAAACTTTTAGTGTGTCGTTTTAGTTTCTGAACTTTCCAAAATATTTTCTTTTGGTTCGTTTTAGTGTGTCGTCCGCCTCCTGCCGCCCCCGCCCGCCGCCCGCCGCCCGCCGCCCGCCGCCCGCCGCCCGCCATCCATTACCCTCGTTCGCCGCCCACACCCACGAGTCTCCCGGTAGGGAGCTCGTGTCTCTCGGCCCTCGGGTCGGGAGCTTTGTCTCCCTCGTGGAGCTTTCATCTCCCTTTGTGGAGCTCTTTCCGAAGTAAGCGAGATTTTTGTAGTTGAAGACCGAAGAAAGTGAAGAATATTGTAAATTTAGCTTAATAGCTAATTTTGTGGTAGGATCTTTAGTTCTTCGTGTTCAAAACTGAATTTCTCGCTTTCTTTCGGCTTTCTTTTCTTGTTTCGTGTTAGGTTGGTTATGCTCCTATGTGAGCCTTTGTTCTCTACCGGCAGATGTTACCGGAGAGACCCTTTGGGCTATTTAGCCCGTGTATTTTCTTGTTAATGAAATTCAAGCTATCGTTTCGAAAAAAAAAAAATTAAAGCTGAATTTTATATCAACTTTACACAATAGTGTGTATGTAAAAAAAATTCAACTATTGGTGCTTAAACTTTTAAATGCTCCATATTAGTTCTTGAACTTTGCAAAATCGTACATTTTTTGTTCTTTTACCGGTTATTTAGGTCATAAGAACACAAAAAAGAACAGTTTTGCAAAGTTCGGGAACTAAAACGACACGTTTAAAAGTTTGAGCACCAATAGTAAGATTTGATATAGTATAAACACCAAATTTGTCGTTTGCTCAATTTTTTATTTGCATCTCTACGCTATTCATGTGACGTCAACCGCCTCACCTAATACATAGTCGACAAACTCGATAGTTTTTGTTTTTAGGCTTAATTATTTTTTGGTCCAGTTCAGATACTTAACTTGAAAAATTATAATTTTAGAACATTAACTTTCAAAATCGAAGTAATTTGAGGACAACAAATGCAACTAAGCGTAACATCGCTTCTTCGATGACGTGAAAGTCCAACATCACCTCTTTTTTTATGGCACGATAGTCAAACCGGACCCTTACATCGCCTCTTTTTTATGACATGACGCCCAGTTGATTTTCAGATGGAATCATGGACTGACACATCATCACAAACGGTGACATGACGTTCAATTGTCGCTTGCTATCTTTAAATTGCATCGAGTTTGAAAGATATTGTCTTAAAATTATAACTCCTTAAATTGAGTGTTCCGAAGGTAATACCCTAACTTATAACGACGAAAAATAATAAGACTTACTTTTAATAAAAAGATAGGACGTTGGCAAGTCCTCCTTCACGTTGAGTGACTTGAAATTTCAAATATGTTGTGCTATATAGCATATAGTAGTAGTACACCTTATATGACTAGATTGTTGAAGTTACTAGGAAAGTAAGAAATTAATATGAATGGAAATTAAAGCACAAAAGCCTTACAAAAAGAAATAATTTTCAAAAGTCGAGTACTCTCCAACCCACGCATTCAGTAAAGTCTTTCTATTTTGTGTCATTAACGCTTAAAGCGCCGTGGGGCCCACACTGGGACCTGCCTAATAAATACTCACATGGTGTGTAATAACATTTAATTTACCCATTAGCAGTAAGAAAATAATGTGGACGGCAAATAAATATTTCATTTCACACAACGTAAGAAATTTTAATACGTTAAATGCAGGGATAAAACCCAAAATAGTTTCCGATGTTTACCTTATGGACCAATTTAGTCTCCGATGTTTCGCCTAAATCAATTTAATTCCCGATGTTGTCGATATTGAATTACTTTGTTACATACGCCATGATTAACGCCAATTTTAGCGGGAACACTAAATCATGTATGTATCGAATTTTAGAATATTTGCAAGATTTTGAGGGATGAGAGGGTAGCTGTACTGTTTTCTTCTACTGTCAACGAAGCTTGGCGAAGCAGACGATCTAGAGCTCATGTTCGAATTTTGGAGGAGAAATTTTTAGTTTCGTGCCCTAATTTCAGTAATCATTTCAATTTTATCGATCTAGACATGATTTAGTGGGGAGCACGTGCGAAATTCCCGCTAAAATTGACGTTTATCGTGATGGAATGATCAAATTAATACAAAATCGATAATATCAGGGACTAAATTAATTCAGGCAAAACATCGTCGGAGACTAAATTAATTCATAGGGTAAACACGAGGATTATTTTGATTTGTATCCCTTATACATCAGTAAAAAAAAAGAAAAACACATAAATACTATCAACGAAAATAAAAGAGCATGTGAACGGCTCAACGCGCTTTTTTTCCTTTTTTTCTTTTTTTTTTTCTTACTAATTAACGAGACCGCAACTCTTAGTCTATCTTCACTCTCACGTCTCTTTGATCCTTCGTTGATTTTTCTTCACGTACCATAACCCAAAAGATCAAGAGGCTAAGCCTGAAATCAGAATCTGGGTTTGGTTTTTTTTTTTTTTTTTTCGGATTTTTTGTTTTATTTCGGACCCTTTTGGGTTGATGGGTCGTTCTTCTCCTACCGTAAGGTGGCATCAGCCATTAGAGGTTCTACTTCTCCTTCATATGATGTTTCTTACCAAGCAAGGTGCTGCCTCAGGCAGTGACGCCGACAAAAATGCTCTATTGGAGCTAAAGGCGTCGTTTTCTGACCCTTACCAAGCGCTGAGTAGCTGGAGCTTAACGGACGCTAATCACTGCTCTTGGTTCGGCGTTACTTGCGATGCAGCGTCGCGCGTCGTAGCACTGAACATCACCGGCGGAGGAGGTAATAGTTCTCTCTCTTGTGCAAGAATCTCACAGTATCCATCTTACGCTTTTGGAATCAAGAGGAATTGTTCGGGCGGTAGTGTTGATGTTAAAATCAAGGGTTTTCTGTCTGGGTCCGTCGCTAAGCTCACTGAGCTGACCATTCTATCGCTTCCATTCAACGAACTGAGCGGCGAAATTCCTCTAGAGCTGTGGAGTATTGAGAAGCTCGAGGTTCTTGACCTTGAAGGCAATTTGCTTTATGGTTCTTTACCTCAGCAGTTTGATGGATTGATGAACTTGACAACTTTAAACCTGGGATTTAATGATCTTTTTGGATTCATTCCGATGTCTTTATCGAAGATTCGAGGGCTTCAGGTCTTGAACTTGGCGGGAAATCGGATCAACGGTTCGATCCCGGGTTTTTTTACGGGCGGGTTTGACGGGCTAAAGGGGCTTTACCTTTCGTATAATCTGCTCAGCGGATCTGTCCCTCTGGGGATCGGAGATAGCTGTAAGGCTCTCGAGCATCTAGATCTTTCTGGAAACTTCTTGAACGGGGACATTCCGAAGACTCTCGGGAACTGCAGAGCGCTGAAGACGCTGATTCTGTATTCTAACATGCTCGACGGAGACATACCGGGCGAACTGGGCGGGTTGAGCCAGCTCGAAGTGTTGGACGTGTCGAGGAACAATTTCGGCGGTTCGATCCCTTATCAGCTCGGCAACTGTACTAAGTTGTCCGTCCTTGTGCTGTCCAATTTATGGGATCCTCTGACTAGATCTTCGGGTTTAAGCGGCGGTTCGAACCGTACAGTTCTTGATGAGTACAATTTTTACGAAGGAACAATCCCGGCTGAGATTCTCGGGCTGTCGAGCCTGAGGATGATATGGGCTCCCCGGACGACTCTTCAGGGCGATTTTCCGGCCAGTTGGGGCTCGTGTGAGAACTTGGAAATGGTAAACCTGGCGCAGAACTATTTCTTCGGGACTGTGTCTGATGGAATAAGCAGCTGTAAGAAGCTTCACTTCCTCGATCTGAGCTCGAACGCTCTTCGCGGGTCGGTTTCAGACAAGATCCCCGTTCCTTGTATGACCATGTTCAACGTAAGCGGGAATCATCTCTCTGGCCCTTTTCCTAGGTTCAGTTACGAACAACCTTGTAGTCCTATAAAACCGTTACAGCTCTACGATCCTTCATCAGTTTACGTATCTTACTTTCGAAGTAGGGCTCAAAAGGAAGCTTCTTTACCCTTTGTCGAAGACTTTGATTCTTTATCCGTGTTGCATGATTTTAGCTCCAACAACTTCACTGGTCAGATTCAGTCATTGCCTGTCGGGTTTGAAAGATTGGGCAGTCGAACGGTTTATGCGTTTCGTGCTAGCAATAACAAGCTTACTGGGAATTTTACTACCATAGACGCCTGCGATCGGGCGAATGGTGTAATGATTGATGTCTCAAGAAACATGTTATCTGGTCAAGTTCTGACGGAGGTTTCCTCGGCCTGCAAGAATCTGATTCTTCTAGATGCTTCCGGAAACCAAATCGACGAGATCATCCCTCCAGAGATCGGAGAGTTGGGTTCTCTCCGTGTTCTTGATTTGAGCTCAAACTATTTGCAGGGCGTGATGCCAAACAGCCTCGCCGAGGTTAAGGATCTGAGGTATCTCTCTTTGGCTGGTAATAACCTCAACGGTTCTATCCCTTCGAACTTGGGAGAGATGAGCTCCCTTCGAGTTCTTGATCTGTCTTCGAACTCTTTATCCGGCGAAATCCCGAGTAGCCTATCGAATCTGAAGAACTTAACCGTTCTTCTCCTTAACAACAATAACCTCACCGGCCCATTACCGCCTGGTCTGATCAACGCCATGGCCACGTTCTCCGTCTTCAACATGTCGACCAATAATCTATCGGGCTCGTTTCCTCAGAGCAAAGAATGCAGCAGCTTTCTTGAAAACCCATTGATTCGTTGCTCTTCATCGACTTCGTCATCGCCAGGCCAATCTCCACCATCGGATCACCCTCGAAAACGTGGATCGAACAAGGTCGTAATCGCTTCAGTCGCATCCTCGGCGGCGGTCTCGTGCCTCATTCTTGCCCTAATCTTCGCATTCTTCTGCACCCGAAGGCTTAGATCGAGGTCCAAAGTCAGCGTAACCCTGAGGAAGGTAGTGGTTCTATTTCAAGACTTGGGCTTTCCCATGAATTATGACAGCATAGTCGCCTCTTTTAAGGCGACCAACTGCATAGGCAGCGGAGGTTTTGGGGCCACGTACAAAGTCGAGATCTCCCCGGGCGTCCTAATCGCCATAAAACAGCTCTCGATAGGACATCTGCAAGGAGCACAGCAGTTCGACACTGAGGTGAAGACGCTGGGCAGGCTCAAACATCCCAACCTCGTCACTTTGATAGGCTATTACTCCGGCGAAGCAGAGATGTTTCTGATCTATAACTACTTGCCGGGAGGCAACCTCGGCAAGTTCTTGCAAGAAAGGTCTGAACTGGCCTTGAACTGGAAAATCTTGCACAACATTGCGTTGAACGTTGCTCGAGCACTAGCCTATCTGCATGACCAGTGCCATCCTCGTATTCTCCATCGGGATGTGAAGCCCAGCAACATATTGCTGGACGAAGACTGCAACGCCTACCTGTCTGATTTCGGGCTGGCCCGAATAATAGGAAACTCGGAGACCCACACCACGACGGGCCCCACCGGGACCTATGGGTATGTAGCTCCCGAGTATGCAATAACGTGTAAAGTTTCGGAGAAGGCTGACGTTTATAGCTATGGTATCGTGCTCCTTGAGATGATCTCGGAGAAGAAGGCGCTGGACCCTTCGTTTTATTCTTACGGGCACGGTTTTAACATTGTTTCTTGGGCTGCGATGATGGTGAGGGAAGGGCGCGGCGACAGGGTTTTTCATCCTAGGTTGTGGGGTTCGGGCCCGCGCGATGATTTGGTTCGGGTTTTGGATTTGGCGGTGAATTGTACCGATGAGACGCTCGCCGGCAGGCCTACGATGAAGAACGTCGTTAAACTGCTGCAAGAACTTAAACCTCGGAGCTTAGAGAGTTTTAGAGATAGTTACAGTTCTTGATGATACTCAACATAGTACCTTAATTTCTTGTAATAATGCATTAGCTTCTTCGTCTGTTTATAAACTACTGTTGGAAGGCAATAAATACCAAAGGTTGAAGAAACAAATGGATCGTTATACTTAAATCTTATCATGAGATATTACAATGATTAAGATATCGACTCTTGCCCAAAAAAGAAAAATCTCAATCACAATTACAACAAAGGAAAAGGGCTGACCACAATGTGCTTCAAAGGGTGCTCCACCTCACCGGCGTCGCCGCCGCCGCCGCCGTGCCTGACGAACTCCGCCGGAGAAAGGAACAGCCCATGGCAGACGCAGACGATTCTAACGTCTTCCCCTTTCTTGTATCCGTACAAGAACCCTTCAGTTTTCCGACCGTTTGGCCCTGTTTCCTTTGTAGTGACGTAAGGCATTTCCGCCATTGATGTGTTCTTAAGCACGTGACTTCCACCGTCGTCTTCATCAGCTAAACCACCGCCAGCAGCACAGACTTTATTACCGCCAATATCCTCGGAAGAACTGATGCTAACCTTACCTCTCCCAAGCCTCGAACCACTCTTCATCTTCTCCAACCTCTTCTTCCTCGCCTCCAACCTCCTCATGCTCTGGTACGCCTTCCTCTTCCTCAGCTCCTCCTCGGCCTCGGTGGGCAGAGACCTCGCCCTCTGAAGCAACTGCGCGTGGCTTTCAAACGCTTTGCAGGCCCCGCCGTCGTCCCAGGCATTACCGATTGTGAGGGGAAAGTCTGATATCGACGACGAGCGCTTGAGCTTCTTATTTCTCGGCTCCACCCCAAATCTTCCGTTCATCGAGAGGCCTAAGGTAAGCTCCAGCTCATCGCCGTTGAAACCATCCTCCGAATTTGGCTCATGGGTCGTTGATGATTCTAAGCCTTCGTGGATCAACTCGCCGGAGAAGCTGCTCGCCGGCTGCGGAGAGAGATTGAAGATCTTCGTGCTTTCTTCAGCTTTCTTCATTTTATGATTCTTTGGCGGATTAAAATGGTGAAAACGAATTCAACTTGAATGAAACGGCCGGCGAAAACAGAAACGTGAAGACAAGCCGAAGGTTGTGTAAGGGAATTTAAAAGATAAATATACAGACACGTGTCTGATGAAGAGGTTCAAAAGTCAAGGGTCACCCACGTGGTTTAGTCAGAAGTGGGCCCACTTAATGACTCGCTGCCACGTGTATGAGATCCTACCAAAATAGCTGTCCTATGCTATTTCCATTTCACCAAATCACGTGGTGAAAAAATAACAAACAATTAGTCTTAGTAAAAACTTTATACTCTATGATTATATTAAGGGAATTAGGGTTGATACCATTTTTAGTTGGTGTTAAAAATTATTTATAATTTTGATGGGTATCTTTGTCTTTAAGTCATTTGCACTTGATGTCCAAAGTAATTTTCAATTTCGATTGGTACTCTTATGTTTAAGATTTTTTGGTGTTCAAAATATTTTTTAATTTCGGTAGGTAACGCTAACGCATGACGAATTAACCATGTGACTTTAAAAAATCAAAAATGAGATTTTTAGGTAGAACCGTTCTTGTTCTTTTCTATAATTCCATTAGCAACTAAGAGCTCTTATATCTAAAAATCTCATTTCGGTCTTTTAAAAATATAGGTTATGTTTCGGCATATATTAGGCGTATGGACATTAACTGAAAAAACTTTAATCCAGATGTATCAATCGTAATTGAAAAATAATTTGAGCACCACAAATTGCTTAAACGTGTAAAGGATAAAAATGTAAGGGTACAAGCGGAATTAAGAAAAAAAATATTTTAAGAGGGAATCTAAATCTATTTGTGGGCCACAAAATCTAGACGAAGTTGCTAACTATATTCATTCTACGCCGTCAGATCTGAGTATACGGCTTTACGGTGCAGATTCTAGTCAAGTTGCTGAAGCCTAACCGACACGTGGCATTATGATAGAGAAGAAGCAAACGCCCTGCGTTATTGGGCCACAAACTGTTGAGTTATTGGGCTGATCCAATAACGACCCATTAATGAAGTCGAAGAGTTGAAATGTGGAAGTGATAAGAAAACGAAAAAACAGTGTTGAGAGAGAAAAAACACCCAAATTTCCCAAATCAATGTCGAACGCTGTGAAATCCGTCTTCCAAACCTTACGACGCTACATCAAGAAGCCATGGGAGTTCACGGGTCCTCAAATCGACCCGGAGTTCAGAATGGCGCTGCCTAAAGCCACCGAGTATCGGATTTTCTCGCCGGCGACGGTGCCGGATAAGGCGATCGTGCCGACTTCGCTGCCCGAGACGGTGTACGACATTAAGTACTTCTCCAGGGACCAGAGGCGCAACAGGCCGCCGATCAAGAGGACGATTCTGAAGAAGGCGGACGTGGAGAAGATGATGAAGGAGAAGACGTTTGATGTTGGTGATTTTCCTAGGGTTTATTTGGCTAATACGGTCGTGGAGGATGATAACGCGATCGGCGGGGGGTACCAGAAGTGAAATTCCTTGATCGGTACGATGATCTTGTCACCTTGTCTTTCGATTTCAATGATTTCTTTCCTGTTGTTTGGGGGGTTATGGATTATACTGCGATTTTGATTGGCAATGTCTGATTGATGAAATTATATATTGATCGATATCCTTGGCTTAAATTTGATGTGGGAGGTGATGATTTTAGTTCTTCTGAGAGATTTATTTACTGCATTCGAAGAAATCGTGGCAAGTTCATGTCTTTAGTTTTCCTGTTTATAATGAATTTTTGGCGATTCGAACATATGGTGGGTTTCAGTTTTTAGTTCTCGCTGAATCTTGATAAAATTTGCCTATTGGGTTTGAACTATCTTCACTAAATTTTGCTTTTCGATCCATAGCTGTCTAAGTTTTTCTTTTCCTTCTTACTTGCTATGCATACCAGCCCCTGATATTGATAGTCGTAGGTTGATGTTCTAACATAATATGATTATATATTGAAATATATTGGTACTATAGCTGCCTTCAAAGAAAAAAAAACTGGACCTTGAGAATACTCTATTTGATGTTATCTTTTGTAGCTTATAGGATCAACTTTTAATGGGTAACTTCATTCGATCAGCGGTGAACATTCTCTGCAGTCATATTGTTGTGATTTTGTCGATTTTAATTGTATTATCTTTATTACAGGCTTCAAGAATGTTTACCTAAGGTCTCTTGCTTGGAAATTTGGAAGTTCAGCATGTTTTCTGCTCTGATTTACTACCCCTATAATCAGATCTTTTCTTGATTATCATCTCTTATGTATTCCGACAAATATCCGAGAATAATTTCTATGCCGGAAGTTTTTTTTTTTTTTTTTGGTTGCAGTTTGTCATCAACTGCATTCAATGAATAATTTGTAAGTGATAATGCTTTTAATGTGAACTTTGCAGTTCGATTTTTTGTTTGTGGACTGTTTTCTCACATTGTGTCATTGCTGTGTATGCTATACATATTCGCTTTGTATTCATCATCCATTGTCATCTTTATTTGTATATGAAAATAAGACAATTACATAAAATTCACACCTGGTTAAAAAAATAAAGAATAAAATCCATTTAATTTGAAAGTAACGTAAACATACATCATTATTGGTGATTTTAATTATGCATTTCTTGTCATTTGAACTTCTTAATTGGGATATAACACAAAAACGTTTCTTGCAATATAAAAATATGGATAGTAATGTGTATTTTAATATATCTAAGTAGAGATTAACCTAATTTACCCATGAAAATAATTCTTTTCTTAAAATAAAAATTAGTCAGATTAAAATGAAATAAAAAATCTTTTTCTTAGCCGTTGACTGGACCAACTCGTAGGCCTGGCGTCGTCCTCTGAAAATAAATAAATAAGCTGGAAATTATGCATTTGTTATAAAATATTATAACTATTAATTATATTACTAACGATGATTATATAAATATTAGAGAGATAACTAGAGAGATAAATAACTTCTTTTATTCAATACCTTCAATATAATTTTACACATCCCAAATCACCTATTTATACACAAATCTCTCTAATTACATCCACAAAATAAAATATTACATCAACCAATCATTTTACTTAACCATCATAACCTCCATTCAACCAATCCTTTTACTTAACCATCATAACCTCCATTCAACCAATCCTTTTACTTAACCACCATTCTAAATAATATACATCCACATCTTTATTTTAATATTTATTAATATTTCATAATACTCCCCCTTGGATGTATATTAAGGAATATGCCTCATTAAAATATTCCTAGGAAAAACCCTGTGGGATAAAAAATCTAGTTAAGGAAAAAGAGTACATAATTCCATTGATACGCTTTTCTTGTTGCCTCATTAAAAACCTTACTGGGAAAACCTCATGGGAAAAACCACAGTGAAGGGAAAAAGAGTGCAACGCGTATTTACTCCCCCTGATGATAATATCACTCCAGATCTCGAAGTCTTCGAACTCCAATTGAATATACCAATTTTTTTTAAAAATAATAGGAGGAAGTGCTTTTGTAAATAAATTAGTAAGATTTTCGCTTGATCGCACTTGTTGTACACCAATATCACCATTTTCTCCAAATCATGTGTAAAGAAAAAATTTCGGTGAAATATGTTTTCTCCAATGTCTACGAGTCGGTGACGAACTATATCTCGTCAATAAATTTACAGCGAACGTAATATCAGGTCGCGTATGACTCGTAAGATACATTAGTGCTCCAATAGCACTGAGATATGGTACTTCAGGACCAAGTAGCTCCTCATCATTTTTACGAGGTCTAAATGGATCTTTATTCACGTCTAAAGATCGCACAATCATCGGAGTATCTAATGGATGAGCTTGATCCATGTAAAATCTTTTCAATACCCTTTTCGTATATGTCTCTTGATGTACAAATATTCCATTCTTCAAATATTCAATTTGAAGTCCAAGACAAAATTATATCTTTCCGAGATCTTTCTTTTCAAACTCCTTTTTCAAACAATTAACAGCATTTGATAACTCTTCAAGAGTTCCAATTATGTTGATATCATCAACATAAACTGCAATGATAACAAATTCACTTCCAGACCTTTTCATAAATATGCACAGGCAAGTTTGATCATTTTATATCCATATTTCGATAAATATTCACTTAGGCGATTATACCACATACGCCCAGATTGCTTTAATCCATAAAGCGATTTATTTAACTTGATTGATTACTCATATCGGGGCCCTGAATTTTCATGCAACTAAAATCCCTCAGGAAGTCTCATATATATGTCAATGTCAAGTGATCCATATAAATAAGCAGTGACAACATCCATAAGATGCATATCGAGTCCTTCACGTACTGCCAGACTAATTATATAACGAAAAGTAGTTGCATCCACCACAGGAGAATACGTCTCCTCATAATCAATACCAGGTCGTTGTGAAAAGCCTTGTGCAACAAGCCGTGCTTTATATCTCACAATTTCACCATTTTCATTTCTCTTTCTAATAAAAACCCATTTATATCCAACTGTCGTTACATTTTTTGGTATGCGGACTACATGTCCGAAAATTTTTCGTTTCTCAAGTGATTTTAATTCTGCTTCGATTGCATCTTTCCATTTTGGCCAATCATTTCTTTATCTGCATTCTTGTACAGATATTGGTTCATGATCCCCATTCTCATTCATCTCATTCATTTCATGTAGCGCTACGTTAAATGAGAATTTATCGTCAACGTTGACTTTGTCTCGGTACCATCTGATTCCATTTTGGGCATAGTTTATCGAGATCTCTTCATTTTCATTATTTTCAATATTTTCAGGTAGCTGAGATTCATTTTCATAATCATTTATGCCCGCTGACTCTTCGGGAGTCGATAAATCCTCAAGTTGATCATTCTTAGTATTTGTTCCTTTTCTTTTTCGAGGATTTGTATCTTTGGAACCCGATGGCCTACCACGCTTTAATTGTGGCTTAGGCTCGATCCTTATATGTTCTGCATGAACATCAATTTTTATATGAGCATTAACAGCTGGTATATGTGACTTAGTCACTCTTTTAAGGTCAGTAAAACTATCTGGTAGTTGATTCGCTAAACTTTGTAAATGAATTATCTTTTGAACTTCGAGTTCACATTCTTTCGTTCGAGGATCATAATAATTTAGCGATAATTCATTCCAACTAATATTTTTCTCCAGCTATTTCTTTTCTCCCCCTATTGTCGGAAAATTCGATTCATCGAAATGACAGTCGGCAAATCTAGCCGTAAACAAATCTCCAGTTAAAGGTTCTAAATATTTTATTATCGATGGAAATTCAAATCCGACATATATTCCCAACCTCCTTTGAGGTCCCATCTTAGTTCGTTGTGGTGGAGCAACTGGAACTATATACTATCCAAATATTCTTAGATGGGAAATATCTGGTCCTGACCATAAACCATTCGTATCGGGGAGACATCATGATAACTTGTTGGCCTGATGCAGGTTAGTGCCGCTGCATGTAATATAGCATGTCCCCAACCAGACGAGGAAAGTTTCGACTTCATTAATAATGGTCTTGCAATTAACTGTAATCGGTTGATCAATGATTCTGCTAGACCATTTTGTGTATGAACATGTGGCACTGGATTCTCAACATCAATTTCAATAGACATACAATAATCATTAAATGCCTTGGAAGTAAATTCACCAGCATTATCAAGACGTATTTTCTTTATTGGATAATCTGGAAAATGTGCTCGTAATCGAATCAATTGAGCAAACAATCTCGCAAACGCCACATTGCGCGTTGATAACAAGCATACGTGAGACCATCTAGTCGATGCATCAATCAATACCATAAAATATCTAAATGGTCCACATGATGGATGTATCGGTCCACAAATATCACCATGTATACGCTCCAAAAATCTTATGGATTCATTCTTTATTTTTTTTACTGGTGATGGCCGAATAATCAACTTCCCTTTAGAGCAAGCATCACATGATAATTCATTAGATTGAAGAATATTCTGGTTCCTCATTAAGTGTCCACGTGAATTTTGAATTATTTTTCGCATCATAACTGAACCGGGATGGCCAACCGGTCATGCCAAACAACAAATGTATTATCGTCAGTAAACTTCTGGTTTACGATAACATGTGATTCAATTATTTTAACATACGTGTAATACAATCCAGAGTCAAAAGAAGGTAATATTTCAACAACTCTTTTATCATTCGAAGCCACTTTTGTTATTTGCAAATATTCAATATTTTCTTTTTCTGCAGTCTCAACGTGATATCCATTATGTCGAATAGCTTTAAAGCTCAATAAATTTCTTTGAGACTTGGGAGAATATAAGACATTTTTAATTATCAGCCTTGTTCCTCTGGGTAATAAAATATTAGCTCTTTCCGAGCCTTCAATTATATTTATGCTACCCGATATAGTGATAACACTTGTTTCTTTCATTTCAAGATGGGAGAAATATTTTTTTCTTTCTTAGAATCGTATTAGTCGTTGCACAATCTGCAAGACATAACTCCCCATTGCACATACTCGTATCCATTGTATCAATATCCTTAATAAATAAATATACAATAATATTATTGATGAATAAAATAAAACAATAAAATTATATATATATATATATATATAAATAGAAAATATAAATAACGCGTAAATAAAAAATATATATATATATATAAAACAATAAACAGAAAATAAATAACGCATAAATAAAATCTCAGTCCGTTGGAATGAATTTTCTTTATTCGGATCTGTACGAAAATTTATAACATCCGACTGAGTATTTTATCAGATCCGGCACCAATTTTCTGTAATATTGCAAATATGAGCAAGATTTAATTTCAACGTCACTTCACTTTTAATTGCTCTTTAAAAAGATCAACAGGATCTTCTGGTGCGAATAATAACCAACGATAATATTATAATAATCTTTATTTTGCTCAATATATTTTTCTCGTTCGCTCGTTAATCTTCCACTTCGGGGGAAATATAACCACGGTAAATATAATTTTCACGACCACTTTAATTGTTTGTGAATGCATTCACTTCAGGGAATGCAATATGATCATTCGGTCGAAATTTATGCCTTTTTCTTGATCTTCAAAATATATCATAATATTTTTCGCTTCTTCTTTTTCACGGCATTTGGTCGCATGGATGAAACATGGCGACTCATATAACATATGAACAATTCTCAAGCCAGTGTATCAAAAATCTCGAGAGCCACAAATTTTAGTTTTTCTTTACCCAAATATTAATATCATAAAATATAAAAATATGTTATAACAATTAAAACATTAAAAACATATTAGAAAAAAAAACTTATAATTAATCTTTTTTGATATCTTCTTTTGAAAAAGTTTTTATGAAAAATGATAGCCACATCCAGATAAGTGTCGTTGTAATAATAATCATAAGCAATAGATCAAACATCGGACAGAGCGTCATTCTTCAAAATAAAATATATTTAAGTAATTATAATATTAAAGAAATATTACAATTAATAATTATATTTTAAAAACATTGGTAAAAACAACATCCACATAGCGGTAACGATCACCGTAAATAAAGTAAGAAGTAAAAGATTTATCTTTGTATAAAATGACATATCTTTATAAAATCAAAAGTCGTAATATATTGGTTAAGTAAAATAATATATCATAAAATATATTTATATATATATATATATATATATTAACTTAAACACAACTTGGTACGATTAGTATAGATATAAAATAAAAATTACCGAACCTCAACTAAACTTGTATAAGATCTTCGACGGAGGTGGAAATTGACGACGGAGAGCGCTCGTGCTGATAACGTGTTATAAAATATTATAACTATTAAGTATTTTACTAACGACGATTATATAAATATTAGAGAGATAACTAGAGAGATAAATAGCTTCTTTTATTCAATACTTTCAATATAATTTTACACATTCCAAATCACCTATTTATACACAAATCTCTCTAATTACATCCACAAAATAAAATATTACATCAACCAATCATTTTACTTAACCATCATAACCTCCATTCAACCAATCCTTTTACTTAACCATCATAACCTCCATTCAACCAATCCTTTTACTTAACCACCATTCTAAATAATATATATCCACATCTTTATTTTAATATTTATTAATATTTCATAATAGCATTATCCAAATATGGACATATATAATAATAATAATAATAAAAAAAAGCTCCCGGCGAGGATCGAACTCGCAACCTTTTGCTTACGAAGCGAACGCAGTACCACTATGCAACGTAGCATCTTTCTTAATTTTGCGACAAAACAAATCAAGAAATCTTATGCCAAAAAAAAAGGTCAAATACTACATTACAATCTTATTATAGCTCAGCCACCGCACCGTATAGTCAGTCTCCCATCCCATCCCATCCGAGGGTTAATTGAGGTTTAAGTTCTTCCTTGTCCAATTGATCTTCCTTCGTTTCTCCATTCCTCTTTTCCTTCCATTTTCTTCAAAATTAGACTTGATTTCGATCCGTTCCATTGCTCCCAAACCTTAGCCTGCTTGCACCTTTTTTTTTTCTCGATGTTTCGAGTACTGATTCTTCGTTCATTTGCTGTGTTTCTGAAGTCGGAACAGACTGTACGTCCTGCTTGTTGAGCGGGAAACTCCTCATTTTCTGACGTTTTGTTGAAAATTGCATTTGCAATTTTTAGCGATTTGACTTGGGATTTTATGGTGCGAGTTAATGAGCTGATTTTTAACATGAACGATGTAGATGGGAAAGAAGGTTCCAGTGACGAAGAAAATCGTCAACCATATAATAGAATGAAGAATTCTGCTGCAGCCGACGAGTTTGCTAATGCAATTGCGAGAATTGCCGTGGCGCAGGTTTGCGAGGGTTTAGGGTTTCAAAGCTTTCATCAGAGTGCTCTAGAGACGCTCGCGGATGTGGGGGTTAGGTGTATTGAGGAGATCGGAAAACGAGCCGTTTCTTGCAGCAACGTGGGTAATAGAAGCGAGTGTAATATTCTTGATGTTATTCAGGGGTTAGAGGATGTGTTCTCTGTTCAGGGATTTACGGGTGCTTCAGATTCTAGGCCTTCGGTGTTTGGCTCTGGGGTAGTTAAGGATCTTATACGATATGTTGGGGAAAACGAGGAGATCCCTTTTGCATATTTGATCCCCAATTTTCCTTTCGTTAAAGAAAGAAGATCAAACATTAGTTTTGCCCAGGCGGAGTATGGTACGGCTGATGAACATATACCTAATTGGTTACCTATGTTTCCAATTGAGGGTCGTTTGCATCAGAGTGTGTCTGAGGTAGAAGTAATAACCAATGAGCCAATGGATGGATCAAAAGAACCACCAGCGACACGAAAAAACCCATTTCTTGCACCGCCTCTTCAATTCGGGGAAAAAGAGATTTCTTTGCCTACTTTTCAGGGAAAACTTTTGGGAGAGGCTTCGAGGTGTCATCAAAGGTGGGATGATGTGGAAAACGATCTTTCACATTCTCAACCGGTTATGCCCGTCCAAGACGCTGCTGCAGAAGGCATTCTCCACGAAAAAGAGGGTACGAGAAATAGTTTGTTGCATGAGAGACAAACTGTGCAATTTAAATTTCGGAATCGTAAGAAATCTTTTGGATCGGGCATGAGCCCTTGTAATGGGGCCATTGAGAAAACTACTGATTGGTTCGGCAACGATCAAGTTGAAAAGAATTGTGAGGAAAGAAATGATCGAATTTGTTTGGATAAATTGGAATGTTTGCAGGAAGCAGCGCAATTGTAAATTTGGTACGTTTTCTGGATTCTGTATAATTGTTGACAAAGCTTGCGCGAAGTATAAAAGTTTGAGGAGATAGGTTTTCGTTGGTCAGAAAATTAGCCTTATTGATATGAAATGTTTCGCAGAATCGATGGCTTTTGGTGTAATTTTCTCTGTTAACCTTCTTACCATAGACATTGTTTGAATTCGTAAGTTTGAATAAATGTCATCCTCCAGAGTGAACAAACGTGTGGCTGCTAATTGGTTTCTTTAATGCTCCTTCCATCTACATTACCCTCTTATGAAGCAGCCTATACATGGGTGGTATATACATCGTTACTTTAAATAATAGATTATACCCAAAATACTGTTCGAGTCTAGTGTCAGACTTTTGTAAATAGTGCGAGATTACTGATTTACTTCTATTTTTCCGCTAACTAGGGTTGTACTGGCATTTGCGCGTTTATTAACCTTAGAATGCATCTACGGAAACAAAGATACAGGCTTTGAATTAGGAGTTGTCAGTACTTTATATCAAAATATTCAGTCATTCATAAGGATCCCCAAGTACTGCATTACATGGTATTAATCATATTTGTTAAGGAAAATTGCTAATCGAAGGAAAGGCTAGCTAATATCTAAACAGCTGTCTGCAGTGCTTCTTTGGCCTATCGTGAAGCGCTATTTCACCTATGACTATCTCATTGATAAGGTCCTTAAAAATGAGGCGCTCAACATCCAAGATGAGACCTTGAACGTGACTGCTATCATTCACCCAATCTTCAGATTTATGCATCAAATCTGCAGTTAAGAGTTTGGTCGTTTGATCCTCGTCATCAGTGCAATTGCTCTTGTGTACGCTGCAGATTCGATCTATCTCCAGATATACTTCTTTCAGAAATCTTTGTTTTCTCATGCCTGTCTTCTCCCCTATAAGTAACCTTCCAGAATATATTTTGCGGACCAATATATCATTGACAACATCGAAGATTATCTTTCTATGGACTTTCTCCTTCACCAGCAGTCTACTGGTCTTTTCTAGGAGTTGCCGGTTTGACTGATCCAAGGTGTCTTCTGGTTGTTCGAGGATATTGAACATCTCGGAATTAATCATATGGCTTGAAGAGTGGAGGTGATCATTTGTTGGAATGAAGCTTGATTCTTTCACAACTCCTAATGCCACAAGTATCTTGTCAACATATGTCTGATCCAGATTCGTTGTGTCATATGGTAGATCTTTTTGTCGTCCAACAGTTTCATCCGTTTCAGTAATTGAGAGTCTTTGCTGCAAAGATGAGCTTTTCGAGTCTAACTTTTGATTGCTCATGTATCCACTATCAGATCTCCTGCAACTTGTTATATCTTTGTGACGCCATTCTGTTTCAGCGGACGTTGGAATTTCATCCTCTGTTGGATGCAAGATAACAAATATCAGTCAGCTGCTCTATTTTTCTTTTAGCTCATAATATAGAACTGAACAAAACTGTACAATGACTAGTTCGTTTGTTCTCGTACAATAAGTATATCTTCCCTGTTACCTTTCCTTTTGGACTATGGCTGCAGTAGTGTAAGAATCAAGTGATTTCAGTTAATGATGGATAAATCTGTTCGAGTACTACAGTGATCATTGTTGATGACAATAAATGGATTGAGGATGTTTCATGGTGTCTGCTATCTTGCAATTATATATTACAGCTAAAGTTTCTGTTTCGGTATGCTAATTTATAGATGGGCTTATTAACAGCCTAGAAAGAGTTATGTATGCCTACTCGATAAACTACAAAGCCCCACCGCTCTATCTATCTAAATGTTTTGACCAGCATTGTTTTCTGAAATAAATGATCACTTGTTATAGTTTTGTAAGATTTGCATATCATAGAACAGTACCTCTGAAACTTCTTGATGTCTTTTTCACCGGTGATGGTGAATCTTCACTGTAAAACGTGTCATCAAGCACTGAGACTGGACTTGGCTGTTCGTGCGTGTTTGTTATTTCCATTGAAGGCCTGTGTTCTTCAGCTGATTCTGAATTCTGTGGGCATAAATGGAAATTGTGTCAAGTATTAAGGTAAAGTAAGAAGCCAAATCAAACAGGTGAGTTATAAACTTTTGCATACCCTTTTTTGTTTGGCATGTAGGTTAGCTGAGGAAGCCAAACGCACGATCCCTGAGTCTGTCTCTGATATTATGCTATTGTTACTTTCTGATTTCAAGGAGATTGAATCCCCTAGATAACTCTTTGTCTCACTACCAATCTCACTTAATTTGTCATCCTTTAGCTGCAAACTTGTGTTCTTCGACTGGTGTTTCCTGTTTGGGTGAGTTGCTTCCATTAGTTTCTTACGGGGATTCTTCTCAGGCCAGCCTGAGTCTGATGATGGAGTTATGGGCCGTTCTTCTCTCCCGAGTTTATTCTGATGTATTCTTAGGCCAGCCGCCCCCAAACTCTTGCTTGAGGTGGTGCATTTTGCTGCCTTCATGTGTTGTGTTATTGCCAATGTTCTCCCCAGTTCTGAACTTCTCTGATCGGCCTTCTTGTTTGAGGTTGGAGAATTATCCTTACCATCCCTGTTGTCGTTTTTTGGTGCAAGATATGAAGGTCCACTCACTCTGGGGGATTTAGGATCCCGAGTTTCACTTTGTTTCTTGGGAAGGTAATTACTCTTACTGTTCGTCCGTGCAGGTATGTTAGCATTTTGATCAGAATGGCTCTGTTCTGGCCTACCTCTCATCTGCAGCTTGGACTCACCAGTATCTCCATGTTTATCTGCTGTCTCTTTTGTCTTGTGCATCGCGTCTAGTATCTGTTTTAGAGCCCTGAGATTTTTATCTGATTTCCTGAATTCAAGCTCAGTAACCCTCTTCTCAATCTCTCCGTAAACTGAAAAGGACTTATCCTGGACATTTTCTTGGTCGTTCTTAGCCTGCAAATACGTTTTAGGAAGATCTTGAGTTGTTGGACCCGGCATTTTCATACTTGCTGGTTTCTTCTGAGAATTGGCGTCGGGCAACTTCTTTGACGGTGTGGTGGGATCGTTTTGTATAACACGGGGCGAGGCTGTAACTTGATTCTGCTTGCTCTCCTTGGTCTTTGAGATGAATTGCGAGTGAAGAGCTTCTTTGTAGAATGATTTCACTGTCGGTGTACTGCTCTCCACTGGGATAGAATAATCAGGAAAAACATCCAAACCCATCAGCTTTGTTACAATACTGGCTGATCTAGAGTGAGTTCCTGGCGATGAACTATCATGGTTCAGTTTTGAATGGATTACTGAACACTTCCCGGAAGTGACTTTACTGTCTAATGACAATCGCGGTATTGACTTGAGCGGTGGCGGCTTGTGCACTTCTATTCCATCGTAAGAGAAACGGGCTGGTAATATAACTCTCTCCTCCTTGGAGATCTTTCTATATTCTTGCACCTTAACAAGGGTTTGATCTGATCTCTCATAGACAGTTGTTTTGTGCTTTTTGGGTTGAAGTGACCGCACAGGCCTTGGAGAGTCCACGTGCTTTATCGAATTGCTCCTCCTCTCATCATCACCCAGGGACTTGGACTTAACAGACAATTCAACAACTTCTCCAACTTTTGAGACTTTCTTTTCACTTCGAAGATCTTGGGATGAAGGTTGTTGTTCTTTCCTGGGTTTGATCTGCATTGTTCTTTCGGTGTTAATGTCTCTGGCTGCTTCTGGCTGAGCTGGCCTGTTATAATCCCGTGATGAGAATACAGATGAAGAGGAAGACGAATAAGAGGCTCGGGGTGATTCACTGGAGATTCTCGAGTTGACCTGTCTTCGGAGATCTTTTTCCTGCAAATGTGAGTAACTTAGTTGCATCAAGTTTAAAACAGAACTAAAGTTGCGTATATTCTGAAATAAAAGCATGCTCGTACCATGATAGCGTTCTTTGCATATTGGGGATCCATTTGGTAGTTCACACCTTGGAAAGAAAAACACAAAGTAAGATTCAACTTTGGAAACTCATGTCTGAATGCTTACATTAGGTTTCTGCGTACTTGAAATCTTGTTTGATGCAATACCTTACAGTGGATGCTTAACATAAAAAGTCAGAACATGTGCTCACAAATTAGTGAGTTACCTTGCCGTAGTTGCATTTTCTGATCATGAATGTTCTTCTTACGCCTGCTTGTTAGGAAATGTTGGCGGTCGAAGATTTGAAGTATTCCCTTCATGCAGCCGATCTGCTTGCGCAAATCTCTGTAATCCGCTCCTTGAGACGACATTATCTTTGCAAGGTACGTCTTATTTCTTCTCGATTTCAGAACGAAGGAGAATGTAATAAAGAAAGACGTGCTTATTTAGCTGCTTCTCTGGCCTTCGTTACGCTGGTGCAGTTCCATCATAAACCGATGATAAGCACAACCTGAATGAAGATTTTACACGCAGACAAATGAAAGTTAGGTAGTTGTTTGCCAAGAAAGAGTTGAATCATATTGATGCCAATGTGATGAAATTACTCTGAAAGTCAGGAGGAGACAGAGCACTTACATAGGAGGGTGAAAATCATTTACATCTGATGAATAGAGAACCACTGCTTCCATGCATCAAAGGTTAGACATACACAGCTCTCTCGCATGATACTGTCGCAAGAAGGGACTGAATATGGACCCAGAAATCAGTTATTACCACCGTCCCAGAAACATGTTATCTATATACTGTGGCTCTTGGTAAGAAAACGACTGAAAGCATTAACTTCTTTGCGTTTTTCTGTACGTAATTTACTGAGGCAATTTAACTCGATACGTTTTCTCTCTTTTGGCTCTCTTCAGGGAAGGAAAAGAAAAAAAGAAAAGAAAAGACTACTGCTGTGTTAAAGCTATGATCTTTATGAAGGAAATTGAAGTTCTATATATACATAAAGGTATGTTCTTTATTTATTTATTTATTTATTTTCTTTCAATGAGAGAATGTGGGTCAGATCTAGTGTGAATATGTGGGCCATATTTTTCAATAGTCAATTTCTTTTTTTTTTTCCCTTTAATTATTCTTCCATGTGGACAATGGTAATGCTTGTGGGTGGAGCCTTGGAGGGAGACCTCCCTTCTCTACTTAGGCCATGTGGGTGTGTGTCAGAAAAGTGGGATTGGTTGTGTGTTGTGTAGCGTTAGGGGCCAACCCTTTTGGGTCCAAACCACTTTTCTAACTTGGTTTCTTTGTCCAATCATTACCTAACTCAGAGATGATGGAATACATAGTAGTGAGATATACTACTGAAGAAGCTATTAGGAATCATTACAGTATTTGGTAATTCTCTTCATTCAATGAGATTTTTAACTTCACTTTCACTGCCGTATTTTTCTGGTAAAAGATGATCTTCTTGCCCTATTACTCACTTGGCTGTAGTTGAAATTTTTGTATTGTGTTAGTTGAAAAAGGGATGGACAGTTTCTGCCTCAAAGTAGTTCTCAGATATACCATGCTTGATTTCTTCAGGAAGTTCACTTAATATACAATAATACACCATTGAAATGAATTAGTTAATGATATATTCCTCTTGCATGTCGCTAATTAATGTAGTGTTATGGTTATGTCTTGGATTTAGGAGCATATGGCCACACTTTTCCCCGATTATTAGGAATATTTATTTCTGTCATACCTAATAGATTTGAATTTTCAGCCTAATATCAATAATTTAATATTTGTCTTGGGAATTTTGTTTTTTAATTGATAAAATTTGAAAGTAGGAAGAGAGAGATCATATATGTCCGATAACTCTCCTATTTAGAGTTGTAAGATTGAATTGAAACTAACGTAGCGATCAAATGTCCTTATATGCGAACTCAACGAATGTGATAGTTTTTTTTTTTTAATAATAGTGTTACAATTGTCTACAGTTAGCATCTTTGATTTGTTTGGACCAAAATTTGCAATAACGTTGGGTACATGTGCATTGCATTGCATAGCATGCATAGAAAAGAAATAGAAATTTTTTTTTTACATTAAATGCTAATATGGCCAGTTTTCTCCAGCTAATAATTTATTATTATTATTATATTAATATTTTTTTTATCTGCTTTTAACACGAAGTATACCTCTAAGAAAAAGGGGTGAAGTTTCTTTTGAGGTTCAAGTGCTTATATGATTGTATGCTTATAATAAAATAAATAATAATGGAATGATTGAGTATGCAAACAGAATGACCTTTCATGTTTGCGTATTAATTTCAAAATATTTGACTTTAAGCAAAATCAATTATAGAAAATTTTTTAATGAATTGACGTGGCTATGCCATGCATGATCACGTGGATGAAGTAAATAAGTCTCATGAGGGTTGTTCTCCATATAATAGCTTCCATACTATCTTCCAAGAAACTCTACCCTATTAGTCTCCACTGCCATGGCCACATGATAGATAGATAATCAACAAATAATAAAATAAAAATAGAAAAAAAAAATTAATCAACCATGTCCTTATTCAAACCATTTCTAGATTATTTCCCTCTAAATAATGAGATGGTTGAAAAAAATAATTTAAGATAGCGTGGCCTTTAGTAAAAGTGGTATCCCTTTTTTACTATGGAAGTCAATTATTCACAATTCTCTCTTTTAAGTGAGAAATTGATGGCATAAGTAAAGGATGGAAAGTGTATCCATTATTGGGTATGAATCTCTCTTTGCTTGTTGGCCAAAGCGCAAATGAATAGTATATATCTTGCTTTGGAGTACGTTATTACTATTATTATTTAGCAAACTAGGAAAAAAATTGTAATTGAAGCCACTTAATATTTCGAGGAAATGGGTAAACTTTATGAAATATAATTTTGGAAAGAAATATATCTCACTCTTGAGATAGAGGGAGAAGAGAGAGCACATGCCAAGTGGTTGGAAATGAATTCATCCACTGTCATTGTTTTCATTAGATACATAGGGATCTGTGTGTAATAACCAAGAAATTGCAGCAATGTGGTACGTTAAAAAAAAAAAATAAAAAAAAAAAATATCTACATAGGAAGATGTCATGGCTTTTACATTCTTAAAATCTTGAACTGGAAGATATATGTTTTTCTCATTTCGATTTTCGTGTAAAAATTAGTTCAAGTGGAAATTAAAAGCCTACGAATGGGTCGTGAAGATTTCCAAGATCATCAATGTGAATTATAATAATTATTGGTCTATATCATGCTGAATACTACTGTTACATGTTTTTTTTTAATTCCTTGTTTTTAGAAGTTCGTCTTCCCACATTATATTTTTTAAAGATTTTCTTCTTTTCATTTTAGAACAGTGGATGAATTGAGTCAAATTGTCATCTGAATTGTTGCTATTCCCAATTTATCTATATTATAATTATTGCTTTTTTTTTCTTTTTTTCTTTTTTTATGTTTTGGTTTCATTATTCCAAACCAACTAGTGTTATCAATTCTTCCATTAAAAAAGATATTACTATTAGAGCTTAGGTCAACACATCATGTAGACATATACTCACGACAATAAGTGAATTCACATCTAAGATTAGATTATAGGGATAAAATCTAAAATGGTCCCCTAATGTTTATCCTATAGATCAATTTAGGCCTCGATGTTTCGCCCGAACCAATTTAGTCCTCAATGTTGTCGATTTTGAACCAATTCGATCATTTTGTCACGATAAACGTCAATTTTAACGGAAATCTCGCACATGTCTTACAATAAATCATGTCTAGGTCGATAAAATTGAAATGGTTACTGAAATTAGTGCAAAAACTAAATCCGAACATAAGCTCCAAATCGTCTGTTTCGTCGAGCTTCATTGACAGTAGAAGAAAACAGTACGAATTCCAAATCCTTCAAATATTCCAAATTTTAATCCATACATGATTTAATATGGGGCACGTGTGGGATTTTCGTTAAAATTGACGTTTATCGTGACGAAAGAATCAAATTGGTTCAAAATCGATAACAATGGGGACTAAATTGGTTCATGCGAAACATCGATGACTAAATTGGTCCTTATGGTAAACATTATGGACCATTTTAGGGTTAACAACTTAGACTAAGGCCGCATATTGAAAATAAAATATATAAATTTGGAAATATGATACACTTGATAAAAAATTTAAAAATAAAAAAATTGTAGCATATTATATTTATATCTATTCATATTTAAATTATTATATTTATATCTATATATTTTTTAATTCCAACAATTGCATGTTACGATAAATTGAAAATGTAGAGTAAACTGAATAAAAAAAAAGTTTTCACATTTAGATTTCAAATATTCTGAAAAAAAAAAAAGAAAGAAAAGAAACACTGTGGTTCGCATAGGCACCACATTTCTGTACAAGAACTTTGTAATGATTACGAAAGCTCATAATAATTTAAAAGTTGAACCATACAAGTCATTAAAACATGCCTCGATCATCTGTCATATCAATAATTATAGGCAAAATTATAATTCTACGTCTGCTTGCGTTTTTTGGACACTATGTTTGATAATTGTAAAAGTAGGTCACTAACTTTGTATGTCAAAACAATTTTGGGTTGTGTTTTCCATTTTGGGTCACTAAGTATATATTTTTCGATTTTATGTTACTAAGTATCATTTTTTCAATTTTGGTCAATTTTTAATAAGCCAAATGAGTGACCCAAAATTCAAAAATTGATACCTAATGAACCAAAATCGAAGAATATATAGTGACCAAAAATTAAAAACATAACCAAAACTTGTTTTAGTATACAAAGTTAGTGACCTATTTTTGCAATTATCAAACATAGTGACCCAAAAACGAAAACATGTATACTTTGTGACCCAATTTCATAATTTTGCCATAATTATACGTATGAAAAATCATATATTCATACTTCGACTAGGAGGAAAATGTACAAGCAAAAAACTATAACCAAGAAGATATATATAAATTATTTATTAGGTTCTGTCGCGACTTAGTCATAGTGTTAAATATCATAACTTCACATGCTATCCCACATCGATTAAATCGGGACAAATTGACTAGTATATAAGTTGGTGGGTCACTCCACCTATCACCAATTGGTTTTAGGATGGAAGCCCACAACTTATGTGGTCAACTCTCCTCCTATACGGGCCCGTATGCGTAGGCCCGATCCCGAATTTAACACATACGCATGCACAAGAACATACACATGCATGAATAATTGCCATCTCATTAAAATACATATAGGAGAAGTTTTCTATCATTTGTTCATCAGTCATAGGTCTTATTCATGGAATGAAAGGTCAGTCAGTATATATACGATTTTTTTTTTTATATACCAATATCAAGAAGAAGAGAAAAAGGAAACACACAATAAGTACAAAGGGTCGGTCACATGCAATATTATTCGAAATAAACGAACCGTAAGTCTAATTCATAAAATGAAATATATTCCAATTGTCCAGTTTGATAGCAATATATACATTCGTATCTAACCTCTATAAAGTGTACTGTGATGCGATGGGATTGCTAACTTAAGTAAATGGTCCAATTCGACATTAAAATGCTTTCGTCTTTTATTACAAAAATGTAGCAACTTAGTGCCTTGGATTTAGGGTTTTCTTCATTTTATTTCGATGAGTATAAGGTACTCTTTGTTCGTGGCCGACATGTAAATCTCAACATCTTATTACAAGATAACGTATTTTTCTCTTATTTGGACAAATCCAGCATTACCAAGGACGAAACTTTTTTGTTGACGTCGTCGTATATTCCTCCAAAAAAATTTACCATTTTTCTGAATCATCTAATATATTGATATCGCTTATATATCATATCAGTCATTTTTTTTTCCAACTTACCATTCACTATAGACAATAAGTTGACATCGCTCTATTAAACTAAAGTGAGTACCCAAATCGATATTTTTACCGTTAAGCCTTTAAAGTAGCTTGAGGAATTTTCCTTTTAATATCAAATTATGACACCCCAAGTCAGAAGGCTTGTTGAGTTGTGTTAAAAAGTAGGATCTGAGGGGGCAAAGTGGGTCAGATGAGAACGATGGGTTCGGACCAGATGGGCTAGAGGATGAACCCAATTGCTGGGGGTAGCTAGCTAGAGCTTGAAGGATGCAAAGCTCGACGAACCCCACCAATAATGCCATCGTTTTTGGTCAACTAGTGGTACAAATAATTGTTCAAGAACTATTTAGGCAACCAATAATTTTTTTATTTTTTTTTTAAATTTTGAAAATCAAAGGGTGGTGGGTGATGGTAGTGTAATGATGTTTTCTTGGCACTTACTGTACGTACTACTAGGGAATGTGCAATAGCAACTAAATTCTCAAATCTCTACTGACCTAACTAAGCCAATGATATGAAGACAAAATGAAAATCGAAGATAATTGATGTAATTCGAATGCCCATCGGAGGTTTTTGACATTTGATATACATACTATATATCGTAATATTAAACTATACAAGTGGTTATGATAAAATCAAACCATATTCAATTATAGTGATTAGATTCCGAAGACGAAAATATATAAGCTCAAAATTAATAATATTTAAAAATAAAATTATCGGGTTTTCGAAATATCTAACATCGGGTAAAAGAAACCAAGTCCATGCTTGATTGGTGGTCGTTCATCATTCGTAGTCGCAAAGTTTATTATTTTAGTTTAAGGCCTTATTGTTTCGAACGAAATTTCATTAATGAAAATGAATTTAAAAGAGTCTAAAAAATTCGTGAAATTTATTTTGTAACATTTGACTATCATGATGGAAGAAAGCTCCCAAGAGAGAAATAAAAGGCAAATGGAAAAAAAAGAAAAAAGAAAAACAAGACCTAAAGAAACCAAGATTCAGAGTTTGAACACAAAGAACTAAAGAATCTTTCACAAATCAATCTAAAACTCTGTAATAATGACTATTAAGTTCAAATTTGCAGTAGTTTTTGCTTTTATCTTCTTGAAAAAATGACACTTCCTAAAGTCCAATTAAGAGGACATAAATCTTAATTCATTGAGAGTGCGAAGTCAATAATCACTAAGTTTGCAGTAATTCGAATATGAAATAGAATTTCTCCATGTAAATGTCTTTTTTTTTTTTAGAATTAAATATTAAGATGATTAATCGATGTAATTTTCATTTATTAAAACGGTTAGTTAATTTGAAAATCGCAAAGGCCCATTATTGAAGCATCTTTTAAATATCTGCCTTCAGCCCCACCGCAGACCATTCAATCATTCTCTCGATCTGTGGGTGAGCTGAGCTTGGATCTGACGCTAAGAACCACAGATAGGGTACGTCGAATTCGAGTTTGTTTGTTTTGCGTTTCGTTTTCCCAATCGTCTGCGTTCAAACGATTTGAGCACAGAAAATTCCGTTAATGCGATTGCTTGTCATCGGATTTTGATTCATTATGCCCAATTTTGCTCAAATTTCATGTGGATCGACGCTGCCATGTTAATTTCTCTATTTCCCCTCGCATTCTCATCATGTGATTCGGATTTTTTTTTTTTTTTTCGTAATAAATGGATCTGTTCAAATATCCATTGATGGATCGTTTTATTTCCGCTTTGCTTGACGGAGTACGATTTGGTATGCTTGGCTGTGGAACTCTTGAAGATTCCGACCGATTGTTTTACCCATTAGACTAGTTTTATATTAATATGTTAATTCCAATTGCTTCTTTCTTTAATATTGAGATGCCATGTCTTGACGTTGTGCAGATTTCTTTAATATTGAGATGCCATGTCTTGTCGTTGTGCAGATTAACTTACGCCGGGAAAATGGGCCGTGGAGTTAGTGCTGGTGGTGGGCAGAGCTCGCTGGGTTACCTATTTGGTGGTGGTGAGGCGCCAAACAACTCTCAAGCAGCAGCTGCAGCACCAGCACCAGCGGTAGCAGCAGCGTCGAAAAGTTCCAACACCGACCCTAAGCCATCTGCTAGTTCCCCTCCCGTCGATGACGGCAAGAAGACGCCAGCTGGTGTTCCCGGGAGTGCCACAAACAACTACTTCAGAGCCGATGGGCAGAATTGTGGCAACTTCTTAACGGTATGTGATGCTTCTGCAACCTCCATCTCTTCATAGTTCTTGTGCGACTTTGGCTATGTTTTGCTGACCCTTACGGCTTATACTGTGATTAAATGCTTAATCCGTGTTGGGGGGCATTGATTCTTCTAGTATTGGGTTAAAGACACATTTGATTCACTTTGAAGCTTCTTGCTATGTGTATGTGTGTGTCATTGTTGCGTTATTATTGTAGGAGAGGCCATCAACAAAGGTCCATGCTGCCCCAGGTGGCGGCTCTCAGCTCAACTACCTCTTTGGGGGCGATGGCAAATGATAGCCTATGCTTCCTTCTATCACAGCCAATTCGCATGAATCGTCTTCCTTCTGCTTTTCAGTAATTGTTTTTCTATGTGCTGATCTTTAAAATCAAACGATGTTTGGATTCTTGAAAAATCTTGGATGTACCCCTAAAACTATCCTTCTATCTTTCAATGCACAACAATGTTGTAATAGACTACTCATTCAGCTTCAAGACTATGACAGACAATCTCCATTTTTGCCCTAAGGAGGGATACGATGATGTAGGAACAAGAGGATAGTATAATAGAATATGCTGTAAAAAAAAAAACTAAAGCTGTGAACCCATTAACAAAAAAACTAGAACACTTCATTCAAATCTCAAATTGGAATTAAACATCATTCAATCTTAAAACCCACATAAAAAGAGTCTTCCCATCACAAAACTCAAGCAAAAGGACGAACCCTAAACGAGTCATAAACACAAACAAAATACCATTTTTGTTGTTCTTCCCTCAACAAACGATGATACTGGGAAGAAAAAAACTCGACCCAAATCCTCAAAATCCGAGCTTGGTGCGGCGCCAATGGCGACGCTTAGCGTTGTAGCGAATGGTGTTGTCCGTACGCATGCGGATCCAATAAGGTATAGGCCTGTTTTGCCTCTGCTTCTTGGCGAGCTTCTTCTTAATCATGAATGTCTTGTGCGACGGCTGCAGTAAATCATTAAGAAATAATCATTCAGTCAACCAAATGAGAAAGGATTCATCAATATTAGATAGAATAATGGAAAGAGAAAAAAAAGGGAGAGAGATTGGCAAACCATTGTTGAGATACGAGGAGTTCGAGATGTCGAGCTAGGGTTCGGAATCGCACGATGATGATGAGAAGAGGAAACGGCACAACGTAGACCTTTACATATGCGTGTGGTAAATGGACTGACCTACTACCTCTTTTTACTTGTTGGGCTCATTTAATAGATAAGTGGGCTTAGTTGTTTCAAGACCCAAAATGGGATAAAATCCAAAATGGTCCATAATGTTTAGCTTATATATCAATTTAGTTCTTTATGTTTCGCCTGAACTAATTTAATTCTCAATATTGTCGATTTTGGATCAATTTGGTCCTTCCGTCACGATAAACGTCAATTTTAACGGAAATCTTACGCATGCCTCACAATAAATCGTGCATTGATCGATAAAATTGAAATGATTACTGAAATTAGAGCACGAAACTAAAAATATCCGAATATGAACTCTAGATCATCTGCTTCGTCGAGCTTCATTGATAGTAGAAGAAAGCAGTACGAACCCCCCAAATCCTGCAAATATTCTAAAATTCGATCCATACATGATTTAGTATGTGCCACGTGTGAGATTTCTGTTATAAATGACTTTTATCGTGGCGGAATGACCAAATTGGTCCAAAATCGACAATATTGGGGACTAAATTGGTTTAGGCAAAACATCGATGACTAAATTGATCCATATGATAAACATTGTGGAACATTTTGGATTTTATCCCACCCAAAATTGTTCATTCATTCATTTTTTTTGTAACGCCGCGAACCCCATAAGAGATAGGTAAACTCATGCCAATGCAATAGCCTACAAACAACAGTGAAAGTTAAGCCACACTAGGCAAGCCCTGGTGACAAGCTCATGTGAAATTAGATGTATAAATAGACTAGTCTTAACAAACTCCTAGAGTGTCCATAGACAAAGATTTCGTCAATTCAAATTTCATGATTAGGATAAGAATCGAACCCAAGACCTTCTGTTCTAAGTAAGGATGGTTTTACCACCACTAGAGTAATGATTATTTATTTAAAATTGCACCTCTCACTATACTTGCTATTTATAAATACTATACAAAGCACAAAAACCCGATATATCTCTATTTCAATCAATGATTCAATCATCCGGTGAAGTGGTTGAGTTGTGGTTAACATCTCCATATAGAGCTTGCGGATTCGAATCTACTTAAACTCCTTAACTATTATAGTCTGTGTGAAATTTAGACGAAACACTTACGTCTGGATTAGTCATGCTAAAAATCGGAGTCATCCAATAGTTATATAAGTGGATTTAGATCCACCTGTAGCTAAAGTTAATATGAGTGTAGGAACTGACCGAAGTTAGTACCGATGTAAAAAACTGTTGTGGGAGGATACGTCATGACATAAAAAAAGAGGAAAAAAAATTATCCCAAAAAAACACTGGACACTTGTCACGTATCAGCCAAAAGAATCACGATCATACAAAAGATGAAGTATCATAACCTAGAAATTAAATCATAACTTAGTAGTACGTTGCAAGTAATGTTCTTCCCATTAAATTCATTACATCATACATTCTTTTTCTTTTCTTTTCTTTTCCAATTACTTAATGCAAAGAGTTATATGCTTACGTAAGTAAAAGCACATCCATTAATGTCTCCATACAATAATCCATTTATCTTCTAAACAAAGCAACACAAAAGCACTCTAATCATAATCACACCACAAGACTCCAAACGTCGCCATATAAATACTTTAAGACTCCACTTCGTTTTTGCCAACAACGAATTCAATATATTTCGTTGTCCTCGTCATACTATAAATAAAACCCTCGCCATTAATCTATTAATAGGAAAGACAATACATAAATATACTTAAATATAAAGCAAAGTTTGTGAGGAAATGTCACTCACTCTCTTGAAGAAGGTCGCAGATAATAAGATCACATTACTATTCGTAGTGTTTTTTTTTGAGCTTCACTTCAACAACAGAAGCATACGATGCGCTCGATCCCAACGGTAATAACTGTAAAGTGGGATATAATCAGTTGGACATCCGATGGCTACGTGGTAAGTATTCATTCCCCTTGTCCGAAAAAAAAAAGGATCATTGTCTCCCCTTCTTCCCCGCCGGCCTAACCGAAAAATCGACAGGCCGTCATAACGCTGCTCAACTACCAACAGTACCGCCACATTCAGTCGCCGGGCTGGGCCCTAGGCTGGACCTGGGCCAAGAGAGAGATCATATGGAGCATGTCGGGCGGTCAAGCCACGGAGCAAGGCGACTGCTCCAAGTTCAAGCAGAACATCCCCCACTGCTGCAAGAGGGACCCGACCGTCGTGGACCTACTGCCGGGTGCGCCCTACAGCCAGCAGATCGCCAACTGCTGCAAGGGAGGTGTGCTCGACTCGTGGGCCCAGGACCCGGTGGGGGCCGCCACTTCCTTCCAGGTCACGGTGGGCTTGGCGGGGACCACCAACAAGACGGTTAGGATTCCGAAGAACTTCACCCTGAAGGCCCCCGGGCCGGGCTACAGCTGTGGGCCCGCGAAGCTCGGGAGGCCCTCCAAGTTCGTCTCGCAGGACGGGAGGAGGGCTACGCAGGCGATGAGTATGCGGTTTTTGTTTGTTGTTCTTCCTTTTTTTTTTTTTTTTTTCGGGGCGGAAATGTTTTGAGATTTTGGCGTTCTTCTCTTCTGCTACTGCAGTGTCGTGGAACGTTACGTGTACGTACTCGCAGTTTCTGGCGCAGAAAACTCCGTCTTGCTGCGTCTCGCTCTCGTCGTTCTATAATGATACCGTCGTACCGTGCCCGGCCTGTACTTGCGGGTGTCCGAATAACCTTACTCGGCCCGGGAGTTGCGTAGAGTAAGTTATGATCGTAAACGCATCCATTTTTTTGTTGAGAATTTCTATTTTATCCCATATCGGATAATTCAACTCACTCGACTCACTTAATATACTCAAGAGGCATCTTCACCTATCATCAATTGATTTTAGGATGAAGCTCTCGATTCTTAATATTTTCTAATATCATTGACACATCGTCGCTTAGATATTAACTACTTTTTTTCGTCCCATATGTTAGGGGGTGATAATTTAAAATATCTTGACGTCATTTAATTGCTTCAGTTTTGAGAATTAATCTAGTTAAATTGCAACACCGTAATTTGGGTAACATTTAGTCTCATTAACGACACTAACTCTCAAAATTGAAGCAATTTAAGGACTTCATTTAATTGCTTCAGTTTTGAGAATTAATCTAGTTAAATTGCTAACACCTAATTAGAGTGTCATTTAGTCTCATTAACGACACTAATTCTTAAAATTGAAGCAATTTAAAGACGTCATTTAATTGCTTCAGTTTTGAGAATTAATCTCGTTAAATTGCAAAACCGTAATTTGGGTTTCATAAAACGGTCACGTAAGGATTTATCTTCAAATTATAAGCAACTCCGACGCCACGTGGGATTTGTTCCTAAATTATTTGGCTTGTTCTGATCACGTCTCGAAGTTACGACCTAGGATTATGTTTCCGATACACAGTATCCTTAAATTGTTTCAATTTTGAAAGGCTACCTCATCATTTGGGTTCTTTAAAGACCCCAACCCTCTTAACTTACAAAACGAAAAAAAAAAAGTTAAGCTCATAAGATTACGTGAATTTTCACACAATTCTTTATTTTTTTTCTATTGCGCAGTCCGAAGTCGCCGCACCTCGCTTCGGTGGTGTCGAGCACGGGAAGACCAACGGGTTGAACCCTCTGGTCCGATGCACGAGCCACATGTGCCCCATAAGGGTACACTGGCACGTGAAGGTGAACTACAAAGAGTATTGGCGGGTTAAGGTCACCATAACCAACTTCAACTACCGCATGAACTACACCAAATGGAACTTAGTCGTCCAACACCCCAACTTCGACAACCTCACCGAGACATTCAGCTTCAACTACAAGCCACTCAATCCCTACCAACACATCAGTCAGTCCCTATCCCTAAAATTCATACTAATAAATAATTAAGCTTATTTATATGATGATATTGGTATTAACATAGATAATTTTATGATGATCTTACGACAGATGATA
Organism: Lindernia subracemosa; assembly: GCA_028392965.1. Lineage (NCBI taxonomy): Eukaryota > Viridiplantae > Streptophyta > Magnoliopsida > Lamiales > Linderniaceae > Vandellia > Vandellia subracemosa. Next base: position 693,749 of record JAQPCC010000105.1, read on the forward strand.
CGGCGATGTTGTGGGGCGTCAAGTACTACAACGACCTGCTGATGCAGGCGGGCCCGTCGGGGATCGTCCAGTCCGAGCTATTGTTTAGGAAGGAAAAATCGAGGTTCACTTTCGACAAGGGATGGGCTTTTCCGAGGAGGATATACTTCAACGGCGATAACTGCGTTATGCCGCCGCCTGATGCGTATCCGTATCTGCCGAACGATGCTCCTGCTGGTTTAAGACGACGGGTTTTTTTCCTCGTACCGACGATGATCGTCGCGGTCTTACTGCGTACGTCCTGTTGAGTTTTATTACATCGTGTATCCCATGATTTAAGTTATTGTATTTTTGCTAAAATTTAAAAAATATTGACGTTGTTAGCAAAACCATCGATATTAATTCTCTTATGATCCATGCATTCCATTCCAAATCTGCACAAACACCTAACAATGTTAATTTAGGTGGAATAGTCATACAACATGGTATCAGATTTCAAACTAAGAGAAGTTATGGATATGAATTCTTACGACCACCTATTTAAGAAAAATTATACGTCTAAGATTATATAAGAAATAAATCAGTGTAGACGTGAATGAGTATTGGAAATAAAGCGTATAAAATTAAAATATAATATACTCTCTTAATGCTTAATCTTTTCGGTGAAATATTTATTCAAGCGATATTAAGGAGTTCAAGTGGAATCGCTTAACAATTTTAATTATATATAGTTACTCACTTGAAAAATTAACCTTCTAAAAAAAAATTAAAGTCTATAACAAACGAAAAATAACCACTCCCTAAAGGAAAACAAAAAAGGTTAAAAACAAAAATAGCACAAAGGCGCACCACAAAGAGCGGGGCAACGACCATTTCTGACCCTCAAATGCAACTCTTATTTATCTCAACCTTAAACTCTAACTATAATCGAACAACTACTTCTATTAATAACGTTAACAAACTTACTTTAAACACAAATAGTTTCTCTAACAAAAAACACTCTTACACACACTTTCATCGTCAATTCAATGGCTGCATCAACACCATTACTCAAAGACGAGCTGGACATTGTAATACCGACCATACGAAACCTCGACTTCCTAGAAATGTGGCGTCCATTCTTCCAGCCCTACCATCTCATCATCGTCCAGGACGGCGACCCGTCGAAGACCATCAAAGTGCCCGAGGGGTTCGATTACGAGCTCTACAATCGAAACGACATTAACCGAATCCTCGGGCCCAAAGCATCGTGCATTTCCTTCAAGGACTCGGCTTGCAGGTGCTTCGGCTACATGGTGTCCAAGAAGAAGTACATCTACACCATTGACGACGATTGCTTTGTAAGTAGTTTGTCGTCGTCTTGGACCTTCTTGCAGGCTTTCCTAGTATGTTTTATTAGTGCATGTAATAATAATATTGATGATTTGAATAGGTTGCAAAGGATCCGTCGGGAAAAGACATAAACGCCCTCGAGCAGCACATCAAGAACCTCCTCAGCCCGTCGACTCCCCTCTTCTTCAACACGCTGTACGACCCGTTTAGGGACGGGGCGGACTTCGTCCGCGGGTACCCTTTCAGCCTCCGCGAGGGCGTGCCCACCGCCGTGTCTCACGGGCTGTGGCTTAACATACCCGATTACGACGCCCCCACTCAGCTCGTCAAGCCGCGGGAGAGGAACAAGATGTACTAATCATTATATGTTCCTCTTAGATATATATTATTTTCTTCATTTTTTCTCAAAATTTGTAAGGCTCAATATGTATCATTGATATTTTGTTATATAGCTATGTGGACGCAGTGCTGACTATACCGAAGGGCACTCTCTTCCCCATGTGCGGGATGAACTTGGGCTTCGACCGGGACCTTATTGGGCCGGCAATGTACTTTGGGCTCATGGGAGACGGCCAGCCCATCGGGCGTTACGACGATATGTGGGCCGGTTGGTGCATTAAGGTGCGTACGTATAATCAAATTCTAATACTATAGCATCAAGATTTGGGTATACATATGCCCTCAATAATTATAATGATAAAGATTGTGTATATATTATATGCGCTTAGGTGATTTGCGATCATTTGGGGTTGGGGGTGAAGACGGGGCTACCGTACATATGGCACAGCAAGGCGAGCAATCCGTTTGTGAACTTGAGGAAAGAGTACAAAGGGATCTTTTGGCAAGAAGAGATCATCCCATTCTTCCAAGGGGTGAGCCTGTCGAAAGATTCGACCACCGTGCAGAAGTGTTACAAAGAGCTCGCCGTGGCGGTTAGGGATAAGCTAGGGAAGGTAGACGAGTACTTTCTGAAGCTGGCCGACGCCATGGAGACGTGGATTCAAGCTTGGGACGAGCTTAATCCGCCGCAAAGCAAGTGAGGTGGACTTGGTAATAAGAGGGCAATATGCTAACGTTGTTGTGTTGCAATGGAAGTTTTCTCATATATATGCTTTGTAATGAAGTTTTTTTTTTTTTTTTCTTTTTTTAAATTGATCCTTGGAAGTGAATTGATGGTTAGGAAGTACTGCTTTTTCTGCAGACTAAACATTGTAATTCTTCGGTAATAAAGGGGAAGATTGTTCATCTATTATGGTCGGAGGCTTCTGTTATGTAACAATAACGTTGTTGATCAGATTTGTCAGTAAAAATGGAAAAATAAAATGTATGAAATTATTATGAAATAATATTAATGTGGATGTTTTAAATAATAATATTAGTTAAATGATTGATATTTGGAAGTATTGTATTAAATGTTGATGAGATGATAAGATGATAAGATGAGTGTTTAATTGAAAAGTTTGTATTTTAGTGTGAGGTGTATAATGTAATAATGTGATTAGTTGTAATAGTGAATTATTAGTAGTATAAATAGGTGATTAGAGTTCATGTAAAACACATCAAGTATTGAAATACTTAATCTCTCTCTAATCTCTCTCTTTATTATTATAAGCTATATTATCATTATAATCTTAATATAAGTATAATTATAATAAAATAATCTTAATATAATATTAATCACAATTAATATTTTTATAACACGTTATCAGCACGACCGCTCTCCGTCGTCAAGATCCGTCGAAGATCTCGTACGAGTTTAGTCGAGGTACGGTAATTTAATATTAATTTATACTAATCATATATTAATTGTGATTAATTTAAAAATATATATTATAAAAGTATATTTTAAAAGTTTTATAACTAAACGCCAATACCCGAGTGGTTTCGCGGAATATCGTTCACTATAAGTGACGAGAGGTCCAGATTTCCATACCCCGTGGTGGTGTGTGGAATTTTTATTTACGATTTATTTTTTTATATATTCACGTACACAACACAAAAGCCCACGAGGTCTTGTGGTTATCCCCACCTCAGTAGCGGCATATTATTAATTTATTTATTGAGCAATTTGAAGTTATTATTGGATCGAACAGATTTTGGACAATGGACAAATTTTATTACCACAATCTTACCCGAGCTTGGACATAATTATGAAATAATAAAGAACGCATTTTATAAACTATACATATATTTTATCGATTTATATGTTATCTGATTATTATGTTCTTTTCATTATAGAATCATGTCGTTTTATACAAAGATGGATCTTCTGTTGCTTACTTTATTTACGGTGATCCTTACGGCTATGTGGATAATGTTTTTACCAATGTTTTTAAAATATAATTATTAATTATAATTTTTCTTTAATATTATAATTACTGAAAATATTTTATTTTGAAGGATGACGCTTTGTCCGATGTTTGATCTATTACTTATGATTATTATTACGGCGACAGTTATTTGGATGTGGATATCGTTTTTCATTAGAACTTTTACAAAAGAAGATATAAAAGAAGATTAATTATAATTTTTCCTTTTAATATTTTAATGATGATTTTATTTTATGATATCAATATATTGAATTTGGCAAACTTTGATTTATCACTCTCGATTTTATACTTGCTAGTGATTTACGCAATTACTTCGGTATATTATAAAGCATTCACCACGTTCAGTCCATCGGATATAATACGAATAAATATCGTGAGAAAATGATCAGAAAATATTATGATGGATGAATGAAAAACATAAGTCCGACTAAATGATTATGTTGCATTCCCTGAAGTGAATGTATGCGCAAACAATAAAAGTGGTCGTGAACATTATATTTACCGTGGTTATTATTAATATTTCCCCCGAAGTGGACAACTAGTATATGATTGAGAAAGATGTATTGAGCAATATAAAGATTATTATATATTATCGTTGGTTATTATTCGCACCCAAAGATCCCGTTGATCTTTATAAAGAGCAATTAAAAGTGAAGTGTCGATGAAATTAAATTTTGCTCAAGATTACGATATTTCAGAAAATTGGTGCTAGATCCTATGCTCATTTGAATATTTTGGTTTTTGTTAAAGATCCAAATAAAGAAAACTGAAGTGTCGTTATAAATTTTATTTAAGCATTATTTATTTATTATTTTATCTTTATATATATAATTTTATTTTGACGCTTATTTATTTAATAATTCTAGTTATTATATATTATCAATTCAATGGATACAAGCATGTGCAATGGGGAGTTATGTCTTGCAGATTGTGCAACGACTAATACGATTCTAAGAAATAAGAAATATTTCTCCCATCTTGAAAGAAAGAAACAAGTGTTATCACTATATCGGGTAGCACAAATATAATTGAGGGCTCCGGAAGAGCCAATATTATACTGCCCAGAGGGACAAGGCTAATAATTGATAATGCCTTATATTCTCCTAAGTCTCAAAGAAATTTATTGAGCTTTAAAGCTATTCGACATAATGGATATCACATTGAGACTGCAGAAAAGAGAAATATTGAATATTTGCACATTACAAAAGTGGTTTCGAATGATAAACGAGTTGTTGAAATATTACATTCATTTGACTCTGGATTGTATTATACGTATGTTAAAACAATTGAATCGCATGCTATCGTAAACCAGAAGTTTACTAATGAATACATTTGTTGTTTGGCATGACCGGTTGGGCCATCCCGGTTCAATTATGATGCGGAGAATAATTCAAAATTCACGTGGACATTTAATGAAGAACCAGAAGATTCTTCAATCTAATGAATTATCATGTGCTGCTTGCTCTAAAGGGAAGTTGATTATTCGTCCATCACCAGTAAAATAAAGAATGAATCCATAAGATTTTTGGAGCGTATACAAGGTGATATTTGTGGACCGATACATCCATCGTGTGGACCATTTAGATATTTCATGGTATTGATTGATGCATCAACTAGATGGTCTCATGTGTGTTTGTTATCAACACGGAATGTAGCTTTTGCGAGATTGCTTGCTCAGTTGATTCGATTAAGAGCACATTTTCCGGATTTCCAATAAAGAAAATACGCCTTGATAATGCTGGTGAATTTACTTCCAAGGCATTTAATGAATATTGCATGTCTATTGGAATTGATGTTGAGCACCCCGTGCCACATGTACATACGCAAAACGGTCTTGCAGAATCGTTGATTAAAAGGCTGCAATTAATTGCAAGACCATTATTAATGAAGTCGAAACTTCATTCATCTTGTTGGGGACATGCTATATTACATGCAGCGGCACTAATCCGCATCAGGCCAACAAGTTATAACGATATCTCCCCGATACAAATGGTTTATGGTCAGGAACCAAATATTTCCCATCTGAGAATTTTGGATGTGCGGTATATGTTCCAATTGCTCCACCACAACGCACTAAGATGGGACCTCAAAGGAGGTTGGGAATATATGTCGGATTTGAATCTCCATCGATAATAAAATATTTAGAACCTCTAACTGGAGATTTATTTACGGCTAGATTTGCCGATTGTCATTTCGATGAATCGAATTTTCCGACATTAGGGGAGAAAAGAAACAGCTGGAAATGAGTATTAGTTGGAATGAATTATCGCTAAATCATTATGATCCTCGAACGAAAGAATGTGAACTAGAAGTTCAAAAGATAATTCATTTACAAGGATTAGCTAATCAACTGCCAGATAGCTTTACTGACCTTAAAAGAGTGACTAAGTCACATATACCAGCTGTTAATGCTCCTGCAAAAGTTAATGTTCCTGGAGAACATATAATGATCGAGCCTAAGCCACAACTAAAACGTGGTAGGCCCTCGGGTTCCAAAGATAAAAATCCTCGAAAAGAAAAGGAGCAAATAATAAGAATGGTCCAGTCGGGATTTATCGACTCTAGAAGAGTCAATGGGCATTAATGATTATGATAATGAAAATCAGGTACCTGAAATTTATGAAATAATGATAAGAAGAGATCTCGATAAATTATGCCCAAAATGGAATTAGATGGAACCGAGAAAAAGTCAACGTTGACAATAAATTCTCATTTAACGTAGCGCTACATGAAATGAATGAGATAAATGAGAATGAGGATCATGAACCAGGGTCTGTAAAAGAATGCAGACAAAGAAATGATTGGCCAAAATGGAAAGATGCAATCGAGGCAGAATTAAAATCACTTGAGAAACGAAAAGTTTTCGGACCTGTAGTCCGCATACCAGAAAATGTAAAGCCGGTTGGATATAAATGGGTTTTCATTAGAAAGAGAAATGAAAACGGTGAAATTGTGAGATACAAAGCACGGCTTGTTGCACAAGGCTTTTCACAACGACCTGGTATTGATTATGAGGAGACGTATTCTCCTGTGGTGGATGCAACTACTTTTCGTTATTTAATTAGTCTGGCAGTACGTGAAGGACTCGATATGCGTCTAATGGATGTTGTCACCGCTTATTTATATGGATCACTTGATAGTGATATATATATGAAACTTCCCGAGGGATTTCAGTTACCTGAAAATTCAGGGCCCCGAAATGAGTACTCAATCAAGCTAAATAAATCGCTTTATGGATTAAAGCAATCTGGGCGTATGTGGTATAATCGCCTAAGTGAATATTTATCGAAAGAGGGTATAAAAATGATCAAACTTGCCCGTGCATATTTATGAAAAGATCTGGAAATGAATTTGTCATCATTTCAGTTTATGTTGATGATATTAACATAATTGGAACTCCTGAAGAGTTATCAAAAGCCGTTAATTGTTTGAAAAAAGAGTTTGAAATGAAAGATCTCGGTAAAACGAAATTTTGTCTTGGACTGCAAATTGAATATTTAAAGAATGGGATATTCGTACATCAAGAGACTTATACGAAAAAGGTATTGAAAAGATTTTATATGGATAAAGCTCATCCATTGGATACTCCAATGATTGTTCGATCTTTAGATGTGAATAAAGATCCGTTTAGACCTTGCGAAAACGATGAAGAACTACTTGGTCCTGAAGTACCATATCTCAGTGCTATTGGAGCCCTAATGTATTTAACGAGTCATACGCGACCTGATATAGCGTTCGCTGTGAATCTATTGGCGAGATATAGTTCGTCACCGACTCGTAGACATTGGAATGGAATTAAGCGGATTTTTCGATACCTTCAAGGAACAACTGATATGGGATTGTTCTATTCTAATGAATCAAAACAGATTTGATTGGGTATGCAGATGCTGGTTTTCTATCTGACCCACATAATGTCGATCGCAAACGGGCTATTTATTTACACATGGCGGAACGCTATTTCATGGCGGTCAGTTAAACAAAGTTTAACGGCTACTTCTTCTAATCATGCGGAAATTTTAGCTATTCATGAAGCTAGCCGAGAATGTGTTTGGTTGCGATCGATAATTGAGCATATACAACAAACTAGTGGGCTAGTATCGAAAAAGTTACTTCCTACGATTTTATATGAAGATAATGCTGCATGCATTGCCCAATTAAAGGAATGATATATTAAGGGAGATAGAACAAAGCATATTTCACCAAAATTTTCTTTACACATGATTTAGAGAAAAATGGTGATATTGATGTACAACAAGTGCGATCAAGTGAAAATCTTGCAGATTTATTCACGAAAGCACTTCCCCCAATAATTTTCAAAAGATTGGTATATTCAATTGGAGTTCGAAAACTTCGAGATCTTAAATATGTCATCAGGGGGAGTAAATACGCGTTGCACTCTTTTTCCTTCACTGAGGTTTTTCCATGTGGTTTTCCAGTAAGGTTTTTAATGAGGCAACAATCGAAAGCGTATCTAAAAGAATCATGTACTCTTTTTCCTTCATTAGGTTTTTATCCCATTGGGTTTTTCCTAATAAGGTTTTAACGAGGCATATTCTTTGAAAACATCCAAGGGGGAGTATTATGAAATTAAATTAATGTGGATGTTTTAAATAATAATATTAGAAATGATTGATATTGGAAGTATTGTATTAAATGTTGATGAGATGATAAGATGATAAGATGATGTGTTTAATTGAAAGTTTGTATTTTAGTGTGAGGTGTATAATTGTAATTAATGTGATTAGTTGTAATAGTGAATTATTAGTAGTATAAATAGGTGATTAGAGTTCATTGTAAACACACCAAGTATTGAAATACTTAATCTCTCTCTAATCTCTCTCTCTTTATTATTATAAGCTATATTATCATTATAATCTTAATATAAGTAATTATAATAAAATAATCTTAATATAATATTAATCACAATTAATATTTTTTAAAGAAAGAGATTATTATAAACATAGCTTTGCTTCACTTACTTTAATAACAAAGTCAAAATGAGTCG